>OW028754.1:0-717225 GCA_932294355.1 Aporophyla lueneburgensis | reverse complement strand
AAATGTTACAGACTAGTGTAACACACGTCACCTCACTCCATCTTAGTTTTCATTTTACGGTGAGATTATTACAGAACAGATCGGTAGAATGATAAGAACATAGATGAATCCAATATGTTACTTACCGTAAAACAAAACTCAATTACCTGATCAGACTTGGAGATAAAACCCAAATCGAAGGAACCGAAATTAATTTGATGTCTAGAACAAAATGCAACTCCAAGAAGACGTAAACTGGTTTAGATACGAACACACATTACACAGATTATATAGATCGGTTTGTAAACGTGCGTGTCTCGAGGGGGCATAGTACAGTCTTCGGTCATACCCGTGTCACGGTCTGTGGCAGACCCCGGCGGCGTCTCGGGGAGCGAGTCACATCCAGCCAGCATACTAACGTGCTCCATGCACCTTGTTATACTTACATTATTGTAAATGGACTACCCTGAACAGATAAGTTGTTACCGACTCTATCAAATACGTTATCTTCTTCAACAAGAGCAAACCCCAGCTGACGTACGAGGCGACCTTGGCAGTACAATGTGGTAATAATTAATGAATAGTAGTTGACCCGCCGTGTTGATGCCAAGAAACTCTTTTGGCACATAACTCAAAGTTGGCTACCTTTTCCTGTGAATTTATGGAAAGTTTCCTGTGTTATTAATGCCGACTCTCCGCGCGACGAGCGCGTGGCGTGATGTGCTGCCGTCACTCCCGCACTTCCCGCAGTGCACTCGCTGACGTCCGCGTCACTGTTTAAGCAGTCTATTTATTTATTTATTAAGCAAGGCACACCAACGACATATTTACAAAGATAGTAACATAATGTGATGACGGATTATAGTTCTGTGTAAATACATCACTCAAAGGCATGCACAACATTCATATTAAACGTGATTAAATTGTTCATTAACATGATTAAATCACCAAAGTATTACAAATGAGATTAAGTTATAAAATAAAATAATAGATTTCGTCACATTACATGAAAAAAATACAACCATAAAGTTAAATTACTTAAGCATACACACATAGATAACAAAAATGGAATATTGAATAAAATAACAAAGACAAGTCGGTACCTATCTAAATGATAAGGATAAAATAGAAATATCGTTTCTAACTCTAATTAAACTAAATGAAATTGAAATATTATTAAAATTTCAAATTGAACACATTATTAAATTAAATGTCAACACGATTAAATTTAAATTACATTATTGAATAAAGTATTAATGACTTGTGTAGGCAGCTGATTACAGACAAATTTTATTTAAGTACCTACTTTAGATTTAAATATTGGCAGACTATCGAGGAAAATATCAATTTTGCTGTCGACTGAACACTGTCTATGCACTAGTATCTGTATTTGATGCCAAATTGTATGGGTATTGCATAGAACGATAATTCCGATGTACTCACCTATAGTACCTATAGTTATATTTGTTAAAGGTTGTAAGTACATAAAGAATACTGTCGTTGTCATACAATGACACTGGTATTTCTCACAAACATCCGGTACCTAATCAAAAATGTTCCTCATGGATCGATGGGGGATTTTTAAATAAAGAGCACATTATGTCAGAAATATCTCGCATGCCTACACAATCTGTTCGCGGATAAATATACGTTCTAAAAATATCGTTGTTTTTCATTCAGTCGGCGGTTAATAACGCAATACTTGGCAGAAGGAAAGATTACTTATCCCTAAACTACAAACAACACTGATCCGATGAGAGTGCTGGCCGCCGCACTATGTCGCTGCCGCTCGATGACGCCCGCAAACATCCACCGATCTAAATTGGGTGGATTAATTCATCTGACAACTTTCTGCTTAAGCCTCCGCAGAGAACTCAGTTGTATCTATACGCTGATAGAGTTCCATTCACGTTGGGCTGGTGTCATAATATTGGCTAAGGCTCTTGACAAGCAACTGGGATCCAGTTGCGAAGTTATTTTGTCCGCGGCTAGGGCAGCAACGGTTAGCTTCGCACTTCGCACCACTTGCCTATAACATAACTCCGTACAGTATGGGATGTTTGTCCAACTGTTCGAAACAAAGGTTAATCTTACCACGAACATACACACTACCTACTTCTCCGGTTATTTTCAACTGCGACAGAGTCAATTATGTACATACTTCCTAAATAATTTTCAGACATGGGATGCTGTCGCCAAAAGACTTTCAGTATTTAAAAAAGTATGGCTTTGTAAAATTTATTCATGTTTAAATTGATTAATATTCAGATTGCCGAAATGTTTATATCTTCCATCCGTGACTAGTGTGCTGTGTGTGTGTGTGTGTGTGCAACGTCCTCGCCTCCTCGGTCACAACTCACAACACAGAGGTCGATAGGGGCGAGAGGGTACGCTGGGTAGGCAGTGCAGTAGTCGTACATATGTTACCATTATTCAATCGGGTGTATTTATTATTTAACTGACATTCGGTGCGACTGAAGCCGAACTTACTCACATCGTTTTTAAGTACTATGTATGTGTCCAAGACAAACTAAAATCATATTAAACGGCTAGAGGAAATTCAACATAAATCACAAAAAGACGCCTATGCCTGACATGCTATTTAAATGTTCGCCTAAAAACCTATGGTTACTTTACTTACCCCTAAGAAAGTGACGGTAGTGCGACACAGGCACACCTGCAAGCCTCCACCACCTTCTTATTTCGTCAAAACTTTGTAAACGGCTCATTTGTAGTAGGAAACAAAGAAGACGCCCTTTGTACAAGTAAGCAGGTAAGCTAGGATAAGCCGCCGATCGACGAGAGCCGCCGGGCTGCCAGTGATGCGCGGGGAACACGCGCGCTGGACCCGTGCGGCAGTGGGGCCAGTCCGACCAGCCTGCCAAATAGACTGCACCTCGACCACTTGAGCAAGAAAAGTGATGCCTAACAAATAAAGCGGTTGTGAATGGAAATATATATTTTTAAATATCATCAAGCGTGGTCGAAATTTGATAGAATTCAATTCAAATAAATTATTTATCTTTACTAACAGTAGCGTAAAAACTTAAAAACGATGTGACACTAATTTGTGAGAGACTGGTGTCTGCATTAGGAATACCTGTACAGCAGATCACCAGGGGCCCACCACACGGTATGTTAACATTATCAGTTACTTAGTAAATGTTAAGCGTTAGGACATAACATAAAAATCACTGATAACTCACAGATTAAAAACTTTTTACAAATGTGTCTTAGAATCTGTATTTGAGTTTTTTGCCACCGACTTCCGAAATTAAAGTTATTTTTCACTTTGAAGTGTTTTTGAGGAAGTCGGTTTTTTTTAAGTTTTTATTTTTATCTTTTTAGTTATAGTATCTACCCCATACTAATTTCTATACCACTACTCGCCAGGTGAAATGTTATACTTTACTACTGCTGTAAATCGTTGAAGAATTCCCTCAACTGTCTATGGTCTCCATTATCAGACCTGTAATGGCACTTATAACCCATATGGGTGCAAAGTTCTCATCAATAGAAATGAATTAAGTCCAAACACAGGATAATTGCTGTAAGTCGTTGAGGAGTTCCCTCGACTGTCTTTCGGCTTCATCATCAAAGCAATTTCAGACCATTATTAAATAGTAGTGCTTTAAGATAATTATTGAAAAAAATAATAAACGCACTAGTCGCCACTACGATTTTCGATTGCTCCCATCGACTTCTCTGGGATGCCATCATCAGATCCTGGTTTCCTTATCATGGTACTATCCTTGGGATATCTCCTTTCCAACAAAACAAGAATCATCGAAATCGGTTCATAAACGACGAAGTTATCCGCGAAGACACATCAAAAAAAAAAATATGCGGTCGAATTGAGAAACCTCCTCCTTTTTTTGAAGTCGGTTAAAAACAATATAATAGGTCTTTACCTATGAAAATGCCGTTTTGTATGAAAAAAATGAAACGATTTTTTTTCATGTATTTTTTATTTGTATTAGTCGAAATAATCACCCATGCAATCAATGCATCTTTGCCAACGCAGTGGCAGTTTATTGATGCCCTTTTTAAAAAAATCAGCTGGACGTGAGGCAACAAATTCTTCAAAGGCATTTTGTACTGCCTCTCGGGTATTTAATTTTTTTCCCGCCAAGACGTTATCCAAATTCTGGAAAAAGTAGTAGTCTGTAGGCGCAAGGTCTGGTGAGTAGGGCGGATGACGGAGAGCTTCCAACCCCAGTTCTTGCAACTTGGAGACTGTTGCGTACCGTTTATTATCTGTGCGCCTAATGGAATGCGCGTGTAACGAAGTGACATCTGACTTGTCATTGTTTGACGTTGACACTTGACAGTTCTCTTAATTTTGCCGCTAAAATGGGCCCGTCGCGTTTTGAGACGCCCGCGACGCTTTTGTTGAAATTAATCCCTTTAAATCGATCCGTTTGTGACAATTAGTCGTGATCCAATTGTATTAATTGTAATAACCCCCAATTTGAAGAAATAACACGGGTTTTGGACATATTTTCGATAAATAGTTTGAAGGTTAAGCAAAGTGTGACGCTGTTGGGACGAGTGATTTGAAGACCGCATGCTGTGATCGTCTCCAGCCTAATTGGAAGCGGAATCTAACCTGAAGAATACTCGTAACGTCACGACACGATACACATACACTCACTTACACACAGAACTCCAGGTTGGCACCAGAGCAGTGTCCTTCAACCATGAGGTAAGTGCCTTTGTTTGTATATTGTACCTTGTACTTGTATTGTCTGCTCCGCGTACGGCGGACAGTACGCTAGCCACTCTTGTCTCTAGAGCCCCACGATTATAACTCTTCCACTGCGCACTTGAAATCGTATTGTACGGGGTCTAGTCTGGCAGCGTACATTTTGGTATGCAGAGGCGTGGTTTTAACCTACAAAACCACCAAATTGGTAATTTTACAGTAGGCTAATTACTTGGCAGTCTCTATAAGGGAAGTAGTAATTCGCTGTAAATATTTGTTATCGGTAATTAATTGTTTGTTTGAAATAATTTGGAATTTATTGAGTCGAGTAACTCATATTGCCGGGGGTCAACCAGGTTTGCATATATGCTTCAGAGTTGGTTAGATTGAGCTATGCTATAACCTCTTGTTGTTGTTATTTGACCTCTGTTGTATTGAATGTCAGGAAGACATTAAAATATTGAGTTTGTACCATTGATATGGTTATTTGTGAAAATTAATATTTGAAAAATTATTGGCATTTTTGAGTATTACCATTGTTTTGAGTTGGAATAAAGGATTATTATTGTTGTACCATTAACAAAGTGGTTTGTGAACTTAACATTTGGAATTGGATTGGAATTTGAATATTTGAATTGAATTGTGAAATAGAATTTTGAACGTTGATATTGGGTTTGAATTAAAATAAAAGTTTATTGTTGAATTGAATTGAAACCAATTTAATGTTATTTCTTGAGTTGCTGATTAGTCAGTTTGGTAGTTTGATTGTAGTTATTTTGTAATATATTGTTTGAACTTTGTTACTTAATTATTTTGTTTGGTATATTGAATTGTATTGTTTGTGCAATGGCATACAAAGCGGTGAGAGAGGCAATCAGTGGATTGACCACACAGCTGCGGTGGTTCGCTTCAGCTGCAGCGACCGCTGAGCGCCAGGATCTTGAGGGGATCACTCTTGCTCGGTTCGAGCAGTTGAACTTGAGACTCGGCAACGTTGATGCTCTGCTCACCCGCTACAACCAGTACATTTGTGAAGTGGATTTGGAAGTGCTGGATCAGGCAGCACGTGACAAGGTCCTTGCTGACTACGACCAGATCTTGGACCTGGGGGATGTCATTGGTCAACGTGCTCGAGAAATATTGGAGAGCCGGACACCTGTCCAGGTCAAACCGGAGACCTCGGTTGTTTCAGGTCCCGGACTATTGAGTAGACTGCCTACTTTGGAACTGCCACATTTTGACGGTCGTCTGGACCACTGGTTAAGTTTCCAAAACCTGTTTGAAAGTTTGGTTGATGCACGCTCGGACCTCAGACCCGCCCAAAAGTTGGCCTATTTGTTGTCCGTCCTGGAAGGTGAGGCCCGAGCCTTGGTGCAGCATCTGTCTTTGACTGACTCAGCCTACCCTACCGCTGTGGAACTACTCACCCAGCGGTACCAAAATAAACGTTGTTTGGCTGACGTTCATATTGGATTGATTTTGGGGTTACCGGTCATTACTAGTTTGTCAGCATTGCGTACTGACCTGTTGAACCCGTTGGTGGCAGCGACCAACGCTTTAAAGCAATTGGACTTGCCGGTGGACCATTGGTCTTACCTTTTGGTGCACATTGTGCTGCAACGGCTTCCTGCCGATTTGAGGGCTCGTTTCGAGCAAAAGTATGGTGGGGATAGTGTCACACATCTCCCCCCATTTGATGACCTCGTCCAATTTTTGGAGGATGAGTGTCGGTTTGTGGACAACTCTGGCGTTGCCACTGAGTCATGCCAGCCGTCTTCCCGGCCACGAGACCAGGGACGGACTAGGGCTCGCGGGCCTGTTGATGGTCGCCCCGCCGCTCGTTTTGCTGGCACCCAGAGTCGTCCTGGTTGTGAGTTTTGTAGGGACACGGGGCATGGCATGGCAACTTGCGCGGCCTTTTTGAAGTTGCACATGAGTGCCCGCCGCCGAATTGCCAAAGCACGCCGCATGTGCTTCTCTTGTTTGGGGGCTCACTTCCATAGGGACTGCCCCAACCCCCGCCCTTGTAGAATTTGTAGGGGGTCCCATTTGGACATATTGTGCGCTAACGCGAACCACGCTGGCAGACCAGCCTCTGATGAAGGTTCGCGTACGGGGGGGTACCATGGAGTTGGTCACCGGGCTTCTGCCTCGCCGGTTCAGAACCGGGGAGAGGCCTGCAATTTTGAGCGCCGCACTCCACCCCCCGCGCAAGTTGAACGGGAGCCGCGCGACCGCCATTTGGTCTCCCCGCGTAAAGGTGATTACGCAGTTGTTGCTGGGCAGCGCTGGCCAGACCAGCATCGCCTTCCCTCCCCTCCATTGGCGGAACGTCCCCGGTTGGAGTCACGCCCCCCGCCATTCAGGCATCCGGTGGGATATGCCCTTCCAGCGATGGCGCGTGACTCGGGACACCGCGCGTACGAGGAATTTGAATTCCATCCTCGTCGGGAAAGACTTGAGCCTGGGTGCGGCGATCGGTCGCCGCCCAGGCATTGTTAGGACATTGGCGCTTGCCCCGCTAAGGTACCCCTCAGATCGACACGGTTTTGTTGCCAACGGCATCGGTCAGGTCTGGGGGCCCACGGGGGACTCTGTTGTGGTCCGTGCCATTTAGGACATGGGAGCCCAGGGTTGCCTTTTGTCTATTGTTTTGTTGTTGTTTGTATTGTTTTGGGCAAAATTGTTTTCTTGAGCGCCTTTGGACTGCGGGACTTGGCTGGGACGAGCCAATTCGGGACACCCGGTTGGAAGATTGGCTCCAATTTGTATCCGCACTCCCTGCAGCCAACGAGGTCGTGTTACCCCGCGCTATCCTCCCCCCTGGGAGCTACACTGCTACCCTTGTTTGTGATGCGTCTTCGCACGGTTATGCAGCTGTTGTTTGTCTGCGCACCGTCTGCGCAACAGGCCAGGTGAATTTGTCACTGGTCTTGGTCAAGAGCAAGGTGGCCCCCCTCCGGACGGCACTGACCATCCCTAAGTTGAATTGTCAGGGGCGGCGCGTCTTGTGCGTCTATTGAACCACGTTGCTCACACTTTGGGTGGAACTGTGGACATTCGGGCTTCTTACGCCTGGACGGACAGTCAATTGTTTTGTGTTGGTTGAAGACGTCCGTCCACTCTTTGGAGGTCTTTGTTGCGTACCGAGTGTCCCAGATTCAAAATTTTGATACGCCTTTGATTTGGAGGCCCTTGCCTGGAGATTTGAACCCAGGCGCCGTGGCCTCACGTAGGTGCATGGCACCCCGCCTGTTTGCTTACCCCCTATGGTGGGGACCAGACTGGCTGACTCATCCCGAGGATGATTGGCCTCGATCGCCAGTCTTGATGTCGGGTCCTTTGCCCGGGCTCAAGGTGCTCGCTGTTGGAACAAAGGACCCTGAGTTTGTTGAGTCGATTTGGCTCTCTCGACAAATTGTTGGATTGTTTTTCTGTTGTTGAATTGTTGGTGACTGATCGTCACATTAAGAACTCGCATGCCGGTTGCAATGCGCTGTTGGCCATTCTGCAGCGAGAGTTTTGGATATTGTCGGGAGCCATTAGTAAATTGAACCCCTTTTTGGACGATACGGGTCTCTTGCGTGTTGGGGGACGGTTGAGGCACTTAGCCTTCCTTATGAGGTCCGTCACCCCCTTTTGTTGCCTAAGGAGGGCCATTTGGTTAAATTGTTGTTGTTGTTGTTTGGTTGTTTTGTTGTTTGTTGTTGTTTGACCCGCCAGCCTGCCCCCATTGGGGGGGTATTTGAGGCCGCGGTGAAAGCGGCACAGGGACTCTGGCGCAGATTGTTGGGGGACACCGTTCTCACCTTTAAGGAGTTAGCTACGGTATATTTCCGTTTTGAAGCTGTATTGAACTCGCGTCCATTGTGCCCGCTGTCTTCGGACCCGAACGTCTTGGAGGTCCTGACCCCGGGCCATTTTTTGATTTGACAGCCACTTGTCGCCCTGCCGGAGCACCCTTTTGTCGATGTGAGCCAAAATTGGCTATCGCGGTTTCAGTTGGTGCAGCAGCCCGCTCAGAGTTTTGGAAGCGTTGGAGATTGGAGTATTTGCACATCCTCCAGCAGCGCGTCAGGTGGACTGATAAAACGCAACCTTGTCGGGATTGCCAAGTGATTAGCGGACGGGAAGGCCCGTCCGGGGGGGGGGTAGATGTTGCGTACCGTTTATTATCTGTGCGCCTAATGGAATGCGCGTGTAACGAAGTGACATCTGACTTGTCATTGTTTGACGTTGACACTTGACAGTTCTCTTAATTTTGCCGCTAAAATGGGCCCGTCGCGTTTTGAGACGCCCGCGACGCTTTTGTTGAAATTAATCCCTTTAAATCGATCCGTTTGTGACAATTAGTCGTGATCCAATTGTATTAATTGTAATAACCCCCAATTTGAAGAAATAACACGGGTTTTGGACATATTTTCGATAAATAGTTTGAAGGTTAAGCAAAGTGTGACGCTGTTGGGACGAGTGATTTGAAGACCGCATGCTGTGATCGTCTCCAGCCTAATTGGAAGCGGAATCTAACCTGAAGAATACTCGTAACGTCACGACACGATACACATACACTCACTTACACACAGAACTCCAGGTTGGCACCAGAGCAGTGTCCTTCAACCATGAGGTAAGTGCCTTTGTTTGTATATTGTACCTTGTACTTGTATTGTCTGCTCCGCGTACGGCGGACAGTACGCTAGCCACTCTTGTCTCTAGAGCCCCACGATTATAACTCTTCCACTGCGCACTTGAAATCGTATTGTACGGGGTCTAGTCTGGCAGCGTACAGAGACCGTCTGCTGTGCAGTATGAGGTCGCGCGTTGTCGTGCAGGAGCAGCGGAGACGAGCGATTGACCAATGCTGGTTGGAGATGTGCCAGCTTCTCCATCATTGAGTTCAGTTCTTCACAGTACACATCTGCAGTAATGCTCACCCCGTTTGGTAAGAAGCTGTGATGAATCACACCGGCGCTAGACCACCAAACAGTGACCATCACTTTTCTAGGGGTAAGTTTTCGTTTAGGGCATTGTTTAGGTGCTGAACCAGGATCCATCCAACTTGCTGAGCGCTTGCGGTTATCAAACAGAATCCATTTTTCATCGCAGGTAACAATGCGGTTCAAAATTCCTTCATTTGTGTGTCTGTTGAGCAGTGCAAGGCACGTCTCGACGCGTACTTCGCGCTGGCGATCATTGAGTTCGTGGGGCACCCATTTGTCAAGGTTTGTTACCTTGCCAATTTGACGCAAATGGACCAATATTGTTTTGACGCTAACGTCGAAAGCTGCTGCTAATTCAGCCGTAGATTGTGTATCATCAGCTTCCACAATCGCCTTTAATTCGTCATTGTCGACCAAAGTCTTCGGACGACCGCGAGGTTCATTTTTCAGGTCGAAATTTCCAGAACGGAAGCGAGCAAACCAATAACAGGTGGTGCGTTGGTTTGTAGTGTTAGCTCCGTAAACGTCGTTGATGTTGCGTGCCGCTTGTGCCGCGTTGCTGCCACGACGGTACTCATACTCCATAATTACTCGAATTTTTAACGTATCCATGATGACGAAAAAGATTGAAATGCGATGCAAATGTAACACTAATCAATAAACAAATGACTACTTTTGGAAAAAGAATTCCATGTTTTTAAAATAAAATTAATTTGAAATTAGAATTCTTAGACAAACAAAAATTATTTTGATTTGAAATGGCCAGTACTGCAGAACGGCAATTTCATAGGTAAAGACCTAATATAAATCAAAAAGCGAAGTAGAGTTATCTATTATGTGCAGGGAAACTAGGGAAATTGACTATTTTGAGTGAGTTAGTAATTTCTCACTTGCTTTATAATCTAGATTTTGGAGCCATACAAAGTATATAGTATACATAAGTAAATAGTATACAGAAAAAATGGAATGTTAATGATTTAAGCGTTTTTGCTCGGAACAACCTTGTGTTGATATTTCGTGTCCTATTTTAACCCCGTTTAATGACTACGCTGGTGACCCAAAAACTACTTCTTAAAGCTAAACCTTTTGACAAAATAAAGGTCAAATCAGTGAGTTGTGTAAAGCGGTCCCTGTGGAGTTGTTCCTCTGTCGGAGCTGCCCTGTGGCGCGGCGCTATGATCCCCTTGAGGTCCGCGCGAATGCCTCTTTTATGGGCTTTGGAAGGTCCGAGACCCGGGCTTAAGGCTTTAGCGAGCCTCCAACACCGCCATTTTTCTTATGTTCACCTGTTGTTTGTTTTCTTTACACAAATACCGGGATCCAGCGGTATTTGGGTCGGTTTGCGAATTTATTTCGGACCACATTTTTGTTTCCTCATGGAATACTTATAAAAAGTGTAGCAGATGTGTATGTGCTCACAAACACTAGCTTATCATAATCTTGGCGTCTGTGTTGGTTTTATTATTGAGTAAGACGAGGAATATTTCCGTTGGAAAGACGCAGCTGGCCCGTGATTGAAGTTATTTTATATTCCCACATATTTATCACGATGAGTGCTGATCTAAAGCTAAAATTGGAGTTAGGATTTGTTGTTCCACGGCTTCCATCCTTCAGTCTCACAGTCACATAATTAACTCAGTACAGTCGTCAGTCACTTCGTATTATGAAGAACACTTGGCACCGGTTCACTCTCCCTGGGACGTAAACGATAGCGACAGATGAGAATCGACCAACCGAACGATTCGCTACAACAAAGAATATACTCGTATAATTCATAAATAACACCAAACTTTAAAACTAGTTTTCAGCTAACAAAACACATGTAAGTTTGCAACTGCAGCTATTGGTCGCGGTTCCTTATCTATTTAGCATAAACATGTAATGTTCGACTCTGTTCTCTCACATGGCGTGTGTAGCTCTCCCGTATCTGATATTTATCGTTATGCCGCTCAGAGGCGCGACTGGAGACCATTAGTTAGTGTCAGAGCTGCGTGACTGAGGGCCGGACACCTCGCCAGATACACCATGTTTCCCATCATATTACGCGGAATAATATGTGCCAGGTATTTCTTGAGGACACGATCAAGAAATATAAAAAAAACGATGAATTGTTATAGCTGTGTGTTGGCGAAGTTTGACGTGGACAACCGTATTGGCACACGAAGCTCTGACGCTGTCACACTGCCCAGTAGACTTATTTTTTTCATAACGCTGAGTTGTCTTTCGACATCTTGTTTTATGTAATTGGAAGCGAACTGTTTTATTGAGTGTAAAAAACTGTACGAGTTTACTGTTTGGCCATCACTACCTACTGTTTAAATAAACATGAGTAATGTTCCAGCGCGAGCGTACAGAACCACTCAGTCACTCAATTACATCAAGTTCTAAAATATAATTGGAGCTAGTTCAAACAGTGTCTCTTCACAAAAAATAACCAATAAGTAATTTGTGTTCAGCCACTTGTCAAACTTTTAAAATACATTTTCCTGAAATTCTAATTAGCGTACGTTTCCCTAATTATTGTCAGCTGTCAGCGTGTCTTGTATACATGTAGCAGTAATACGCCTTATGGACGCAGTCGGTAACGTTTAGATTTAGCTCGACTTGCGTCAAAGCCGCACGGCGTACAATAAGTAAGAACAAGAAGGCCCATTTTACACATACTTCTAAACAAACACATTGTTCTCGTAACTTTTCATTAGGTACATGAGTATCAACAGTGCAAGAGGCAAGCCGTGGCTATTGTCCCTTTTTTGTTAGTTTTTCACCATGTTATCAACATTATATTTAAAATGTTTTTTGTTTAAAATGTTTTATCTTATATTTATTACTAGCTCCCACCCATGGATTCGCCCGTGCGGATTGTCGATAAAAGTATGCCCGCATTCAAAGTATTCCCATATAAAATTTCATCTTAATCAGTCCAGCCGTCGATTACTGTATGAGATGTGAGACTTTTATGTTATTTTAATTTATAATGACTTCTGATATTTTTTTATTTTTTTATTGTTATGTTATTTTATTTTATTATGTGATTTCAAACACAATGAAAATTGTTCATGAATTAAATTGAATTGAATTAAATTGAATTGAGCCGTTTCTGAGATTTGCCGGAAACAGAGGGACAAAATAGGTAGCGGTACCGTCTATACTTTGATATACATTTAGTAAATCGCTATAATATTGACACAAACAGTCACTTAAATTTTATTTGTTTGTAGAGATTTTTGTGTGTATTTTTATTTCTTTAACGTTCGGTGCTTACGGTTATGTATTTGTTCAGATACATAACCGTTACCGCACAGCGTACATTACGTACACATTTCTGAGCGATCTACTATGACAATCGCTATGATCGGTACCATTTTTGTACTGGGTCTTCTGCGCGTATGTACACAGTGGTGGTGGGAGCGGACACGCGGTAATCTAGCGGCGTGCGGGCACCTTGAACTTGTCCTCGAGTGATGTACTGGCACCGCCCGACCAGTCAAACGACGGGCCGACGTCCAATGCCAAGGTCACGTCGTGTTACGAGGAAAGTAAACGATTTAAGGTCATCGCACACACACACACAAATTATTAAACTACCTACCTCAAAAGGAAAAAACAGAACCCCCAGGTTCACTTCGTTGTCCGTGTCTGTCTGTCTCACAGTCTCCCAAGACTCTTTTTCTCAGGAACGCGTAGAGGTATCACGTTGAATTTAAATCAAACACGTAGGTCATAGGTCTACGGTCGTCGGACTTTAAGACCTCTAAAAAAAATCAAGCTTCTAAATACATAACAAAATAAAGTAGAATACACAGCTATTCATGTTCATGCGACATATTTTATACTCGCCAATAATCAAAACCGGTGTGTACTTCCCTGTTACTTAAAATCAAGAAATTCGACATGAAGCAAGGTTTCACACCACAAGGAAAAACTCAGAAAAACGTTAATTCGTAGTTTTATCACCTGTTTAGGGTTCCGTTGTCAAATTGCAAAAAACGGAACCCTTATAGATTCGTCATGTCTGTCTGTCCGTCTGTCTGTCTGTCTGTCTGTCCGTCCGTATGTCACAGCCACTTTTCTCCGAAACTATAAGAGCTACGCTGTTGAAACTTGGTAAGTAGATGTATTCTGTGAACCGCATCAAGATATTTACACGAAAATAGAAAAAAAATAATAAATTTTGGGGTTCCCCATACTTAGAACTGAATCTCAAAATTTTTTTTTTCATCAGACCCATACGTGTGGGGTATCTATGAATAGGTCTTCAAAAATGGTTTTGAGATTTCAAATATTATTTTGTTCTAAACTGAATAGTTTGCGCGAGAGACACTTCCAAAGTGGTAAAATGTGTCCCCCCCCCCCCCCCCGTAACTTCTAAAATAAGAGAATGATAAAACTCAAAAAAATATATGATGTACATAACCATGTAAACTTCCACCGAAAATTGGTTTGAACGAGATCCAGTAAGTACTTTTTTTTTAATACGTCGTAAATCGTAAACTGAAATTTACCTTTCATTCAATCAACTCAAATATAAAAATTAAAAAGAAAAACATTTAATTTCATAAGCATAAACCTTATACATAAGCCGAGGATACCTACAGGTTTGTACGGAACCCTCAGTGCGCGAGTCCGACTCGCACTTGGCCGGTTTTTTTATTTTGTGATTACGAACTTATAATTGCCGTTAGAGAATAGACCGAGAAGTATATTGATGTATGGGAGAACATGGTTTCAACTACAACGTTGGGTTTGTTCTTGGGATAAATTCATCCCAAATACGGACCCTTTGTAGTGCGTGGTCCGACACTCACGTGAATGTAGGTAGCTGCAGAGGAAGACTTAATACTGCAGGTTTTTCCTATCAGTCAACCTATGCTTATTGCAGAGGGTCCACACTCACCATTTCGAAAATTGAAAAGTCATGAAAAATCGGATATTTTACATTTAATCTGTTAATTTTGAGTATTCGTTAAAATATTATTTAAAAGGTCCCATCATTGAATGTCGGGCGGCGCAGCGGGCAGCGGGCAGAAAGGCCACATGTCTGACGTAGGGAGGTGTCCACCCAACATAGGAACTTTACCCATGTATCGTAGGTAGTCGATACAGCGTGTGAGCGCGTAAGTCGGAGTCCTTACATTCTTACATTACCTATACCATGAGCTGAGTGAGCTACTTACTACAGCATCTCAGGAGGTTATCGTCATCTGTATCTTGTTTTTCTGTCGCTGTATGTTATTAGCATTCATTTGTCGTCCGGAATTAGAACATCAAATACGTGTTGTGTCGCCGCGCGGAGAATATTATAAATGTTAGTGTCAGAACGGGGTTAATGCGATAATCTGGGAACGTCGTGTTCGCATTAGAAAATGTAAGAAATTAATCAAATCGCTTCCTGAGTCCTGCTGCCGGCTGGTTGCGTCACACCATGCGTCTGATGCCGACAGCTTCGGCTTCTGTTCGGGCGCGGTCGGGTCTGCTCGGTGCCACTCGGCTCGGGCGCCAAATGGCGGAAATTAATGACTTTGATTCATTTGTCAGGAAAAACAAATAGCTATCATTAATGTGATATACGAAGTTTAGTGAAACCGCTCAACGAACACGACGCGACGCAGGGAGGCGAGTGTTTTGCGTTCACTTAATTGAGAAAGAAGATAAATCACGAGTTTTTACTAACGATTCTGTTTTATTTTTGAGGCTTGGAATTACAGAGAAGCTTCCGTGGCTAGTCTCCCGCCAAATGTAGGTAACTATGAAACAAATGAGGACGCACCCTCGTGAGTCGTGCTGTCGTATTCTAACGATATCGTTTACAGGCAGATACTTAGAACTTAAAACTTATACGCAGACAAAGTTAGTTGTTATTTCCAATGTCTCTTACAAACTTCTGGAACCAATGATATTATAAAGTAAAGATACGCTACGTTCATTCTGATCGGCGATCAGAAATCGTTCCGTTGTTAGTACAAATGTACTTACCTACAGATGTATAGTAATTGTCAACGACTGCGATAGATAATACGGAAGATCATTGTCTGGCTGGAACCCTATCACAAACATTGTATGTGATGCGCCATGCCACAACACGCGGACCGCTCGGAGGCAGCTACAGCACGCTACGCTAGAGTCAGTGGTGAGTTTACTGGTGCGAGCCTGTCACTTCACAATATCCAGGACCTAACTAAATGCCCACCTAAAATAAAAGTATGTTTACCAATATATGACGGTGTTTCGGTAAGTTTGACTTGGTAGGTACTAGGTATGTTGCAGAAATGTCACCGTTACAGGCAGCTCCATGTCTGATTGTACAGCAATTGTGGACCTATGGTGGGTACTCGTTAATCTTTATTCGTGCACATATTAGGAACACTCCGTCAGATACAAGCATCGAGCCTGATGGGTACAGTTATCATAATTTTATTACAAATAATCGCCCGATTCTAGAGTAATGTAGAGCAGCTACTTAGTTAGAAAAAATAGAAAATAGAAAATATTTATTGTAATACAATAAGCAAACATAGGAGTAGCTTAAATATTACCTACAGCAAGTTACAGTTTATATTTACCAGCGAACCCCAAACTAGACAGTCTGTATCATGGGGCTCAGGATACGAATTCCAGAGTGGAGACTAGAGAGTTTCTGCAACATAGCTAATAATATAAAATAATAATCGTTTATTAGCTACTCAGATATGATTCGGCGGATGAACTCTTTCACATTCACTTGCAACATCCACTGAAGTATCTCTCAGTTAGGCCTCTATGAAACAATCTCAACATGGCTTATGGCTTCAAATTATAAATTGATATATTAATCTTAGATGCTACATGTTATACTATAGCTATGAATCTTCACGAATTCTATAAAATTCTATCCAAACGTATCGCTGAGTGAAGCGCGGACGATACCTAACCTACATTGCGTTATCAAACCATGATAGAGTTTTAAAGCCGGCCATAAAACGTAATCAACAGCCGATCGTACGCTCGTAAAACGCCTGGCCGATGGCGCTACTATCGCACCATGATTGCACCACTATCGCACAACTACCGCGCCTCTATCGCACCACTATCGCGCCGCAATCGCTGCGTTTCGATACTAAATTGAATTAACGCTGGCTACTGCAGGATATATCGGCTATAAAAGCGTCGGTACTCGTAGAACTGACGAAAGGGGCGGGTGAGTGGCGGGCGAGTAGCGGGCAATGCGTGCGGAAGCGGGTACGTATAGTGGCAACTGAAAAATCTACTGAAAAAGAAAACGTTAACAATATTAAAAACGGAACACTAAATTGTTTGTTTTTAATTCGAAGGTGAATGGACTATTTACGTCACACAGAGTCGATAAAAAACTGCCATTCACGGCTGGATTAAATTTGGCACAAACACGCGGAGGACATTGTGACTGTTTACTTGTATTCACACCACACCGTCATACGTGCGTGCTTTGTGCTGATCCGAAACGAAAATGATACGGAACATTAATAAATACCCACCACAAAAGTACTCAAAAACTCAATGTAGCTGTCTCTCTGTCTGTATTCCCGTGGCTGTCGTAAGCGGCGACTAAACGACTTACTAGAGAATGGGCAACAGAGTTCCCTATGCATTTTCCCATCATACTGCGATCGCCAACCCGCCTGCCAAGAGACCTTAATCCAACAGTGGACTTCTTTCGGCTGAAATGAGGATATTATGTTGTCGATCAATGTTTTTTTCCGATAGTACCTACACTACCTGGTAGGTACTAATTACATTGTACTTTTTGTAATTTTTCAGCAAATGTATATTTATATGATGCAAATCTTGTTATACCTAAAACAAAATAATGATCGTCCGTAATACTAATAATACCAATCGTTTCTGGGTCGGAAATTGATCGCGACTAGTTCGTGAGTCATACGTCGACAAACTCAGACATGTACATGTATTTGTATGGAAGCTCATACAAAAAGTGAGGGATTTTTCTAAACCCACGTGCGACGGCACTCGGCACTCGGCACTCGGCAGTCGGTACTAGCCAATGGCTGCTTGTTGCAGGCTTACGATGATGCAGCTTAGCAACTACCTGTCATTACCGACGTGTTTAGATATACAAGTCAAGTCATCGATCACTTCGTATAGTCTTTCAAATCAAATCATTTAACAAACATGGCTAGTACCTATACACTGCCTTGTTGTTGTCTTTCTTGCTTTTTTTGTTTTCATAATTACATTGATGTGATCTATTTCTTGAACAGGTACCTAAGTACAGTAGGAAGGAATGTAAATATTTTGATCGCGGAGAGTCTAATATTGTTGTCGTTGTTATTCCAGCATCGTCGGTACCTCGCTCTAGACGTGAACCATTAAGGGAATCTTTGTGAATGCTGCCTGCATTCACAAAGATTCCTTTCTTGTTTTTGTTTTCAATAATTTCACAAAACAATAAATTGCGCTAATGTGCCAACAGTGCCCCCTTTTTTTTTCCTGGTTGGGAAATCATCAAATGACTTCTCCCGCTCTGGGCGGAGCGGGAGGGCGTGTCAGACTTTTACTGACTAAAACCCACCCGTGCGGCGGGCATCGGTCCTAGTAGACCCCTACGCTGCTGCTGACATCTCTTTGAGGCGCACGTGGAACACTACACGCCGTCGACCCGAGCTTGGTCCTTACCGGGCGGCGAGCTACCCATTGCTCGCCACCCGCAAGCTCGCGCCTACGGTGGCCGGGAGTCCGCTATCGACTCCCGACGCCTGGGGCGTCTCCTCGGCATCGCTACTCGAGCGGTGGGTGGTGCCGTAAGGTCCTTGTAGCAGGTACACTCGCACATCACTGGTACACGTCTGTGACAGATATTTCATTAGGAACTACGACCGTCGGGTACTCAATTTAATTATTAATTGATCAATCGTTCAGTACATCAACAGTATTGCCAGTGTATCAACAGCCTGCTCGCACACATGGCTACACTCGGCTACACTCGAGTGTTCGCTCGGCTGCTTCATTCGTAACGTGGTACTAGCCATCAAAGAGATACATTTCATTCGTTCATTTTTCCTCTCTTTGAACAGACTGCAATTATTTATAATGATATCTATTAACAACCTCTGAGCTAACACTGCAGAAAATTTTCCTTTAATTTCTCTCCGTTCATTCCGTTTTCCTTTCTCCTCTTTATTAAGCAGAGTTTTACTTCCCTGTTCTTGATTATAATTAAAACAAACGTTGCTGTTTAGTTTAGCAGTATCGTTCCCAAAGAAAATACATAAATAGAAAGTATAAAAAAAGACATCATAACAGCTGCAGCGGTGATTATATGGCTAGTGAATCAGCGATAGATTTCCATGATGGAGCCAGTCTTATGGACGGCTCACTAACCCACAGCGGCTAGTTACCTGAAACCTGGGTTGTGCAAGCGCCGATAAGTCAGTTCCATGAAGGCGCGGCTGTGCCAAGCGCAGCTGGCAGAGCTACTGGCGGCGCGCCACACGCTGCTCGCCACACTGGCTCCACACATGCAGAAGCACCAGTGAACATTAACATACGAGTGTTTGCACAAGCATACCCGTGGAGTGAGTCTCGTCATTTATAAAGATCTACTGCCGACACCAGCCTACACCACATTTGCAACTGTCCCAAACTATTGCACTTGTGAATAAAAGACGTACTTATGGCTGTACGGAAATTAATGTCTTCCCTAACTAAAGAGTTTTAATAATACATAGGTACTTTAAGTACGTGCGCATTTACAGCTAAATGTTTGGTATTGATTTGGTAGCGTAGCGGACTGCACCGTTCGCCAAGCGACCAGTCATCGACACAAACAGTTATTCTCACCAGCCTCCTGATAATGCTTCAGTTTAAAATCTAGGATACGAATCTTTCTTAATAAATGTCTAATGAGAGTAAAGCAAGCGTCTCACAGAGTTTAACTTAATAACTCATTCGCTCCTGTTCGCCTAGTAGAGAGCCTTCAGCGAGTGGCTCTTCTGTGCTGCGAGGCTGGGCGGTGCGGTATAACGGGTGGTGACGCGCCGCCGCGGGGATCCCGCGCGCTCGTTACGCACTATTACACAACCCAGAGGTGACCGACTGTCTTCGGTGTCCGCGGCCGGCGCGCTGCCAGCGTCCGCTTTCCCTAACTGTGCCATCAGCCAACACTAGCGAGAGTACAGTGGCCAGCGATAACTGAAGCTCACCGACTGCGACACTGATGACAGATCTCTTTTCATCACGGATTTCTGTTGTACTTGAAGGTTAATTACACCCATTATTTATTACATAATTGGAAAATCCAATTAGCACGACGATTCCGAGGTTGTAATGTCCCAGCATAATATGTTCATATAATAATTTCCCTACAACAAAGGCTCGGCACCATTTATTACTAGAGGTCATTGATAACAAACGACACCTGAATGAAAGAAGGCCCAAAAGGGTTCTTTTCAGTATAGTAGAGATAGTGCCGACTGATAACTGCGTGTCCTAACTTGATGCTGAGCCAAAATGACCCAGACTGACTACCATTTACCTATCTTCTGACCTCTGCAAGCCATATCTGACAGCCTTTTATAGGTGATCGCGTGTATTTAGGGGTTATTTTCTACGTGCATAAAAGCGCGATGTTTGTGCCAAAGCGATCATTTTGGATATAAAACATGCACCAGTAGATCACTGGTGTTGAACTAAGGTGACCCCTGACGTGATGCAGCTGTTTATCTGACTGTCGGCTAATAACTGTAATGGACGATAAAAGTGTTCGTTCATAAATAACAGCCGCGAGCTGGAGAGTGCTTACAATTGTATAATGGTGCACAATAAGGTTACACTGCAGTAATGAAGGACGTTTGATCGGGAAGCTGCTACGAAAGCGTTTGTTGCCTGTTGCTGCTTGTTTGTCTTCTTACTCATGTGTTACATTAAACAATTAAAAGGTGTTCATTCTTGTCAAAGTTCACCACAGCCGGCTAATTCCCGGCATCGTCTAAAACATGTTTTCTTAATTAAGACGTATTGGCTCGTTAATGATCAGTTTTATTTAGTGATTCAGTCATTGCCTTAATATTGGCGGTGTTCCAAAGTACTGACATAGTGTGCCTACAGTTGTAATTGTCCTATGAACGCAAACGCGTTCATAGGCGCAAAGTCGTGATGAAACCATCACGACTGGTTCTAATATTGTACTATTAACTTCCCATTGTGACTGACGGTAGCCCGTCTCCCCGCAGGTCATCTCCGCCACCCGATAAATGTCTGTTAATATAAAAATCGAAATGTGCAATCTGTATGTCATCGAGATGAATCGCCGCTTTCCCCTCCCCCAGCGGCGACCCCCCCACCCCCCGGCGGCAATACTGCGCGTCCATGATGGATGTGTCGAAGGAAATTGAGCGGGCATCGGAAATGGCCGCGCTCGGCGCCCGAAGCTACCATAATTCATTTCTGTGCTACTCAACACTGATAATTCATTTTTATTCATGGGTTGGGGTTGCATAATCGGAGGGGGTCGGATTGCCTTCCGCACTGTGCAATCATTTCGTTTAGATCAATGTCGAGACAGATGTATCCCACATGCCGCGGTGACACGACGTGACTCCTGACTGGCACACGTATCACACCGACACATAGAAGTCCATCGATTATCGATATCCGTGCACCGACATGTTTGAGGAACTGGCATCATCATCTTATACTGCATCGCTACTTGACTATATCTCACATTTATTACATGGGATTCATTGTAAGTCCGCGTTAAAGTACCTAAGTACTTACTTTTATTTATTTAGAGAACATGACCTGTCTAAGATTTGCTGAAAATACGTAAAAAAATCGATTTCTTCTAAAAAAAATAATTAAAAGCTTTCACTAGGCACTCCTGAAAAAAGGAACGGTATGGAATAGTTCGATGCATAAAACCATCAGAATGAGTTTAGCCGGGGTTTAGAGGTAAACGCCATTTTATGCTGATAGAGGACATAATTCCGCCATCTTGTCGACGATGATTTGAATAAAGCACGGGTGGATATCAGCTCATCTGCACGATGTTCATGCACTTCCGCACGCGTTGACCACAGCGAAGGTGGATGCAGAAGGCTCAAGCTATCAGTAGGTACTCAGTTACAAATGACCAGCTCATTTCGACATCGGCATTTCGGGAAGTGCAGTAGTTCTAGCTAGACAGTCCTGTAACCGTTAGGGACGGTTTATGTGAGATTCTTCTGTCCGCTGTGAGTAAGGAGTGGTTCTTTTACCGGTGTGTTCTGCAGCTCTACTTGCCTCACTAATGTCCGCGGTAATGACCTCCGCGACACTCGCTCTGTCGTCGCTAAGCGATCCTCTCGTTAATTATTATTCTGCTATCGGGATCGCACCGCACTCGGCTCGGAACGCTCGGAACAGCGAGGCGCGGTGGCGGCTATAACTACATATTTGGTTGGAAAAACTTTATTTAACAAATCGACCATTTTAAAAATCATACTAAAAATATTTGGTTGTGACAGTATTGTTAAAAAATAGAATTCTAAATAAAATAAAAAAATATAATAATGATAAAGATATTTCCTAATCCTAAGATGAAAATATTAGTAAGTTTTGCATGACTGTCTTATTACAAAATATTTTTATCACATTAATAAATCATATAAAATCCAGCGACGCCAGCTCCCTATTATTTCCACCGCGCGGCGCGCCCAGCGGGGCTCCACTCCGCGACAATACACACAGTTACGCAAAAAAGGAAAAAGTGACGTAATGGCGCGCAAGCATTCACTTTAATTGTTTTGTAAAATGCGCGACGCGGCGCGCGGCGCTACAGCGGAGCATTACGTCTCAAGCGATGCGCTCATCCTAAAACGACTACTTACTGCTTTGCTTACTAGCTGACGCCGCTCGTACGGCCGAAGAATGCGTGATCTTTTGCGAACTACCCGCTACTTACCTCATATTATTATAACAGATTATAATAAAGCGTACATTTTGTAACTCGAATCATTTAAATTTATGTGGGTCTATATACTAAGGCTTGCACATACTTCCTATTTGAATAATAAGTATTTATAACTATAAGTCAAACCATTGTAAAATAATATTAAGTAATTTCATGTTTATATGTTTGTAAAGGCGTTAGGTAGCCTGTGTAACAAAATAAATCGAGACTTGTGAACAAATAGAATAAGATCATTTGTAAACTGTATTTCTGAACCATCTATACTAATAAAGACCTTGACAAATCAATCAATCAATCATCCTAAAACTACTGTTCCCTTTCATTTTGAGCGCGAACATTCGTTCTTTTCGCGATTTCATGATTGGTCCCAATTTTTTCCGTTATATCAATTACATTTTGTGTTAGATACCACAACAACAACACTAACATACATACATGCTTTAGAAAAGTGAGGGAATCAAATGGAATGTTTCATCATGCCGCAAAATTCACCGAATGTTCATTGTAATAGCTTACCGTGGCTGGTACTGCATGTCCTGGTATGTGGCGCAGGCCCATCCCGGGCTCTGCACCGATGAGCTGCACTAGTGCACCTTGCTCTATAAACTTAACTACTCGCTCTTTGACTGTCCCAGAACTCATACGCGGTCATCAAGAACCATTTTAAAGAGAACTTAACTGAAACTAAGTTATTTCGCGAACAGTCGCATTTCGTGATGAGTTTTCATCCAAATGGGATAATAATGATCAGCATATAGCAATCCACAGATGGACATAGGCCTCTCCTGACACACCGGACAAACAAATACGATTAAACGGTGGTTCCCAAATTGTTGACAGCCTCGTGAACATCCGCGAGTGTTCCTGACCTGCTGACGTCATTGCTGACGTCGCGGGACTCGCATCACTTTCACATGCCTGCGAATGTCACCAACAGTAGCAGCTAGCAGGCAAGATCAGAAGGTTCACTTCTTGATCTCGTTTAAAGAATGGTTATTTAAAAATCTACCCTCATGTATTTTCGTGCAATTTCATAACTGTTACAGTAGTTGTGGAAACGTCTTTTCCATTTTGATTTGTGGAAGTCCGGTATTAGGTATTTCTTCCTGATACCAATGCCACCGTTTATTTTTTCCGAATGCAATAATACTACCTAGTACCTACCGACATCGACAGTACTCACGGGAGTGGATGTTCTGTAAGTTTGCCTCGTGTGCGTCCCCTGCGTGATGCGAGTTCTGTAGCTGACGGCTCTGTGCAGGAAAGTTACTGCGGAGAGTCACTCAGTAATAAACATTTCAAATTTGATCTTTTTTTTCTTAGCTTAGCCTAAATTGTCCCACTGGGGGAAAAGGCCTACCCAAACTTTTGTCAAGTAATTTTGCCCGCGCCACGTCGAACTAACCCTTGCGGTATGCGTCCAGGTCATCTCGTCACCGCTTTTAAGGCCGACTGACTTCGCCGAACGACTTCAGGCACGCCTTGTATCCCTTTCCAACCAAGTTAAAGTGATCGTGAGTTTCGACTTTACAAAATTCTGAGCAAAAATATAAATGACTTCAGCGGGCGCAACCGACATCGATCTATCGTGAATCAGGGTCGCCATCAACCAACAACCGCCAACAACAACAAGCTATACTTAGGTTAAGTGATATGTTCGGGATCGACGCTCAACACAAACTTTGAGTCGTTGTATTACTACTTAGTTGTCGAAGTGAGTCGTCTCCTAGAGTCCTGGTTTACTATACATATAGGGTCAAATTAAATTTGCAACAAAAAAAAAACGGATATCTCACAAGTAACCACACTACTTACCTGCGGTCGTCGACCTTATTTTTGATGTGAAACATCTATAGGCTAAAGTAAACCTAAATTTTGGCGTGGCGAGCGTGGTGACGCCCAGTGGGCCCAATCTGAAAATCAGTGCACTTAAAGCAACAAAGTTCCAATATCGATGCGATTTTTTTAAATGTGATAATTAAAGTATTAACATATAATTAATATGTTATTTTTGATTATACCAGTGGCGAAGGCACCATATAACACGATTCCTACCGGCTTGCCTTCGGGGATTCGCATTGGTAACTCTATCACTATTAAAAATACAATAGTATGTAAATAGTGGCTACTATTGTCAATAAATATACAACGTGGCGCTACAATGGTGACATTAATTTAACATACGTATATGGTTTCAAATTTTCGTTTCATAAAGAAATTTGAATTCCATAAAACGTTATTATTTATTGATTTATTTCAAATTTTAGAAAATAGCATCTTGAAACAACCTGTATTTAAATAATTGTAGCACAGCGGTCATTTACCGGGTTCACGGATTCTAGCATCGCATCAATGAAATTAAAACGAATAGGCGAATTGAAGGAAAGAGAGATCCCTTTGTCGGCGAGCAGCGCTGGCGTCGCGCGTCGTCGTCCCTTCCCTTCCCCCGCCACCCCGAATCCTATTTCTTTTTTACTCTCTAGTGCTCGCCGGGCCCGTGTCCTTGACACACTTATTTATGTGAATACTCGTGCGCATAATAACGTCGTGTAATATTTTTGTAAATGTTTACGTGAAAAAGACGCTTACCTGTTGTTTTATTTATTTTTGCGTAATTAGGGTACCTAGTGTTTGATTATGGTACTGCGATAAAGACGCTTTGCTTTGTTTTAATTCGTTTTCTTTCTTATTACGATAGGTACTTACATCTTTTGCGATAAGGACGCTTTTATTTGTATGATTAGTGATTGTGTAAACCTGTGATCGTAATGGCAAATACACATCCGAACTACACAGCAGCTGAATATGCGGATATGATCCTAATTTACGGAGAATGTCATCAAAATGCCGCGCTTGCCATAAGGACATATCGCGAGAGATATGGCAATTCAAGACAATGCCCTACTAATCCTCGCACTATTGTAAGAGCTCTTCAGCGCATCCGTGAAAACCAGCCAGTGGACCCTAGGTCTCAACGCCCAGATCGACCGCCTACACGTCAAAACCCAATCCAATTAACTGAAAATGTGCTACATTATTTCGAAAGCCAACCCAAAACTAGCCTTCGCCAGAGCGCTAGGCATTTTCAAGTCCATCACAGAACCATCCATAGGATATTAAAGCGGGAAAAGTGGCACCCATTCAAATTTAGAAAAGTACATACACTGTTAACACGTGATAAACAAATTAGATTGAATTACTGTCAGTGGTTACTAAATAAAATTGAAGAGGACAGTGACTTTCTTTCTCAAATTTGTTGGACTGACGAAAGCACGTTCACCAGAAACGGCATGTGGAACCAACACAATCTGCACCATTGGGCACCTAAAAACCAAAATCCCCGAGTTTGGCGGGAGTCAGCTCATCAGTACAGATTTTCGGCGAATGTTTGGGCAGCTATTCACGGTGACGACATCATCGGACCCGTATTCATTGATGGCAATTTGACCGGAGAAAGGTTTGTTAACCTATTAAATGATACGATGTCAGAATACCTACACCAACAACCTTAACGTCCACCGATACCAAAGAATGTGGTACCAATTAGATGGCGCGCCGGCACATTCTGTAGCAACAGCCAGGCAGTGGCTAAATGACACGTTTGGTGCACAATGGATTGGGAGATTCGGACCTCGTAGGTGGCCAGCAAGATCGCCAGACCTCACGCCACTCGATTTTTTTTTGTGGGGTTGCATCAAAGACGATGTGTACGCGGAGAACGTAGACTCGGTGGAACAATTACGCCTTCGAATAACAAACGCGTTTGAGAAATTGAGGGAAATGGCTGTAAGTGACAATTTATTTTCAAAAGTGCGGGAGAACATGAAGCGCCGATTAGCCCTTTGTATCAGCGAACAAGGTGGTCTCATTGAAAATAAGAAAATTTAAAACACTTAAATAAACTTAATGATTAGTGATGACGGTGATAATAACTAATAGTAATAAGAGAAGGTGATAAGTGATTGACTACACTCGGTCTTTGATATTATTATGCCGTCAAATAATCGGACCGTTCTCGAGTACCAGGCGCGTTTGCGCGGTTGCCAGCGCGCAAAGCGACGCGTTGCCGTTCCGAGTAAACGTAATCCAGGTAGGTAAGTAATTTCATGAATGAATTTTTGCACAGAGTGATCTCAGTTTTGGTTAGTTTTTTATTAATTAGTTAGTTCAAAAGATTATTTTTTTCTATTTAGGTTTTTTTTAAACCTGTCATAATTAATATGATTAATGGCCACTAGCCCTATCCGTGCGTGAAATTAATGTCACCATTGTAGCGCCACGTTGTAGTTACACTACTAATTCAAACAACAAAAAAGGTTATTTATACCTCTGTATTACAACAAAAGAGAAATGTTCTAAATTAACCCGGCGCCAAAACGTCATAATCGGAAACTAAAAATTCATACAACAGCGATCCCGTAATGATGTCACTTTAGGTCACGTGGCACCGCTTGATATGTACGAGAGCAAGCCGCTGTACAACGGGTTATGACAGAGACAGGTATAGAAAAATGCGTCAGCGAGAACGAGATAGAGGAATATTGCATATTTTATTCGTTTTCATCTGTTCAATTTAATTGTATTTAATTCATTACATTCCTATATTAATTTTAGAATGATAGTAAGTATTCTTTATTGATGAGTCAGTAAGTTAAGGCCGACTTCGCTTCGGCTTCTCTTTTAGAAAAATTTACGCCTCGCCACTGGATTATACCATATTTGTTTCCTTTCGTAAACTATGCTTTACTTATAAATATTATCTGTACAATATTTTTTTTTTGTTTTGCCTTGTGTCGCAAGTTCGCTAAGTTAAGCTGCACTTCGCAAGGTCAGCCTTTGGATAGGTGACCATGTAGTTTTTCTTTTGCCTTGTGTCGCAGGTTCGCTAGGTTAAGCTACACTTCTCAAGGTCAGCCTTTAGACAGGTGATTTTTTTTTTGATGTGAAACATCTATAGGCGAGGGTAAACCTAAAGGAGAAGGGGACTTTTGGGCCCAGCAGTTAACTAGTTGAAATGTGTATTAAAAAACCGTTATATTTTTCTAAAGGAAATCACAGAATATGGTACCATGTTTCTACCTAGAAAGCGAGAAAACTTAAATTAAGTTAATTAAACTAAATAATCGATTAAATAATGCCTGAATTACTACTAATCGATTATGAATAAATCGGTAAAATCTAAGAATATGTATGCAAGTCGAGTGACAAGTGCATGTGGAATCGATTGAATCGATTTATAGTGAATTTTTTTGTTCAGGCAACACTTGTGCCTGACATCCGTCAGTCACTGACTGACAGATGCACTTGTTTGTTTTCTTTCGTTCTGAGTGCGCCCGTATTTTCCTTGTTTTATTGTTTAACCCTACGACACCTCGGTTTTGCATATTATAACGTACTATTTGACGGATCTTGCTACTCTAAATTACCTGGATCTCTATTTTGGACAACTGTTTACGCTTATCGATTGGACATTGACGACATGGATTGCTGTGTAAAGTGTAAACCTCACTTTTACTATAATTCATATAACTTGGTTCCTGGATAGCCAAATTTCACCAAATTTTCAGTGAGTCCTTGTTATTATACCCTTCTTACAAATAAGGCTAGTTTGATTCAGTTAACACCTGGGCCCAGGAATGTATGGAGTCATTCCCTTCTCCTTTCGGCGTGGCGAGAATGGCCGTGAGAATAATGTTATGTTTGTTACCTCAGAACTTTCAACTGCGTGAACCGATTTTGATGATCCTTTGTTTATTTGAAAGCTGGTGCTTCAGACTAGGGTGGTACAGAGTAGTCCGAATTTTGATAATTAACATACCAGGTGTAAGGGACAGCCCTCCACAAACTGACAGAGTGCATTCAGCTCCTTATTTTGAATCATATTCCACAGGAATTTTTCTCCGGATTTTTTAATTTTTTTAACTTTTTTTTCAGCTTTTTCAATGTGAAATTACATTCTTTGAAAGCAGCACTCCATTTTTGTACAAAATACGGCTAAAATCAAAAAAGCAGCAATGGATGTTGAAATAATCTAACGAACGACGCGTAAAATCAGCTGTTCACTTCCTGTCTAACTACAGAGTTCATCGAACTCGTCGTCGGCGATTGCACAACGGCGGCTTTCCGAATTGATCCGAGATACATTGCGTGTGAGAAAATAAAACAAATTAGTTTTATTGGATTCCCGTAACGGTCCTGAAATAATTTCTTTTACAGGTCATCTTAGTATGATATACTGAATCCACACCATCAGTTTGTGGAGGGCTGTCCCTTACACCCGTTATAATTAATTTGTTATTTTTGATTATACCATATTTATTTCCTTTCGAAATTATTTTGTGAAGATAATATTTATAAAACACTAGCTGACCCAGCGAACTTCGTACCGCCTCAAAATCAATAAATGTTGTGTTAACTTATCAGATCCCACCAACACAAAGCAAAGAGCACCAAGTACCATATACCCATGTTAGACCAAGTTATGACAAACTGGTACTTTGAAGGCATAAAGCGTTTTCTAGCTACCACACTCCCATGATATGTGAGCTCCTACCAAGTTATGCCAACCTAGTACTTCCAAGACATAAAGCGTTTTCTAGCTACCACACACCCATGATAGGTGAGCTCCTACCAAATTATGCCAACCTAGTACTTCCAAGAGATAAAGCGTTTTCTAGCTACCACACACCCATGTTAGGTGAGCTCCTACCAAGTTATGCCAACCTGGTACTTCGAAGACAAAAGCGTTTTCTAGCTATCAAACACCCATGTTAGGTGACTTTAAGTGTTCTTAAATTTTCTAATTTTCCGCGCAATTTTTTTTATTTTTTTCTTTCATAAGAACCTTCTCCTGACAATAACAAACACAAAAAAAAAAATAAGTGAAATCGGTCCAGCCGGTCACGCGTGATGGCGTGACCATGGGAAATAGGGATTCATTTTTTATATAATTATATAGATATTTTAATGTTTTGTAAATATTTTCTAAACAAAATAATTTCGATGTTTCACATCTGCCAGGCGTCCCGCGACGGCTCACTTTTTTTTCTATAGTTAAGTAAATTTGAACGCACATCTAATTGATCACATTTTATCATGTTTAGATATCGGCACCTGTCACGTCCCTGATTAGTACAGACGCGATCACATCAAGGTACCCGAATCTGATAAATTCTGCCAATCAATCTTGAATCTAATGTTTAAGCAATAAAGTAGATTTTATCTATTGAAGAAATTTGACAGTAGCTTGATGTGCTGGCGTCTGTAAATAAATATTTTCTTGATTAAGATGAAAGCTCCTTCACATTTTCTTACGTTTATTGCAATTCTCAGGTCAGTGTCAAGGTGTGTGTTAGATACCGTAACAAATATGGATTTATATATATTTTATATTTATAATTCTATAAATACATGCGTGTTACGGTTGCGAGTCATATTTGAACCAACGTATGGTTCAAATATGACTCGCAACCGTGAACCAACGTATAACCTGGCACTGATCTGCAATATGCAAAAAACGTCAGAAATCAATGTCGCAGGTTACCGTAGACACACACTAGTCCGCGCCGCTTCCGATTCACCGATTCGGTGCAGATAACTTTTCATTTCATACACGTCATTCTAAAATTCGATTCTTCCGGATCTTCGGCTCTGTTAAGTGTATGTTTACCTTTAGCAGCTCTACTCTGCAAATGCTACTCCGACAAGTACGACGCCTAACGACGCCTGTACTCAACATTATCATCATCACTGACTGGCCTGTTAGTCTAGTGGTTAGTGACCCTGACTGCTAAGACTAAGGTCGGGTTCGATTCCCACCCAGGATAAATCTTTGTGTGATGAGTATAATCATTTGTTCTGTCTGGGTGTAATTTATCTATAATATGTATGTATTTAGAAATATATAAGTATATTTATCAGTTGTCTGGTTGCCATAGTACAGGCTCTGCCTAGTTTGGGATCAGATAACGTTGTGTTGGTTGTCCTAAGATGTTTATTTATTATAATGAAAAGAGTTTTGTGCGGCGCAGGCGCGGGCGCAGGCGCGTAGAAGTGATGCTGATGACGGCGCTGGAAGGAACACAATAGGTGTTCGCCGCCAGGCCAGGCCTCACCATAGAATTTCAATAGCACAGTGGAAGTTATGATGGTGGGGCCCTGGAGACAAGAGTGGCTAGCGAACTTGTCCGCCATGCCAGCTCCGCGCTGAACACTAATATAAGTACAATTCAAAAGACTCACCTCGTGATTGAAGAACACCTGTTCTGGAGCCTACCTGGATTTATGTATGTAAGTGAGTATATATGTATTGTGTAGTGACGTTTTAAGTGGTCTTCAGGACACCAGGCCGCTGCAATAGGCCGGAGATTTTCTCCAACATGCGGTTCAAACACTTAACCTCCAAGTTCTTCAATTTCAACAAACTAAACCCGTATTATTTCGCCAAATGGGGTTAATTACACAAACAAACAATTGGATCACGACTAGGGCTCACAAAACCGGTTTCACCGAAATCGAAAAACCCGGTTAAACTGGTTTTCACGTCATTTTTAGAAACCGGGTTTCAGTTTAGCAAAAACCGAGGTTTCGATTATTTCGGTTTTCTTTTAAAATAATAAAATCCAACGATATTACATGTTTACAATGTACACATATTGTCTCATCAATTACAATTATTATATTGAACACACCATTGGTGCTGTCTTTGCCGAGGCATAATATCAATCAATTGAAAAGTTTGTGTCTGAGTCTCAACCTAACAACGGACGTACTACGTCCACCACTTCCTCTCTTTGAGGAGTGGCTGGAGAAGTTCCACGGCGTCCTCAGATTCCGCCTTACGCAGGTTCTCAACAGACACGGGTGCTTCACGACGTTCTATTCAGGATAGTGTAAAGGCCGGGTGTTACCACTGTGTGGATCGTCTGGAGGACACGGTGGAGCATTTTTAGTTACTAAGATTTTGATTTATTTTTTATTTAGTTATTGCAATATTTTATTTTTTATTTTTTAGAATCCAATTACTCAGTTTTGTATAATTTTCTTTTTTAATTTTTAGTTACTAAGATTATGACTTTTTTTTTATTTAATTTAATTTTTAGAAATAAGTGATAATTGTACATACCTAACAATACCTTTTGCTGTGCCCTAACAGGGTCTACAACGGCTCTTAGCTTTAAGCTTTTTGTTAACACCTGTTTTACCTTGTAGAACGCAAATATATGAATATGAATATGAATATGCATACGGTGAAAGTTTGTCCTGCCTGGGCGGAGCACCGCCGTGTCTTCGTGGAGGTGATCGGCGGCGGCGATCTCTTGCGTCCGGCCTAGGTCCAGGCCATGTGCGAAGTGAGAGGGCAAGGGCAGCCATTACCTCCTTCTGCGAGGCAGTAATGCTCGCGAAGGAGGACGCCGAGCATGTGAGGGAGAGGCAATATATGCCCCACGCCCCTAACCCACAGGAGACCCCCGGGCGTCGGGAATCCATTGTGGACTTCCGGTCCTTACCGGGCGGCGAGCAATGGGTAGCTCGCCACCCGGTAAGGACCAGGCCCGGTAGACGGCGCGTTGTATTCCACGCGCGCCTCAAAGAGATGTCAGCATTAATGAAAAGGTCTACTAGGACCGATGCCTGCCAGGGTCGCGGATTTGTTCGGAAGAGCGGTGGCCCTGGCATAGGCAACTGAAGAAACATGGGTGGGTTTTGTCAGTTAAAGTCTGACACGCCTTTCCGCCCCACCCAGAGTGGGAGACGTCAAGTAATGATTTCCTACCCAAAAAAAAGGACGTCCACTGCTATTGATACGGGATTTGAGAATGATTTAACTGGCATCATTAAAGTAGACGCTACGCAACGCAATATGTTCTCGTCCCACTTACCGCAGTGTCTCAAGACAAAAGTCTTTGACCAGTGTGTGTTGCCAGTGATGACATGTGGCACTGAGACGTGGTCGCTCACAATGGGCCTCATAAGAAGGCTCAAAGTCACCCAAAGAGCAATGGAGAGGGCTATGCTTGGAGTTTCCCTACGCGATCGAATCAGAAATGAAGAGATCCGTAGGAGAACCAAGGTTACCGACATAGCCCGAAGAATTGCCAAACTTAAGTGGCAGTGTGCAGGGCACATTGCTCGCAGAACGGATGGCCGATGGGGTCGGAAGGTTCTGGAGTGGCGACCACGTACTGGAAGACGGAGCGTTGGAAGGCCTCCCACAAGATGGACCGATAACCTGGTGAAGGCCGCAGGAATGCGTTGGATGCGGGAGGCACAGAACAGGTCAAAGTGGCGGTGCTTGGGGAGGCCTATGTCCAGCAGTGGACGTCTTTCGGCTGACATGATGATGATGATGATTAAAGTAGAGCTGGCCCTTTATGAAAATAGAAGCTTTTGCAGGTGTACAATAATTTGTTTAAAGTTTCTCCCTCTGAGTGTCGCGGCTAAAAGAATCTTCTCATCATCCGGTTAATTTAATGAGCTACGTTTTTATTTTCATAATTTGATTTTGATTAATTGACGTCAAACAAACTGTAAAAATACATCTGATTAATAAAGTAAATTCGGCTTCGAATCTTGCTGAATGATAATAACACTTTAGACATTCTTTCAATTTTACGGTCGAATTACAAAAATAAGAATGGAGTTTAATTTATCGTTGCTTTAAGCCAGATGTATTTTTTGATTCTCAGATACAATAATTATTGTTTTTTTTTTTGTAGTTTATTCTCTCAAAAGGAGTTTTTCAATTTATTCTAGTGTTCTCTGTTTTAGCAATAAAGTTTACTAACGACTTTTGACGACAAAAAGACTTAAGAAACATAAAAAGAGGTTTAAGTAAAGAAAACATGGAAATAATCGAAATAACCGAAAAAACCGGAAAACCGGTTTTCCGGTTTTGGGATGAAATGAAAATCGAAAAACCGGTTTTCTTATATACCAGCGGTTTTGTGACCCCTAATCACGACTAATTGTCACAAACGGATCGATTTAAAGGGATTAATTTACAAACGGGGTCGGAATTCCAAAAGGACCCACCATCCCATTCAAGAACAAAAAACCCAAGTGTCAAAGTCAAAACTGACAACTGACAGTTCTCACTCTGTTACACGTTTAGAAACGTAGGCGCATAGAGTAATAAACGGGACGGAACAATAGGTGAGGTTGTGACTATATGATGGATGGGTGAAGTATAGGCGCGCGTGCGCAGGTGAGCGCACGCAGCCTCTTCAAATTAGTGTTACAGTCAGGGCCATGTCTTGTTTACACGACTAACGTGTTACATACAGCTATTTCTCACAAATGGTTGTGATTCGAATGAATACATCAATATTCACAGTTTTCTACACATTCTCTTTTCCCTCACCGTACGGCGTACACTACGTGGGTTTCGTACACTGAGGTTCTCTGTCTCTTGTTCAATTTTTTAATTGCAAATACAATTTGTAATACTTACCTTAAAATGCGATTCTTGACACGCCTTATATTATGACCACTTCACTAGTAAAGTAACAAGCTTTCTGATGTATTAAAAGGGCAAGGGCAACTGTAACTCCCACTCCCCCCAGCCCCCACCCCCGCGAGTCCCGCGCTGCATCACCACATTGTCGTAGAGAGCTGATTTAGATGACAGTATTGTGTCGGGATGCAAGTTGCCAACTGTCACGCATACACACACACATACATACAGTCTACAGTTAGGTAGCTCAGACAAACTGGCGAGCCAATGTGAGCTCATCTCCTAAAGAAGCACGGTTCCGACTGAGGAAGATTCGCGTTTATAAACAACTAAAAAAGTAATTTTATATAACGCTGTCTAAAGTAAAATAGTTTGGGGCAGATGCTGCCCGATCGACTACAGGACCATGAAGACCTAGATAAGGAAAAGAGGGCGAGGGCAGAGTGGCGCTGCAACGTGTTGGCCCGCAGATTCGCACGACTTACTAAAGATGTAAAACTGATACTTCGTAGAGCCTTTTGCCAGTCTTTATACATGTGCAGTCTGTGGATCTATTGAACGCGGCGGGCTTACAACGCCCTGCGCTCTCAGTCCAATGACGCGCTGACGGCAATGTTCAGAAGACCCCGGTACTGCAGTGCTTCCAGCGATGATTTGTTCTCCACTATTGTGAAAAGAACTGCATCGATGATGAGCAGGGTCCGTGGTACCACCAACACTGTCCTCAGAACGATAGCGTGCAAAATAAGTGTCTTTTTACTGTGTACTGGGCAAGTGTACACGCACAGAAATAGTCTTAGTGTATTATTGTGTTACTTGTTTTGTTTACTGACAAATTACTAACACCTTTTTTGTGTGTAGGTACTACTAACAACCCTACTAACGCTATCTTTATAAAAATGTATGGACGTTTGTCTGAAATAAAGGTAAATTATGCAATAATTTTTATTATAAATCTAAAAGGTTTCCAAATAAGTATGTACCTACCTTAATATCTATCAATATGACTAATTCACCTTTTTCGAATTTCAAGAGCCTAGATAAAATATTGACTGGCATATTTCTGAATAATTATGTAACGTTACGACAAGTGCGGACTATGAGGTCTGCGGGTCGAAAATTATCGAATATTTCTGTTTCCGTCAGTTTTTCATTACCTCCTCGCCACATGTCACTTAGCTCACCTCATCGTTCTCTGACTCTGGCGCCAATGTATTCTCAACTTTAATCCCTCGAGACAAGGTCATCCGCACATTCCTAGTATTGCTGTGACAGCACAATAAAAATTGTTCGCACAGATTCGCCTCTAAAAAAATCGGAACACAAAAACTTTCTACCGCTACATGAATTATAATTTCTATTTTTCAGCTCACAAAGCTCAATTTTCTTTCGTAATTCTTGGACCATATCTGTGAGCTATCATCTTCACCTTGCTTACTTTGTAGTTGATTTTGATTTTTATGTATTAGTCATAAGATTGATATTGCGTTGTGCAGAGTGTGCCCTGGGGCAATTTTTTGCTTTTGCTATCGGTAAAGTTGAAACACGTCTATCTCGTGTTACATTGAAAAACAAAGCTTGTTTTGATCTAATGAAGTGAGATGCGCAGTTAGTTTCTCCGTGTTGCTACGTGGCCTGGTTGCCAGTGGGACTGTAGGTACTACCTGGCTACGTACGTGGTACCCGCGCGCGGCTGTGTGCGCGAGGTCGATGCTCCGTGCTTATGTAACGTGCCCCACAGCTCCACTCATACACTCTGTTCAGTTTCAGTGCTAGACCACTACACTAACTTAGAAGACAATACCAGGTCATCTAATATGGATGACAATACGATACTGAGCGGAGGTCGACGACCCTCTTGAAATTAACATGAGTTTACAAAGGACTCCCACGCGGCACTCGCGATGAGCACTATATGCATGAAGTTAGTTACTGTTTGTTAAGTGGGTAGTTCCCTTGACTAGTGTCTCTCTGGTACTCGCTATAAATAGCGCAGCTTCGCTTATTACTCGGTGTTGTCAGCTTCGCATCATTTGTTAATGTTGCTATGCACATCAGCTGTTCTTTGTTTGTTACTTATCTTAACGATACTAGTAGCGCCATCTAGTTTGAGAAGAAGTAAAAGGTGCATCTACGAAAGTCGAAGATTTGTGATCTTGAAGAAAAATTCAAAGTTACCTGCACAATTATGGGATCTATCTTAGGTACCTAGGTACTAAAAACATGCACAATTATGGGATCTATCTTAGGTACCTAGGTACCTAAGCTAGATCCCATAATTGTGCATGTTTTTAGGGTTCCGTTGCCAAATGGCAAAAAACGGAACCCTTATAGATTCGTCATGTCTGTCTGTCTGTCCGTCTGTATGTCACAGCCACTTTTCTCCGAAACTATAAGAGCTATGCTGTTGAAACTTGATAAGTAGATGTATTCTGTGAACCGCATTAAGATTTTCACACTAAAATAGAAAAAAAAAACTATAAATTTTTGGGGTTCCCCATACTTAGAACTGAAACTCAAAAAAAAAATCATCAATCCCATACGTGTGGGGTATCTATGAATAGGTCTTCAAAAATGGTATTGAGGTTTCTAATATCATTTTTTTCTAAACTGAATAGTTTGCGCGAGAGATACTTCCAAAGTGGTAAAATGTGTGTCCCCCCCCGTAACTTCTAAAATAAGAGAATGATAAAACTAAAAAAAATATATGATGTACATAACCATGTAAAGTTCCACCGAAAATTAGTTTGAACGAGATCTAGTAAGTAGTTTTTTTTTTTTTAATACGTCATCAATCGTAAACCGCAATTTATCTTTCATTCAGTCGAATATAAAAATTTAAAAAAACCAATTTAATTTCATAAACATAAACCTTATGCATAAACCGAGAATACAGGTTTGTACGGAACCCTCGGTGCGCGAGTCCGACTCGCACTTGGCTGGTTTTTTGTATCATAATATTGTAAGGTACTAACTTCCAATTAGGTATTTAGTTGATCTAATGAGATTTACGATGAATGAAACTTCGTGAATTCTTCAGCAGTAGTTTGGAGAGGCAATATGATGTACTGTATATTAATTCATGCACAAGGGTGAGGAACTGACAACGAAATAGATAAACCTACAATACGTTGCAAAAATTAATAGCCCTAATGTGGCATTCATTGACACACCTACCTAATTGCCTAGGTACATGACCCACATATCTGTCATGTTTCCTATTACATCCTCTGCTATCTGAAACTTGTACTTATATGTTAGGTACCGATACACCACGATCTTATGACGACACCGGGTAGGTGCGAACAGAACGGAAAGAAACATTCAATTAACATCAGTCGGCGGAACTGGGAGACGAGCTCCCGCCTGTTCCAAACTATTTGCAAGATGGCGTTGGCGGCTGCGTACCTACATAGGGCTACGTACGCAACTGTATGTGTTTTGCAACACGTTATTTACTTCCTTAAACAAATAATGAGTCGGTTCACTTAGCAGGGCGAGGTGGGGGGCGTGGGAACAAGGGGGAAGATCCATCAAATTAGTGAACAAATCATCCAACCGAAATATATAAGAAGGAATGGCGTAGAGATGTGCGACGGCTTATCGCCCGCGCGGCGGCGCGCGGCGCGCGGTTGTCAGATATTGTCATCATAAGGAACATTCTGCAAAAGATGACTGTATTTAACTGACTAGTTTATCAGTGCATGTACCTATTTGACAATGTTTTCTAAGCCGCTTATTGCTCAGACGTAGTAGAGAGATATACTAACTTAGACAAACTTCATTGTGGTTGTAGTTTAACAAAAGGATATTGGTGCTGAAACAGAACTCGGCGATGTGCCAAACAATTATAAGAAATGTGCGGTAGCCGGTGACTGACTGCGGAGTACCCGGCTGAGTACGTTTTTGATGATATTGTTAAGACACATTAAATCAATTAATTTTCTATTAAGGTAATTTATATCTATGTACCTATTCTAACAATCCGTATATTATATGTCGACGCATAAGTATTTATACTTCAAATTAAATTCAATTACCTATCTAGTTTGAAAACCCGGGTTTGTAACCACGGTGGATGTTTACTTCACCGTACAATTACATTATGTACCGAAAACTTGGTAGGACTCTGATAAGATGGATATTGTCGATGTTTTGCGAACATTTACCGACAAAGTCCCATCTCTCACCGCACTATATTAAACGAAAAATGGTAAGTAGGTGGTGCGCACGCAAGAAGTCAATTACTGTAACATAGCGCCACGGGGGGGAGGGACGTACCCGTTGAGGCGAGGGGGTGCAGGCTCGTGAACACGTTCTGGGGTTGTGGTGATACGTGATGGAGCCAACATCCAGGATATTGTTGGTGTTGCAGTCGGCGGAACATCGATGACAAGCACCTACCTGACTCTATCTACGGGACTACACGCCAGGGCACAGGGGACAGACCCGTAATAAGTAATATGACATTTTAAAAGAATGGACCAGCTGTTCCAGAGGTATCATCTGCAGTGGCACGTTTTTTTTTGTGGATGGGAAATCATCAATTGACGTCTCCCGCTCTTGGGCGGAGCGGGCGTGTCAGACTTTTACTGACTAAAACCCACCCGTGTTCCTTCAGTTGCCCATGTGCCAGAGTCACGGTGTCTCTTTCGACGCGACCTTGGCAGGCATCGGTCCTAGCAGACCCCTTCAGTTCTGCTGACATCTCTTTGAGGCGCGCGTGGAACACTACGCGCCGTTGACCCGAGCCTGGTCCTTCCCGGGCGGCAAGCTAGTCATTGCTCGCCGCCCGCAAGCTCGCTATCTGTGCGCTATCGACTCCCGACGCCCGGGGCGTCTCCTCCTGTGGCGGCTAGGGACGTGAGGGCGCAGAGACTGCCACTCCCTCACGCGCCCCGCCTCCTCCTTCGCGGGCATTACTGCTTCGCAGAAGGAAGTGACGGCTTCCCATGCCCTCTCGCTCTCACCAGGGCCGGACGCGAGAGGTCGCCGCCACCGATCGCCTCCACGAGGACACGGCGGCGGTGCTCCGCCCAGGCAGGGCACACCTCCACCGTATGTTCCACCGTTGGCACCGCAGTGGCACGTTGTGTGTAACCACTCGAAAATAGTCTACCTGATAAATATTCACTTCCAATTTCGCAAGTGACGATATTAGTTTCAGTCCGATACAAGAGAAGAGAGTTGGTACCGGACGCAAAGAATAGCACTATCCCATTGGGTGTCGTAAGTGGCGAATAAGGGACTTATTATAGAACGGTCAGCAGCGTTCTCTATGCATTTTACCACCATACTGCGATTGCTAACCAGCCTGCCAAGAGTAGCAATTATGGTAAAACTAAAACCCCAAATTGGGGGAGGCCTATGTCCAGTGGCAGCAGTGGACGTCTTTTGTCTGACATGATGATGGTTACAAGAGAAGACGCCACTCTACCACTACTCAGAATCTAAGAAGGTTGTAAAGTTGTTGTTTACATGGAAATTATGCGAGTCACTGCCAAGATCATTATTATCAATAATTTAGTAAATGGTTGTCTCATATTATACAGCGGTTTCTTGAGCTCTGATTACCAGCTAAAATGGCCTCAACAGCTTATACCTGTATGACGTATCATACAGGACGTTCATAACCAACTTAACTCATTATTTTGGCAAACCAAAGGGGACCGAAAGACACCGGGAACTCGAAAACAGACGTTTCCCTCAACATCGCGAACATGAGGAAATTTACACGACCCAAGTACCCAACGTGCTGTGAGCTGGCTCCGTGGCGACAATCCTAGATGTAGGTACTGTCGCAGGTGACCTGACGACGGGACCACGTAACCACCATCACTACACTCCACACTGGGCACTCAGAGCTCGGAGAAGTCACTTGGCACAGCCAGCGAGTGGACCTTACCTGAGGACCCGAACAGTTGCACATCAACCATGGAATATGATCGATCTGTAAAAAGTGCAGCTCTGCAGACTGATTTCCTGCCCTGTTCTAAAATTCGATGTATTGTGGCGTATTTACGCCCAGGTACTGTGGTGTTGTGCTACAGCCAGTTGCTCTACCAGGCAGTCCAGGACAGTCTCAAGTCGCAGATCACCGTCATTTCAGGTAACTTAAGTGCTTAGCAACTAAAGTGGACCTTCTGCAGCATGCACCGAGTGACGTCGCGGCGGCGAGCGCACGGTCAGCGTACAGCGAGTTACCAGTCAGCCAGCTGTACGACAGGTTCAGGGCTCTGATCATAGAAAATAGAAACACTCACTGCTGTTTAACATTATTCAATTCTCAAGACGATTTCTTTGTTAGTAGGTTTTCATAAAAGTAGTTAAATGAATCATTAGCAGCACAGTACAGAGCCGCCAGACCTGCACAGCACAGAGCCGCCAGACCTGCACAGCACAGACCCGCCAGACCTGCACAGCACAGAGCCGCCAGACCTGAACAGGCTACATACACATACATAATGTGAGTTTACGTGAGCACAAATAGTAATTCGATGCTAAAATACTTTAATTGTTCTCAATGTCTCATTAGCATATCGTATTACATAATTACTTGTATAAATCGATGCCTACCAAATTGGCGCCGAAATAATAACGCCATGGAAATCTGTTACTGCTGGCTCTCTTTGTGTTTTATCTACACTCGAATTTCAACTGAACAAGTAAGAAATTACGGTTGAAACTTCAATGCCTCGGTTCTAAACAAAGTCAAAAGCTCCGCTCGTATTATTTAGAACTGTAAAGCTATTGTTTTAGAGTAGATTATCATTTGTATAAATTATTCATGGTAATTGGTGAAAGTTGCCCTTTGTTCAGAATCGAACCGGCGACCGCCCGTCCGAGTTCGTACATTTGCTCAGTAGAAATGTTCCACTGTATTATTATTATAAATAATTTCATATTTACATAAAAGGTTTTGCTTTAAAGTTTTCTCTTCTGACTTATTTATTTGAGAAGTTTAGTCTCGACTCGACGTAATAAGCCTGAGTTATGAACCGCTATTGTTTAGTAAGTACGTATCAGTGGCGAAAGCACAATATAACACGATTCCTACCGGCTTGCCTTTGGGGATTCGCATTGGTAACTCTATCACTATTCAAAATACAATAGTATGTAAATAGTGGCTACTATTGTCAATAAATATCGTTACACTACGGGTATTTAATTCACCATAACATTCAAACAACAAAAAGGTTATTTATAACTTTGTATTACAACAAAAGAGAAATGTTCTAAATTAACCCGGCGCCAAAACGTCGTAATCGGGAACTAAAAATTCATACAACAGCGATCCCGTTATGATGTCACTTTAGGTCACGTGGCACCGCTTGATATGTACGAGAGCAAGCCGCTGTTCAACGGGTTATGACAGAGACAGGTATAGAAAAATGCGTCAGCGAGAACGAGATAGAGGAATATTGCATATTTTATTCGGTTTTCAGCTGTTCAATTTAATTGTATTTAATTCATTACATTCCTATATTAATTTTAGAATGATAGTAAGTATTCTTTATTGATGAGTCAGTAAGTTAAAGCCGACTTCGCTTCGGCTTCTCTTTTAGAAAAATTTACACCTCGCCGCTGGTACGTATTGTAGTATATTATAATAACTCAATGGTTACACAACGTTCGAAAGAGATATCGTGACCCTGGCACATGGGCAACTGAAGGAACACGGGTGGGTTTTAGTCAGTAAAAATCTGACACGCCCTCCCGCTCCGCCCAGAGCGGGAGAAGTCATTTGATGAATTACAAGCCAAAAAAAAATGGTTGCACAACGACTCAACTTGGAGGGCCGTAACATCAAAAGCAGCTTAAACTACGGTATCGGAATGTATAATTATGTATGTAAAATATAATCATTGGTTTAATTTACTGTCTTAAGATGTAATGGAAAATATGGACACATTAGTTACACTTCGATAGGTATTTCGAGGAAATCGCACACAAACAGGGTGTACAAACCCCCAGCACATACCGTTACCTACGTATTCTGTTCATGTTAATAACATTATACAAAAATAATTGTTGGGAAACTACTTTTATTTTTGATGTGAAAATAGTTGTTTACGATAGTGCGCAATGTAACGCGCACAAACCGTTGTGTTAATGTACAGTGCTTATGGGTGCCTGCAACGGTGCAGGGGTCGTTACAGTGTTTTATAACATTTCAATCTTGTTTTCTTAAAGAAATTCAGAAAAAGTTGGAACTTCTAAAACTAAAACCTGACTACTGAAAAATCACGCTTTTGGATTGAATTGTTTATGTGGCATACGAGCACGGCTTTCAGATGAGAATATTCAGGTGACAAGACCTGATAAGTACTTAAGCCCACCAAATTAAAAAACCGGCCAAGTGCGAGTCGGACTCGCGCACCGAGGGTTCCGTACAAACCTGTAGGTATTCTCGGTTTAAAAATATATATATATTTTTTTAATTTTTATATTTCAGTTGGTTGAATGTAAGGTAAATTGCGGTTTACGATTTATAACGTTTTAAAAAAAAAACTACTCACTCGATCTCGTTCAAACCAATTTTCGGTGGTAGTTTACATGGTAATGTACATCATATATTTTTTTTAGTTTTATCATTCTCTTATTTTAGAAGTTACGGGGGGGGGACACATTTTACCACTTTGGAAGTGTCTCTCGCGCAAACTATTCAGTTTAGAAAAAAATGATATTAGAAACCTCATTACCATTTGTGAAGACCTATTCATAGATACCCCACACGTATGGGTTTGATGAAAAAAAACATTTTTGAGTTTCAGTTCTATGTATGGGGGTCCCCAAAATTTATTGTTTTTTTTTCTATTTTAGTGTGAAAATCTTAATGCGGTTCACAGAATACATCTACTTACCAAGTTTCAACAGCATAGCTCTTATAGTTTCGGAATAAAATGGCTGTGACATACGGACGGACAGACAGACAGACAGACAGACATGACGAATCTATAAGGGTTCCGTTTTTTGCCATTTGGCAACGGAACCCTAAAAAAAGAAGTTATTAACTCTTGCACCCCGTCAGTTTAGCTTTCACTGAGAGTTTTTTCGGTACCTAACGATCGAATCTAAAGTGATAAGAAGAGAGAAATAGATCGTCCACAAATGTAATAAAAACGAACGATTTATTTATTACAAACAAAATTTTGGTTACCACAACAAGAATAGGAGCAGTGGTGGCCCAGTGGTAACGACCGCGACTTACGAGTAGTAGGTCGTGAGTTCAAACCCAAGCAGGCGCATTACTTTGTGTAAATTATTTACCAAATTTAGCAAATTTGAGGGTATATTTTGAGGTTATGGCCGAACCCAGATGTGCTGGAATAAAACTGACCCCAGATTCGGATTCAACGACCCCAAAAACATATAGTACACATAGTGCGACCTCCAGGTCAGATTTTTTTTTTGTGTGGCTGTGATTTTAGTATTCCACTTTTATTGTTATATTTTCCGGCGAACGATTCAATGGCACCAATTTACTTAATGTCTCCATTTCCCTTTAAAACTCAATATTATAGCCATTAAAGGGGGAGTCAATACGACCACCGAACGTTTCCAGCAAAATATAAATATATCCCATTTCAGTTAACTACCTCTAAATACCCCAACACAAGTATTATTAATTACTTACTGGGGCTGTTTCATTTAAAATTTTGTAAATGTAATCATTTGAGACCCAATAAACAATTTATTTATTTATTTATTATTTATAAATATAGTCGTATACTTATGCAATATGGAACGAATTATCTCAACACGTATGTTAGCGATTATCGTCGTTAGCTCCCAGAATATGTGATGACTTGGTGTGCGGTGATGCGTGATGCGCTATTGAAAATTCACTTTGCTCTGAAAAAAACCTTCATCGTTTCGCTTCACACCGCATCGGTCGGTATCGGTATCACGTGTCATGTCCGAGCCAGAACGTTGTATGCGGCTGCAGTTTAAATGGAACCCTATGATTGCGAAATACATCCTAATATCGACATCGGCAGGATGATACAATATTATTATAATTAAAGCGGTTTCGCGTGACATTATGCGGAAATAATTCGCAAGGAAAGAGAGCATCTTAGTTTTTAAATATAGGCACAGAACATAAAATAAACTCTATGTATGGACTATGGAGCATGTCAATTATAATATTACTCCTGCGTAAGTAATTCCATGCACTGCATCGGATACATTGTTCACAATGTTTATCGAGCCGGCCGGGGGCGGGGGCGCAGGGACAGATTCGAGTGACGCTCGATTTATTATTAATTTGCTATCTCTGTGAACCAAGAAGAGCTCAGACAGTCTGCCCCGCGTGGTCAGTAGTACCCTTTAATCCAACGTTTCAGGTGTAGATCAAGACCAGGTAGCATCAAGTAGAAGTAATGATGAATTTATTAAATGTGTATTAAGCACAGGCATTTTCTTTCAAAATTATTTTATACTAGCTTTTGCCCGCGGCTTCGCCCGCGTGGTTTTCGGAAATTTACGCAGGTATTTTTTTCTAAAATAAAAGTAGCCTAAATTACTCCTTATTACATCAGCTACCTGCCAATAAAAGTCCCGTCAAAATCGGTCCAGCCATTTCAGAGATTAGCCGGAACAAACAGACAGACAGACAAACATTGTAAAAAATGTTGTTTTGGTATATACAGTACCGTATATACATCCATATACAGTTAGTAAAAAGCGGTTATTTTAATATGAAAAACAGACACTCCAAGTTTATTTATTTGTATAGATTAAAAACAGATACTCCAATTTTATTTATTTGTATAGATTACAAGCACGAGTAACGTATCTTCACGTTTATTACAAAATAGGAGAAATAGTTAATTCAATGGTAACAAGGATGGACTTGGGGAGAACTCGATGTGAACGTTCTTCAGCTTGAAGCAGTGCTGGTGTACCCGCTCAGTCACTGATGTCTTCTGGTGGAACATCTGACACCGAATAGTTTCCAGTTTATTCGTGATCTTCAGACCTGTTCCTCTCTAGCTCTGCCCTTATCTTTTCATGATACAACATTTCTTCCGCATCGGTTACGATTTTGAAAGCTTCGCGCTTAACATGAATTCTAACGCCTTCGGGAAAGTCCTTGACGGATTCCCCGAGCTCAACAAAGAAGTCAACGATGTCGTCATGTTCGAGCTGCGACTGCTGCCCCGGAGCTGGTGCCGCGTCTACTGCTTGTGTCGTGGAACCCTGAACGTTATCACTAGATGAACTATCACTATCATCAGTATTGTGTTTTTCTTCAGGTATGTTATTATCGGTATCACTTGAATCGTCGTTCTTCGACTCTAGTGGATCTTTATCAGAGTCGAGCACAGTCGTCGCAAGGTCATCGTGCATCTCTTTATTTTTAGTTTCAAAAGTGGGGTTGAGGAATGACAACAGCTTCTCTTGTGCTGATGTGTGTGCCCGATACTCCGGGTCGTTGGCATGTGTCTTGGCGCGCTTCACACGTCTGAAGTAGTTTTCTCGGATTCGTGCCCATCTGTTTTTGCAGTCCTCGGCTGCACAAATAAAAGACAACTTTGCACTATGAGGTTTTTTTTTAAAAAAAAAAGAAAGCCAAGATAAAAAGAAATATGTCCTCGCAATCACTGTCCATTCCAAGGTTGCCTGAAAGAGATCGCAGAAAGCGATAAGGCCGCCCATTGTATGTATTTTTTGGTGAACAATAAAGAATATACATATAAATAAATAAAGTGCCTCTTTGTAAACTTTTTGGAAATACTCAATACCCAATACTCTATACTTTTATTGCATTCCACATGTGTCCAATATTGAGGGTATTACTAGCCTAGCTTACTACTCAGCACCTAACTATAAGAATCCTTATCACATCTGTTGCACATCCACCACTATACCGTGTGGTGTCGGACGGTAACAATTGTACCATCACATTTCTTCTCGTGGGTGTCGTAAGATGCGAATAAGGGGCTTACTAGAATTTCCTAGTAAGCCCCTTTCTAGAATCCATAGAAAACGGTGCTGCCCATTTGAGCAGCACCGTTTTCTATGGATTCTAACACCATACTGCGATCGCCAACCCGCTTGACAAGCGTGGCGATTTTGTCATACCCCACAAATTGGGGAAGCCCTATGTCCAGCAGTGAACGTTACGTCGTTCGGTTGAAATGATGATGATGATGAGGATTGGTAACATACATCGAGACAACCGGACAAAAAATCATATTTATAATATTAGTGGGAAGTCGGCTTTGACTCACCTGGCTGATTTACGATGGTGCCAATCTCCTCCCAGACGGCCCGCCTCCTGTGGCGGTCGGCGTACCGAGGGTGGTCGCAGTTGTACAGCTCCTCGTAGCCGCGCACGATGCTGATGAAGTGCGCGTCCAGCAGCGCGGGCACTGCATCAACCACCTTGTACTGTACATGTTCCCACACTGCGTTCGCAACTGAGCTACCAAATATTTGTATTCATGACATTAAAAACTCTTACATAAAGCTTAGTTGGCGTTACAACTTCAAACCTTTCTTGAGTTTATCAGTGGACTAGTCATTCTAAAATTAACCCCATTTTAAATAAATATCCTCAATATGCCTCGTTGGTCTAGTGGTAGCAAGCGCTACTGCTGAGCATGAGGTCCTGGGTTCGATTCCCAGGTCGGGCAAAGTGTTATTGGGTTTTCCATCTGGAATTTCTCAGTAGCAGCTCGGAGTCTGGATTTGTGCCCGGTTGATGGCAATAGGCTCGCCCCCTATTACATGGGACTTAAACATAACAGGGGAAATGTGGGTGTACTATAGGTACACCTCTGCCTAACCCTTCGGGGAAACAAGGCGTGATGTTATGTTATATAACATTTGCAACAAAAAAAACATTAAACTGGAAATAACACCAATGGATACAAGGATTTGAATATACGTTAAAACGACAGGGCCCCGTGCCTGCAACAGATCACAAGTACACACCATGAAGATCTCCAGCTCGATCCGCATCGCCGGGGGCTGCTCGCCTCTTCAGCGCCCCCCTTTCGCTGCCACATGGCTCGACCTCCTCAACTCCGCTCGATGACATACCTACCTGAAAACAAAGCCATACAAATTAAGACGAAAACTACTATCTCGATATCTACCTCATCTTCAAAGCACGTTTAGTTGGGTCAGTAAACTAATGCTGAGTTTGTAAACTCGGAGTTAAGTAAGGTTAATACGCATTGCGCTACTTGAAAGTAACACGTTAGTTAACATGATATTAGTGTTTCTTTTTCGAGTTGGGAATATTGCAGTTCTCATTAAACCTTTTATGTTTCACTGCCTGCTCCACACAAATTACCTACCTTCACTTTCTTAATAGGTAAATAACAGTGACAAGAACTCCCACATTATTATTATAGTCTTTGGACAAGAAGTTATTGCAACATTATCACCATAAACTAAATAGAAAAAATCCTTATTAAGGGGATTACCTTGCTGAAATCCGAAAAATACCGTATGTTTAACGAATTTTGTTGAAGAATCCTACCGTGCGATTTTCATATGAAGAATATATGTCATACTTAATGTTAGGTTTTTAAGAATTTCAGTATTTAATTTGATTTAAAAGTTGTTTATGTGGTAATATTTGAACACATACTTGACCGGAAGTAATAGAAAATAACGTTTAAAATATTAGGGGTGTTAGGGTTTTAAGAATGGCAGTATTTAATTTGATTTAGAAGTTGTTTTTCGGGTAACATTTGAACACGTGCTAGACCGGAAGTAAACCAGAAAGAAACGTTTAAAATATTATGGATGGGAAGATGTTCGGCGGGATTGGGGACTGGCAGTCCGATTCCAGCTCCTGTCGAGTTTGGACATAACCCTCTAGTGCTTCTGAAGTGTGCTGAACGAATTTATTGTACTGTGGATAGTGAATAAATAATAATTCTTAAGAAATAAACGAGTTAGTCATTTTTAAAGTGAGTATTATTGTTCCATCTGTAATGTTCCCGCAATGTGCAGTGTGAGTTTATTTGCCTACTTGTACCTACTTTATTCGATCCAGTTCTTTAGTATTAAAGTTAATCTAACATTAAGGTCATGATAAATACTTTGTATTGTTTAGAATTTTAATAAACTTTCCCAAATTTCAGAAAAATCTGGTAGTAAACAGGTCCTCCTTCAACCTAAATTGAAAATTGTCTCTGTAACGGCTGAATCGTTTGACATGAATTTTATATCAAAATATGCGTACTCATTTATTTAATAATTTGTACTGTTTGCTTTTTCTTATTTCTTTTTACATTTTTAAATAATAAATAAAAACCCGAAACTGCGCGAGAAACCCGTTACTTTCTTGTGACTTTGTGACACATACTCGCGACGCGAATGACGCCATACATCAGCATGTCGATTCTGTAAAAATCTCACCGTGAAAAGGTGCGTGGAGTGAGCTGTCAGTGTCATCCCAGTGCTGCTAGGGATTGACCAAACATAACATTTACAATCATTATCGAGATTTTGATAATATTTTTTATGCTTATTCTATTGACCATTTTATGCTTATTTTAAAGCTAGTAAACTATCTTGACATTACTACTGTTTCGGGAAGTTTTTCAAATGAAATAGCGAAACAGAAATTAAGTCAGAAACGCATTGTTGTTTTCTTTTTCTGTTTCTTCCTCAACTAGCCCTTTATGCCTGACGCACAAGTGCGACACGCACGAACAATTATTGAATATAGTAAGAAATATGTACATGTATAGGTAAGATAGCTACAACAGAAAATGCGAATCGACATTGTCAGTTATTATGAACCCACTGTAAACTGATTAAAATTAAATACGTAAATGCAACGCAACATGGCCTAATCACGATGTGTCTTGGAGAAGCGATTGTAGATCGACTCGAGTAAAGATTGTGCAACGTTCTTCAGCGTTGTTACTAACCCAAATCTATTAAAAAAGATGAAAGAACTTGGCCGTGCCTGACTGACGGAGCATAGAATTCAATCTCACACATACTATGTGGGAACCCACATCTAGGCGCTGTCATATTCACATTGACATTTGTTTACTAGGTAGGTATTTATTTAACTTATAACGTGTCACGTATGCGCACTAAGAACATTAGGAAAATGCAATACCAGCGTCCAAAAATGTGCCGAGTAACATTTTATTGTAGATAAAAATATACCTACTTACTTACTAAATTACATAAGTCGTTATTATCAATAAAAAGAATATTCATCAAATGGTCACCATATTGAAAATATTATGTTAAAATTCAACAGTTCAAAACGGTCACCCTCGCGAGGTGAAGTGATGTTACCATGAGGACGGCATTGCGAGGATCTCGTAATCAAGCCGCGCATGCGCGCTAGACGCTGTCATCAATAGGTATCAACTTTTTTTTGTTCGCCTTGTGCAGACGCCATTTCGTATAAGGTTTAGAGAGTAATTAGTACGCAGGGATTTATTTCAATTCTTGTAGATATGTACCTATCTTAATACAACAGTTTTCATACAAGTATAATGTCAGTTTAGTACCTACACTTTGATGTCAACAATTAATCCGCTTTTTTAAACTATGTACCTACTTACTGCTCATTTAACCTTTATCGCGTGATGACACCTGCACGCTAATAATATGCAATACCAAGAAGTACGGTACCTACTTCTTGTGTAGAATCTTCTCGTAGTCTGAGCATTGATTGGTAAGGTAACGATGATGAGAGATAAAATATGATGTGCATGTGTACTTAAACACTCATCATCATCAGCCATCATTCTCATCAAACTCATTGTCTATAATAATAGAATATTCATCAAATCATCATCTTCAAATCAAAATTCAACGCTTCAAATGACTATCGCGTAGCGCGTCTCTGCGCGTGTTCACTTCACCGAGAATACATGCGATGATGCGACGAGAATCGCGTGAAATGCTCACGCCGCGCAAGCGCACTAGGCCACTAGTTCATTAATGTCATACATTTTTTTTTTCTTTTATTTTTTTTTGATGACCATGTGCCTGAACATATTTAGAGTTCAGACAAAATGATTAGATACTCATTTATTTCAATGTTTGAAGGTAACCTATTTGGTTGCAAACAATAAAAAAGAATATTCATCGAATCGTCATCATCTTGAAAATAATGTCAAAATTCAATAGTTCAAAACGGTCACCCGCGTGCTCGTGAGGTGAATTGATGTTACCATGACAACGAAATTGCGTGCATCGCGTGATCAAGCCGCGCATGCGCGCTAGAAGCTGTCATCAATAGGTATCAACTTTTTTTTATCACCTTGTGCAGAAGCCATTTCGTAATCGGATTGAGAATAATTAGTGCGCAAGCTTCGATCAAAAATGTACTAGATTCCCGATGAGCGCTTCAAAAACGGCCCGAAAAATAAGAGCACAAATATTTTTGTGCTCTTATTTGAAATTAGTTTGGTCCAATGATAGCCAACGATAAGACGTCCTAAATGCCGCAGCACGCGTTCAAAAATTGTGTAAATAACCACTGTAGCACCAAGTTTTTGGAAGGAATATCTTTATTTTCATAAGTTTAAATCTTTAAGTATTTTTCATAAAATAAAAACAATCAAATAGTAAATATAAATCATTTAGCAAATACATATTATGGTTGTTTGACGAATGTTTGCGACAACCCACCAACTATTGTAACAAACATTGTCTGTTCTGGAATGTTCTGGAACAGAGAATGCATGAAGTAGTATTGTAATTTTATTTTTGTTTGTAGATTTCCTAGCGAGCCATTTCGCTGTGCAGAATGGGTATCTATTGTAGCGAAAGAAAGAGGAGAAGAAATATACAAACCTTATAAAAATTCATATTGAACTTTAACACTAGAAGCGCGGAACATAACGACTGAGGTAAATTTGGATAAAAAAATATGTATATTGCAATTACGTGGTTGAAGTCTCGTATAAATAATAATAATCATCATATTTCATGAAAAGTCATAAAAAGTTACGATTATATGCATAATAAAATATTAATTAGAGCAGGAAGAATATCGAAGTGGGTCAAATTTGGGACGCCCGCACTTCTAGTGTTAATTTAAATGAAAAAATAATTTGATTTAATACAAATTTAACTTCTAAATACTGGTACATAAAAGTAGACGCACTCATTTTTATACGGGTGGATCACATTGATTTAACCCGCACTTAATTAAATAAAATAACTATTATACTATTTTAGTCCTACTACTTTTTTAAATCGATTAAAAATGTTTGCCACCATCAAAACGTACCTTTTCATCTAAAAAATTATATTCTGCAACTCTACGTCTTTCAATAAGTACTGTGTTCTGAGCATTGAAATGTAATACCAAGAAATACGTCTAGTTCCAAAATAGAGTAAGCACGAAATTGTCAACACATTGTTTTTAACCTTATTGCTTAGACTTTAAGTTTCAGTTTAGAATAAATAATTTTGTACTTATATAAAAATGACTTGCGATTTTTAAGGGACATTTTAAATTTATTGCTCTTTACCTTTCTCCGATGACAAAAGGACCTAAATATGAATATTTTGCAATCGTAATTATGCTTTATGTTTGAGTGTTAAGGATTATAATAAACTGAAGTTGTTATTATTATGAAACGTTTTTCTATATTTCGTAGTAAGAAATATAAATGTGTAAGTGTGTGCAAACGTGGCCACTTGAGCGCCTTATTTTTGTTCCTGATCCTATATCTAGTGCTATTATTGATCGAAGTGCGCAAGTATTCCAAACATACCTACTTAATAATCGTATTATTAATACAAGAATATTCATCAAATCATCATCATCTTGATACCTACCTACTAGGTATGTCAAAAATCAACATTTCAAATGAAACTCGCGTAGCGCGCCCGCGTGATTTCACTCCACCTTGACTAAATGTGACGAGAATCGCGTGAAGTGTTCACGTCGAGCAAGCAGTTACTCATTCGGTGTGGTTGCTATGGCAACAACACCGTGTGACTAACGGTTTCGGGTGAAGTGAGGTGACCGACGCTGTCATTGTCAAGACAGTTTTTTTTTTTAATTTCAGCCTTTCAAGTCATTGCTAAAGGCAATGACGTATTCGCAGTTAGCCAATGAAGTATATTTTAATGTCAATTCCAACCCTTGTTGAACATTTCAAAATTATAAATTATGTTTTCAACAAATGAATATTAGTTACCTACTTACTTGAGAGGTGTGAGATCGAGCATTCGGTGAATTGAGAGGCTTGTAGCTAAATAAAAACAGCCGTACAGTCCGACCGATCTGGCTAAGCTACGCTTGCCTCGGTCGGTCCGTCTATGGGGACCATCTTTACATACCAAGATCACGAAGGTCGAAACTCTGACAACCAGTCTTAACAAGGGGGTAACATATTACCAAATAACAGGACAAGGGCAGGCAGATGATGAGGGGAGATCGAGCAACTTCATTAAATTGTGCATAGCAAGTATTCAGTGATTGGTGATGTGTTCGTTAACATTATTTACATAATACATGTAAACAGCATACCTAAAGGATTTTTAAACACCTATCATCTAGATTCTAGATAAACAATAGTTCAATATACAAACTTTATAACAACAATACACAAAATATTTAGGCATATCAATAATCTAGTTATGGGTGCTGTTGAGACAGTTGATGAATATTCTTTTTATTGATAATAACGACATTAGTAAGTAAATAGGTATATCTTTATCTATACTAATAATATTATAAAGCTGAAGAGTTTGTTTGTTTGTATGTTTGATTGAATGCGCTGATCTCAGGAACTGCAGGTCCGAATTGATAAATTATTTTTGTGTTGAGTAGCCTATTTATTGAGGAAGGCTATAGGCTATATATCATCACGCTACAACCAAGAGGAGCGGAGCAGAAATGAAAAATGTTGCAAAAACGGGGAAAATCGCATGGGTAGGTAATTCGACGCGACGGGAAGGGTCGGGGGAACAAGAAATTTAACGCAGGCAGAAGCTAGTCTTCAATAAAATGTTAGTCGCCACATTTTGGACGTTGGTATTGCATTTTTCTAATGTTCTTAGTGCGCATACGTGACGATTCCAACATAATAAAAAAAAACAAATGTCAATGTGAATATGATAGCGCCTAGATGTGGGTTCCCACATAGTATATGTGAGATTGAATTCTATGCCCCATCAGTCAGGCACGGCCAAGTTCTTTCATCTTTTTTTAATAGATTTGGGTAAGTAACAACGCTGAAGAACGTTGCACAATCTTTACTCGAGTCGATCTACAATCGCTTCTCCAAGACACATCGTGATTAGGCCATGTTGCGTTGCATTTACGTATTTAATTTTAATCAGTTTACAGTGGGTTCATAATAACTGACAATGTCGGTTCGCATTTTCTGTTGTAGCTATCTTACCTATACATGTACATATTTCTTACTATATTCAATAATTGTTCGTGCGTGTCGCACTTGTGCGTCAGGCATAAAGGGCTAGTCGAAAAAAAAAAATAGAAAAAAAACAACAATGTCTGAATTTCGGTTTTGCTATTTCATTTGAAAAACTTCCCGAAAGAGTAGTATTGTTTAGACACTGTGCTAGCTTTGAAATCCTTATAGAAATAATAAATAGAATTAGCATAAGAATATTAGGTATCTAAATCTCGATTATGATTGTAAATATGATAGTTGGTCATCCCTAGCATCAGGTGGAATGACATTGATAGCTCACTCCACGCTCACTTCACCCGGTGAGATGGTTACAGAATAGCACTGCAGTGCCTTGATGGCTGCCGTGAAGGGTCATACGCGCGTTATTTTCATCAAATAAAATTTAAAAGTTCACGTTTTTAATGATTTCTGAATTAAATAATATTGTGAATATTACAAATATGAATATTTCGTAAAATAAGAACAAAAATTAATTATGTACATAGAAATAAAGTAGTTTGTAATTTCGTGTTGCTTTTTGAACCAGTCATAGAGTAAGCTTGCAATATTTTATAGATATACCAGTCATCATCAGACATCCAATTTTTTACTCAATGATGGGAATATTTTTGGGTCAATTAAATTAACTGGCGAAATTCATCACATATACCTATAAAGTTTCCGCAGCAAATTTTATTTCATCTTGTGTATAAGGTGTAAACAAAATATCTGGGCAAACTGTTATAGAACATAGTACAGTCGGCGTCAAATAGTGACATTCAGGGTATTCAAATAAATAGACGCAACCAAAAAGCTAATAATATCGGTACAAACCAAGTTTCCTTATTGTTGTCAACAATATAATCGTTCCAAAGGTCGAGACGTTTAAAATGTCACGTACATAGTTTCACCCAAACTGTCATAAATATGGTTTCAGTCATCCCGCCATTGGTGTCCAAGCATTCTAAGTGTTCAAAAAAATACTTTAGATATATAAAAGTTCGCATGGTATAGAAATAAACGGTTTCCGAGAGATGAAAACCTCTGTAGGCAATCTAGTTTTGTTTGCATGTCATTCCATTATCTATTAGTCATATCAATGTCAAGATGACAGCAATAATAGTGTTTCATACTTGAATAGTGCTACATATTGCATTAGTGTTTTGCACAAGTGCCAATAGCCTGGTGATCTGACTTACAGGTTTCGAAAAAAACCTAGTTTAGGCATCAGTCTTCCACAAATTACTTACAAAATTGCAAGCATTATCGATGTTTGATTACTTTTTGGTAGTCTTTAGCTTTGTCAACGTTCATTTCTTAAAAAAAAAAGGTACTTAAAATGCCATTGGCGGGATGACTTTAAGCATATTTCTGGCTATTTGACTGAACCTATCTATTTGTATATAACATTTTAAATGTCTCGGCCCTTTGAGCGATTATATTGTTTACAACAATTAGGAAACTTGGTTTGTAGTTTACTATATTACTATTTGATGCTGACTGCAGCATCCAATAATGACACTCAGGGTATTCAAATAAATAGACGCAACCAAAAATCAATAATATCGGTACACGGTAAACGTTGCACATATTCATGAGTAGGTACAGTTACCTGTTCATGAATATGAGCAACGTTTACTATGTCATGTATGGGCCCAATATTAAAAGAAATTAAAAACAACTTTTTCATACATTTTGATTGTGTACCTAATGCATTGTTGAAAGGAAAAGCTGTTTTGTTGTATTCTGTAACCGAAATGTTAAAAGTTTGGTGATCCTAACTAACTTCGTTACTGAGAATCGATAAGCACTTACCTGGTCATCATCACACAAAATATTTTTTTAAAGCTAGGTCTGCAGCAAAGTCCATCATTTAATTCAAAATAAATATTAATTTTTAATTCTAGAGGATAAAAATACATAAGAACTCTCAGAGAGCGAATAAAAATAGGCAAAAACCTACATATCTGTGTTCTTGCGTAATCTTCAGTTCGTTTGTGTTTTGTTTTGGTAGATGGCACCAAACAAAAAAAATACTAGTACAGAGGTCAAATCTTCAAAGTCATCGGGCAATGTGATAGTCTTTTTTTTTTTTTTTTTTTTTTTTTTTTTCAGGATGGGAAATCATCAAATGACTTCTCCCGCTCTGGGCGGAGCGGGAGGGTGTGTCAGACTTTTACTGACTAAAACCCACCCGTGTTCCATCAGTTGCCCATGTGCCAGGGTCACGGTATCTCTTTCGAACAATCACGCGACCCCGGCAGGCATCGGTCCTAGTAGACCCCTACACTGCTGCTGACATCTCTTTGAGGCGCGCGTGGAACACTGCGCGCCGTCGACCCGAGCCTGGTCCTTACCGGGCGGCGACCTACCCATTGCTCGCCACCCGCAAGCTCGCGCCTACGGTGGCCGGGAGTCCGCTATTGACTCCCGACGCCCGGGGCGTCTCCTCCTGCGGCGGCTAGGGACGTGAGGGCGCAGAGACTGCCACTCCCTCACGCGCCCCGCCTCCTCAATGTGATAGTCTTAAGAATAATGTTTAAAACCGTTTTATAAGTTAATGACGAAGTTCCGAAACAAGAAATAGTATATGGAAGTGTTTTTAAGGACGTCGGTTGTTTTTTTTTTTTTATTTATTTTTTTAAATTTTTAGTTTTTGTATCTACCCCGCACTAATTCCAAACAAACAATGCATATTTATGCGACAGCAGAAATCACTGTTGATTTGCGGTTCCGGTGTCTGTCTCCGGAACTCATCATCAGATCTATATGAAATTTATATGGGACCATTTCGGAATAAACCCCTTTCGAACAAAAAATAATTTAGCAAATCCGTTTATATATGACGGACTTATGACCGAATATACACTAAAAAAAATATATAAATATCCGAATTGAGAACCTCCTCCTTTTTGAAGTCGGTTAAAAAAACAAAAAACACGCTTCCATAGAAAACCAAACTAAAAAGTAGAAAATAATGGAAAGAAGCATGAAGCATGTTTTTTTTTAACCATCATTTATTTTCTATTTTTAGGGCGTTTCGAATTTTATGACGTATGTCAGCGTAGTTTCTGAAAACAGTTTTTTTGCTATCCTGGTAACCCCGGCAAAGATAATGGCACAAATTTAGAAACATATTGTATTGTCAATTTGTCATCGGTCAAATTTACAGTTAATCCGACGTTTTGAAGGGGGTCAAAATCGTTATCAAAGTTTCCGTTACATCTAACACACGTATGAAGTTAATAAAAGCGTGTTAAAAATACAACCGAATTGAGAAGCTCCTCTCTTTTTGAAGTCGGTTAAAACAAGATGGCGGCGTTAGTTCTGTTTTTGGCCACGCGCCAAATGATTCTGGTACGGACACTGTATATTTAGGTATAACTAACTAATTACTAAATAATAGACAACCTCAAAGCTACAAAGTTCAAGCAAAAGCTACAAAGTAATATATTAATAATATAAATATCCAACTGCTGATAAGTTTGCACTATTTACCTTCTATCAAAAATTGCTGAAGTCGTAGACACATGTATCCGTCACGATGACTTCGGGCACACTAGCACTAGCTTGGGATCAGCGAATCAGCAAACAGCGGGCCGGCGCGCGGCGGCGGTACGCGGGAGGCGCGGTAAGATAGTGCGCAGTGGCGGGCGTCCGCGGGGCCATCTTGTCGTGTCGATGGTATGGTACTTGTAAACGGTGCAAGTAGACGGGTCGAGACTTCGAGAGAATACTCTCCCACAGAAAATGTAAAAAACATCCTCTCCGATCGAGAATATCCTGAACTATTCTTTTCAACTGAGAATATTCTCCGACCATAGAGAATTTAAAATTAAAATAATTGTTACTAATAATAATTTTAATGTGATTGACAGGAATCAATCAGTTTTATTCAGTAAGGTTAACTTTGCCATTTTCTATTTTTAGGGTTCCGTTGCCAAATGGCAAAAAACGGAACCCTTATAGATTCGTCATGTCTGTCTGTGTCTGTCTGTCTGTCTGTCTGTCTGTCTGTCCGTCCATCCGTATGTCACAGCCATTTTATTCCGAAACTATAAGAGCTATGCTGTTGAAACTTGGTAAGTAGATGTATTCTGTGAACCGCATTAAGATTTTCACACTAAAATAGAAAAAAAACAATAAATTTTGGGGTTCCCCATACATAGAACTAAAACTCAAAAATGTTTTTTTTTCATCAAACCCATACGTGTGGGGTATCTATGAATAGGTCTTCAAAAATGGTAATGAGGTTTCTATTATCATTTTTTTCTAAACTGAATAGTTTGCGCGAGAGACACTTCCAAAGTGGTAAAATGTGTGTCCCACCCCCCCCCCCCCCCGTAACTTCTAAAATAAGAGAATGACAAAACTAAAAAAAATATATGATGTACATTACCATGTAAACTACCACCGAAAATTGATTTGAACGAGATCGAGTAAGTAGTTTTTTTTTAAAACGTCATACATCGTATACCGCAATTTACCTTACATTCAATCAATTTAAATATAAAAATTTAAAAAAAATATATATTTTTAAACCGAAAATACGTACAGGTTTGTACGGAACCCTCGGTGCGGAGTCCGACTCGCACTTGGCCGGTTTTTGATTATTGTGTCTTTTAATGTCGGCATTTTCTTATATCAGTAATATGTACCGAATCTAAAAGAGTATGATGTCAAAACTTTATATTGGCGTCTAGCCTTGGAGGGTACTTTTTTGTTGTAAAGTTGGCTTTGAATTTGTGATACCTTCAAAAAATGGCAAAGTTGCCAGGTTTTAAAGTACAAGAAAAAAAACCCCATGTATGATTTTACCAAAAAACTGACGAAGATTTTACGCCAATAATCCAATAAGAGCTACTTACCAAAATAAAATATTTCTTTTACAGATCTATAACAATATTTTTGCCAGCATTATTTGTTTTTGTAAATTTCCCAACAATAAAAATGTATGGCATGATATCTTTGTAAATTATCATTAGAAAAATCTGAAAAAAATGCTAAGGTGTATTCCAGTCCACAGATGCTAAATTTGCTATAACAGCAAGAAGGCCATAATCAAAGCCGTCTTTGGTCATGCCGGGGCCCTCGGGCACACACGATTTCAGGGCCCTATTGGAAAATAAAAAAATCGAAAGACATTTTTTTTGTGTTATGAATTATGACATTTTATTTATTATGGTTAATTGGTGCAAACCAACATATACATAAATTATTAATTAAATAAGTGTGGTGCTGTAAGTTTGAAGCGGTTACAATTATGACAGTGATGTGTTTCGTGACTTTTTCGCGCAAAATCTTTTTTTTTTTTTTTTCATTAGTCATTAGTCATTTATTCATTTGTATAACATAGGTACAATAATGATGATATTTAAACAAAAATCTTCTTTTATTCCCCATTATTTATTGATTGGTTAGAACTTAGAAAACTTAAAAGTATTTATGTAACTTTATTCAAATTCAAATTCATACAAATTCATTTATTAATTTTCAGGTAAATGACACCCATTGCCAAACATAAATTAATAGAAACTTTTACAGATAAAATCATATAATTAAATAAAATTAAACCGAATAAAATCAAATAATGTCAAATAAAATCAATTAAAATTAAATTAGACCAACTAAATTAAATGAAACTAAATAATGTCAAATAAAATAAAATCAATTAAATTTAAATTACATCAAATAAATAAAATGAAAATAAATAATGTCAAATAAAATAAAATCAATTAAAATTAAATTACATCAAAATACATAATGTCATTTACAAACTGTAAATTAAAATCTTCTCCCCGCACTGGTACTTACAGCAACATGTCTGCTGGAACAATGCCGGAGGAATGGGCAGTCCAGCCTTCCCGCAATCATCGCCAGCACCGCGTTGGGGCTAACCCGCACCCTGTGCACCAAGGACGCTGCGCGCTTGCGCATGGTCGCGTGAAAGCAGTCGGTGCGCGCCTCTGCGAACATACCCGAGGCACAGCAGTATCGGGGTAACCCCATCACCGCCCTGAACGCGTTATTGTACTGGACGCGGATGGCGCCGTAACTTCTTTTAGAGTAGTGAGCCCACAGACTGCATGAGTACAGCGATGTGCAATACGCTCTAAAGAGCGTAGCCTTAACTCCACTAGAACACCGAGCAAATCTGCGGGCGATCATGTTCGCTCTAATAGACAACGACCTCCGCTCCCGTTCCATGTCTGCATGATCTTTGAGGTCGACAGTCAAAACATGCCCCAAGTACTTAAATTGCTCAACCCTTTCCAAAGGAAACCCATTTAGTCTAACTGGAGGTATGCTTCCCGGGCATCTTGCACTGGCGGTCTCGAAGATCATACACTGGCTCTTCTTTACATTATACAGCAAACCGTGACCACAAGCATATTCCTCGCATATCTGTAACAGCTTCCTCAAGCCGCTGACCGAAGCGCTCATCAGCACCATGTCGTCAGCATAACTTAGATTATTGTTTTTATATTTCTTATTAGTTTTAATCCACATCCACACTATATATATATATATATATTATATATTTATATATATATATATTATATATATTATATATATATTATATTATTATATAGTATTATAAATGCGAATGTAACTCTGTCTGTCTGTCTGTCTCGCTTTCCTGCTAAAACTACTTAACCGATTTAAATGAAATTTGGTACACAGATAGTTTAGAGCCTGAGAAAGGACATAGGCTACTTTTTATCCCGGTAGTATGTTCCCGCGGGATAATTTCCGACCTCCACGCGGGCGAAGCCGCTGGCAAAAGCTAGTATTTCTATAAACGGGGGTCACACTGAAAGTTTTTAGAATAGGCCAGTAAGGAAAGCAGGCGATGAAAAATTTATTTAAATTTCGAATTAAGAACTCTTTTGGAATCTGTAAATGTGTCAATTCATTTGTCATTTATTTTTACAAATTGGCGGCAATTTAAAAGAGTCTGTCGTGCGTCAAAATCGCTCAATGATATAATTACAACTTTAGTTGCGGTCTTATTCACCAAAAATGTAACAATATACCTACTTCAATTAACATTTTATGACGAGGTTCCTAACCAGTGCCACTATTTTCAACTGGTTTAATGAGTTTAAACGTGGTCGAAGAATACCCACTGACGATTCGCGAGAAGAACGTCATTCTACGGTGGCTACTGAAGATAACGCGAGTGTTGTGCGGCTAATTATTAAATTTATTATCTTATAGTAGTACTCTTTGGGCTACTGACAAAATCTGATAGAAAGGACACAAATTGACAGATTTGGACAGCTTTACGCATTGATATGAAGAAGTACAAAAAGTCTTACATGAACATGTTAGGCGTCAAAAAGCCTAATAATTTGACGGAAGGTCAGAAACGCCGTCGTTTTGATAGGTGCCGCTCAATGCTTGAAAAGTATATCGGTGGTGACCCTTTTCTTTTTGGTTGGGGAGGGCGTGTCGGACTTTTACTGACTAAAACCCACCCGTGTTCCTGCAGTTGCCTGAGGGCCACGGTAAGTCTTTTGAACAAATCTGCGACCGTGGCACGCATCGGCCCTAGCGAGTCTCTTCAATTTTGCTGGCATCTCTTTGAGGCACGCGTTGAACACATCTCGCCATCAACCCAGGCCTAGTCCTTACCGGGCGGCAAGATACCCATTGCTCGCCTCGCCGCGCTTACGGGAGTCGGGAGTCGAGTATGATCTCCCGACACGCGGCGCGTCTCCTGTGGCGGCTAGGGGCGTGAGGGCGCAAATATTGCCTCTCTCTCACGCGCTCCGCCTCCTCCTTCGCAAGCATTACTGCTTCGCAGAAGGAGGTGACGGCTTCCCATGCCCTCTCACTCCGTACCATGAGCTGCACCAGGACCGGACGCGAGACATTACCTCTCGCTCCGTACCAACCGTGTCCGGTAAGGACCTGCGTAAGGCGGAAGGTGAGAACAGATGCTTTAAAACTATGGAACTATGTAATATTTGTCTTTCGAAAGTGTCGAGAGTGCGTCATCCCCCTTACAGTCCCAACCTGTCAGCTGACTGTGACTTTAATTTATTTCTAAAAATAAAAGATAAACTAGAGGAATTAGTTATATGAACCCTGAAGATGCCGTAGCAGCGTTTAGAAAAGGCTTGGAAGAGATCCCAAAAGACTAGTAGGCGTCCTTCAGTCAATGGTTCCAACACATGCGAAGGTGCCTAGAAAGGAACGGAGACTACTTCGAAAAGCAATAAAATATTAACAACCTTATAAATCATTCCGTTTTTATTTTCTAAAACTTTCAATGTGACACACGTTTGTTCTGAATATTCAAATTTATTTTCTGTGTTATCAGTTTTATTACTAGTTAATCCCCACCTCTCAGATGTTTCTAGATCGGAACCCACAAGTGCCAATTTAAGAAAAGAAAAAAAAAATGTTTATTGTACAAAATACCTACCCACTGGGAATATGCTCTACACTTTTTAGGGTTCCGTTGCCAAATGGCAAAAAACGGAACCCTTATAGATTTCATCATGTCTGTCTGTCTGCCTGTCTGTCTGTCCGTCTGTATGTCACAGCCACTTTTTTCCGAAACTCAAAGAGCTATGCTGTTGAAACTTGGTAAACCGCATTAAGATTTTCACACTAAAATAGAAAAAAAAAACAATAAATTTTGGAGTTCCCCATACTTAGAACTGAAACTCAAATTTTTTTTTTTCATCAAACCCATACCTGTGGGGTATCTATGAATAGGTCTTCAAAAATGGTATTGAGGTTTCTAATATAATTTTTTTCTATAACTGAATAGTTTGCGCGAGAGACACTTCCAAAGTGGTAAAATGTGTGTGTCCGCCCCCGTAACTTCTAAAATAAGAGAATGATAAAACTAAAAAAAATATATGATGTACATAACCATGTAAACTTCCACCGAAAATTGATTTGAACGAGATCTAGTGAGTAGTTTTTTTTTTAATACGTCATAAATCGTAAACCGCAATTTACCTTTCAATCAATCAACTCTTGCATAAAAATTAAAAAATAAAAAACATTTAATTTCATAAGCATAAACCTTATGCATAAACCGAGAATACCTACAGGTTTGTACGGAACCCTCGGTGCGCGAGTCCAACTCGCACTTGGCCGGTTTTAGGTACCTATTATGACGTAAAATGTTTCCTGTTATGGAAAGATTTTACCAATGTAAAATTGTTGAAAGCTCCGGCAATGGTTGAAAGCTCCGGCAAAAAATGTTCTGGGGTTCGATTAAAAATTCACTAAGCTTTTATTATACCTATCTTCATGTCTTAACCTGTTATCAATTTGACCAAAAACATTGTTGGAGCTATATGTCTATTTGCGACAAACATGACGAGGAGAGATGACCGATAAATACAAAAAATAAAGATAGGTGAAATCATGCGTCATATCCACGCAAAACAGCCAGTGACCCTATGCGAGACAGAGCCAAAATTATATACTTAAATATATTGAAATACTGAAAATGAAGAAAAAAAAATGCAGGCTATAAGTAAGAAAGTTTTACAGCCCCCTAAAAAATTTAGACAGTGGCGAAACGCGGAACCACCTATTTTCTATCTGGGAAGTTTGGCATTGCCACATTTATGCAATGATATAATCATTGCGTAAAATACCTACAGTAGAAAAATAATTGTACAGTTTAAGCGAATATATCGCTTTACTTAGGGGAAGCCCGGGCAAGACGCATATGTTAAGGGAAAGTGTAAATAAAACCACAACCTGATAATCAATAGATCTCTTTGTACTTTTAATTTGTACTATGTTTAATCATCTTTTGAAAATACCATTGAAAATTAAAAAACTTTAACAGTTTCTATAATAATTATGAGCATTAAAATAAAGTATCAATTATCCGTTTTGCCCGGAGGGGTCGGGCAAAACGGATACATGCTAAGGGTAAAAAGGATATGTTGAAGTAGTTTAAATTATGGTTGTAACGGAGGCCTTCTTAGCGGAGGTGGAGGCGGATGTGGAGGCGACGAGTTTCACCTCCGCGGACGCGGAGGTTAACGGAGGCGAAGGCGGAGGTGAAAGTGGATGTAGAAAAAAAATGTATTCATTATTATTTGTGGTTCATTATAACCAGGGTTCTTTCTTTTCCACTCCACACAGTTCTTCGTATTTTTCTTTATGCATTGACTTGGAATGCCCTTTATGGGGGGAAACCAGTTTAGACTAGACAGTGACTAAAACGACGATATCTCCAAAGTTATGTATGGAAGCTATTTAGAAATTACACCTTAGGAATCGTTATGAAATTAACAGGCAATGTCCGGATTTCGCAATATTTTATTTCAAATACGTTTTTCTCCAAACGACTTTTTTTCAACTGGTGGGCATTCTAGCTCAAAAAGTAAATGTAAATCGTTCTGAAGTTATGTGTATTTTTGATCAAGCCGACCGGTTGTTCTAGGAACTAGCGCGATCAAACAAAGTCTTTATTAATAGTATAGTTACAGATAGATTGCGTGAGAGAGCTGGCTGATGTACTCCCCAGGCGCAGGGTGGCCGTGGCAGTCCTACAGGAGACTCGGTGGAAAGGCAGCAGATCCCGGTCCATTGGGAATGGTTACAAGCTGATCTATACGGGTGCGCCAAATGGGGAGAATGGGGTTGCCTTAGTGCTCTCTGAGGAGTTACAGAATGAAGTCTTGGAGGTGAAACGCATCAACGATCGGCTAATGGTCGTAAGTGTGCTTATTGAAGGGGTTGTGACCCACTTGATAAGTGCCTACGCGCCTCAGGCTGGATGTAGCGACACCGAGAAGGCTGTATTCTGGGACAAACTTAGTGGAGTGCTGCGTAGCGTCCCGCTATCTCAGGATATTGTTCTGGGGGGTGATCTGAACGGACATGTGGGTGAGGCGAGGGCGGAGTTTGAGTGCGTTCATGGTGGCTTTGGATATGGCAGTCGCAACGCGGAAGGAGAAGATATTCTCCGGACGTGTGCGGCTGCTGACCTTGCCATCGTGAATATGTACTTCAAAAAGAAACCCGAACACCTACAGGAGCGGGAGAAACGCTACCCAGATCGATTTCTTTCTCACTAGGAGGCATCATATCGGCAAAGTAGCCAACTGCAAGGTCATACCCGGTGAGAGTCTTATTGCGCAGCATCGTCTTCTTGTCATGGACCTCTGCGTAAAGCCTAAAGTCAAACGCGTTGAGCGCTGCCAACGCCAAATCAGGTGGGGGCTGTTTGATGAAGCAAAATCCCAAGAGTTTGCCAAAGCGACCAGCGACATATGCACGGGGATTCATGGTGAACCAGTCCAGGCCCACTGGGACAGGATTCAAGCAGCTATTACTGGAGCGGCAAAGGCAGTGCTCGGCATGTCTAAGTCTGGGCGCAAATGTGACGAAGAGACGTGGTGGTGGAATGACATAGTCCAGAGAGAGATAAGGGTAAAGAAAGCCCTCTTTAAAAAATGGCAAGCGTCCAAATCTCCTGAAGATCGCGACGCGTACAGGGTTGCAAGACGTGCTGCTAAGAGAGCCGTAGCCAGAGCCAGACGAGACCACTTACAACTACTCTACGATAAGCTGGCATCGCCTGAGGGGCAGAAGCTTATGTACAAGCTGGCACGCTCCAGGGTCAAAGCGACACAGGATATTTCCAAGTGCCGCTGTGTTAAAGACCCTCACGGCAACCTGTTATATGAAGACGTCGCGGTGAAAGAGAGATGGCGCTCGTATTTTCGCGACTTGCTAAACAAGCAGCATAAAGAGGTGCAGCCACCGGACCTCCCTCCGAATCAGGGACTAGTACCGCCAGTAACACCTGAAGAAGTGAAAAATGCTCTTCGTCGCATGAAAAATCGATCGAGATTCCTCGTCAGTGGAGACTGAGTGTAATTACTCCGGTCTTCAAGGGCAAGGGATCGGTGCAGGACTGCGGCAGCTACCGCGGTATATAGGCTATGGCCCACACCATGAAGCTCTTTGAGCGGATAATTGACTCTCGGATCCGACAGGAATGTACAGTCTCGGATGGCCAATATGGTTTTCGCCCTGGTCACGGGACCATGGACCCTGTTTTTGTCCTAAGGATCGTCATGGAGAGGTACAGGTTGAAGAATACGCCTCTGCATTTTCTATTTTTGGACATGTAGAAGGCCTTCGACTGTGTTCCTCGTGTGATGATCTGGTGGGCACTGCGGTCCAAAGAGTACCAGAGGCTTATATTGACACCATCCGAGACATGTACCGCGATTTGATTCCGTGGTTCGGACCGCTGTTGGCGACACTAAACCCTTTCCCATTACTGTAGGTGTACACCAGGGATCCGTCCTGAGCCCGTTCCTATTCAGCGTAGTATTAGACGTTGTGTCAGACAGCATCAGGAACTCCCATGAGCAGCCTCCGTGGCTGCTCATGTATGCTGATGATATTGCGCTGGTAGACGCGGACAGGGGACGACTGGTGAAACGCGTGAAGGCGTGGAAGGGTACGCTTGAGAACGGTGGTCTGAAGCTCAATGTGGCGAAGACAGAGTACTTGGCCTGCAATACAGCAGATCCCACATCCGTCCGCATAGGCGAAGACACGGTCGAGCGCACGGACCAGTTTAAGTACTTGGGATCTGTACTCCACGCATCTGGTGACATCGACTACGACGTCAAGGCACGCATTGCTGCAGCGTGGGCCAAATGGCCAGAGGTGTCTGGTGTCATTTGTGACCCCAAGATACCAGTTAAGCTGAAGGGATAGGTCTATAAATCCATCATTAGGCCTATCCATTTATATGGCAGTGAGGCGTGGCCCGTACTTGAGCGGCACAAGCAAGAACTGCGTGTCACGGAAATGAAAATGTTGCGCTGGATGTCCGGAGTTACGCGGAGAGACCGCGTCAAGAACTCACGCATTCGCGGCAGCCTTCATATCCGTGACATAGCAGACAAATTGCAGGAGTGTCGCCTATGTTGGTACGGGCACGTACTACGGAAACCGCCTAGCTATGTGGGGAACAAATGTCTGGCCATGCCGCCTCCGCCGGGTCCCTGTAGAAGGGGCAGACCCAAAAAGTGCTGGTTTGACGTCGTAGCGGATGACATACGTACCAATAAACTCACCATAAGGGTTGCACAAGACCGTCCGAAGTGGAGAGCTAAAAGCAAGAAAGCGGACCCCGGGCTCCGAAAGGATACAACCGGGATAACGCAAAGATGATGAGATAGATTGCTACTAAAGGCTGTGGATTTCGGCCTCAGAACGAGCTGCGTCTCACACAGACAGCTGTGTGTCGCTTGCTCCAGTGTCGCCAGTCCTAACTGCCTGTATATTTTTGCAAAAAAATAATGGTTTAATATAGATGAATTTAATCAAATATTGAACATTCGTGCCATATTTCACGTAAATACCTAAATGTGACTCTTAGAGCGTCCGCCACGTCATCGTACGAAACAGCGACGCACGCGCGAATGTTGAATGTACACCGCGATTTCGAGGCGCGACCTCGGCAGATTTGAATAAAGTCGTAACACTGCTTACTCGGCGGTAAGTCCCCTCTTTGAGGAGTGGATAGAGAGGCGTCACGGCGTCCTCACCTTCCGCCTGACGCAGGTTCTCACCGGGCATGGGTGCTTCGGTGGGTTCCTGTTCAGGATAAAGCGGGAGGATACGTCCGGGTGTTTCCATTGTGAGGATCGTCTAGAGGACACGGTGGAGCACACGGTGGAAGTTTGCCCTGCCTGGGCGGAGCACCGCCGTGTCCTCGTGGAGGCGATCGGCGGCGGCGACCTCTCGCGTCCGGCCCTGGTGCGAGCCATGGTACGGAGCGAGAGGGAATGGGAAGCCATCACCTCATTCTGCGAGGCAGTAATGCTCGCGAAGGAGGAGGCGGGGCGTGTGAGGGAGTGGCAGTATCTGCGCCCTCACGTCCCTAGCCGCCGATAGCGGACTCCCGGCCACCGTAGGCGCGAGCTTGCGGGTGGCGAGCAATGGGTAGCTCGCCGCCCGGTAAGGACCAAGCTCGGGTCGACGGCGCGTAGTGTTCCACGCGCGCCTCAAAGAGATGTCAGCAAAACTGAAGGGGTCTGCTAGGACCGATGCCTGCCGGGGTCGCGTGATTGTTCGAAAGGGATACCGTGACCCTGGCACATGGGCAACTGAAGGAACACGGATGGGTTTTAGTCAGTAAAAGTCTGACATGCCCTCCCGCTCCGCCCAGAACGGGAGAAGTAATTTGATGATTTCCCACCCAAAAAAAAAAATTTAAAAAAAAACTACTTGATTATACTGTGCGTCTACGTTCGTCGTCTACGGTCTGGGGGATACGTGAACTCGTCTGCAGCCCACTGATGTCAGCCAACCGGGACGTGCATCATCAAATAAATAAATCCTACTAATATTATAAACGCGAAAGTTTGTATGTATGGATGTATAGATGTATGGATGTTTGTTTCTCTTTCACGTAAAAACTACTGACCCGATTTAGATGAAATTTGGCACACAGATAGTTTATAGCCTGGATTAACACATAGGGTACTTTTAACCCCGGTAGTGCGTTCGGACCTCCACGCGGACGAAGCCGCTGGCAAAAGCTAGTAAATAATAAAATCTACATAATTTATACCAGGTTATTTCCTTTTTCATTTGTTAAAAGCTGGGAAAGGAATGACCTATACAGGAGAAAAAGAAAGTAATAATGTTGATATTTGCAGGTTTGTAACTTGTGAGTATGATCAAAGTATTGCAGGGGCCTGAACGTGACTAAACACGAGTGTGGCGCAGCGAGTGTGTGCGTCTCAGGAGCAGCCCGGAGCGTCACTCGGGGGCGCATACGAGCTGGCTGCCTTTGATGCTCGCTGAGGCTGACACAATGTTATAATGATCGACGCTACCGCGCGCTACCGGGCGCTACAGGCAGCCCTCACATGGACGACAGACACACGGTTCTTACGCTCGCCGATGCCAGCGATTCTTATTACAACTAACGACCCGCCGCTGCTTCGCACGGTTGCAGTTACGACATGTAAATCATGTAATACAACATATTTCTTTATTATTTTGTATGTTTAGTTTAATTATTATTATTTATTACTAGCTTTTGCCCGCGGTTTCCGCCCGCGTGGATGTCGGAAATTAACGCAGGTTTTTTAAAATAAAAGTAGCCTAAGTTACTCCTTGTTACATAGAGTATAGATTATTCATTTATTTCGGACAGAATCCACATAAGTGTTAGTAACAATTTTCTTAACATCTATGTTAGTACTGTAAGCACGTGTTATTTTATGCCTCAAAATATAAATATAAATCCCATTATTTGTTATTTAATATTTAAAGAATTATTGCTGAACTAAAATCGTAATTTGGCTGCAAAACAATATTAAATTAGTTCTAACTGTCAAGCTCGCAAACATGGCGTCATACCCACCTTAACTTTATAAAAGAGCATGCCGCCATCTTTTGGGGCTCAGTTTGTGTTCGACGATTGTAGAGTGATCATCGCCCTTTACCTTTACTGAGTAAGTTGAATATTTTGACATTTATTTTGGATGATATTTACTTGAATATTTATGTTGGAAAATGTTAAATTATGTTATTTTATAATGATACCTACTATTTATACAGTAGTACTTTGAATTATCGAGTAAATAAAACAAAATATATATGAAATTGTCTTTAATTTTACAATTCAGAAGTGGGTTAGTAGCTCAATCTAAAATGTGTATTTTTTTTCTTTCTTTTTCGATCGAGATAAATGGATAAACATAGAGTGCTTGCCTCACCGATTTTGGGAAGTGATAAAGTGAAACCAATCGAAAGTGCAGATGACCATAGACACCATCGATCTCTGGACCAGCAATCACAAGATTTAAGACCGAGTTTGCAGCAGAAACGAGGTTACATGATGGCCGTGACTTGCCATCCACGAAGCAAGACTAGATCGCGCAGCCCTTTGCGCAGCAGCCCACAACGGAACAGCCAGCGGTGCTGCAGCTCGCAGCGGAACAGCCAGCTGCGCAGCAGCCCGCAGCAGTGCAGCCAGCGGCGCAGCAACTCGCAGCGGCACAGCCAGCGGCGCAGCAGCCCGCAGCTACGAAGCAGCCTGCAGCGGCGCAGCAGCCCGCAGCGGCGCAGCAGCCCGCAGCGGCGCAGCAGCCCGCAGCGGCGCAGCAGCCCGCAGCGGCGCAGCAGCCCGCAGCGGCGAGGCAGCCCGCAGCGGCGCAGCCAGCAGCGAAGCAGCCTGCAGCGGCGCAGCAGCCCGCAGCGGCGCAGCAGCCCGCAGCGGCGCAGCAGCCCGCAGCGGCGAGGCAGCCCGCAGCGGCGCAGCCAGCAGCGAAGCAGCCCGAAGCGGCGAGGCAGCCCGCAGCGGCGCAGCCAGCAGCGAAGCAGCCCGCAGCGGCGCAGCCAGCGCCGCAGCAGCCCGCAGCAGCGCAGCCAGCGGCGCAGTAGCCCGCAGCGGTGCAGCCAGCGACGCAGCAGCCCGCAGCGACGCAGCCAGCGGCGCAGCAGCCCGCAGCGGTGCAGCAGCCCGCAGCGGCGTAGCAGCCCGCAGCGGCGCAGCAGTCCGCAGCGGCTCAGCAGCTCGCAGCGGCACAGCCAGCGGCGCAGCAGCCCACAGCGGCGCAGCAGCTCACAGTGGCACAGCCAGCGACGCAGCAGCCTGCAGCGGCGCAGCCAGCGGCGCAGCAGCTCGTAGCGGCACAGCCAGCAGCACAGCAGCCCGCAGTGGCACAGCCAGTGGCGCAGCGGCTCGCAGCTGCATAGCCAGCGGCACAGCAGCCCACAACACGGCACGAATCGCAACGTGCAAAAGCTCCCAGCAACAATACAAGATACAGGTAACACTACTGCTTCTAACGGAGGCAGTGGTGATTTCAATATTTTAGTACAGGCATTGAGGTCTCTTGCCCCAGGTCAGGAAAACATTGGGTCGTTCAACAATACTATACCCGAGTTTGATCCTGCACGAAAAGTGCAAACGATGGGTATGTGGTTGCATAAAGTAAATGAGTGTGCTGCTATTTACTCATGGAGTGAAAAGCAGATAGTGCATTTTGCACTCCCTAAACTTCAAGGTATAGCTAAACGGTGGTATGAAGGATTACCGTCGGTGCTCTTTTCTTGGGACGAATGGCAGACGAAATTAATATCGGCTTTTCCCTCGGAAGAGAACTATGGTCAAATGTTAGCAGATATGTTGGCTAGGCGTGCACGTTACGGAGACTCCCTTGAAGATTATTTTTATGAAAAGATTACTCTTATTAACCGTTGTAGTATAAGTGGTAAACGAGCGGTAGAATGTGTTCTACATGGCATAGATGATCGCGCTGTTAGGTTAGGTGCCGAAGTGGCTCAGTATGAGGACTTGGATAAATTGCTCACATATTTAAGGAATTCAAGAAGTCTAAACCAAAATTCTGACCGCAAATCTAATATTAAAAATCAAACCGTAGCAAACTCATCGGATAATAAAGCAAAGAATCCAAGCGCCAAAGACAGAGTCCTTCGTTGCAATAATTGTAAACAGGAAGGTCATTTTGTTGGTCAATGTAATCAACCAATAAAAAGGTGTACTAAATGTATGAGAATTGGGCATGAGGCGGAAAACTGTTATTCAAAAATAATACCGGCGCAAAAATCTGTTAATAAGGTAGATATCAATGGTACAACTTCAGATAAATATTTTAAAACTGTGCGTATTAATGACGTAGAAATTAATGCATTTGTTGATCTTGGCAGTGAATGCTCGATGCTTAAACAATCTGAATTACACAAATTACCGAATATACAAATAGAAACAAGGGATCTGCCTATACTCAGAGGGTTTGGTAATTCTGTTGTGCCTACATTGGGTAAATTCAATACTCTCATTGAAATTGATGGGGTGAAAGCTGATGTCGAAATATTAATTGTCCCAGATTGCGTTATGCAGGTTCCGCTTATGATAGGCCAAACTTTTACTGAACAACCTCATGTGCTGATTCAGAAAACAAGTAACCATTTTGAAATTTTACAAAATCAGATGGATAAAATCCAATACCAAAAAGTAAACATTTTTAACCGTAAAACTGTTCAATTATTAGGTCTAACAATTGTAGAAGTCTATACAGAACCCAATTTCACTGGTGACTAGGGGTCACAAAACCGGTTTCACAGAAATCGAAAAAACCGGTTAAACCGATTTCGCGTCATTTTTAGGAACCGGGTTTCAGTTTAGCGAAAACCGCGGTTTCGATTATTTCGGTTTTCTTTAAAAATAATAACTTATCCAACGATATGACATGTTTACAATGTACACATATTGTCTCATCAATTACAATTATTATATTGATCACACCGCTGTCTTTACCGAGGTATAGTATCAATCAAATTGAAAAGTTTGTGTCTGAGTCTCAACCTAAGAATAGACGTACGACGTCCACCGCTTCCCCTCTTTGGGGAGTGGCTGGAGAGGCTCGACTTACGCAGGTCCTCACCGGACACGGGTGCTTCACGAGGTTCAATTCAGAAAGGGTATTTATCACTGTGTGGATCGCCTGGAGGACACGGTGGAGCATACGGTAAAAGCATGCCCTGCCTGGGCGGAGTACCACCGTGTCCTCGTGGAGGCGATCGGCGGTGGCGATCTCTTCCGTCCGGCCCTGGTTCAGGCTATGTACGAAGCGAGAGGTCATGGGCAGCCGTTACCTCCTTCTGCGAGGCAGTAATGCTCGCGAAGGAGGAAGCGGATCACGTGAGAGAGAGGCAATATATGCGTCCTCACGCCCCTAGCCGCCGCAGGAGACGCCCCGGGCGTCAGGAGTCCATTACGGAGTTCCGGCTACCCTAGGCACGGGCGTGCGGGTGGCGAGCAATGGGTAGCTCACCGCCCGGTAAGGATCAGGCCCGGCCGACGGCGCGTTGTATTCCACGCGCGCCTCAAAGAGATGTCAGCATTAATGAAGGCGTTATCTAGGACCGATGCCTGGTCACGGATTTGTTCGGAAGAGCGGTGGCCCTGACATAGGCAACTGAAGAAACATGGGTGGGTTTTTGTCAGTTGAAGTTTGACACACCCTCCCGCTCCACCCAGAGCGGGAGACGTCAAGTGATGATTATCTACCCGAAAAAAAAGGACGTCCACCGCTATTGATACGGGATTCGAGAATGATTTAACTGCCATCACTAAAGTACCTAGAGCTGGCCCTTTATGAAAATGGAGGCTTTTGCAGGTGTACAATAATTTGTTTAAAGTTCCTCCCTCCGAGTGTCGAGGCTAAAAGAATCTTCTCATCAGCCGGTTACCTTTATAATCACTTAAAGGCCGTGGCACAATTTTTTTTTCTCTTTTGCTGATGTATGTAATTTTACAGTTAAAATACTGTATTTCTATGTTCGTTTATCATTTCAATTTTGATCAAACTATGTATGATCATTTCAGTTTTGATGAAATTAATGAGCTACGTGTTTATTTTTATAATTTGATTTTGATTAACTGACGTCAAACAGACACTAAAAATACGGCTGAATTATAAAGTAAATCAGGCTCCGAATCTCACTGAATGATAACAGTTTAGACATTCTTTCAATTTTACGGGCGAATTACAAAAATAAGAATGGAGTTTAATTTGTCGTTGCTTTGAGCCAGATGTTTTGTTGATACTCAGATACAATAATTGTTGTTTTTTTTTAGTTTATTCACTCAAAAGGAGTTTTTCAATTTATTCTAGTGTTCTCTGATTTAGCAATAAGGCTTATTAACGACTGTCGACGACAAAAAGACTCAAGAACCATAAAATTGGTATAAGTAAAAAAAAACATGGAAATAATCGAAATAACCGAAAAAACCGGAAAGCCGGTTTTGGGACGTAATGAAAATCGAAAAACCGGCTTTCTAAAATACGAGCGGTTTTGTGACCCCTACTGGTGACCTTTACATTGAGGGAGGCTTGCGTAGTAAAAATAACTTTTTCTATTTTGTTCTAACGGGAATTTATCAATTTAACTGTGATGGTTACGGACAAATTGTTATTAATAGTCTAAATTCCGAGCCACTATGTTTAGAATCGGATGTTTTAATTGCAAGGGGTATCACTGCTAACCAAGAAAGTGAAAAAAATGTTATGCATATTGCTCATTCTAAACAAGACCAACCAATGAGTCTAATCTGTACTTCAGACTTAAACATTTCTGATGAATTAAGCCAAACTGTTATTGATGACTTGCTTTCCTTGTTAAATAACTATCGACATTGCTTTGCGTTTACACTTTCGGAGTTGGGGCGTTCCTCGGTTTGTGAAATGACCATTAATTTACACTGTGAAACACCTGTTGTCTATAGGCCTTATAGGTTGGCAATGAAAGAGAAGGAGTAATGGTAGATGAACTCAAAAAAAATCAAAAAAAAAAAATCAAAAAGTTTTAGAGTTTAAAGTTTTTTGGGCGTACTATATTGTTTTGAACTAGTTCAAAACAATATAGTACGCCCTTCAGTTTCCCCTTTTGCTAGTCCTATTGTACTTGTTCGAAAAAAAACTGGCGGGTACCGCCTTTGCATTGATTATAGAGCTTTAAATAAAATTACTATTCGTGAAAATTACCCGATGCCACTTATAGATGATCAGATCGATACTTTAGCTGGCAACATGTACTTCACAGCTCTTGATTTGGCATCTGGTTACTATCAGATTTCTATTAGAGAACAGGATAGGCATAAAACAGGGTTCGTTACGCCAGAAGGTCATTTCGAATTTAATCGAATGCCTTTTGGTCTTGCAAACGCTCCAGCAAACTTTCCAACGAATGATGCATCAGGTTCTAGGTAACTTACGTCATAAAGAGGCACTAGCTTACTTGGATGACATCATCATTCCATCTAAAACAATACAAGAGGGTATGAGACGGTTAGAATCGGTATTGATTTTACTATCAGAAGCAGGTCTAACTCTTAATTTGACAAAATGTGTGTTCTTTGGCCGTTCAGTAACTTACTTGGGGTTTAATATTTCAAGTGAGGGTATACAACCAGGGTCTGCGAAAATAGAGGCTGTTGAAAACTTTCCCGTACCGAAAGATCAACATAACGTAAGACAATTTTTAGGGCTAGCGTGCTTTTTCCGTCGGTTTGTGAAGGGGTTCTCAATTATTGCAAAGCCATTGACACAGTTACTCCGAAAAAATGCTGTTTGGGAATGGGGGCTTGATCAGAAAAACGCTTTTAATACCTTAAAATCAATCTTAGTTCAAAAACCGATATTAGCCCTATATGATTCGAAATCAATTACAGAATTGCACACCGATGCATGCAAAATAGGTATTGGTGGTATTCTGTTCCAAAAGAATGAACAGGATATCTTAAAACCCGTTGCTTATTTTACCAGACAAACTAGCCCTGAGGAACAAAATTATTGCTCTTATGACTTAGAACCCCTGCCAGTGGTAGCCTCGTTACAGAAATTTCGGGTATATTTAGTAGGGATACATTTTAAGATTGTAACTGACTGTAACTCGTTAAGATCCACTTTCATGAAACGTGATATGATACCCCGGGTAGCCAGATGGTGGACTCAAATGCAAGAATTTGATTTTGAAATCGAATACAAAGCGGGATCTTCCATGTCTCATGTGGACGCTTTGAGTCACAACCCATCCATCAGTAGTAATCTCTCAGAAAAAAATGTTAACTCTGTGACAGAAACAGATTGGCTGACAACAGTACAGAATTCGGATTCAGAACTTCAACGGATTATTGGTATTTTAAGTAGTTCTGAATTTAATGACGTTTTAGATATAAAAGAAAATTATAAATTTAAAAATGGAAAGCTTTTTAGAATCACGCCTGATGGAGATAGATGGGTTGTGCCAAAAGGCGTTCGGTGGCAGATTGTCAAACAAAATCATGACGATATCGGCCACTTCGCTTTGGATAAAACGTTAGAAAAAATTAAAAGTCATTATTGGTTCCCGGATATGCGTACTTTTGTTACAAAATATGTATTGTCTTGTCTAGAGTGCGCATATAGTAAAACACCTGGTGGAAAAAAACCTGGCTTTTTGCACCCAATACATAAAGTAGACGTGCCGTTTGATACCATACACATGGACCATACGGGTCCATTTATACGTAGTAGTAGAGGTAATCTGTATATTCTCGTTTTAATTGACGCTTTTACAAAATATATTTATTTGAAAGCAGTGAAAAATACTAAATCAAACACCACTATTCGAGTTTTGCGCGAATTTATTAGTATATTTGGCGTTCCGAAAAGAATTATATCCGACCGAGGCACGTCTTTTACAAGTGATGTCTTTAAAAAGTTTGTATTAGATCTTTGATTATATACCTGTCTAGATGACACATGGGCCGTACCGAACGGCTCAAAAAAAGTCTACTAAATTTGGTAGACTCGCTTCTCACCTACGTCAGTGTCATTTGAATCACTTAGGGGTAACGTGCTCACGAAAAATTATTAATTACGCTGGTTTGTGCTGTCAAACTGTGTCGCATTTATGTGGGAAAGCTATATAATAATACCACGATCAGTTTTCATCGCTAAGTTTTGTTATTTAACCACATTTTTTTAAAGAAATCATGAATTTTTAATTCGATACTTCGTAGGTTACTTTGATTAGCCGGTGTTGCCAGTTTATTACTAGGGAGATTTGGCGAAAATATGGGAAACATATTACAAATATCATTAAAACTTATGATTATCTGCCGTGACCGAAATTCAATCAGGAGAATAATAACCGTAAAATCGAAACTACTTTGAACAGGTTTTGGAGGTTTTTGGATTGTAACTTTTTTATACGGCTCGAATTTCACTTTTTTTTACGCCAACAGAACAATGTGTCCTTTGGTTATCAGATCTATGGCAAATTTAAAACCTACCACTCCCCTAACTCCCTACTTTTTTTAATTTATTAAATGTCAAAGTAATCCCAGAAGTGGGGTTACTTTGACAGGGCATCGAAATGCAACTGACGTCAAAGATAGTAAAAGCATGGGTTACTTTGACATCATTTTGACCAAAAAAACTATTATTTTATTGAAAACTACATGAATTTAAATGAAAACAAATATTTTTACAATTAAATTATTCTTTATTAACGCAAGTATCACAATATTTTTACACAAGGTACTGTTAATGCCACTTAATCAGTCTCTTAAGTAATAATTAATATAAGTGAGAATATCACAACGCTATGACGCGTTCCCCACACCCCACGCCTCGCGCAATATTACTCTAGGTCACGCACACTTGCTGAGCACACGTGAAACCCGATTTTGGCGCTCTGTCAAAGTAGCCCCAAAATCTGTCAAAGTAACCCTGGAAGTCAAAGTAGCCCCCCGTTTTGCGGAAATTATTATTTAAAAACTGATGGTATTTATTTGATCTGAAAATGAGAAATTACGTACATTAAATAAATGAAATCCATGACGTCATGCACGAAATAGTATTGTTGTTAGTTCTTTCTAATATTTGGGTTTTAGATTTCCTACGGGTTCCGTAAAAGCAAATTGCTGGAGACATACTGTATTAATTAAATAAAACACTAACACAAAAATGATTATTTTATTTAACCTAATTTGTTTAACATTGATCTTATTAAATGATGGAAGAAAGGTGAGTTAATCATTTGGAGCTGGCATCTCTAAACACGCACACTTTGACAGTTCGATTACAATAAGTACGCGAGCGCTACTCACACATAATCGCGAAACTGGGGACAGTTTTTGTGCATCGTTTGTTTGGCATTACTCTATCTAGACAGGTATATAATCAAAGTATTAGATAAAGGCATTAAACATATATTAAATGCAGTTGCTACTCCACGGGCCAACGGTCAGGTGGAGAGATATAACAAAGTCATTGTTGATTCTCTAACAGCTAAATGTGTTGGCTCATCTGAAAGCAAATGGGAAGACCACCTGCTCGATGTCCAGTGGGGTATCAATAATACTTTCAACAAGGGGATCAATAAGACACCTGCAGAGGCTCTTTTTGGGATAAGGCCACAGGGCTTAAGTGATAGTAAGGTAATTTCTGCAATTGATGACGACACTACTTCGATAAACAAAAGTCTCGAAGAAATTCGTGCTGAGATTTCATCTCATATTGAATCCACCCAAAAATCCCAAAAGAAAACTTTTGATAAGTCTCGCTGCAATCCTATTAAATATAATATTGGAGATTTAGTAAGGGTTGAACGGCAAATTCCCTCTACGGGTGGTAGTAAAAAGTTAATCCCTAAGTATCAGGGCCCCTATAAAATTAGTAATATTTTCGATCACGACCGTTATCAAGTGGAGGACACGCCGCTAACACGAAAAGGAAACAAAAAAATACTCCAGTGTCATTGCTGTGGATAAGTTAAAACCATGGATTTGTTTTAATAGACCGCATGACGTCTTAAGCGAATAGTCTGATTACGGAAATTCTAATGAATTGATTTTCTTCTGTTATAGCTCTATATTCTGATTACGACCAATGGGGTCTATATTTTGATTATGACCAATGGGGTCTATATTTTGATTATGACCAATGGGGTCAATATTTTGATTATGACCAATGGGGTCAACACGTTAAGGCCAATGGGGTCTAAAATACAAGACCAATGGGGTCAAAAATACAAGACCAATGGGGTCACATCTATTTATAATGACCAATGGGGTCACATCTATTTATAAGGACCGATGGGGTCAAACTAATTATAAGGACCAATGGGGTTAAATCTATTTATAAAGACCAATGGGGTCAAATTTATGAAGTTATTATGTCTGCGACTAATTTACACCATTGGGTCTATTTTTTTTTGTTTATTTACATATGTTCTTATTATAATGAATTGTTTACTTATTATTGATTGCTTGATTTGCAGTTTAAGTACGAGGACGTACTTACAATTTGCTTGGATGGCCGACTGTAAGCACGTGTTATTTTATGCCTCAAAATGTGTCATTATAAATCCCATTATTTGTTATTTAATATTTAAAGAATTATTGCTGAACTAAAATCGTAATTTGGCTGCAAAACAATATTAAATTAGTTCTAACTGTCAAGCTCGCAAACATGGCGCCATACCCACCTTAACTTTATAAAAGAGCATGCCGCCATCTTTTGGGGCTCAGTTTGTGTTCGACGTTTGTAGAGTGATCATCGCCCTTTACTGAGTAAGTTGAATATTTTGACATTTATTTTGGATGATATTTACTTGAATATTTATGTTGGAAAATGTTAAATTATGTTATTTTATAATGATACCTACTATTTATACAGTAGTACTTTGAATTATCTAGTAAATAAAACAAAATATATATGAAATTGTCTTTAATTTTACAGTACGTACATCTATACCAAGGGTGCTCAACTTTTTTAGCAGTCGGGCCAAACGGTTGATTTAGAAATTTTCGGCGGGCCACTAACGATTTCTATTTTAATTACTTTTGGAACTTGTGCAAAACAACAAAGGAATTATGAAATGTAATAGAAGTTTATATAAAAAAAGTATAAAACACAGAGCATCAAGCGACAAAGTACCTAGATATCCCCCAGCCCAGCCCAGCAGCCAGCAGCCCCCAGCTTTTTTTTATATTTTTGTTGTGTTCAGTTTTTCTTTGCGTCATATTTACCGCAAATAAACATATTTTCTTTCTTTAGACATCAAATTGATTGTATCAATAGATGCAATCAATGTGATTTCTGACAATGTTTCTGGTGTAATAGTTTTCTTATGTTAGGCGTCACATCAGATATTGATAGTAACAAGTCACAAATATGTTGCTCAGTTAGTGAAGTGCAGTATTTATTATCTATATATTAATACGTGAAGCGAAAACTTTGGATCCCTTTTCACGAAAATTGGGCGGACGGAGGAGTATGAAATTTCGCACACTTATAGTTTATACAGAGAAGAAGTGACGAATGCTAATATTTTTTTAAATTATGCGTTAAAATACACTATTTTCAATAAATAACACGTTACACACACTACTGTTCATTACCGTGTATCTAATACACACATGCATAGATATTCTTTTGTTTATGGTCCAAATCTGTCTTTATTATTTTGTGCAGTGTTACCAACACCCAGAAATATTTACCCCTAAAGCTTAAGTTAAAAACCCCTAAAATTGCCACAGTTAATAAAAAATCCGCTAAAAAATTATAATGAAAATAACCAACGAATGTTCAGTAATCATAGACCGGCACACAGTAGTAATATTTGTCTATATTTATTACGCGACATTTGTTAATCATTCACTCTGCATTCTTAGTATCGAGGAACCGTACTAGAAATCGCTAATACTTTTATTGTAATCAAAAACACAATGAGAAATGTAAGATGGAAAAAAATCCCTAAGAATACCCCTAAAAATGGAACGCCCCTAAAAACTCAATCCTCTTATTTACCCCCTAAATTTGGGAAAACCCCTAAGTTGGTAAGCCTGATTTTGTGTCTATAGCTTACTGAATGTCAAGTATAACCATAGGTTATAAATTAATTTTATAGATACGTTGGCTGTTCCATGAGTGTTGCAATAGAAAGAATGTAACAAGTTTGGACATGTATGACTGAGCGTATGGTTATCTGTCACTTATTACAAGTCCATGCACGCAATGTTTGTTGAGCTTAGCATCAGTAATCTTTGGTAAATAAATCGAAAAAATTGTGAAAATGGCTAATCTTGGTGATCACGAGTACAGAGCGATTTTCTTTTAAAATTTCAAACGTGGATTAACTTACCAGGAGTGCCACGAGGAAATGTTTAATACCTTTAGTAAAGAGATCCCTTCTCTTTCTACTGTATTCAGGTGGTATAAGGAATTTAAAAGAGGTAACTTTAATTTAGACGACGACGAAAGACCGGGCCGACCCATTACAAGCAGGACCCAAGAAAATATTGGCGCTGTTAGAAAACTGATAACTACTGACAGGCGAATTACGTGCAGACAGATTGAGGAGATTCTGCACATTGGTGCATCAACACTTAATTCAATTTTACACGAGGACCTATAAGTGAAAAAGTTATGTTGTCTCTGGGTCTCCCACACTCTCGACGATAGTCAGCGCAAGGCGCGTATAGAGTGGTGCAAAAAAATATTAAAAAAGTATGACTCAGGCCGATCGAAGAATGTTAACTCAATCGTGACTGGAGATGAAACTTGGTTGTACTACTTTGATGTTCCAAGTAAATCAAAATCAAAAATCTGGGTATTCGAAGACGAGCCAACCACAACTAAGGTCAAACAACAAAGGTCAATTAAAAAAAGGATGATGGCAGTTTTCTTTAGAGAAAAAGGCATTGGCGCTAGAATTGTATTAGACAACGAGAAGACTGTCAATGCTACCTGGTACACTGATGTTTGTTTGCCGCAAGTTATCGGCGAGCTGAAGAAACTGAGACCAAACTCGCATCTGGGCAGTTGGCACTTGCACCATGACAACGCTCCTGCTCATCGAGCGACCATTACTCAGGAGTTTCTGAAGCGATCGGGGCTTACTGTGCTGGACCACCCTCCTTATAGCCCCGACCTCGCGCCTTGTGATTTTGGTCTCTTTCCGCTGATCAAGAGCCAGCTGAAATGACGACGATTTGCAACTGATGACGAATTAATAAGTGCATGGAATGAGGCCTGCACCAGTGTCACAAACGATCAGTGGGAGATTATGTTTAATACGTGGTTTGAACGCATGCATTAGTGTATTAACAGTGATGGTTCATATTTTGAAAAAGTTTAATAAATAGTTAGATTTTTGCAAGACTTATGGAACATCCTACGTATATAACCTATTTCATTTTTAAAATCTATGATCAAATGATCATATCGAGAATATTTGTCTTTAATATTATTTGTATTAGCGACGACAGGAATTTATTTTAGTTATTTATGAAATATTTTTTGTGGTTTTATGGGGAGTGTCAAGTATGGCATTAGTAAGTTTCCCATACAAAACTTAGTGTCGTGTGCAAACTGTAGAGGTTGTATGCCTCACGATTGTACAGGCTGGTCATAGATTGTACAAGCTGGTTATAATTTTGACATTTGGAACCGTCATAATTAATTAAAAATAATAGGGAAAATTCTATGAAAATAGAACAAATTTCTGTGATAATTCATTCCATATTGTTCCATATCCAGCAGTTAAGAAGTATTAAGAAAATAAAAAATAGAGTCCTGAAGAAGTATTCTTTACTCATTACACCTACGTTCTGGTACTGGCCATCACCATCCCGCCAGCGAACCCTCTCTACAGTAGTACAGCGTCAACAAATTGTCTATCGTGTTACTGAATATCAAATATAACCATATTATTTTTTTATATTTATTATTATCTATATTTTTTCATTTAATATTGTATTTCTATTCAAATGAAGTACGGTCGAATTTCGACCAATGGGCGATCACTAGTTTACATAATTGAGAGTTGAAAAAACCTTCTCACAAACATATGTTGACCCAAAACTGCTTAAGAACTGCAGGGCTAGGTCAATTATTTCAGGAAATTCTTCTTTTGGTACCAACTTCCAGAAATCGGCAAAATATTCTGAAGAATTTTGTGGTTTCAAAGATATTTTCCGGCGAAAAGGTTTCTTAAAAAAGAACAATGATTTTGCAGTTTAGTAAGTTCCAACTGAATGCTGGCAGGATAACTAATTATTTCGGTCAAACTGACCATGGAAGGGTTTACAAAAATTTGAATATTTTGTTTTTTCCTCTCAAAGTCCTGAAATCTGGTCTCAAATGACTGTAATAAAAAAAAAAATGAAAAAATGAAAAAGCGTTTATTCGTGTTGATCTCAATTTTACACACATATTTACCTCTGCCAAACTGCAAAGCAGTTTGTTGGCAGATGTAGCTCCCTTTTACAATTTTAAGTTTTATCTGATGAGTACTTTTCCATCCATAATAAGAATTAATTACCTACAGCTAAACATACAAGTTTTACAGCAGCGTAAAGGCTGACTAATACATAATAATAAGAACACTATAAATTGCCTCAAACATACGCTAGTAAGACATACATTTTATCTAGCATCTCCATTTCGGAGGCTTTGACAAAAGGTATCAAAAAGAAACTTGTCCATTTTATTCTTAAATGACCTTTTTGTGGTGCATAAACTTTCTAAATCGACTGGTATACCATTAAAAATTGTTGGGACTAACCATTTTCTACATAAGGCATCTTAGTTTCGTACTTAGAACAATTGACATTTGCGATATTAAGCTTCTCTTTCAAATGTTTGAGTGTGGAGAAATGGTCAATATTTCCTGCTAAATTAATTAAAACCATATTTAATTTAGCTTTGAATCCACTTATCAAATTAAACATAATCGGAAGTGATTGTTCACTTCTTAGCCTTGTAATTAAAGATTTGAAATATTGAGATAGTTCGTAACGTCAACAAGAAAGGTGAGATCACTCAACGATGTATTCTTGAGTAAATCAATTTCAAGATCCCCTTTTTCCTATAACTTTCCGCAGCACGCAAGAGTTTTGTTTCAGTACAATGCTCGATGACCTCCGTGGAGCTTCGGAAAGAGTGAGTCTTAAGATGAACATGGACAAGACCATGGTCATGTCCAATGCTCATATGATACCCATTCCCATGAAGATCGGAGGCGCTACACTCGAAGTTGTGGACGAATACGTATACCTAGGACAGACTGTCCAGTTAGGTAGGTCCAACTTCGAGAAAGAGGTCAATCGTCGAATCCGACTCGGCTGGGCAGCGTTCGGGAAGCTACGCAATATCTTCTCGTCCCACTTACCGCAGTGTCTCAAGACAAAAGTCTTTGACCAGTGTGTGTTGCTAGTGATGACATATGGCACTCTCGAGACGTGGTCGCTCACAATGGGCCTCACAAGAACGCTCAAAGTCACCCAAAGAGCAATGGAGAGGGCTATGCTTGGAGTTTCCCTACGCGATAGAATCAGAAATGAAGAGATCCGTAGGACAACCAAGGTAACCGACATAGCCCGAGGAATTGCCAAACTTAAGTGGCAGTGGGTAGGGCACATTGCTCGCGGAACAGACCACGATGGCGTCGGAAGGTTCTGGAGTGGCGACCGCGTACTAGAAGACGGAGTGTTGGAAGGCCTCCCGCAAGATGGACCGATGACCTGGTGAAGGCCGCAGGAATACCTACATTGGATGCGAGAAGCACAGAACATGTCGAAGTGCTTGGGGGAGGCCTATGTCCAGCAGTGGACATAGGCCTCCCCCTCTTTTTGCTGAAATGATGACGATGATGATGACTTAAACATAAAGCGAACAACTTAGTGAATCGAGCGGTTGTGAATATCTGTGCTGTGTGCTCTGGTCAGGCAAGTCAGACCTATTCAAATATCGGTAGCAGTACCAAACTATAAACTGTTGGTGCGTTTTCGCTTGACATATGTAGGTCCTTGCCCTTAGCTAAAATCTTTCCGTCGAAATGCGAACAATAAATGAGGTAAATAATGTATTGTTTTGATGTATTGGGATGATACACATGTATATGATACATATCTGATGTATGGAGGAACAGGTTAGAACGTTGTATACTGACGCAAATTGGCTCGTCTCTAGGTGGTGACACGGCACCTGCCAAAAAACGGTCTGTTCGCTATAAAGTAAACAGACAGCAGACTATCACTATATAGGTATAACTATTCGGATTAAAAAAAAAAACTACATTAACTGTAACTGTAAGCACGTTTATTTATTTTTGCTTACTAATAATTAATAAAAGTTTCGAATTCTTGTTGTTTGAGTCAGTGAAACAACAATCGGACTAGATCTAGTTTGAGCGAGGACTGCCGAAGTCTTGGCTTGTTATTTAACTGCATTCATCATCCCACCGGCGCGACCGGTGCGACCGGCACGACCGGCCCGACAGGGAGCGCCCGCCTGCCGTCACCTGTAACAGTGTAACACGGACACTGCGCACGGGTCGCCGCTGTAGCAGCCTGCTGACGTGTCCGTCACGACATCACACGTCTCTCACTACGTCATCACCAGTAATCAAGACTCTCAAGTGTCACACTCACAGAACAAGTCCACCTGCGCACTAGCTATGTGTCAGTGGTCAACTGGTGTCTAGTGCGGCAGTATGTCATTGGATAGCACAAAGTCGACGCCCCCGTTGGAGTCGTCCCTGTCGATAATGAGAGGCTTGCATTCTCTCTCTTCGTCCGTGTCAGCCGAATTGCTGAGGTTGAGGGCACCTTGCTGTTCCTCAGGTTCTTCCTCGTCCAGCAACCGATGCAGGAAAGTGAGGCACTCCCGGCGGAACAGCCGCTGCTTCCTAGCAGGCAACTCCTGGTAATCGTTGTGGATGCCACGGAAGAAGTGAAAGTAGGCAGAGTTCTCATCAGGCTCGAAGGACTGCGGGCTGAGGGAGTCCGAGGGGCGCAGCTGCGGCTCCACCGTGAGCTGTAGCGGCGCGGCGCGCGGGGGGCTGCTCAGCGCGAACCAGGGGTTGGACATGAAGGAGTCCCGCTCGTGCTCGGCGCACGCGTCGGGCGCCAGCGCCGCGCCTCCCGCCGCGGCCGGCTTCATGTCCAGGAACAGCGGCGCGTATGAGTAGCGTGATGGCCTCCTGCGGACACACAACACACAGTTTACCAGTAGGCAACAAGAGGAAGCTGCGACGCAACTCGCACGTGTAATGTTAATATCCTGTCAAGTCATATCACGGTACCCATTTTATTTTTGTGGGTGGGAATTCATCAAATGATGTCTCCCGCTCTGGGCGGAGCGGGAGGGCGTGTCAGACTTTTACTGACTAAAACGAATAGAAATATAAAGTATGGAGGACGGTTTTCCAAGCACTTTAGTTTGAGTGCTGATCACGGAATAAATAAAACTAGAGGAACTGCCTCTCGGATATCGCACGGGTGTCAACATTAAGCGCAGATGCGCAACATTTAGCTTATTCGCCGTCAGAAGTATCTGAGACAACTAATCGCGACAAGTATGTCGCGATTAGTTGTCTCAGAAATACGCGAAATATTACAAATTATGCCCTGTCGTGCGGTTTTGACCGGCAAAAATGAAAGCAGAAAAAAATATGTATCTTGTGGAGGTGTATCGTATCATCAGTTACCACTAAACTTTGTTAATTTCAATATAATTGATTTTAATTACAATACCACATGTTATGACTTCAGTGCATACTATAAACAACATTATATTCATTGAAACAGTCTAAATGCACTTGGTCGTCATCTGGAAAATCATAACCTAAATTCTAGTAACTTCGACGCTACTCGATTAGGGATGAGACACATCCGTAAAGTAGGTTTGTAACGATAATTTTGTCCGATTTTAGTAAGGAATCAATAGCTCACATAGCTGGTTACATAATAATAAAATTAAGTGTGGTGTGATATTTGCGTTAGTGCTTTAGTAACAGAAAAACAGCGGTGTAGCTAGACGTGGGCGAAGTGGGCCCGCGCCCTCGGCCTCGCACTTAGAAGGGCCTCGCGAGGCCTCTTTATATACGATGCCACCAGGTTTAAAATCTCAGCAAGAGATGGGAATTAGTAAAGTATAAATTAAAGATAACCTTAAAATTGTTGTCCAATACAAGTTGGGAAAGCCGAATTTCTTTAGTGTTTCAGATTTCATTATTATATATTAGGTAGGTAGGTAGGTATATAATTTATTATTTCAGTTTGATGACAATTATTATCAATTAAATAAATAATCAGCAAAATCAATCTGAAGATGCAGATACTTTCAGCGATTGCCAAGCAATTATAACTGAAATGCTAACTCTGGAATTTATCTCAATATGTGGTACACACATTTCCACATTTCATTAATTAATGTGCTGCAAAATTCATAGAAAAGAGCAGCTGTGAGATTCCAGCGACTTTTAAAGAGAAAATGGTTCGCAAGAAAAAGAATTTGTTTAATTATGAAGCTGCAGACGAGCCTATTGATTCAGCTGAAAGTAGATTCAGAATAGATTTTTTTATTCAAATGGTTGACGCCGTGATACAAGACATTGACACAAGATTTACTGCACTCACTAAATTTTACAACAATTTTGGATTCTTGTTCGACATAAATAATTTAAAATCTTTAACAAATAACGAACTTTTGAAGCACTGTAATAATTTAGGTATAGTATTCTTCAAGATGGAGAAAGCAAAGACATAGAATCTTGACCTTTATGAAAAACTACGACTTTTAGCGCCAAACCTACCGAACTCCATTAGAGACACCATTCAGATGATTCAATACATTGTAACAAATAAATTGGAAGATATCTATCGTAATGTTTACATTACTATTGGAATTATGTTGACTATGCCTGTAACTCTATCAGTACAGCTTCCGCAGATAGATAGATTCCGCAATATAAAGCAGGAGCGATTGTCTGAATCGCAATTGAAGCAGATTTAGCTGCAAAAAAACGATTACAAATCTTTATTAGAGGACTCCGTAACGCAGAAAGCCGAATAACATTACTTTTGTAACCGCTTTTTTTTTCAATCTATTTGTTCTTCAATTTTCTCTCATCGTGTATTTATACTTTTTCATTATCATGAGTAGGTATGTTGCGTTAAAGCATGTGTGGCAAGATAGATTTATTGGATAGATCTTGGGAACGATAAAAAAGGGGCCTCGCTGGTACGACTTCGCCCACGTCTACATTAGTCCACGCTACGCCACTGCAGAAAAACAAATCAATAATTACATAGATTTATTAAAGGTAAGGCTAGAGGGGTTTATTATGCTCATCAGAATCTGTGATTAAGATATGTCAGATATAGAAAATGGATTTGCGCCGGGAATATTTTCGCGCTATGATTTTTTACGATTTCAAGTGTCGCCTGAAACCGGATGAATCATACAATAGGCTTCAAATTGCATTCATGGATGAAGGCCCTTCCAAGGCAACTGTGTATCGTTCATAATCATAATCATAATCATTTATTTGCAATAAGTATTGGTACAGTGTTGGTGTTATAGTCAGTAATAAGTTCCTAATACAAAGTCAGACATTTGACATGCAAAACATTAGATACAGTGCATTTAATGCTTACACATTTAATATTTCAAATAATCAAATGGCATGCTTGCTTTAAGTGTCGCGTGCTTTTAATGTGTGCGTAGTCGACTAACTTTGGGGGATGAAAGAAGTGGTCGCTCTTTGACGGCTGTTACGGAGGAAAACGTGCTAGCAGTGAAAAATTTAATCCAAGACAATAGGCGAATTACTTATCAGGAGATTCAACACATACTGCAGATTGGATCGGGAAGCCTTCATGAGATTCTACTTGTGCATCTTCGCGTGAGGAGGATAGTTTCACGCTGGGTACCGCATAACCTCACCGATGCTCAGAAGCAGGACCGGGTGGAATGGTGCCGTGGCCCGTGATATGATAAACTAATTTGAAGTAGGTTCGTCTCGACGTGTTTACGACATTATTACAGGTGATGAGTCCTGGATTTATAAATACGATCCAGAAACGAAGCGCCAGTCGACGGTTTGGGTGTTTCAAAACGAATCAACGCCTACCAAAGTGAAGCGATCTAGAAGCGGGGGGAAGATTTTGATCGCGAGCTTTTTCAATTTGACTGGCTACCAAAGAAGCATCAACGCCGAATGGTATATGTACTACCAAATGCTTGGCAGAAGTTTTCTCTGTTGTGAGCAACAAGCGACCAAACACAGGGCTCCGCGGGCTACTGCTCCACCACGACAACGCGCCCACGCACACCGAGCTCAAAACGAGGGACTTCTGGGACAGGTCACCGGTCAAACTTCTGGGTCACCCTCCTTACAGCCCTGACCTAGCACCGTGTGACTTCTTTTTATTCCCAAAAATTAAAAATCAGTTCAAAGGGATACAATTTTCGACGCCGGAAGATGGGCTGTCAACGTGTCTGCGGCGGACTGGAAAAAGTGTTTCGAAAACCGGTTCAGACGCATGAAACTTTGCATAGAAGCTAGTGGAAAGTATTTTGAAAAGATTTAATAAAAAAATATTTAGAATATTTAGAATTTTATAGAACACATCTTTTAATTTTCGCAAAACTTTCTGAGTGTCCCATGTATGTCTACATCTCTAACTTTTTTTTGTACTCACCAAAAGAAATTACAAGTGCATGTGAATATGACATCTATTTCAAAGGTGCTAACGTTCTGAATAGAATGAATTGGTTACAGCGTCATCTAGCGTTGAGTTCCTGAACTCGTTGTAAATTTGTCTATTAAAGTTTGTAGACGCGAAACGTTTTTATTGTTTGTGTCATGAATGTCAAATAATAACAACTTTCACTCGTTGTAATAAGACATAATAATTTTGGAAGCAATGAGAAGATGATTTGTAAAAGTTGCGTTTGCAATTTGTAGCCAATCATATCACTGTTTTTTATGTGTGTAAGTAATGGACAATTTGAAATGCAAATGTGTGAGTTTGACGACACTGGTTCCCGTGCTTAGCCAGTGTAGAAGTGCCCACTTCTCTTTATTCTTTGTTCGGTGGTGCTGATGGCTGGTGAGTTACGACTATGCAGTCAGCACTTGGATGAGTGAGTAAGAAGCGTGTGTTGTCGCCATGAGTGAGTGCGAGTGAGTGGACGTACGTGTCGGTGGCCATGTGGTCGCGCAGGAAGTCCAGCTCGTCGGCCAGGTACCACTTGGACACCATGCGGCCGCGGCCCGTGCGCACGCCGTACATCTCGTTGCGCAGGTGGCGCGAGTACGAGTTGCGGATGTGCGACCACTTGCGCCGCACGTCCGCCACTGGAACAGACATCAACGAATGTTATTTGAGTTCAATAAGGCCGGTTCTCGACATTATCGTCAGCCGTAACATTAGGTTCTGCAGCTGTAGCATACGTAGTAAAGGCGCAAAATTTCAAAACTTAAATTTTAAAATGTTTTCAGAACTAATTTGAATAACTAAAATTATGTCGCTTTAACTCCAAAATATAAGTTAGCTGCTGCTGTATAAATACACAAAATTTAATAACTTTATTATAGTAACAAATGTCATTTAAGACTTTATTGAAATTGGAATTTTAAATTTCGCGCCATTACTACACATGCTGCAATTGCTCGCAGCGCCTTTCGAAATGCAACCCAAATAATCGTTGTTCTGAATGAAGTTCAAATACTCGACAACAGATGGCGCCACTACACTTAATTTCCAAGTTGAAGGGTTGGAAAAGCCCTTATATCTTTAAAAACACGCCCTTTAGGTTAAAACGGGAACTTTCTTGTTCGAGGGTAAAGGGCTGTCACACTATATAAATCCCTTTATCGTGCCGGGACTCCTTTTTAAGTTTTATCGGCACGCACATTTTATCAACTTAGTTTTATTATATATAATGATTTGTAAATCGGTGTAGATTAGCTAACATTGACAATCAATCTGTTATTATTCTCAATGCCCGCCACACCCGTATGTGGCGGGCATAAATTAACTCGTTAAATGGGTGTCCCGTTAAACGGGTGTCCGGGTGAATAAAGGAAGGGGTTGTGCCTAAGTAATAACAGCCGCACGGGTTGACCATCTTTACATATCCTTCCGTGCCTCGGAAAGCACGTTAAGCCGTTGGTCCCGGCTGTCTGTCGTAGATCTTAGACAGTCGTTACGGGTCGTCAGAAGCCCGTAAGTCTGACAATCAGTCTTACCAAAAAGGTATCGTATTACCCAGTAACTGGGTTGTGGAGGTCAGATAGGCAGTCGCTCCATGTAAAATGCTGTTACTCAGCTGCATCCGGTGAAACTGGAAGCCGATCCCAACATAGTTGTGAAATGGGTACGCAGATGATGACAGGTCACGAACAAAATGTGTGAATTTAACCCATTCAATGATATTTTCACGAAATAGTAATTCAATGGGATTATATTAATTTAGAGGGTTGTACCTATTGAGGTTTTTGACGACTTTAATGGTTATAATTAGATACCCCATGATGGCTTACATTTGAATAAACATAGAACCTGACACTGACATGAAATTGCAGAAAACGGAAGAAATTTGAATTATGCGAGCTACCTTAGCACATCAACCACCTCAATTCGTCAGCTTGGCTCCAAGGGGAAGATTTTCACGAAATTAGTCTCAGACAATAAAACATTTGGGTAATGACATCTAACGCAGTGCAAAAAAGGCATTAACAGAATAGTAAAACTCTCTCAAAAAGCACAGAACAACAACACAATAAATACATTAGATTATAAATCCAAAGCTTCTTAGAAAACAATAAATAGGTAAATCAACATTCAACATTCCGAAGAAATGTATTTGAATGTCTTGTACAGAAACGCGTTGTCTAGAGATTTAATAAATGTTTAAATCGATGGCGCCATTCTTTGTCATTCGCCAAAATATTGGAGGGAATAATAATGCAAAAGAAAAAGATTGAAGTTGGTGAAAAAGCTTTCTGTTAGAGAAACTCTGACAGCATTGACGATTTTCTATCTTACTTAACTTAATATTGTTCCTATTTACTGTTTCGATAACATCGTCACATTATACAATTCTGTATGGCGTGAAAATTAACTCAGTGCCTATGAGGTTTTTTGTATGGTGTTAGCTTGTAGATTGATAAACATATACCGTCAAACCTTGCAACTTTGCCCAGATTTCTTGCGATTATTTATTCCAGTTTAAATATTTTTGTGAATAATATTATTTTCAATTTGTAGTTGTGCTACATCAATGATAAATGTAATGTTCTTTGCAAACAATATATGATAATATCAAGACAATGAATGTTTATGTGCTAAAAACCTCAATTTGGACAGCGGGCAAATTATATAGAACTTTTCACAAGTTTGCCCATTTTGCAGAAACCTGCCTATCATTACCTGCCGAATTTAAGTGGGCAAAGTCACTTATTTTTCACAGACTTTTGAACCGCAAATTACACCACCAACTTCGACACAGTTTGACAGCCGACTGAAATGACATTAGGAAAAATCAGTTACGTAGATTTACCAGAAATATATTCAAATTTCTTCCATGGATTAAATAATAAACGCAACTATAAAATGTTGCCGGTTTTTTTAATATTTGTGAAAAGTACCGTGCTGGGCAAAGTCAGATTAGAAGGGTAATCTTGTAAGGTTTGACGGTAATCAATCTGCGGGGTTATTTTAACTTAGAGCGTTTCATTGATGTTGTTAATGATATTAATTCTATAAATGCATTGGCACGTAAGTACGTGTAACAGACAGCTGTGCTGCTGGGTAGTTTGTTGGGAAACTTCTTCCCAGCCAAAGTACTAGGAAGTGTAGTGAAGGGCGGGCATTTTGGGGGATTGTCTTATGTAATGTTAACGTTCAAAAAGTGCTGACTCTCAGCCTATTTTGAATAAATGACACCTGATTTTGATTTTGAATCATATTTGGTTCGAAATACAACGTGACACCCGACACTGACCTGCAAATTACAAAAAACGTAAGTGCTTAGTGAACTCTCCTTTTTTGAGCTTAGTGTACTTTTCCTATTTCATAGTGTAATGTCGTACGGAGAAATGCTGCCGACATTCAGACTATCTTTGTCTTGCAGAAAAGGGCTGTTCGGTCAATTTATAAATTAGGCCCGAGACACTCACTCAGAGAGAAATTTAAAGAAATTAATGTAGAGACTGTGCCTTACAGTATAGTTTTGAAAATCTTTTATATGCCCATAAGAATATTAAGTAGGTAGTTTAAAAATACAGTGACATCCATAGTATAAATACTAGGAACAAACACAAATTTGTTGTACCTTCAACAAGGCTCAAGAAAATAGGTGGCTCATTCAGATGGCAGTGTATACGCTTCTATAATAAACTTCCAATTTATTGAGACTTAGATCTTGAACATGGTGTTCAAGATCTAAGTGTCAATCAATTTAAATCATTCATTAAACGTAAGTTATGCCAGAAAGCCTTTTAAAGACAAAAAGCTTGGGATTAAGCTGTTCCAATTTTTATATTATTATTATACTGAATGATATATATTTTTTATGATTATTTATTGGGGATATACAATTTGATATTAAAATTTGATGATTATTGCTTAAATTACACCACCATGAATGAAAAACCATAAAAAAAAATGAATGATCCAGCGCTGGGTACGCCACAATTGCGGCGATAAGTCCCCTCTTTGAGGAGTGGATAGAGAGGCGCCACGGCGTCCTCACCTTCCGCCTGACGCAGGTTCTCACCGGGCATGGGTGCTTTGGGGGGTTCCTGTTCAGGATAAAGCGGGAGGAAACGCCTGGGTGTTTCCATTGCGATGCTCGTCTGTAGGACACGGTGGAGCATACGGTGGAGGTGTGCCCTGCCTGGGCGGAGCACCGCCGTGTCCTCGTGGAGACGATCGGCGGCGGCGACCTCTCGCGTCCGGCCCTGGTGCGAACCATGGTAGGGTGATTAGGCCGGTTTACGACCACTTAGTCGACTTGCAATCTTGAACATCACATTATTATTGTAGTAAGAGTTAATATTTTAATATTGGGCCTACATTCGAAAGAAGAATGTTTAAACTACACGATGGTATATATTTTATTGCATTATATTAACGTATTATTTTACAATTTCATGAATGAAACCATGAATATATACTGTGAGCAGTATACTATTATTATTATTTTAATGATTTTGAATGTGAGGACTAAGTAGATAATGTATTTTTTTATATCTCTCTTACTCATTTCATTTTAATGATAATCTGGCAGTTTGAGTACTTAATGCGGCCTACCAAGATGTCCTTTCTTTGGTATTGTTCGTCGAATCATTGTGCGCCTTATGTTCTGAGTTGAGCTGCATGATTACTGAGAAATGCGTGCACTGATTGGTCAGGTCCTTTAAATCTGTGTGGTTCTTTTCTTAAAAGACCACTTCAGACACCAATCCACATGGTCTTCACATGATCTGACCAAGATTATTTCTGGACTTTAAAAGAGACTGTGACCTCTGAGTTTGTTTCGGCCTTTCTTCTCAGAGTAGTCAGATAGGAAACGCCGACCTCATCTAGTTAAAAAAAATATGATTGACGTGTTAAAGTGTTTGTACAAACCTACTTGCAAAAATAAAATAATTTATCATTTAGGTGTCACTTTAACCGTAGCTCACACAATCAATGAGTGCGTCAGTCTGTGTACAACTGGCGAAATTGCGCAGATATGATGGTACCCCCTTATCATATCATATCATGATAAAACAAAACTCAAAATTTCAAGTAACTAGCTACTTACAAGTGATCAAGTGATCCAGCACTCAGAGAGACGGCGACGGGTGATGAGGCCTAACACTTCGTTGTCATCTATCGAGTTCTAGGAAACACTCTAAGGTTGCCATTTCCGTACCACCGGGACAATATTTAACAGACTTTAAATTTTTAATTCCTATTTGTTGTAATAGCGGTTTACTACTTGTACTCTGAAAATTTCATGTCTACCTATTGCGGTACTAAAGATTGGTACAGCCCTGTGACAGCCGATGGGCGGACTAACTAACTAACTATAAACTTTTCCCATACCCATACATTTCCTGGCAATTAGTGATAGTGAAGTGATCATCCGGATCAGTGTGACTTGTGAGCCATAATATTTAGGTAAAACATCGATGGTCTGGTAAGTAAACATTGAATGGCTCTACAAGTTAAGAATAGACATTTTCATATATTATTATAACTACAGCGGTCAAGCTTGCTAAACATGTTATCTTACGTATCATAGTAAGTATAGTGCGTTCGTACCGGACCAGCCCATTTGGTCGGCGACCTGCTGCCACAGCTTCTTGACCTGCGAGTAGTAGCTGGCGACGGGCATGTTGTTGCGCGCGAACAGCAGCGGCCGCTCGCGCACCAGGCGGATCATGCGCCGGTCGTCGGCCTGACTGCAGTCCACCAGCCGCCCCACCTCGCCCCCCGCGCCCGCGTCGCCCTCCTCGCCCCCGTCGCCCACCTCGGCTCCCGCCGGCTTCTCGCCTCGTTCGCTATCACGCCCGCTTGCACTCGCGCCCCCCGCCACTGAGCCTTTCTTTCGTTTGACGGTTGACATTACAATCGGACGACTACCTGCCGATCTATGTCTATTTACATTACATCACAAAACATTATGAGAAAACACTAGATACTCCAAAAATATGTAACCTACTAATGTTTAATCTTAGAATGTCGTAGTTTTTATAAATATCTCGATCGAGTACACGTCAAACCACAACGATGGCACCGAGCAAACACGTCGACGTGCACAGCGGCAGACAGACACGCGCAGTGAGAAGCAAGCCCGCCAACTTGGGGGTCTCGCTCGCTCCCGCGGTGGCGGCGTGCGTGCGAGCGGCGCGGACTTGGAAACACGTGAAAAAGCAAGAGCGCAGACGCTCCGCGGCCGCCGCCCGCCGGACACTTTTATAAATTCCACATCGTTGGTTATCGATTCACCTCGCGGCTCGGCCACGGTGGCTCGGCGGCTCGGCGCGGCGGCTCGGCGACTTGGCCGCGGCCGGAGCTGGCCGGAGCTCGGACGCCGCGCGCTCCTACTTTTTTTATTCGGCTTTATTTTCGGTAGGTCACAATCACAACAATATGGTTACATTACAGTGTTGGGTTTGATTATTTGTAAGTTCTACATAATTTCATCCACGTAGGTACATTAATATACCTACGTCACTGATTATAACGAGTATTGCACAAATGATAAAATCGAAGGAATATAGGTACTTAAAAAAAGCTGTTCCTAATCAGAAGACATAACAAAAGACTGAATGGCAATAAATTGATATGCTAATGAGTATTCATTATGTTTTGTATTAGGTACAATACTACCTACTAGTACTACATAATGTATATCTAAGCCATCCTGCCGGGGTCGCGTGATTGTTCGAAAGAGATACCGTGACCCTGGCACATGGGCAACTGATGGAACACGGGTGGGTTTTAGTCAGTAAAAGTCTGACACGCCCTCCCGCTCCGCCCAGAGCGGGAGAAGTCATTTGATGATTTCCCATCCTAAAAAAAAAAAAAAAAAAAAAAAAAAAAGCCATGCTATTAGTACGGATAGAACCAAGCTGACATTTGACAATTTTGTATTTTACTAGCTTTTGCCCGCGACTTCGTCCGCGTCAAAACCCTTCCTGTCTACAATTGTCGCAACCCAGCGCTGGGTACGCCACAATTGCGGCGATAAGTCCCCTCTTTGAGGAGTGGATAGAGAGGCGCCCCGGCGCACACTGGTCCCAAATTAAAAAAAAGTGGACATTGATAGTAGACCGCTGATATTTTTTTTTATTGTTGATACAATGATAACAGATAAGGCAAAAACATATTATTGTCCTACTTCAAATACTTTTCTGTAAAAAAAATATTTCTTTTTTTTTTGTATGGGAGCGATTACATTTTACTCAATTTCTCAAAAACTTTAAGCGATGTCGAGATGGCAATCACATATGTTAGAAAACTAATAATTCTGAGTATTTGGCTCGAAGAAACTTATTGCTTATCTCTGCGTACTTTCGAGATAATAGTGACAGAAAATAACATTTTTTTTTAATGTTAATTTTTTGCTTTTTTTTAATCATAGCCTTACTTTAGCACATAATTATAATGTATGCGTAATGTCAAATAAGTAAAAAGAGACTTCTCTGTAAAAGAGGTTATGGGGGCTCACTAATGACTGAAAAGCTATGACCTTTCTGAAGGAGTACTTTCATCAGTTCTAAAAAACAATCAAAATGAAGACATATGTATTAAGCTGCAAACATAAAGTTGAATATGTTCACAAACGATTCTGAAAAAATATTATGGTGAAAGATTAATATTTGGCATGTAATACCATGGATATAAGTTTACATATAGCATTGCTGTTTCTTTACAATATTCCCTAAACAAGTTGGTATTAATAAGTTGACCAGATGAAATTGTTTGTAAAATGACTGCAAATCTCTTGATTAAATCAGGATGGATACCCGTTATTTCAGCAGATACTTCATAATTTTCAAAAAACCTTCTTGCCGTGTTACCGTCATTGGTTGTACCAAATCCCTGTTTTACTATGTCAATTAACAAACCAGTTCTTTCCCGGAATTCTTCTTGTGTCAAATTCTTTTTAATTTCTTTTAACAATTTATCTTCTTTTCGTGCAGCCCACTTTTTGAAGTCTAAGTTGTACGAAATGTGTAAAATACATTCCATACATCTTATCCACATATGAAGCGAAGACAGACCATATTTATACATATCTTCTCTGATGAGTCTTTTGGATACAAAGTCCAAGTCATTCATTTTGCTAGGTGGGGTATTGCAAATATTACAAACAGCTGCAGAAGAAGTATTGGAAATCACAGTAGAAATTTTCCCATCAATCATAGTCATGTACAAATCATGTTTAATATCAAAATTATCTACAATTGTGGGAACAAGATTACGAATTTCTTCCTCTAAGGATGCACTTTCCTTCTTTATCAATTCACTAGCTTTTGCCCGCGGCTTCGCCCGCGTAGATGTCGGAAATTATCGCAAGAAGACGTATTACCGCGGTAAGAATGTATTAATCCATGTTATACATACATACAATTACGCCTTTTTCCCATGGGGGTAGGCAGAAACTACGGAACGCCACCTGCTACGGTCCTTACATATCATGTGTGTTTGATGTACTTAAAATAAAACTAATAGTATTCAGAGTAAGAAGACTGCGACATAGGGCTGGATTGAACTGAATATAAGTCTTCCTGGTTTTTCTTAACACTCCTATTCTACCTATACAGACACTCAATTATTTACCAGACACCAATTTAAACATAGTTATAAGAATAGTACTTTGGCCAGTGGCATCGCCCGTATAGCTGTCGGAAAATATCACCCGGGAACGTACTACCGGGATAAAGTATCCTATATCGTAAGTATCCAGGATAACCAAAAATCCAAATCCATCCAAAAATCTAAACATCTAAGCCATATTTCACGGTCTCTTACTTGGAATAATACAATTAGGTTTATTTTGAGTACTTCGAACACACATGATATTCGCATTTACTATGAAGCCCAAATAATATGAATTACAATCCTACTAATCCTGCAATACCCGACCGCTACCAAGCGAGATGGCCGGACGTGGAACGGCCCGCTAGCCGCTCTGCGGCTATTTTATTATAATCTCTGATATCTTCTAAAATATTAATTTCAATGATATGCTGTAAAGGGCAACTTTGATCTACATAAAATGCACAATTTATTTAAGGTACTTAATTGGATAAGGATTAATGCTGTATTGCTTAAAATCGCATTCATAAATAAGCCATTATTTCTCGTAAAAAGTAAAGGATAAAAATGGTTATTATGGGTTATCCCTAAGAGTTAGACATATACCATTGCGGATTTTTTTGTAGAACTTTTTAAGGTGTACAATACTGTAGTACATTATTTTGAGCTATTTCGAAGGGTTCAGCCAGCGTTCGCAATGTAAGCGCAAAAAAATGTGTTTATTTATGACATCACATTAGAAACCTCTAAAATTATCAGTGTTTCTTTACTATATTATAGATGTTATATAAATATAAACCTTCCTGTTGAATCACTCTATCTATTAAAAAAACCCGCATCAAAATCCGTTGCGTAGTTTTAAAGATATAAACATACATAGGGACAGACAGACAGCGAAGTGACTTTATTTTATAATATGTAAAGATAAAGATAAAGATAAAGATTTGTTTCTTTTGCAAATATAAAGCCAATTGGACGACAATAATTTGTTGAAGAGGGAGCAGGATTTTGCCACAAGATAGTACCACTCTCATGAAAACTGAAGAATCGTCAATTTTAGTGTCGGAGTGTGACTTTTGTTTATAATTACTTTGAGAAGATGACCCGTCAAAACCCCATTTGCTTATTAGTTTTAGCGATTTTTTGTCGGCAGAGTTGTGCTCAATTGTTTTTAATATCCTATTAGTTGTCAAATCTAGAAGCGATTGAAGTCTTATTGTACGTTGCCAGGCCAAACCTCAATTCAATTACGCAGTGGAAGTTATGATGGGGGGCTCTGGAGACAAGAGTGGCTAGCGTACTGTCCGCCGTACGCGGAGCAGACAATACAAGTACAAGGTACAATATACAAACAAAAGAACTTACCTGATGGGCGACCACCGGCTTCTTGGGATTACCTGGATCTGTGTATGTAAGTGAGTGTATATGTATTGTGTTGTGACGTTACGAGTATTCTTCAGGTTAGAATCCGCTTCAACCCGGCTGGAGGCAATCACAGCATGCGGTCTTCAAATCACTCGTTCCCCAATAGCGTCACTTGAATGACCTTCAAACTATTTCAGGTTTTTCCAACAAACAGAACCCGTGATATGTCTTCAAATTGGGGTTAGTTACACTCAACACAACTGGGTCATGACAGATTGTCCACAAAACGACCGGTTTTAAGGGATTACTTTACAAAAAAGGATCGCGAGACTCAAGGGGCGACATGCTTTCCCTCTTCCCACCGGAAGCCAAGAGAAGTGTCAACGTCAAATTGACAAGTTAGATGTCACTTCGTTACACGCGCATTCCGTTAGGCGCACAGATAATAAACGGGACAGAACATCTACCCCCCCCCCCCCCCCGGACGGGCCTTCCCGTCCGCTAATCACTTGGCAATCCCGACAAGGTTGCGTTTTATCAGTCCACCTGACGCGCTGCTGGAGGATGTGCAAATACTCCAAGCTCCAACGCTTGCAAAACTCTGAGCGAGCTGCTGCACCAACTGAAACCGCGATAGCCAATTTTGGCTCACATCGACAAAAGGATGCTCCGGCAGGGCGACAAGTGGCTGTCAAATCAAAAAATGGCCCGGGGTTAGGGCCTCCAAGTCGTTCGGGTCCGAAGACAGCGGGCACAATGGACGCGAGTTCAATACAGCTTCAAAACGGCAAAATACCTAAGCTAACTCCTTAAAGGTGAGAACGGTGTCTCCCAACAATCTGCGCCAGAGTCCCTGTGCCGCTTTCACCGCGGCCTCAAAAATACCCCCCAATGGGGGCAGGCTGGCGGGTCAAAACAATAACAAACAACAAAAACAACCAAACAACAATAACAACCAAACAACAACAACAATTTAACCAAATGGCCCTCCTTAGGCAACAAAAGGGGGTGACGGCCTCATAAGGAAGGCTAGAGTGCCTCAACCGTCAACAACAAACAACAAAAGACCCGTATCGTCCAAAAAGGGGTTCAACTTAATAACGGCTCCCGACAATATCCAAACTCTCGCTGCAGAATGGCCAACAGCGCATTGCAACCGGCATGCGAGTTCTTAATGTGACGATCAGTCACCAACAATTCAACAACAAAAAACGACAATTCAACAATTTGTCGAGGGAGCCAAATCGACTCAACAAACTCAGGGTCCTTTGTTCCAACAACGAGCACCTTGAGCCCGGGCAAAGGACCCGACATCAAGACTGGCGATCGAGGCCAATCATCCTCGGGGTGAGTCGGCCAGTCTGGACCCCACCATAGGGGGTGAGCAATCAAGCGGGGTGCCATGCACCCACGTGAGGCCACGGCACCTGGGTTCAAATCTCCAGGCACGTGCCTCCAAATCAAAGGCGTTTCAAATTTTGAATCTGGGACACTCGGTTCGCAACAAAGACCTCCAAAGAGTGGACGGACGTCTTCAACCAACACAAAACAATTTGACTGTCCGTCCAGGCGTAAGAAGCCCGAATGTCCACAGTTCCACCCAAAGTGTGAGCAACGTGGTTCAATAGACGCACAAGAAGCGCCGCCCCTGACAATTCTAATTTAGGGATGGTCAGTGCCGTCCGGAGGGGGGCCACCTTGCTCTTGGCCATGACCAGTGACAACTTCACCTGGCCTGTCGCGCTGACGGTGCGCAGATAAACAACAGCTGCATAACCGTGCGAAGATGCATCACAAAACCCATGAAGGGTAGCAGTGTAGCTCCCAGGGGGGAGGATAGCGCGGGGTAACACGACCTCGTTGACTGCAGGGAGTGCGGATACAAATTGGAGCCAATCTTCCAACAGGGTTTCCCGAAGTGGCTCGTCCCAACCAAGTCCCGCAGTCCAAAGGCGCTGAAGAAAACATTTCGCCCCTGGGAGCTCCAGTACAAACGTCGTCAACATACAAGTCCGTTTTCAAGATGGCGGACGCACGAGGGAACTTCAAACGCTCTCGGTCCGCGAGCTCCCAAAGGGAACGAATAGCAACAAAAGGGCTCGATCGGAGGCCGTACGTATTCGTATTGAGCTCATACACAATCATGGGATCCTGGGGATTCTCTCGCCACAGGATCAACTGATAACGTCGGTCATCCTTGTGAATAACCGTTTGGCGGAACATCATTTTGATGTCGGCCACAAAAACTACCTGATGACGACGGAAAGACGTAATGACGTCACAAAGATCCCTCAACAATTTGGGGCCTGGATGCAAGCAATCATTCAAGGAGACACCAGACGAATCCACCAGACCGCGCAGACCCATCAAACACCGTGCGCAGCTTACCGGTGGATGGCTTGAGGACCGCGTGATGCGGCAGGAAATAATGCTCACTTGAGTGCCAATCCAAATTTGACACCGACATGTGTCCCAAATCTGCGTATTCCCGCATGAAATCCAAATATTTCTGCCGCAGCACTGGGTCCCTGCTCATGCGGCGCTCCATTGCCAACAATCTCTTCTCGGCCGTAGGTCTGGATTCGCCGAGAGGTGGTCGCACCGCAACAAAAGGCAACCTGGTCACAAGCCGGCCGGAATGGAGTCGACCTGTGTTGTTCTGGTAGAACAACTCGCACTCCTCGTGCTCCGGGTTCAAACGGGCTACCTGAGGGGGCTCTTCAACCTCCCAAAACCTCTGAACGGCGTCAGAGAGGGCGGAGCCGGATGACAACACAAAATCAGGTTCAGGTGTAGGGGGGACCCTCAGCACTGGTCCCATCAACGCAAAGCCAAAGATGGTCGAGACAGCCACCAAACCGCGTGGCTGCAGAACCTTTATATCACCCAAAAATATTCTCCCTAGTACATCGGAACCCAACAACAAATGCGCTGTACTAGGGGAATCAAACCGGGGGTCAGCCAATTCCAGGCCTGACGTCAACCGGACGATTTCTGAAGACAGCTGACATTGAGGATGACTACCCAAAATATTCGTCAGAACAACGGCCGAAGCAACAATTTTAGGTGCCAGACAATTCAGAGGAGTGACCTCAAACCAAGCCAGTCCGTTGGGGGTGACATCTGTTTCGCCCACTCCCCTAATTTTGCGTGAAAAGTCACGCACATCAAGGCCCACCTGTCCCGCTAAAGAAGATGACAAAAGGCAACCCTGGGCTCCCGTGTCCAAAATGGCACGGACCACAACAGAATCCCCCATGGGCCCCCAGACCCTGACCGATGCCGTTGGCAACAAAACCGTTTCGATCTGAGGGGGTTCCTTAGCGGGGCAGGCGCCAATGTCCTAACAATGCCTGGGCGGCGACCGATCGCCGCACCCAGGCTCAAGTCTTTCCCGACGAGGATAAAGGTCAAATTCCTCGGCCGCGCGGTGTCCCGAGCCACGCGCCATCGCTGGAAGGGCATATCCCACCGGATGCCTGAATGGCGGGGGGCGTGACTCCAACCGGGGACGTTCCGCCAAAGGAGGGGAGGGAAGGCGGTGCTGGTCTGGCCAGCGCTGCCTAGCAACAGCTACGTAATTATTTTTACGTGGGGAGACCAAATGGCGATCGCGCGGCTCCCGATCAACTTGCGCGGGGGGTGGAGTGCGGTAGCGTGATGTTATGTAGCCTATAGCTTTTCTCAATAAATAGGCTACTTACCTAACACAAAAATAATTTTACAATTTGGACCAGCTGTTCCAGAGATTACCGCGTTCAACCAAACAAATAAACAAACTTTTCATCTTTAAAATATAATAATATCATCGATTACTAATATTAGTGATCGATGATCGATTTATAATATACTAGCTTCTGCCCGCGACTTCGTTCGCGTCATATTTCTTGCTACCGCGACCTACCCCGTCGCAACGAATCGCCCCGGCTTGTACGTAGTGTTGAGCAATCAGGTTATTATATCTCATAAGATATTCATTAATCTCAAATAATGTAAGGGCAACTTTGTTCAAAACTAAACACTTCTGATGGATAAGGATTTACCCCGTTTTTGCAACATTTTGCATTGGTGCTCCGCTCCTATTGGTCACAGCATGATGTTATCTAGACACGCGGTAGCGTGTCAAGCCAAGCTCAAGTAACAGAACTGGCGAGCAGCACCGTGTGTAATATTACACGAACCATTTGGAGCCACTTTTGACCCTCTCATAACTCAAAAACTATTTCACATAAACGTGTCTTTGGCTCATATAGTGAGACTTGCAAGATACATGTGTGCTTCAAATTTCATAAACATATCTCAAACGGTTATTTAGATATTAACGTCCAAAAATCGTCATTTTTATCACTGACTGACCTATAGATCAAAACTCTAACCCAGTTCCAGATGATCTAGAAAATTCAAAATTAGCTGGGAAGAATCGTGCAAAAAACGTAAAATAAATTAACAGTTAATAGTAATAACAAAACCATGGTTAGCAAGACGACCATTCACCACAAGCAGTACCCGGTCACGAGCATAATGCAAAGGGCAGCCATTACCCCCCATCGCCATACTATTTAAGGGAACCCGACGCTAATATAATAGGTACTGCAATTTCGGTTTTCGGCTAATATCCGATTTCGAAACTTGTAACAGTAAAATCAACACACTAAGTGCTATTTTTGAGATTTTGTTGAAAGTGGTCATTCCTTCGATCAATATATAGCACCTAATGATAGCTAAGAAAATAATATTTCTGTTTAAAAATATTTATTTTTAGCAAAATAAGTAAGATCGATATACGTAATATTTGTCATAATGTTGTCTATAGTTTGGTTTTGAAATCACATTCCTAGCTGTATTAGTTTTAGAGAACGAAAAGTTTAAAAAATTGGCTGTTATCAGGTCATTTTTCAAGGTCACTCAATGACAGTAAGAGATAGGCAGTCGAAAACTACATAAATAGTAATGCAAATGAGTAGCGTACTTAACAATAAGACATTCATTACATTTGGCTTCGGGGCACATTCTCAATACAGTAGAGCGTCGATTATCCGAACGTCGATCAACCGAACGACCGCTTATCCGAACTACTATACACGCGAAATTGTCTCGAACTGTTAGTTGTATGTACTCATACATCACTCCCAACTCCCAAGTAGCCGCTAGTTATAAACTAAATTTTACCGCATGAAGTAAACTATTTTTCATCTGATATCATTCTCTACCTAGCCGTTTCCCAACTATGTTGGGGTCGGCTTCGAGTCTAATCGGATGCAGCGAAGTACCAGTATTTTACATGGAGTGACTGCCTATCTTACCTCCACAACCCAGTTACTGGGTAATACGATACACTTGGTAATAGGGATGTTATGGATATGAAATTTCGGATACGGATTGGATACGGATGTAGGAATGATTATTATACCGGATACGGATACGGATATGAAATTATTTCGGATTATCCGTTAGTTTCGGATAATTTCGGTTACGGATATTAAACTTTTAAGGAATTTCAAAAATAAAATACAAATAGCTAATAAAATGGTTTTATTTATATGTCACCATTTGGTAGGAATTACAATCAGTCTGTGAGAAATTATTACAGCTATTTAAAATAAAAATGATTATAAATATATATTGAGTTTTATCTAATCTATCTAAAATAAAATGTAATGACAAATCCGTTATTATCCGAAACTTTTATTTCGGATTCGGTTACGGTTACGGATAATTTTTTATATCGGATATCCGATAGTTTCGGTTACGGTTACGGAGCTCCTTAACATCCCTGCTTGAGAGGCTTAACTGTTTAAGAGGCTTAACGTGCTTTCCGAGGCACGGAAGGGTCTTGGTAATTGGTATGTAAAGATGGTCACCCATCCACGGAACGACCGCGGCAAGTGTAGCTTAACCTGAACGATCAACCCGTGCGGCTGCTGGTTTAAAGGTGTGTTTAAACATAAGGTTTTCATTCACGTGTACATAAATATGTATGGCTGCATCAATACAGTCCGATTATCCGAAAAACCCGGTTTTCCGAACACTTCTGCTGTCCCCCAATTAGTTCGGATAATCGACGCTCTACTGCATATAAAATTAAATAATACCAAATCTATCTATACCATTTATGTATTTTATATTTATATACTTTATATTATTATTATAAAGCTGAAGAATTTGTTTGGTTGAACGCGCCAATCTCAGGAAGTATTGGTTCGAATTCAAAAGAATAAATAAGTTTGTCATCATCATCATCATTTCAGCCGTAAGACGTCCACTGCTGGACTGCCATAATCGCCACGCTTGGCAGGCGGGTTGGCGATCGCAGTATGGTGGTAAAATACGTAGAGAACGCTGCTGCCCATTCTCTAGTAAGTCCCTTAGTCGCCTTTTACGACACCATAAGACACAACAAGTTTGTATATGCACTCAAACAAGTTAACTAACATTTAGGGTCACAGCCTTCGATCAATAATAGCACATTACATTAATAATAGCACAGTACATTTTTGATCGAAGGTCACAGCACACATATCAACTCGTAAACGGATCGTAACCGTATCAACTCGAGCCGTTCAGTATGATTTGTATGAAACTCCCTACTGCAACGCACACTAATCGGAATCGTAACGTAATCGCCTCGCCTCCGGACAAGCTCACGAACCGCGATGTGGCGCGTGGCAACCAGCGGTCCCCGCGCTTATGGCTCTCCGTATCCTAGCTTACGGCTCTCCGTACGCTAGCTTACGGCTCTCCGTACCCTAGCTTACGTCTCTTCGTCCACGCGACACAAAACGTTCGGATTCAAAATGACTGAACTAGTTCCGCCTAGCCGTCAACCAGCGGTCGGCGAGCCGTAAGCGCGGCGTCACCTAGTTGTAGCCGAGTCGACGTGCCGGAGCTTCCGATCCGCTTACGTTATGTGGTTACGTTAGGTTGACGCCTGTTTGACGGCGAGGCAAAAGGCGATACGGTGACGATCCCTTTCCGAGTTGATATGTGTGCTGTGACCCTTAAACGGAAATAGCACCCTATCACGCATATGTCGAGTCGTTAGTAGTTGGACAATATGGAATAACAGCACCAATCATAATAAATAGTGTTCGTCTAAGCGAGATTCCAAGACTTACGAATACTATGTAAATATGTATAATAAGAGCTGCCTTACAATATACATAACGACGGTTGAAAGGCTATTTGATCTAAGCGACATTTGCTGAAAGTTGCAGGAGAGTGATTCAAAGTTTTATTTTTCGAATAAAGAAATCATTATAAAAGAACTAGTGAGTGGATTTTGGAAAAACTGTATTATATTTACTACAAATAGCCTTTCAACCGTCGCCGTCGATAAGTTTATATAAGCTAATTAAATGTTTTTTTGGTCTCCATTGTACTTACCTTTACCATCTTTCTACATGCAATCTATATGCAAATAAATGTTATTATTATTATAAACCTAAGCGTACACTGGGTCCATAACAGCCATATTGAGCCAGCCGCGGCATCGGCTAGGGATGAGACGTATTTACCATACGAGGTTTGTAAACCAGGGCTTTGCTTCAAAGTACGGCGCCCTGGTACGGGCAGGAAAAACTTGCAAGTGTGAAAGTATTTGCTACCTAGCATCGAGCGCAGGCAGGGCTTGAAAATACTTGCATATGAAATCGATTCATGTTCCTATATAAATAAGGAGCACAATCGTATTTGCAAATAAAAAAACTTTTAACTTCCAAGTATTTTTATCTTGACACGATTTTGCTCTTTATTCGTAAGGTAACACGAATCAATTTCCTATGAAAGTATTTTGGCGGCGACGCGCGCGGAAGCTAACGCCGCGAGTCCGTTGCTGCCCGCGGCCGCGCCTTTAGCGTCCGAGTTAAAAATACTTGTATAGGAAATTGATTCGTGTAGTCTTATGAATAAGGAGCATAATCGAATCAGCGAAAAATACTTGATAGTTCAGTTTTTTATTTGCAAATACGATTATGATTCTTATTTGTATATCATCACAGACCGATTTCCTATGCAAGTATTTCCAACTCTGGGTACTGCAAGAAGCAAGTTCGGGGTTCATCGGTGGCCTTGGCAGCCATACGAAATATTCCGATGCTTTCCGAATCCGAGTGCTGTAACAATGGCCGCATTCCGAGTTACGCTAGAAGTGATAATATCGTAAATAAAAAAAAAAACTCAAAATCATATTCATAAATTAATTAAATGAAATCTTTTAACTACGCCTGCTAATACTAAGTTTCTAAAACCAGCTCATGACAAAATACCATACATAAATAATTCTCTTAGCAGTCAGTCCTAAGCCTGTGATTAACGAAGTAGGAAGGAAAGATTTCATTTCATCTACAAAAAACTCTACAAGATTGTGGAACGGTACGAAAGACTATACCCTATACCGAATGCTACTAAATACTTTAAAGTATTTTTATACCTGGTTTTCGACCCTAGTATTTTTACATACTCGTACTTGGAAGCCCTGGTATTGAATTTTGCAAGTATATCCCATCCCTAATCGGCAACGTATCGCATATTGGCCCATCGCGCACCCTACCTACACCGTCAGTGTGACTGTTTTTGGTATTTTTAGTACCTACTAAAGTATATTTGAGGCTCCGAAGAATGATGACAGTATATTTTTAGTATATTACTAAATGTCGGTATAATATTGGTACAATTTCAACTGTCTTGGTATTTTTTGGTAAATTCACTTGGCAACCCTGGAGATGAAAATACATAAGAAAAGATCGTTTCTTAATTACGCTGTCTTTGTCGCGCACTGAGTTCTCTGTACCCAGCGGTGGCTTTACACTAGGGGCAGTCGGGGCAAGTGTGGGCACTTGTGTTGTGGTTTAGATTATTTTCGTCAAGCTATGTTATTATTGATTCGATTGTATTATTGATGTCAGTTGTATATTTATTAATGTCATTATTATTGCAAGTAATTATTAACGATATGTCATCAGCAAATAAAAAACAGGGGTGATTAGTAACTTCAGGAATGTCGTTTATATATAGTAAAAACAATAGGGAACTAATCACACCCCCTTGGGCACACCGGACCTGTTATGTTTATAGTTTGATCTACATATATGACTTTTAATTCTAGTTTATTATCAATTTTTTCAATTTCTACACATTTCGTTCTGTTATTTAAATAACTTTCTATCCATTGAAGTGCTGGGCCTCGTATCCCATATTTTTCTAGTTTATCTATTAGCAATTTATGTGATACGAAGTCAAAGGCCTTCGACATGTCAAAAAGTAAGCCTGTTGTGTGGAAAGTCGTAAACGAGCTGAACGTTTAAGAAATGTTTATTTTTCAGATCTCGAGTCCTCATTAGATGACGAATTTGTGCACTGCCATGCTTATTGCACTGAAAAAATTATGGAACAGAATTCGCCTTCCGATCTTTTGAAATTGTTGCATGCAAACGACCTGGGGGGCGATTCCACTAATTTGCAAAGTTACACGTTCAATTGTGTTTTCACAACGGTTGGATTTCGATAGCAGGTCGGTAATGTCCTGTAAAGTCATTCTACTATTTGTTAAGCACAAGGGAAACTAAACTTACGCCGTATCGCAACCGAATCGTTACGGGAACATACGAGTGAGCTTCCTGTGTTACCAACATGCCAAATAGTATGTTTTATTGTTACCACAAAGAAAAAAGTTGAATCTAAAAATGTCACTAAACACGAATAAGTGGCAATAAAGGATTTTCTAATATAAAAAGATATCTTGACCATAATTATAGTTTTGTACTGATATTTTATTGTTACAAAAACACAACATTTTAACTTATTATTTAGCAAAAACTCAGAAGAACGTTTCGTTCTACGTCCCTAACTAGCTAAAGCTGTGAAATTAAACCTTTCGGTTATGTTATAGACTCGAAGGGAACTTCTATTAATCGTATTTTACCTAAAAAAACATTTATTGAACCGTTTTTAACGATGTTATGATTTTTTTTAGTAAATATTTACCTAATTACAGTTCGTGGTAGTAACCAAATCTATTTTGATTAAAAAAAAAAATACTATTGACGGTGCAGGTGTTTAATCCCGTTTTTAAGTCCGCTTACTCTCGCTTAAAGTGGTTTAAAAATCATCGTGAAACGGATTGAAGTTTTTGGTGGCTTGTCAGTTTAGCTAGTGATGTTGCTATTACTAGTATTCGTCAGGCACTGATTTTCTCAATTTAATTCAACTTGAATCGAGAGTAGGTACCTCCCTTTAGAGAGGTTTCTAGCAGCTTTGTTAGTTAAAAACGAGACATTAAATAATAACTTAAAAGAAAATAATCATAGCAAAATTCAAAATGTGGCATCCGATCGATATTGGGGCTACAATCGACTCTTGCTGTGCGGGGAGCATTTTCTCTTTCTCACATTCCACTGTCAATCTGATAAATAATGACGATACGATGACAAATTACACGTTATCAACTGACTAATACTTATAGAATAATGCAAAACATAATCACTCTTATTTATAACATCCCTGATTCAGTACATCACATTATTTTGACAGTTACACGATATTAGTAATATTGAATGATGAATTGATGTAGTTGAAGACTCCGTGATACTTATCTAAACAAGACTACATCGACTGACAACGCGTGAGAAAATAAATAAATAAAATGATTTCGAGCCTTTAGTAACTTGAGTAACGAGTTAAACAAAATCGAATCGCATCACTATCTGACATAGCTGATTGACAAGTGTCAACTTGGCCTAAAGGTCCAGTTACCAGGTCATAAAATTCAAAAAAAAAAAAAAACAAGTGTCAACTGTCAACTGACAGCAACACTATTTACTTTAGTTCAAGAGTTTTAATTGCTTTAGTTAATACTCATTCCTCTTAACATACATATATAAGCAGCTTATAATGTTCCCACTGCTGCGATACAGGCCTCCTCTCTGTGAGAGGGAGTTGTTAATAAAACGGGAGTCAGGTGTTGTAGGCGGGGGTGACGGTGTTCCCTTGACGAAAGAGTGAAATTAAACCAGTCAGAATGTCGTAATAATTGAGTATATTTGGCACACATAAAATTACACAGAAATCACCACAAATGGTTGTAAAAGAGTACACAGCACACAATATAAAATACAGTTAGAATAAGCAGTACACATAATTAAATCCTAGCTATATTACACTTGAAGACTGGCTAACTAGATATAGGGTACATCGCGACTAAGCAGTGGACAGCGGAGCCACTTACTTCACAAACACTACGTGGTAACTTGATGATTCATGTGAACTTGTAACAATACTAAATCCAAAAATAGACGCTCGGCCCTTTTATAACTTTTGTTGCCTACCGCAAGTAGCGTATACATTTCTTTACTTTGATTAGCCGCTCCGCCAATTGAGAGCGAGAAAAATGGACTTTCCCTAAGATACAGGTTTCGACTTGTCGAGAATTTCAAAACACGTGTAAGCGAGTTCAAGGTTTCTGCTTTCTTATTGGATTAACAATGTGGCTCGTCCTATTGGACATACGCTACTTTCAAAATCGTGTACGAACTACGTAAGATATTTTAGGTATATTCATACCTACTCACAGCTAATTAGTGCTTTACAATAAATGAGTTAGGTAACTATAAGCTAATTAGTTTTATACAAACATAACACAGGCATTACAGACTAATTAGATTCCAACAGGTTATTGTTACAGGTAATTGCAGGTTAATTAGAATTCAAAAGGTCAAGACAATGGTAATACAGCTGATTATAAACATACATCGGTATTTACTTAAGTATCTTCATGGAAATCTACTACTTTTATTAAAGAACAGTATAGGTATTTGTTTAGGTATTTTACAGAGGCTATACCGGGGTTACCGAATACAATAGCGAGGAGATATTAATGTTAAAAGTTAGTTAGTCTCATAGGGCGTCGCCCAAAACAATAAAGAAACATAAATACTAACTATAGCTTGTTTTATTGAGCTTCGCCTACATTCCACCCCCTGTAACAGGGTTCAACCGACTTACAATTCTTGGTCTGTGGGAAGCACAATAATCTTCGCTACGGGTCGACGTAGGACCCCATTTACAGTCTTAACATCTACTACACGGATAATACCATCGTGTCCATGATACACAGCTTTGATGAGACCTTTGGTCCACGCACTTCGCGGTCTATTATTGTCCACAATCACTACTACGTCACTGATACGTACGTTCGGCACATTGTTTAACCACTTTTCCCGACGTTGGAGCGTAGGCAGGTACTCTCGCAGCCAGCGCCGCCAGAACATGTCGGCGAGCGCGTTCACGCGCCGCCACTGCCGGCGAGAGTCGATGTCTTCGGCGTCGCTCGATGCAAACGGAGTACTCCCGGACGCAGTGCCCAGGAGTAGATGGTTCGGCGTCAGGACCACGGGCTGGTCGTGGTCGTCGTTCACGTAGCTCAGTGGCCGGCTGTTTACGATCAGCTCGGCTTCGGTGAGGAGGGTGTAGAGGACCTCCTCACGAGGGGCACGCTCCTTGAGCGTACTGCGAAGTGCGTTCTTCACGGATCTCACCAGGCGCTCCCAGCAGCCACCCATGTGTGGGGCCGCCGGGGGATTGAAGTGCCATTCGATGCCACGGTGAATGGCCTCGGCCCTTATCTGACCTTGGTTGAGGTCTTTCAGGGCTGCTCGAAGCTCGGTATTGGCCCCGATGAAGTTGGTACCCTGGTCAGAGTACAGATGTGCTGGTTGCCCGCGGCGCGCTATGAGGCGCCGCAAGGCTAGTATGGCGGAGTCGGCGCTTAGGGAAGCGGCCAACTCAAGGTGGACGGCGCGTGTAGTGAGGCAGGTGAATAGGGCACCCCACCTCTTCTCGCGCCGTCGCCCGATTGCGACCTCCATCGGGCCGAAGTAGTCCACCCCCACTCGCACAAAGGCTCGTCTGGATGGTTCCAGCCTTGCGAGCGGCAGGTCACCCATCTTCGGTGGCGCGGGCTTGGCTCGGCAGACGCGACAGAGTTGGCAGTTGGCAACCACTGTCTTTACTGAGGTTCTGATTTTAATGACCCAGTACTTTTCCCGTAGATTGTTGACGACGGTCTCGTGGTTGGCGTGCAGAGCCATCGCATGGTAATGAGCGATGAGCTTTCTTGTCAGAGGATGGCGGCCCTCCAGGATAATAGGGTGCCGCTCGCCGAACGTGAGCACCTCACAGGCACTCAGGCGCCCTCTCACTCGTAGCAACCCGTCGTCGGCTATCATGGGGTCGAGAGCCTTGATGCTGCTGCTGCTGGGAACGGGCAGGCCTTTTAGGATGGTGGCCCGCTCGCTTTGGAAGCTTTCTTCTTGACACAGCCTCAACAGGCTGTTGTGGGCATCTTCTAGGTCTCGCTGACACAGCTCCGTAGTCGACCGACGTTTGCGACATCGGCCGCTGAAGATGAGCACGCGCGCCATGACACGCTGAATGCGCGTCCACGATGAGTAGCGCTCGTACTCTAGGAGTGGTGCCGCCGGTGCTGCCGCGGCGTGGACCCGCTGGATGCGCTCAAGGTCCGCTTCCGACGCCTCAGCCTCGGGACACGCAGGCCACAGCTCCTGTGGGTCACATAGAAACGAGGGGCCCGAGAGCCACTCCGCGTGGTCATCGGGCCAACACAACCTGGTGGCCTTATCAGCTGGGTTATCCTGTGAAGGTACCCAGCGCCAGTTGCCTCTGTCTGACAGCCTATCTATTTCGGCTAGTCTGTGCGAGACGAATCGTTGAAATTCCTGTGCATCGGAGTTTATCCATTTTAATACAGTCTTGCTGTCGGTCCAAAGGAATTTCTTTTCGATTCGTATACCTAACTCTTTGTGGGCAGTGTCTGCTATACGACAGGCTAACACGGCTGCTTGTAACTCTAGCCTGGGAATGGATACTACTTTTTGTGGAGCTACTCGCGCTTTCCCTAGTAACATAACCGATTCCCTCTTTCCTTCAGAGTTAGAGCCCACTAGGTATACTACTGCGGCGTAAGCAAGCTCGCTGGCGTCCCCGAACGCGTGTAATTCTAAATTATCGAGTTTTAACCCGTACCACCGCGGTATTTTTAATTCGTTTAAGCGGTATAAATTATGGAGCCAATTAAACCATACTTTGGCGTCCTTTTCTTTTAAGGGTTCGTCCCATTGTATTCCCGACTTCCATATTCGTTGCATTAATATGCGTGATTGAATTACACACGGGTATAGGAAACCTAGCGGGTCGTAAATCGACATTATCATACTAAGAAATTGTCTTTTAGTGGGCACTAAACTACCATTCATAATTTCCGGTGGTAGTCTCTTAAATGACAGATCAAAACCTAACTCGTCGTCTTTAGGTGACCATATTAAACCTAGGGTCCTCTCTACTGAGCCTGTTCCCTTCTCAAGGGCTACCTTATCAGGCATTTCTATTTTCAGCCTTTCCCTTAGCTCCGATGAGTTAGTGACCCACCCCCGGATAATGAATCCACCGGATGCATGTATTCGTGTCACTTCCTCTATTAACGTGTTAGCCTTCTCCTCGGTCCAAGCACTATCTAGATAGTCGTCCATATAGTGCCTAGATTTAATGGCTTCCACAGCTTCGGGATAAACATCAATGAAATCATCGGCATTTTTGTTGAGTATATATATTGCCGTAGTAGGGGACGAGGCTGCACCAAATATCATGGAATTCATCGCGTATGTATCTGGTTCTTTATGGTGATCCGCGCCTCTCCATAAAAATAATTGCGCGCCTTGATCTTCTGCCCTTATTTTTACTCGTAAGAACATATCAGCGATATCCCCTGAAAACGCGACGGGGCCTATCCTGAACTTAATTAAAATACCTAGCAAAGAATTCAGTAAGTCAGGTCCGGTTAGCAGATTATCATTTAAACACGTCCCATGAGACGTAGCGGCTGCGTCGAACACGAGACGTAGCTTGCCCGGTTTGTTCGGGTTAACGACTCCGAAATGCGGTAAGTACCAAACCGGCGAGCTGTCTATGTTACCGTCTACTTTACGCGCGTAACCTTCGTCTACTAACCTACCTATCTGAGCTGAATATTGCTCAGCGAAACTAGTGTCTTTACGCATACGTTTCTCTATGCCGTACAGCCTTTGCCTGGCCTGATTATAATTATCAGGTAACTGAATATTGTCATGTTTCCACAACAAACCGACCTCCCATTGTGACTGGTCAGGGATACGATGGCTAGTGCTGTCTAACACGGCTAATGCCCTTTCGACATCTTTATGTTTACGTAAATTCTCTGAAATACCTATCGCTTCTAGCTCAAACTGTGATTTAACTAGATTATGTAAATCAGGAAGGGAAACGGTCATGCAACTAACACATTCTTTACTATTATTATTGTTATTAATATTAAATGGTCCATGTATGACCCAACCTAACTTAGTGAGTGAGGCAACTGGCTTACCGGATTTTCCTTGGCGGATGTCCTGACTGACGAGCAGCTCCCAGTTGTCCTGTCCGAGAAGCAGCAGCGGTTTGGCTCCCCTCATCTCTACGCAACCCAAGTCGCGTAGGTGCGCGTTGTCGTCGATCACTGTGGCGGACACTGTTTGCGTTGGTAGGTTAATGTCCACTATTGTCCGACACGTAATGTTATGGCACTGACCGTTAGGTCCTTTTACGCGCACTTGTACCACTCGCGACGTTGAGTCTGTTACTCCGTAGCCACCCGCGGTTTTTAAGGAGAGAGGAACACATGGGCCCACTAAGTCTGTGGCGAGCGAGCTGTCGATGAGTGACACGGTCGCACCATCGTCCAGTAGTGCGTAACACTGATTATCGTCACTGTTTCCATCGCTGACCGTTACTGGCATAATTTTCAGTAGTGCCGTAGCTCGCCACTCGCCTATATTTGTGACACTTTCCGTCTTACTTTCTGGCGGCGTAGCCACCTTTTCTTTCGGCTGCTTATCCGCGTGTAACAGCAGGTGATGTCCGAACCCGCACTTCTTGCATCTACTCGCACGGCAGAACCTCTTGGGATGTTTACTCACGAGACATTTGAAGCATGTGTTCTTCTCCTTTATCGTGTCCCAACGCTGTTGAACGGTAAGCTTTTTGAACTGGTCACACTCTTCTATGTTGTGCTTTCGTTGACATATAACGCATTCTTCAGGAGCGGCAGACTCGTCGCTCTGCGTGTTCACTCGTTGCGTCAACGGAGGCCTGCTCGCGGCCGAGCGCGCGGCGTTGGCTGGCCGGGACTGACCGGCGCCGCCATACTTCTGCTGTTGCTTGGCAGGGGGCTTCGATGGACCGGGCTCAAACATACTCGCCTGAGTGTAGTACGACGTTGAGCGTGTCAAGTGTATCAGAAAATGTGATAATATTTCTAGATTTGGAGACACTCTTAGGTCCACCCCCTGTGTGTTGTCCAGGCCCATTGCGAAGTCACCGTATTGCGCGCGCTGTACAGGGGTCAGCTTGCTCAGCAGGTCACTCACCAGCTGTGGATTATTTATATATCCATCCGCACGAATATTTTTGAGTAACGAAACACAATTTCGGACCGTTGACGAGAATTTCCTTAGTTCGCGTCCACTTTCCGTTACTCTAGGTAATTCTTTGACCTTTTGTATGGCGTACTGTAGCACTAGGGTCGGGTGACCGTACTCATCCTCTAGCGCGCGCATTATCTCGGACGGATCAGTTGACGATCGTAATAAGTCCTCTACTGATACCTTTGCGTCGCCTTGTAACGAGGTTTTTAATCGTGCTAAGTTTTCGTGCGCCTTGAAATTGTATAATTGTGATGTTTCCCAGTACATGTTCCGATATGATATCCAGTCGGCTGGGTCACCTTTAAAGTAGGGCAATTCATATGCCTGTCTTGGTACCGGTCGTGGTGGTCGTGCCATGTTCGTGATAGCCTCTGCCAGTCTGTCTATCTTACGGTCTCTGTCCCCTGACGATTCTCTCCGCCTTTCTCTTTCATCCGCTCCGTACTGCATCTGCCGCCGTGTATCCGACTCGAGTGTGGCTACTCGAGGTACACTTGCGACCGGAGTGGTAAAGGCGGTATAACGGCTGGGTAACTGGAACCTTACTCCATCTGACGTTACTGGCATGTACCTGGACGTAATTGGTGCCGTTATGTTAGGTAACGGTACAGACGCGGATGTCCTAGGTACTCGGGACTGGTCTAGATCACACGGCACTGACGACCCACGGTGGTTATTCACAAGATTCACCCTACTTACGGTTTGTTCACGGGGGTCAGATGTTTCACGGGGCGCAGCCATTTCAATAGGTGCGCCTGACACAGCCGGCGTCCCCAATACTTCTATCAATTGGGGGACCTGGGGCGTGGTTTTCACCCACTCTTCGACGCGCTGTGTCGTACTCCCATCTGACTGTGAATCATCGCTTTCAGCGGCCGCCTCTATCTCAGCTATTTCCACTTCCATCCTTTTCTTGACGAGGTTTTCCTTGTCTTTGACCAGGTTCTCTTTCAACTGCACTAATTCGCGCTCCGCTTCGTACTCGATCCGTTTTTTAAGGTAATCGACGCTCCTGTGGCTATTTCTTGACGATATTTTGCTGCGCGGCGAGGTGTGGCGACCCTTGGGCGCTGCCTGCCCCCCGTGCGCTCTCTCTGACGTCAATTTACTGTGGTCAATTAATCGGCCACCGGTGAGCGGAATATTGCGAGCGGACGTCGATGCCAATGTCGGTGCTACGGACGGAGAACCTGGAGCCCTTTCGGATGGTAAGCCTGAGTCAGAGACGATGTCCTCTGCTTGTCGCGTACCCATTTCTTCCGCCAGTCTTCGTAACTTGCTGCGTGTGGTGATTTCACTTCTGTGACTCATGATTCTGACTGGTTCACTCTATTCTAATTGAACCTGATCCGGCTCGCAAGGACCAAAATGTTAATAAAACGGGAGTCAGGTGTTGTAGGCGGGGGTGACGGTGTTCCCTTGACGAAAGAGTGAAATTAAACCAGTCAGAATGTCGTAATAATTGAGTATATTTGGCACACATAAAATTACACAGAAATCACCACAAATGGTTGTAAAAGAGTACACAGCACACAATATAAAATACAGTTAGAATAAGCAGTACACATAATTAAATCCTAGCTATATTACACTTGAAGACTGGCTAACTAGATATAGGGTACATCGCGACTAAGCAGTGGACAGCGGAGCCACTTACTTCACAAACACTACGTGGTAACTTGATGATTCATGTGAACTTGTAACAATACTAAATCCAAAAATAGACGCTCGGCCCTTTTATAACTTTTGTTGCCTACCGCAAGTAGCGTATACATTTCTTTACTTTGATTAGCCGCTCCGCCAATTGAGAGCGAGAAAAATGGACTTTCCCTAAGATACAGGTTTCGACTTGTCGAGAATTTCAAAACACGTGTAAGCGAGTTCAAGGTTTCTGCTTTCTTATTGGATTAACAATGTGGCTCGTCCTATTGGACATACGCTACTTTCAAAATCGTGTACGAACTACGTAAGATATTTTAGGTATATTCATACCTACTCACAGCTAATTAGTGCTTTACAATAAATGAGTTAGGTAACTATAAGCTAATTAGTTTTATACAAACATAACACAGGCATTACAGACTAATTAGATTCCAACAGGTTATTGTTACAGGTAATTGCAGGTTAATTAGAATTCAAAAGGTCAAGACAATGGTAATACAGCTGATTATAAACATACATCGGTATTTACTTAAGTATCTTCATGGAAATCTACTACTTTTATTAAAGAACAGTATAGGTATTTGTTTAGGTATTTTACAGAGGCTATACCGGGGTTACCGAATACAATAGCGAGGAGATATTAATGTTAAAAGTTAGTTAGTCTCATAGGGCGTCGCCCAAAACAATAAAGAAACATAAATACTAACTATAGCTTGTTTTATTGAGCTTCGCCTACAGGGAGTAGTTAATCCGTTTCTTTCTAATTGCACGAAATTGATATTTGTTTTCATGTGTGTACTTGTAGGATTATAATGAAAATAGAATCTTCAAGATGGTACAGCATTTAATGCAAAATAATGTGCTGTTAACTGTTCAGTAAGATTTCAACACAATGTGTGAAGATGTTGCCCGAGACTGTTCCACATTTGAAATAACTTATGAATGTTTCCCTGTCTTCAGTAAAACCATTTAGATGCAGTTTGAGGAAAGTGTGTATTGATGATGCAAGAAAGAATTTAAACTGTTTATTCAATATGGAAATCTGGATACAGGAATATTTACATTCCATGGCAATCTGCAAAACAAACACATACTACTTATTCTTGTTGACTCAGTGGGGACCAGCACACCGATGAGAAGAATAATAATATTAGTTAGCCACTTCTAACATAAATATATATTTTTTCAGGAACATTACTTAGGTACACCCAAAAATCAATATCTGACTTAAGAGTTGCTCGTGGTCGGTCAATTTTTTGGTAGACAGACATTCTGTTGACTGTTGTGCACTTATAATGTTGAGCATGCAATATTAATATATTATGTATTTCTATCTGGCACACGGTATCAACATGAGTAGTGAAACGACCCTACAATTTTGATGAAATACTAAGTATCTACTTCTCAAGTGGTCTGACGTTAAAATTGATATACTTATAGTAATAAAAATGCTAAGTTCCATTATTTGTTTTTTGATTTCATGAACCATTCCAATACTTTACTACTTTATTGCATTTCACAATGTATATGCTTAGGTGGTAAACATTGGATTTAGTTACAATTGTGGGACCCTGTCGGGCAAATCAAAAGAAATATAGTAGTAGGAGTAGGACTTATAATCTAACTTATTCTAAAATCAAAATAAATAAAAAACATGCTTTGGGTATTCTAACTGCATTTCAGGGATTTATCACTTAAATGTTTGCTAATACTGATATAACATTTACTTATTAATAGATTTTTTAATTTGTTAGTGAATAGATGGAGTTTATTTTCATTACTAATTGATCCGGGTAAATTATTGTATACATTTATTGACATTACCAGAGGGCTTGTTAAATGTTTTTTTAGATGGGATGTAGGTAGCTTTAGTTGTGTTTTGTATCAGATTGTGTATCTTTTTTTTATGTCTTCTTGTTTATTGTAAAATTCTTGATGTTTATGTGCAAAATTGCATATTTCAAGTATAGTGACAGAGTTAATATATTTAGCTTTATAAAGTGCGGTTTGAAACTATCTATCTGTTGTATATTTACTATGATATGGACAAATTTCTTTTGAACTGTAAACATTGTTGGTGCATCTGTACTGTTTCCCCACATTATTATGCCGTAACTAAGCCATGCATAGACATAGGCGTAATATGTTACAAGGGCAGTCTGTAAATTTGTGTTTTTTTTAACTACCAAATACCTGATATTCCATTATATCTATACTAATATTATAAAGCTGTAGAGTTGGTTTATCTGGTTGAACGCAGTAATCTCAGGAACGACTGGTCCGATTCGAACAATTCTTTTTGTATTGGTATTATTGGGTAGCCTATTTATTGAGGAAGGCTATAGGCTATATAACATTACGCTACAATCAAAAGGAGTGGAGCAGCAACAAAAAATGGACGACAACTGACAGGCAATGCGGTGCGACGGGAAGGTTCAGAGGAGCAAAATCAGACGCTGATGAAGTTGTGGACAGTAGCTAGTTTATTACTAAAACAAAAGTTTTGACACTGCATATACATTGCGGCTGGCCTATCAGTGTTTGGTACGAACCAGGTACATAAAAAGCCGGTGCAAGTTGCGGTTCAAGATTGAGTCAATAGAGTTTCACGTAGTAACACACTGTAACTATGTTACCTTTTCCGTCATCAATACCGTAAAAACGAAGATTGAAGGGCATGACACGGTCACTGATCTCGTCAATCAAAGCTCTTATGAGGTCTCTGGAGAATTGGTATGTCGTAACGCACTGACGATCCGTAGGTAAGGGCCAAAGCATTACTGCATACTCTTGACGCAAAATTTCTTCCTCTTACCTTTCCAACGTCACCCACATGGGCAAGTTCAACGAAATCTGTATAAACATTATATTTTTAGGAAAAAAAACTAAAGCAATCCTAGATCGATGCGATAAAAGTTGCATTTGACTAACTTATGTTCAACCGCTAATTTTGACAGATGAACTGCCGAAATTCAGCTTTGATTCGATTTTAACAAGTGTCAAAATAATAGCAGAATGTGACTAAACGTCACGCTCACATGTACGATTTTGTTAGCAGAATAGATTTTTACATTGTTTCGATCGATCGTTGGCGTCCACTAAAACGTAGCAGCAGTTGGATCGTTGTTCATTAGCAGAATGAGAAAACCCTTAAAAGTCGTGAAACAGTCGCGGTGCTATTGCGATTTTTGCACAAATTTGTTAGTAGAATCGGCCCCCTGTACACTGAGTTTCCAAACGTGGAAATCGCCTATCGAATATTTATGACATTAGCTGCTGTAACAAACTGTAGCGCAGAACGATCGTTTTCATGTTTGAACAAAGTTAAAAACTTCTTACGTTCTACAATGATTGCTAATAGAATAGACTCAATGGTTTAGCTATTCTATGCACCGAATCCGACGTACTTCAACGTTTAGATTGCGAAGATTTAATCGACCTATTCGCAATTCTAAAAGTCAGACGTGTTTGCCGGTGAAAAAATTGATCTAATATAATTATGAGTCACCCTTAGTGCCAAATTTATAATTGTTACAAAAAAAACAAATATCTATTTATGTTTTTGTAATATATAACATACAATAAAGTTTCTGCGATAAATTAGTTATTTTAATTTTGAAAAATAAAATATATAAACTATAACTTTAAGTAAAATTCCAGTATTGGGGCGGATTTTTTTCCGGTGCCCAGGAGCGGCATTTAGTTTAAATCCGGCCCTGTCTGTACCAATCTTTCTCTTTTACACTCCGAGCGAATGAAATTGAATGAATGTTTGTTAGTTTTATTTCAGGGGATTCCCTAGGAATAGTGTTAAATTTGATTGTCTATGCTGTCCGAAGATTTTTGCCTTATTTGGTATTTGTGTTTCGATTACTTCGGTCGGTTTATGGTGTTTGTTTCACTATGAAACGCAAATATGAACAAAAATATACAGCGAAATGGGAACAAAACCCGGAATTCTCTTCATGGTTAACCAAAGATAAATATAGTGAAAATACTATGTGTAAAGCCTGTGGAGTGACGTTTTTAAGTAGAATCGCTACGATAAAGTCTCATGCAGAGAATGCTCAGTGTGAACGAATTTTTTCCCAAGTTAATATGGTCAAAACTAAATACAGAAACAGGTTTACATCAAATCACATTTCTTCGATATTACATGTAAAACAAGGTTTGACTGACAGTTGTACTTCATTTAATTTTAATCCTACGACAGACATGCTAAGGTAAATAAAAGAGGTGGGTAAAGTTTAGAACATTTTTCGCCCATCATAGTCATGAAAATTCAAAGTGACGTCATGTTATTGTGTTTATGTGAAGTTTAGGTATCGACCTTTACATCTATTCTAAAATAGTAAGAACAAAAATAGCAAGTCATACAAAAAAAAATCATCAAACTTGTCACTAAAATAACAACCTCCTTGCAGTTTTGTTATTTTAAGCACTTTTTTAACACTTTCATTACAAAATAAACTGTTAAGCGCTTTATGCACCAAAATATTTTTTAGTCTCTCAAATACTACAGTAAATAGGCTTTTTAACTAGCATTAATTTGTTTTGGTCTTTACCTATGAAAATGCCGTTTTGTATGAAAAAAATTAAAAGAATTTTTTTCATGTATTTTTTATTTGTATTAATCGAAATAATCACCCATGCAATCAATGCATCTTTGCCAACGCAGTGGCAGTTTATTGATGTCCTTCTTAAAAAAATCAGCTGGACGGGAGGCAACAAATTCTTCAAAGGCATTTTGTACTGCCTCTCGGGTATTGAATTTTTTTCCCGCCAAGAAGTTATCCAAATTCTGGAAAAAGTAGTAGTCTGTAGGCGCAAGGTCTGGTGAGTAGGGCGAATGACGGAGAGCTTCCAACCCCAGTTCTTGCAACTTGGAGACCGTCTGCTGTGCAGTATGAGGTGGCGCGTTGTCGTGCAGGAGCAGCGGAGACGAGCGATTGACCAATGCTGGTTGGAGGTGTGCCAGCTTCTCCATAATTGTGTTCAGTTCTTCACAGTACACATCTGCAGTAATGTTCACCCCGTTTGGTAAGAAGCTGTGATGAATCACATCGGCGCTAGACCACCAAACAGTGACCATCACTTTTCTAGGGGTAAGTTTTCCTTTAGGGCATTGTTTAGGTGCTGAACCAGGATCCAACCAACTTGCTGAGCGCTTGCGGTTATCAAACAGAATCCATTTTTCATCGCAGGTAACAATGCGGTTCAAAATTCCTTCATTTGTGTGTCTGTTGAGCAGTGCAAGGCACGTCTCGACGCGTACTTCGCGCTGGCGATCATTGAGTTCGTGGGGCACCCATTTGTCAAGCTTTTTTACCTTGCCGATTTGCCGCAAATGGACCAATATTGTATTGACGCTAACGTCGAAAGCTGCTGCTAATTCAGCCGTAGATTGTGTATCATCAGCTTCCACAATCGCCTTTAATTCGTCATTGTCGACCAAAGGCTTCGGACGACCGCGAGGTTCATTTTTCAGGTCGAAATTTCCAGAACGGAAGCGAGCAAACCAATAACAGGTGATGCGTTGGTTTGTAGTGTTAGCTCCGTAAACGTCGTTGATGTTGCGTGCCGCTTGTGCCGCGTTGCTGCCACGACGGTACCTACTCATATTCCATAATTACTCGAATTTTTAACGTATCCATGATGACGAAAAAGATTGAAATGCGATGAAAATATAACACTAATCAATAAACAAATGACTACTTTTGGAAAAAGAAGACTATGTTTTTAAAATAAAATTAATTTGAAATTAGAATTCTAAGACAAACAAAAATTATTTTGATTTGAAATGGCCAGTACTGCAGAACGGCAATTTCATAGGTAAAGACCTAATATATTTATTCTATAACTTACATAGGATTCTTCTTTGCATAACAAAAACATTCAACAAATTAGGTACCTACCTCGTAGGGTGTTCGTTATGTCGCACCGCGCCCGACGCGACGCAGCCCCAGAAGCAGACCCCCTCCCCCACCCCGTCAGCCCCTCGCCCTTGCTGCGACTACCAACCCCTCGCTGTAGAGCACAACCCTGTCGTCATTTTTAACGACGCAACTTTTGAATAGTTTACTTTACTATGGGAAGAATAATAACAATTGCACTGGAGTAGAAATTATTGTTTATTTCATACGAACAATAGCTTAGTTTATAAAATCTTACATATCTATTAAATGCATACAAATCTGAAACATACAGCAGCGACGTGAACTTAGATACCTACTAAACATTTTGTTTCTTCATTGTAATTTTAATAAGTATTAATAACTTATAAAATATTATTTCCATTTAACCACACAAGCGACATGTTACATTATTATACAACGTCTAGGAAAATTCTGCTACACGTTGCATAATTCAAATATTTGTGGTGTTTCATATAATTTAGTTAATAAAAATAATTCAGTCAAAAATCATCATCATCTTCCCAGTTGCTCCAAAGCCAAAACGAAATAACGGGCTCACTTTTTTCTTTCATTTTCTAATGTGTGACTTCAGGTAGGACATTTTTTTATATTTTAAAATAAACCTCGAAAGTGGGAACGCGCACTGCAATGAACGTCAGTCAGTAACACATGAAACAGTCGGTAAGTTCTGCACATCCTCTACCGCATCCGCGTCGTGTTCTGCCTGGGACTGCTACAACATACAACACTCACTAACTAATAATAATGTTTTGATATGGACGCCGCGCGTCGCGTGCGGTATCAATGTGCGCGTGCGCGGGCGCGCTCACTCGCTGTCGTCGTGCTCGTCGTCCTCGGCGTCGTCCTCGTCCTCGGACTGCTCCTTCTTCACCTTGCTCCGGCTCACCTTCACGGGCTTGGCCTTGGCCACGCCTCGCTTCAGCGCCTTCTTGGGAGGAGGCGCGCCGCCATTGGCGTTGAAGCACTCCAGGTCGCGCGCGTACTGTTCCTTGGCTACGGCCGCTTTCTCCTCCCACGTCGTTTTGTCGCCCATGGAGCGCCAGAGCTCTCCCGCCTTCTTGGCCACCTCGGTCACCTTCAGGCCGGGGTGGTCCGCCTTAATCTTCCCGCGCTCGCTGTTCAGCCACAACAGGTATGCTGACATCGGTCTTTTCGGTTTTTCCATCATTTCCTGGTGACAATGAAATTTAAATTATATTTACGTACTTAGAGGCCTTATCTTATCTTATTCTTATACCTCTAAACGAGCAAGTCTTTTATATATGTATATATATATATATAATCTGAATCTCGGAAACGGCTCCAACGATTTTCATGAAATTTAGTATACAGGGGGCGATAAATCGATCTAGCTAGGATTTATTTTTATAAAATGTTGTTTTATTCGTGTTTTCAATGACCAACTTTATCGATAATCACACAACAACTTGAACATAAACTTATTATTTTAAACACAATTTATCAAAAAATACCGAGCAAAGCTCGGTCATCCAGATATTATGATTAAATAATAAGACGATCGCAGTATCTCATATAAAGTACATAATCGGTGTCATTCAGTCTTTGGAAGATACCTACACATTTTAGGTTTTTTTTTATCACAGCATGACGTTTTGATGCCTTTGGAGGTGGCAATGTTTCTCACAGATTTTTGCCACTCCGTCACCGTGGCTACACGTTTTAGCGTTGCTGATTGGCTGTTTCCGTCGACAGTCCTGGAGGGGTAGGCGGCCTATTAATCGTTGTTACTTCTTGTCGGAATCTTTTGTACACCGACTAGGGTTGCCAGGTCATAAAACCGAAAAGCCGGACAGACCTGCCAGTTTAGCCGGACATTTGGGTGAAAAGGCCGGACTTTTTTAATTGTTTAGTCTTAAGATAAAACTAAACATAAGACTAATGAACTAAATACAGATACACTTTAAAATCTTTGTAACATAAACTAATTAATATTTTTAGTTAGCAAACACCTGCCAACCAAAACTTTTAAAACCTGATTTTCCTTTAAAATTGGGTAGTAATAACGCGGGGAGCACAGTGCTAGTTCGCTCACTTGCGCTAGCAATACAAAGTGGGGTGAAGGCAAAAATGATCATATTTTAAAAGTCTACCAAAAAGCCGGACAGGCCGGGCACCATCTAATTTAGCCGGACATGCAACTAAAAAGCCTGACTGTGTCCGGCTTTATTCGGACGCCTGGCAACCCTACCCACGACCAGTTATGGTGCGTGCTCCGACCATGGTCTATTCGCCGAATATCAGCGTAAACAGAAAGCACGATGTACTGGAACACTACAACGATTCACGGTTCACCACACTTCAAATATTGTTCCACCGCAATTGCGCGGTGCGCTCCCGACCAATGTCCCATGGTAAGGTACTAAAAATACCCCTCCCGCGCCACTAGCCGCGCTAACAAACGAGCAATGATAAGTAAAAAAACTTGAAAAAAATCCCAATACATAATACCTATCTACTGCACTGCTAACACAGTACAACGGAGCACGCCGCGAGAATGTAAACATTCCAAATATTAACGACTGCGTCGAGCGGCGCGCGGCGGTAGGACCGGCGCTAGTGACGCGGCGTGAGACGCGATCATGTTATTCGCATAATCAGCATCATTACACTATTAGACAGTTGAATCCTTATAAACAAACAATGCAAAAACACAATTGTAAATACAAAAGATACTTACGATAAGATTATGTGGTATCTCGGCAACAAAAACAAAAGTAACAACGTGTATCGGTTCGCGTAGCGCGTCGCACGGGCCCTGCTGCTCGTCCGAGTCTCGCAGAGGCACTGGCGCGCGGGGCTGGTGGCGGCCTGCACCGCGCCGTACGGTACGCTGCTGTCCGCACCGACGCACCGCACCGCACCGCACCGCACCGCACCGCACCGCACCGCTGCCGCGCGCCGCACCCCACGGGGACGCCACACCAATCCAACCACTTCACCCGCTCTCATAAACAAGTTTTAACGCTCTCTATTGATTTGAACTCCGACTGTCATACGTTAAAGATAGATAAGATAATTTGTATCTGTTAGAATATTGTTGTTACATAGGTGTTACATAATATGATGTCCATAATATTCTACTGTTTCCAGCGTACAAATATTTCAAAGAATTAATATTAAACCATACAATGTCGAGAAAAAAGAAAACGTTAACTACTAATATACTAATACAATGTCAGGGGTTATTAATTATAATGTGATTTTGATTTTGAATATCAAGAATAATTAAATACAATTTCAAGGGTTTTTAGTTATACTTTCAACAATTACACAGGCCCACAAAAAAAAAGTACCCTGCGCGAAAGACCAGACTACCTGAACTTTATGTTTTCGGGGTCGCTGAGTCCGAATTAGGTGCCAGAATAGCGAAGTTGGTTCGCGTTTTTTCAGAAATCAGCAATAATGCTGATTTAAGTTTCTCGTATAATATGGTTTATGTTGTTAAAAAAACGTGAAATTCCAATGTGCAATGAAATAAATTATACAAAAAATGTCTCGCTGAATCAATAGAGTCTTTACTTAAAGTTAGAATCACCAATTGATTTCATATTTTCTCATCATAGAGGGAAAATGCTGAAAATCTATACTAATATTATAAAGCTGAAAACTTTGTTTGTTTGAACGCGCTAATCTCATCAACTACTGGTCCGAATTGAATAAGTCTTTTTGTGTTGGGTTGGTTGCCTATTTATCGAGAAAAGCTATAGACTATATAACATCACGCTACAACCAAAAGGAGCGAAGCAGTAATGAAAAATGTTGCAAAAACGGGGAAAATCGAATGGGAAGGCGATTTGAAGCGACGAGAAGGGTCGGGGGAACAAGAAATTAAACGCGGACAAAGTCACGGGCAGAAGCTAGTATCGGATATTTGTCATTACACAGTATACGATCGCTGAAAATGCAAAAGTTTCAGTTGGTGTGGATAAAACCATTCAGAATATATGTACGTTTCTAGATCTGCTGAATTCATATTTAAAGTCAGAATGGCATTTTTTTTCTGATGAGATAATCTATACTAATACTAATTATTATTATTATAATATTATAAAGCTGAAGAGTTTGTTTGTTTGTTTGTTTGTTTGATTGAACGCGCTAATCTCAGGAACTACTGGTCCGAATTGAAAAATTATTTTTGTTTTGGGTAGCCTGTTTATCGTGGGAGGCTATAGGCTATATAACATCACGCTACAACTAAGAGGAGCGGAGCAGTAATGAAAAATGTTGCAAAAACGGGGAAAATTTATTCCTTTTGAGAGTTTCCGTTGCGTGCGCTGCGTAAACGGTTAAAGTAACGCAAAAGTCATGTATCACGGAATTGTTTCTTTTTAAAAAGTTCTAAAAAAAGTCCGCGAGAGCATATGTCTATCTTTTAAGGTTGACTCACTATAACTCAAAAGGAGCGAGCAGCAACGAAAAATGGACAAAAACTAGCAGGCAAATCGATGCGACGGGAAGGGTCAGGGGAGCAAAAATTTGACGCGGACGAAGTCGCGGGCAGAAGCTAGAGAGATATGTTGAAAAATATGCTAAACCTTAGAACTTCCAATTCCATTTTGGTATAATTAGTTTCTGAACTATGATAAGTTGTTCATATCGACATTGTTTTTCGTTTTCGCGTTTTCTTAGAATCAAACGTTCTTCTTAAAGGACTTCTTTTGCGTTTTGTACCCCTCTGAACAACCTCTCTCTTTAAGCACCAGCAAAAATCGACCATCATATTGACGTCCCATCTTCCTTTTTCATTACTCCAACATTTTTCATTACTGCTCCGCTCCTCTTGGTGGTAGCGTGATGTTATATAGTTTATAGCTTTTCTCGATAAATAGGCTACCCAACACAAAAAGATTTATTCAATTCGGATCAGTAGTTCCTGACATTAGCGCGTTCAAACAAACAAACTCTTCAGCTTTATAATATTAAGTATAGATATTCAGCATTTTTTCTCTATGATGAGAAAATATGAAATCAATTGGTGATCCTAACTTTAAGTAAAGATTCTATTGATTCAGCGAGACAGTTTTTGTATAATTTATTTTATTGCCCATTGGAATTTTTCGTTTTTTTAACAACATAAACCATATTATACGAAAAACTTAAATTTTCAGCATTATTGCTGATTTCTGTGTTATTAAATACAATGTCAAGGGTTTTTAGTTATACTGTCAAGAATTATTAAATACAATGAAGAAAAAAATAAAAATAATATTAAAATATAATGTCATAAAAATAAATTCCATTCAATTATTAGGAGGTAAGTCGTCTAATTTAAATTTTGAATCAAATTATTCATTTAAAAATTCATTAATTGAGTAGTAACACTTTTGCAATAGAAAGTTAAATACTTTCTTTTTAAATGTCATGAGGTTAAGAGTTTTAAAAACATTAGTTAATCTTTACATATTATAAAATAAAGTCACTTCGCTGTCTGTCTGTCCCTATGTATGCTTATATCTTTAAAACTACGCAACGGATTTTGATGCGGGTTTTTTTAATAGATAGAGTGATTCAACAGGAAGGTTTATATGTATATAACATCCATAATATAGTAAAGAAACACTGATAATTTTAGAGGTTTCTAATGTGATGTCATAAATAAACACATTTTTTTGCGCTTACATTGCGAACGCTGGCTGAACTCTTCAAAATAGCTCAAAATAATGTACTACAGTATTGTACACCTTAAAAAGTTCTACAATAAAGTCCGCGATGGTATATGTCTAACTCTTAGGGATAACCCAAAATAACCATTTTTATCCTTTACTTTTTACGAGAAATAATGGCTTATTTATGAATGCGATTTTAAGCAATACAGCATTAATCCTTATCCAATTAAGTACCTTAAATAAATTGTGCATTTCATGTAGATCAAAATTGCCCTTTACAGCATATCATTAAAATTAATATTTTAGAAGATATCAGAGATTATAATAAAATAGCCGCAGAGCGGCTAGCGGGCCGTTCCACGTCCGGCCATCTCGCTTGGTAACGGTCGGGTATTGCAGGATTAGTAGGATTGTAATTCATATTACTTTGACTTCATAGTAAATGCGAATATCATGTGTGTTCGAAGTACTCAAAATAAACCTAATTGTATTATTCCAAGTAAGAGACCGCGAAATATTGCTTAGATGTTTAGATTTTTGGATGGATTTGGATTTTTGGTTATCCTGGATACTTACGATATAGGATACTTTATCCCGGTAGTACGTTCCCGGGTGATATTTTCCGACAGCTATACGGGCGATGCCACTGGCCAAAGTACTATTCTTATAACTATGTTTAATTTGGTGTCTGGTAAATAATTGAGTGTTTGTATAGGTAGAATAGGAGCGTTAAGAAAAACCAGGAAGACTTATATTCAATTCAATCCAGCCCTATGTCGCAGTCTTCTTACTCTGAATACTATTAGTTTTATTTTAAGTACATCAAACACACATGATATGTAAGGATCGTAGCAGGTGGCGTTCCGTAGTTTCTGCCTACCCCCATGGGAAAAAGGCGTAATTTTATGTATGTATAACATGGATTAATACATTCTTACCGCGGTAATACGTCCTCCTGCGATAATTTCCGACATCTACGCGGGCGAAGCCGCGGGCAAAAGCTAGTTTATTATAAACTAGCTTTTGCCAGCGGCTTCGCCCGCGTGGAGGTCGGTAACCATAACATATCCCGCGTGAACATACTACCGGGATAAAAAGTAGCCTATGTCTTTTCTCAGGCTCTAAACTATCTGTGTACCAAATTTCATTTAAATCGGTTAGTAGTTTTAGCAGGAAAGCGAGACAGACAGACAGAGTTACTTTTGCATTTATAATATTAGTGTGGATTTGAATTGCCATTACAGTACTTAAACATTATTCGAAAATAGTTCTATTCTTTGTTGGGGTGCACATAATCCGTAGATATTTCGACTTTTCCTAATTACAACATCATTGTGTAATTGAAATAATGCTAAGTTTTTACGTACAAAGACACAGAGTTCGAATATATTAAAGGTGGGAGTGGTAAATTGTTACATTTTTTTAAGATTGGGACATAGCTTTGTAATGGGGGGGGGGGGGGGGGGGGCTTTAGTCATTGATCTAATACTTACATTTCTTTTGAGCTCGGAATGCTTTAATCGTATCAACAGAATTACCCCAAATATTAATGCCGTAGCGGAGAATTGATGCTACGTAACCATGATACGCATAAAGTGCTGCATTGGTACCAGCTACGCGAGTAATTCGATTTAAAACAAATACAAATCTTCGCAGCTTAGTGGATAATTTGTCAACGTGTATTTTCCAGTTGCGATATTTATCTAATGTTATCCCCAAAAAAGTGTAACTTTCAACCTCTTCTACAGCGTTATTTGAATATCTAATTTCTAATTGGTGACTTTTGCTATTATAAGTTTGGAACTGTATGTGGGACACTCAGAAAGTTTTGCGAAAATAAAAAGAAGTGTTCTATCCACACTATCCACACTTCCACACTAATATTATAAATGCGAAAGTAACTCTGTCTGTCGGTCTGTCTGTCTGTCTGTCTGTCTCGCATTCCTGCTAAAATCACTGAACCGATTTAAATGAAATTTGGTACACAGATAGTTTAAAGCCTGAGAAAGGACATAGGCTACTTTTTATCCCGGTAGTATGTTCCAGCGGGATAATTTCCGACTTCCACGCGGGCGAAGCCGCTGGCAAAAGCTAGTAGGTAAATATTTTTTTATTAAATCTTTTCAAAATACTCTCCGCTAGCCTCTATGCAAAGTTTCATGCGTCTGAACCAGTTTTTCCAGTCTGCCGCAGCCACATCGTTTACAGCCTGCTCGAACGCTGACAGCGCATCTTCCGGCGACGAAAATTGTATGCCTTTGAGCTGATTTTTAAATTTTGCGTCACACGGTGATAGGTCAGGGCTGTAAGGAGGGTGACCCAGAAGTTTGACCGGCGTGCTGTCCAAGAAGTCCCTCGTTTTGAGCGCGGTGTGCGTGGGCGCGTTGTCGTGGACTCGTGGTGGAGCAGCAGCCCGCGGAGCCCTGTGTTTGGTCGCTTGTTGCTCACAACTTCTTTGGTTCCGTAAAGGGATTGACACCAAGTAGCCAGTCAAATTGAAAAAGCTCGCGATCAAAATCTTCCCCCCGCTTCTAGATCGCTTCACTTTGGTAGGCGTTGATTCGTTTTGAAACACCCAAACCGTCGACTGGCGCTTCGTTTCTGGATCGTATTTATAAATCCAGGAGTCATCACCTGTAATAATGTCGTTGTTTCGTCCCGTGACAACAGACGGACCGACCTTGTTTACTCTGTGCGCCTACGCATCATGGCGTGAAACGGAGTGACAACTGTCACTTGTCAGTTTGATTTTGACACTTGATTTTGGTCTTTGAAAGATGGACGGTCGTTGTAATTTGCCTTGCGACCCTTGTTGAAATTAATCTTCTTGAATCGATCGTTTGTGGACAATTTGTCGTGATCCAAATGTTTTGTGTGTAAATAACCCCTTTTGACGAAATAGAACGGGTTTTTATTTTGGTATTTGATTGAAATAGTTTGATGTGATAGTGATTGGGACCGCATGCTGAGAAAATCTCTAGCGTATTGTAGCGGCCTGGTATCCTGGAATACTTACAGCTTTACTACACAATACAATATACACTCATTTACATACATAAATCCAGGTAGGCTCCAGAACCAGTTTTCCTCAACCAGGTGAGTGATTGAATATTTGTATTAATCAGCTCCGCGCACGGCGGACAGTTCGCCCCCTCTTGTAGCCAAGGCCCACCGTCATGCTTCCACTGCGCTAATAAAATCTTATGGCCAGGGCCTTGGCCTGGCGTCGAACAGTCGTAAACACGCCGAGACGAGCCTGCTTCAAATTTGTTTATCATATCACGGCACCATTCCACCCGGGCCTGCTTATCAGCATCGGTGAGGTTGTGCGGCACCCAGCGTGAAACTATGCTCCTCACGCGAAGATGCACGTATAGAATCTCGTGAAGGCTTCCCGATCCCCATCTGCAGTATGTGTTGAATCTCCTGATACGTAATTCGCCTATTGTCTTGGATAAGAATTTTCACTGCTAGCACGTTGTCCTCTGTAACAGCCGTCAAAGGCGACCACTTCTTTCTTCATCCCCCAAAGTTAGTGGACCACGTTTGAATTCGTTATACCAGCGATCCAGTTTATCGTTATCGTAACCTCACGGATGAAGATCCATGAATGCAATTTGAAGTCTATCGTATTATTCGACCGGTTTCAGGCGACACTTGAAATCGTAAAAAATCATAGCGTGAAAATGTTCCCGGCGCAAATCCATTTTCCAATGAGACACGATAATTTAATTAGCTCGCAAACAATGTGGAGGGAAATTTTGAAATTGGAACGTAACTATTTTTACTTATAAATAATCATTATTTTATAATAGTTTATAACTGGCCAGTCTCTCATACAAAAAAAAAATTCGCAAAACTTTCTGAGTGGCCTATCGTATAAGTTTGGTTTTACTAATATTGACATGTAGATTGTTGTCCTTTAGCCATTCTATTATTTTGTTTAGTGTGTCATTAATCTCTTTTTCGTATTTGGAGATATTGTTATCGGTAAATTCAATACTAAGAGTTGTATCGTCGGGGCGTACAGAATATGGGGTTACGTTGGGCAAATCATTGATGTACATATGCAAGAAGAAAAAGGGTCCTAATATACTGCCCTGAGGAACACCACATGAGTTTTGACGATAAGCGGATCTATGTTTTTTTTTCTGATAAAGTATGCCTCGATATTTACACACATTGTTGGCGATTATTTAGATAAGATTTTATCCACTGTAATGCGTCTCCCCTAATACCATAACGATTCAGTTTGAAGAGAAGAAGTTTATGATCTACGAAGTCGAGTGCTTTTGACATGTCTAGAAATATCGATGCTATTGGCCTTTTCTCTTTCAAACTAGATGTTATCATTTTCACAAGAGAGAAACATGCAAGAGTAGTTGATTTATTTTTTATAAAACCGAACTGTTCCTCTTTCAAAATTGAGTGTTTTATTATAAAGGTTTTATTATCATACATAATTCTTTCAAAAATCTTAGAAATTACTGGTATTAGAGTAATCGGTCGGTAGTTATTCATGGCATTTTTATCTCCTTTTTTGTAATAACATAATAATAAAATTCTTTATTTTCTCTTCTTAAAGGTTTGACTATCGAAAATCTTAGTCTGGTGGGGAATTTATTATTTATTTTATCTAAATTTATTGATAAATTACGTATTTAAGTATGCGTATATAAATTTGCTCTGATTACTCTTAAAAGTACTAGATAATTAAGAAATTCATTAAATTTCGCGCCTTTACTACGTATGCTACAGCTGCAGAACCAATCGTTACGGCGGACGATAATGTCGAGAACATTCTAGAAGGTGTGTGAAAGAAAATATTCCCAAACTTTCTCTAATATCCTAGAGCCTAGCTCTCTGAATATATAAGAGCCCGGTGCCGTCCGCCAGATTTAGTTCGATTTTAACAACGAAATATACCCCGGACAATAAAATGAAAAATGTTGTTTATAAACAAGTAGTGTAAATAATGAGAAAATGTTTTCAATATTTGTTTTTACTTTTTACGTCATAGTTTATTTTTTTATTTCTACTACCACGTAATCTCATATCAACTCCCGAGCGGAGCCGGGTATCATAGCTAGTAGAAAATAAATAATAGTTCAAAAACTAAAAAACACGCTTCCATGGAAAACCAAACTAAAAAGTTGAAAATAACGGGAAAAAAGCGTGGGGTGCTAGTCATAGTCATTTATTCATGCCAAATATAATCTTTCTTCTTGAAAATGTGATCTCATTAATGACAAGGTATTTAAAGTTTTGCCACCCAGGGAACTTCTTAGTTTACTACAAAAATATCCGGCGGATGAAAAGGCTCGCTCGGCTTGAACACTTGTAGGCATTATCAAAAGCAAATAATTATACGCTGTGGTCAAAAAAACTTCGCAACCGCCACCAACGCTGTCATAAATGCACATTTCTACCCTAATAATGGAACGGAGATCAGTGTTTACTGTTGTAATTGGTTTATTTACAGTCACTTTGTTTATTTCTTTGTCTAACTGTTGTGCGATTGTCAACTCCTCGTCATCATCGTCACTGGCGGCAATTGCGTCTGATTCACTCGGTTGTGGTTGTGAATTTGTACCTTTTTGTGTAGAATTATATTTCAACCGTTCCAACAGTTCCACTATATACATTCGTATATCATCCGACAATGGTTTCGTGAAATATTCTGTAGCAGCAGTTTTATAAATTCCTCATTGTTATGCAAATATTGCAAAACACCGAAAACATTTGTTCGCCTTTCCTTTATTCTCTTTCTAAGAGATGTGGCTAGTTTCCCACTGGGATCGTTTGACTGAAGATCAAGTTTTTTTAGCATAAATCGAAGCGCAGCGTCGGCCGTCAATAAGTTTTAATCACAGCGACATAATGACAAAACTGTAGTTTTTATTACATCCAATGTTGCGTCCTGTTCGATTAGTTACTCTATGCGCCTACGTTTCTAAACGAGTAACAGAGTGACATCTGACTTGTCAGTTTGATTTTGACACTTGATGCTTCCTCTTCTGGATTTGGCGCTTAAAGGGAATCGTCACCGTGTTGAATCTCGCGATCTTTTGTAAATTAATCCCTTAGAACCGGTCGTTTTGGTGGTCATGACCCAATTGTATTTGATTGTAAATAACCCCAGTTTGGTGAAATAATACGGGTTGAATTTGGATATTTCTTGACATTGAAGAATTTTGGAGGTTAAGTGTTTGAACCGCATGTTGGAGTAAATCTCTGGCGAGTTGCAGCGGCCTGGTGTCCTGGATACCACTTACACGATACATATACACTCACTTACATACATAGATCCAGGTAACCCCAAGAAGCAGGTGGTCGTCTACCATCAGGTGAGTTCCTTTGTTCGTTTTATTGTAGTTAATTTATTTGCAATTGTTCTCTTATAAAATCAAAATCAAAAGTCATTTATACAAACTAGGCTGAGAGTCAGCACTTTTTGAACGTCAAAGTTACAAAGACAGTCCCCCCAAAACGCCCACCCTTCGACACTTCCTAGTGCTGTAGCTGGGAAGAAGAAGTGGCGGAACAAACTCCCCAGCAGCACAGCTGTCTGTTAAGTTAGAAGAACTTGATTCTATACAATATTGTGTAAGTAATCTTTATCTTCTTTACATATTATAAAATAAAGTCACTTCGCTGTCTGTCTGTCCCTATGTATGCTTATATCTTTAAAACTACGCAACGGATTTTGATGCGGGTTTTTTTAATAGATAGAGTGATTCAACAGGAAGGTTTATATGTATATAACATCCATAATATAGTAAAAAAACACTGATAATTTTAGAGGTTTCTAATGTGATGTCATAAATAAACACATTTTTTTGCGCTTACATTGCGAACGCTGGCTGAACTCTTCAAAATAGCTCAAAATAATGTACTACAGTATTGTACACCTTAAAAAGTTCTACAATAAAGTCCGCGATGGTATATGTCTAACTCTTAGGGATAACCCAAAATAACCATTTTTATCCTTTACTTTTTACGAGAAATAATGGCTTATTTATGAATGCGATTTTAAGCAATACAGCATTAATCCTTATCCAATTAAGTACCTTAAATAAATTGTGCATTTCATGTAGATCAAAATTGCCCTTTACAGCATATCATTAAAATTAATATTTTAGAAGATATCAGAGATTATAATAAAATAGCCGCAGAGCGGCTAGCGGGCCGTTCCACGTCCGGCCATCTCGCTTGGTAACGGTCGGGTATTGCAGGATTAGTAGGATTGTAATTCATATTACTTTGGCTTCATAGTAAATGCGAATATCATGTGTGTTCGAAGTACTCAAAATAAACCTAATTGTATTATTCCAAGTAAGAGACCGCGAAATATTGCTTAGATGTTTAGATTTTTGGATGGATTTGGATTTTTGGTTATCCTGGATACTTACGATATAAAATCAAAATCAAAATCAAAAGTCATTTATTCAAACTAGGCTGAGAGTCAGCACCTCTTGAACGTCAAAGTTACAAAAGACAGTCCCCCCAAAACGCCCGCCCTTCGACACTTCCTAGTGCTTTAGCTGGGAAGAAGAAGTGGCGGAACAAACTCCCCAGCAGCACAGCTGTCTGTTAAGTTAGAAGAACTTGATTCTATACAATATCGTGTAAGTAATTAACATTATAAAACAAAACAAAACATACATTATTCGCCATATGTCAGCTAGCACACGCCAATATACGAACAAAACATTGAAAAGTAAACTCAAGCTGAAATAAATAATAAAACAAAATCGTAAACAGAACGTAAAACTTAAATAAAGCCTCCAGGCATAAAGGATACTTTATCCCGGTAGTACGTTCCCGGGTGATATTTTCCGACAGCTATACGGGCGATGCCACTGGCCAAAGTACTATTCTTATAACTATGTTTAATTTGGTGTCTGGTAAATAATTGAGTGTTTGTATAGGTAGAATAGGAGCGTTAAGAAAAACCAGGAAGACTTATATTCAATTCAATCCAGCCCTATGTCGCAGTCTTCTTACTCTGAATACTATTAGTTTTATTTTAAGTACATCAAACACACATGATATGTAAGGATCGTAGCAGGTGGCGTTCCGTAGTTTCTGCCTACCCCCATGGGAAAAAGGCGTAATTTTATGTATGTATAACATGGATTAATACATTCTTACCGCGGTAATACGTCCTCCTGCGATAATTTCCGACATCTACGCGGGCGAAGCCGCGGGCAAAAGCTAGTTAATATTATAAAACAAAACATACATTATTCGCCATATGTCAGCTAGCACACGCCAATATACCAACAAAAAAATTGAAAACTAAAGTCAAGCTGAAATAATAAAACAAAAACGTAAACAAAACTTAAAACTAAATAAAGCCTCCAGGCATAAAGGGCGTGCCCGCTTACATGTTCAACTATGCAAAATGATCCATATACATACATTGCATGCATATAGCTAATTTGAAGTTACAATAGTTAAACTAGCACCTCCGGAGTAGAATAAAATAACAGTTAATACAAATAAAAATAAATACAAATAACAATAACCATGGTCAGCAAGACGACCAGTCACCACAAGCAGCACCTGTTCACGAGCATAACGCAAAGGTCAGCCATTACCCCCCTCGCCATATTTGAGGGAAGGTGGTAACCCGACCCCCGACGCTACCGCAAGCAGTGACATCTAAGGGAGCATGACGAACTTGCTGCAGGTTGGTCAGGCAAGAATATTATGAACAGCTGACGAGGTCGCTAGCTAACTACATGTTGCAATACAACTCATTTAAAATCATTGTAATGAGTAGATTATGTCCACAATAAATGAAATTAAAAGAAAATAAAAATAAATTAATTAATTAACAAAATCTGTTAAATAAAAAAATAAATAAAAAACAATATATGAACTACCCATATAAACTGTCAGTAGGAAAGCTAATTCTGGATTGAAAGAACATAAACATTGTCTTGAGTTAATCACAGCGACCAACTATTCTTATCGTTTAAGTAGTCGTTGATAGAATAATATGCCTTTGAACAAAGGTTGGATTTTACTTTAGCTTTAAACTCATTAAACTGCAAATCTAGTAAAGCAGAGGGAAGCTTGTTATAAAAGGTAATACCAAGACCAACAAAAGAATTATGAACCTTATGAAGCCGGTGAAAGGGAGCACGTAGTTTGTCCTTATTTCTAGTATTAATATTATGAATATCACTGTTTTTAGTGTACAGGTGTATATTTTGCCTAATATATAAGATGTTGGCGAAGATGAATTGTGATGCCACCGTAAGAATACCAATATCTTTAAACCAATCTCTCAGAGAAACTCTAGCACCTAGTTGGTAAATCGCTCGAACAGCTCGTTTTTGAAGAACAAAAATATTTTGAATGTCCGCGGCTTTGCCCCACAGCAGAATGCCGTAGGACATTATGCTATGAAAATAACTAAAATAGACTAATCGAGCTGTATCAACGTCCGTATACTGTCTAACTTTCCTTACTGCGTAGGCGGCCGAACTGAGCCTTCCCGCTAGGCTTGATATATGTGATCCCCACTGAAGTTTGGCGTCTACTGTTATGCCCAGAAAAACCGCCGAGTGTACAGTTTCAAGCACCTCATTATCTAAAACGACATTGGGTCCCAGATTCCTAACATTCGGTAAGGCGAACTTTATACATTTCGTTTTCTTAGCATTGAGAACTAGGTTATTTGTGGTAAACCATTCCGTAGCCATTGAGAGCGCACTATTTACGTCGTTAAAATCTTGTCTATTTCTGTCTACTTTAAAGATAAGTGAGGTATCATCAGCAAATAGTACAATGTCACAGATATTCTTTAAATAAAATGGTAAGTCATTAATATACACTAAGAATAAGAATGGACCCAGTATTGAGGTACACCTAACTGAACTAGTAGCCCGGAAGATTTTACACCATTGACATCTACACATTGGTGCCTATTTTGCAAATAAGAACTTATGACACTGAGAGCTTCGTTTTGAACACCGTAATGACGTAGTTTACGCAAAAGTGTGTCATGGTGAACGCAATCAAAAGCTTTGGAGAGATCACAGAAAACTCCGATAGCATTTTGCGAGTTCTCCCATGCGTTGAAAATATGTTTCAGCAAAGCTACACCCGCATCTGTTGTCGAACGACCTTTTGTAAAGCCATATTGCTCATTATGAAGGAGGCTATTTAAATTAAAATGTCTTAGCAACTGCTTGAGTATTAACTTTTCAAATATTTTACTAAATGCAGGTAAGATAGAAATGGGCCTAAAATTGCCAACGTTATTTTTATTACCTGTTTTAAATAATGGTATGACTTTACTGCTCTTCATGAGGTCAGGAAAAGATCCCAAATCAACACATTTATTAAAAGTTACAGCCAGATAGGGGGCTACGATATCTATTATATTACTTAACAGTTTAACAGAGATGCCCCAGTAATCACCAGTGTTTTTTGACTTGAGTGTGTTAAAAATATTAATCACATCACGAGGCGTTACATGTTCGAAACTAAATAAGCGACTACATCCGGGCACACTACTATCCTAAAGGTTTTCAGCTTTAGACGGGGACGAATTTAAGGAGCAGGTCGTAGTTATAGGTATGTTGGCAAAAAACTCATTAAATGCCTCAGCTATGTCGGCTGCTTTATTAACCAATTTGTTGTTAATCATAATCTCTAGTTGTTTTTCCTGTTTAACCGGTTTACCCGTTTCATTATTAATAATTTTCCAAGTGGTTTTGATTTTATTATTGGATTTTTTTATGGTATCGCTTAAAAACTTTGATTTAGCTAAAGCGCAGATCTTTTTAAATAATTTTGAATAATTACTGACATACTCTAGAAAAGGAGTATCAAATCTGTATTTTTTCAAACCATATAACTCTATAGTCTTGCTCTACTTTTATAAATTCCTGGAGTAGCCCATTGGTTGAAGCTAACGGAAGTGCTATTAATGTCAATAGTTTTGGTCTTGAAAGTAGATTCGTATTCTTTTTGCACAATATCAAAAAGGGCTTCATAGATTTCATTAGGATTCTCGCGTTCTACTATAGATGGTGTAATCCTATGAGCTATATTATTTTTAAATTTATTACAACGACTAGCTGTATAAGGCCTGCATAATATTTTATGCGGCTTTTTAAGTAGTGGCAAAGGGAAGCTGGCTAATAATCCACAGTGGTCAGACGTTATGTCACTTAAAACTAACTTATTTTTGGCATCACAATCACTAAATATATTATCGAGACAAGTCGACGAAGAAGCCGTGATCCTAGTTGGTTCAAGGAACAAGTTTATTAAATTAAAAGACCTAAACAGATTGAGCAGTCTAATACTTAATGGAGTAACATCTAAAATATTAATATTAAAATTTTATATATTTTAATATTATATATTGTCTGCTCCGCGTACGGCGGACTAGTTTCGCTAGCCACTCTTAACCCAGGGCCCACGATTATCACGCTTCCACATAATAATTGAAATCCTATGGTCGGGGCTTTGGCCTGGCAGTGAACATCCAATCTGTAATGAAATGTCATAAAGGTCTTGGATCTCTTCGTCTGTAATTTTTATATTTGATTTCAAATCTAATAACGCCTTAAAAACGCATGATTTCATTTGAGAAATCGGCCTACCATATCTGACAAGCTGTTCCATTGCGTTTTACAGTCTAGTATTACATCAATATTTTTACCATGTTCTTCTAAAATGTACTTTTGCAAGAAGTCGTTTTTCAAAGGGGAGTTTTTAAAAGATTTTATTAGATCTCTTAATTTTTTATAGTACCTTTGTATAAAAACTCCGGTTCTGGAACCTGGTTGATTCTACAATAAACGCATCCTCATCTCCTTCAATTTCTTCTGCTTCTTCAGCGCCGGTATTTGAGACATCCTCCTGCACTTCAGGTTCTGGAGATTTTTGTGTTTTATATAAAACTTCCAGGACTGCTAGTTGTATCCCATGAGCCAAACACAATTTGTGGTGGCCGTCAAAATTTCTACCCATTTTGTTTGTTACGATGTAGTTATATCGTATAGTGTTGTGTTGTTGGTACGTATAATTAACTATATATATATAATTAACTATAATTAATATAACTTTTTTATTGGTTGACATGATTTGATTGATTGATGATACCAATAATAACGTAAGTACGGAATTTACATCTTCAGTTACGGAATTGAAAATACTTTAAAATTAGTTCATAATTACGTAATTACGTAATGGCAGCCCCAATCTTGATTCAGCTGAACTACTCCGGAAAGTATATTGATGGGTCAGAGTATCGCTACTTCGGGGCTCTGTGTATGAATTCACCATCCTGAGTATATTAATACTCAGGATGGTGAAGAAGCACAATACTTCATGATCTAACATGGCATTACAACAACCGATTTATCAGTACCTAGTGATGATAATTGCTTTTAATTTTTCTTTCGTTTTCAGTTCGTTTTAAGTTACGATTCGTGACCGTAAAACGTCTGTATTTATAGAATTATAATCATTAACAAATCGTCAATACAATCATCATGCTTGTATTGCTACTTAGCTCTCACCAAAGACTGGTTATATTTTCTTTGGCTCTCACTCTCCTAATGCTGTGCCCTACATGGTCCTTGTCCTTGGTCTTTTACTTTGTTATACCATATATGTATTTATTACATATGTGCCACCACTGCTTAATGTTTCTAAATTTGGAATTGAATGTGTACATGTATATTTACAACCACGCTAAATGTCTTTTCCCGTCGTGATAATCCTCAATGAAAGTATCCCATTTGCCACCGCTCTGTGTCATGTGACATGTCAACATTGTCAACTGAAATAATTCATAATCTGTTTCCGGTGTGTGAGCTCGCCGGTTCATCACAATCCTGAATACAGAACGCTCGTCAGTTTTATTTTTACAGATCGATTTTCATAATCTGAAACATGAGAATGTGTGTGGACGTGGGGCTTATTTAAATTGGATGGGCTTTCTGAATCAGAGAAGCACTCTGTATGTGTATGGCCAGCCTAATACTTAGTTGATTCGTTGTAAACCTGACGTTGACATATACATAAGGTTGTACGGAATTCGCATCGCATCATTACCTTGAATTAGGTACGTAATAGTTTCTATTTGTTTTTTTTTTTTTTGTCAGTCTGTCTGCATTTGTGACATTGTTTTAAATCCACAGGGTGATGCTAGAGGAATTTCCCCCACCAAATTCAATAATACTTAGAGGATCACTGTGGATGACGGAATTGTGGACATTGACTTGGGTCCCACTGGTTGGCAAAGTGGAACAAGCCGATGCGGTGCGTCTGTAATGTGCATTTGGCTTTATGTTGTCAGAGTGAATGTCAAGTGATGGAGTGGCTGTTGGTCGTGGCCGCCTCGGCACGCATCAGTGCTTGTGTTCATCAGCTCTTCTGAATCTTTGTCTTTTTTTTATACAGTATCTAAGGATATAAAAAAAAACCATTTTCTTACGTAAAAGTTTATTGTTTTCTTTTCGTATAAGTTACATACTTACATTATTTAAATACAAATATACGCATCATCATTATTATAAGAATATCAGTCATTTTCCTAAACTTACCTACATCGACACATCACTGCGGTACCTGTTATAATTTACATATACTAAGGAATCATGGTTTGGTAGTCGTGGGTTGGTAGTTCGGTACTGTACGGTAACTGACGCCGCCGCCTGTGCTCTCTCTGCTGCAACACGTGTGTCACTCGTACACACACAACTAACTTGAGCTAATTGACTGGCGTTTATAAATTCAAATCACAACTTCGCTGTCATTTTTGGTCAGGCGTGTGGAACGGTATGTTCTGACGCTTCAAATTATCGCTAAGTCAAGGATTCCCTATGATGGATACCTTGCACAACTGACAAGTTCCCTGGCTATAAATACATCTGTTAGCAGTTAGTGCGGCGCCTGAGTATTCCGTTATAGGTTACTAAACATAAAATTGCTGTACCAAATAACTTACTAACATACAGCTCTTATAGATAGGTAGGTACTATACTTAAACCTTTGGACATGGAGCATCTCGACCGTGGGCAGTGGTGCCCACGAGGTCACGACTCCACGAGCTCCACTCGGTAAAGGTTACGCAGCGCGATTCAGTTCAACCAATTTCTATTAAGTTTTCATAGAAGTTGTTGTACTAAAGTCGCGCCGTGTCAGTCTGCGGTAGCCTTACCCAATACATAGTTATTAATAATACCTGAACAATAACAATGTGTAACAATGTGTGTGTGTGTGTGTTTGTGTGTGTGTCAATAACTATGTGTTGGGTAGGTGCATCAGTAAACTAAACTAACGGGACACTGCTATTGTTGTACACTGCACATCATCACTAGACCACTGGTTGCTGTTTGATTAAACTCTTACGATTTAGGTACAAACTTCCCATTAATCCACTATCAAACAGAATGTTTCAAATCGTGATTTTAATAATTTCTGATTTTTCACTGAAGTCAAACACTTAGATGGTGAAGCCGCGCAAGCACACACGCGAACATTGAACCGCTCCGACTTGTAACAAGTAACAAGTCATCATCCTCCAGTTGTTGTCCCAATGTATTCGGAGTAGGCGTAGCATTGTCATCTTATTCCATACACTTCCATAGTAACCGTATCCGTTATCTCCGGATTGTAATAATATTTAACCCCTTTTTACAATCCAACAATAACATACAGTGGTAAGGACATCAGCCGAGCGAAGATGGACTTAAGTAAGCATTAGCCAAACTAAACGCGTCAGTCGTGTCCTGGGTGTTGCCAGCAGAGGCCTGAACAGGTGTCGTGTTGAGCGTTATGAGGATGTGCTGTTGCGTTGGACTTCGACTTTTGACGAATCCACGGCTGGTTAAGCGAGGTTTCACTGCAACAGCATAGCGTTTATGTTTCAGCCCTAAGCCTGTTGGTGTTGTTAACTGAAGCGATCGACCTCGACGTTTAAACCTCGTCGGGGACATTTATCAATCGCTCCTTTTAAAAGCTACCATGAGGATGACGCATGCGTGTTGAGTTCAGGTGCAGTGCGCGGCGGCCGCGGCGGAGGAGTGTTCGTACTGCGCGTACTGTGCGTAGTGTGCGTACTGTGCGTACTGCGCGTACCGCACGTAAAGCCGCGCGAGCCGGCGGCGGCGCGCGCGGCGGGCTCAGGACGGCTTGCGCTCGTCGTCGCTGGGCTCGCTGGACGACGACGAGCCCGCCTCGGCCGCCCACAGGCTGGCGTAGCTGGCCTGCTCCGCCAGCAGCGCCTCCTCCGCCTCGATCACCGCGTTGAACAAGCTCTTCTTTATCTGTGCACAGAGCGACTCGTATTATTAGAATTGACTACTCTTTATTATGTACACCAGCTATACTCAACCTGCGGCCCACAGGCCGCATGCGGCCCGTCGGGCCTTTGTTATTGGCCCATCTGTTACAAAAGACGGGTGTCAATAACCAAGGTATTTTAATTTCCCCTATAAATCACGAAAAATAAAATAATACTACAGAGCCCTATTGCTACATTTTTCAATACCAGACTAGCGACCCTGTGCGTTTCGCGTAATATATCTTACCTTTCATAATTATTTTTGTTTTTATTAATAGTTTGAAATATAACATTTTGGGGAATTTCTTCAAAAATTTATAATTTTTGTAGTTTTTACTTTTTTTTATAGATCAGCGCAATCTGCCAACACTTTATGCTTTACAATATGATTAAGCATATTGTAAACAATGACATAAATAAGAAAGTGATGGTCCAGTGCACTCCTATGTTACACATACACATATGTATGTGTATGTAAGTGACAATTTTTTTTTAAAGGAAATGTTTAGAATTATGTACCAGATGTCGGTAGGTCTAATAAAATGTCAATATTTTCATAATTATTATGTTGAGTAATTGAATTTTAATACTATTTGTATATTGGCAATACAGTATCGGTTATGTTAGTGATACATTGATGCATATAATGTGTTGGGATTTACGTGGAAAAATCTATGTAACAAACGAATAGAACATTGTTTTTTTGTAACCTTAACTTTCAAACTCCATTTTCTCGAAACTAGTTTTTTCAGAATTTCAAATTTGGATGTCTGTTACAATTTTTTTTTTATTGTCATCAGAATAATAAAGGGACTCTTCTAGATTCTACATCCGACCCTAACTCAATACCTCCCTACTGGTACCTTTAAGCGCGGAACGCCACATATGTGGAATTTTGGAGTATTGTTCCCCAAAAATATAAAAGCGTCCAGAGATGTGCCCAAATCCTACGAACATTCTTTGGGTATTTATTAAATAAATAAATGAATAAAAAGGTATGTGTGCGAATCGCCTTAAAGAAACATTAAATACACAAAGAACGTTTCCAGAAACAAACTTACAGATTCTCATCTGGATGATGTTATAAGGATAGCTAAAGCAACAAGGCAGATCTTGATAAAGTTTTGAAAAAGTGTTCACAGTACTTATCAAAAATCGAATTAAAACATATAGACATCTTTGTTAAAACTCATTTTGCCATTAATAAAGTAACTGCATCGTTAACTTGGAATTACGTTTTAATTAAGACCTAAATAATTTTTGCTTGCGGCCCTCGACACCTTGACTGAAACGTGTTTGTGGCCCCTATAAAAAAAAGGTTGAGTATGGCTGATGTACACCATATGGAATACCGATATAAATGTAGTCTTAACGTATGCTTAGCAAACAGATGGGTACACCTGAGTTAAACTCGAAACTTACAAACCGTAGGTACAAAATCGTTCTTCTTTAGAAACCACTTAGTTGGTAAGTATACATACAATTATGTAAGAAACTAGACCCGGTAATCCAACCTAGGACTTAGGACTTGAAGCTAAATGGTTGGTTGTTAGAGTGGTTTTGAGAGTACCTTGATCTGCGTCGGGAAGGGGAACCGCTTCGTAGACTGGCACATGCTGTTGAAGAAGATGTCGAGCGGGTCGGGGTGCGCGGGCGCGGCGGGCGCGGCGGCGGCAGGGGGCGCGGGCGCGGCCGCGGGCTCGGCGCAGGCGCGCTTGGCGGACTGCGCCTTGCACAGGTAGTCCAGCTTGCGGTCGATGACGGTCAGCTGCGAGCAATTCTTGCGTTTGGGTGCCGACTCGGCCTCCGACTCGGAGTCGGTGGACGAGTGGTCGGCGTGGCCGTTCTCGGCGGCTTGCTGCGGCGCGGGGTAGCTGGGCGAGCCCGTCGGCTTCTTGCGGTTGCTCATGTACGGCTGCAGGAACTGCATCAGCCCCATATACTTCCACGGGTAGTTCTTCTTGGCGGGGTTGGCGGGGTCCTTCGCGAGCATCTCGCTCTGTCGCTTGAGAGCGTCGCGGTAGCTGTCGCGAAGCTTCTTCCACTTCAGCTTCACCTCTTTTACTGAAAGAGTTTAAACAGTCACAAGTTTAATAAATTTGTTAAAGTCTTTTTTTACTGCTAGTTAGATACCTGATTAGTCGGAGAAACAGCACACTAGCAATATTTACTGTGCTGAATGAAGAGAATGTAAAAACAGATCAAATTACACTAAGATGCAGAGAGGAGTATACGCCGCATGCCCCACGTGCACATGAGGGAGATGCGTATGACGGTGACGTCACAGACAGGGGCCTGAGTCCCAGCGCTGCAGTGCTCAGGGAAACACTACTGATTGACTGTACATTACTAGGCTGATGATCTTTGCTACGATAAACGACCTGGCCCGGGGTCTGCCATTCTTTACACTCTTTTTCTGTTAACAAATTACTTCGTCGATTAGTAATGTTATCTATCTGTGGAGCAGGGTGCACGAGTGCGGGCGTGCAGGCCTGTAATACGCAGTTATATTTTTCTGCCACTCGTGAGCGGCGCGACGTGCGAGGAGCTCACATGTAGTGCACTGCGCATTGAAGTAGCTGCTCACTGCCGCGCGCTGCGCTGAGCCGCTGACATAGGCGCAGAGTACGTCAGGGCTTGCACTGAGAATGTCAGAGCTATCGACTGTGTGTGTGTGTGTGAAACATGATATGACTACTGAGATAACGACTCCTAGAGAAGTATGGAGGCAGACTGCACATGTTGCGCAGACCCCACAGGATATACAGAATTTTTTAAACCAGTGCGCAATTTTTTTTTTTTATTGCTTCGGTATCTCTAATAGAACACATTTCAATTATTTTTTCAATACTTTTTATTATTTTACCCAACCTTAAATCTGTGAAACTGTGGACACCCTACATATTTCGTAATACTATTGTCGATCAATAGTAATAGGTCAGTAACCGCGCGCCGGCGTAGGTACCTACTTCGAACTTCTTAGAATTTTGACCGATCGAACAGCTGGTAGGTAGGTAGGTACTCGTAGATACGCTCGGTCGTTCACATTCGCCGTAGCGCCGCCGCCGCCGGCCGCGCCCGCCGGCGCGGCGGAGCTGCGCGCAAGTTACCATAAAAACCAGTTTCAAAATAAACATCTTTCGTTAACGATAACTTATTTTTTTTGTACTAAGGAATATCAAAATAAAAATTGCATGGTTATTATAACTCGTTTATGTTTAATTTGTTAAAATTTGCGTACTGGTTTAAAACTTATCCCGTATATTAGGATAGGGGCCAGAGAATTAAATGAAGGTACTTGTTACTTTTACAGTTGAATGGTTAGTTATCTAGTGGTATCATATCAATGAAAGAATCTTATTTTATTTTTATTTATAAAATACAGGTATAAGTATCATCTAATTTGATTATGAAAATAAATAGACGTGATATTTTACTACACCCCCCCCCCCCATTTCGAGCCTCACGTGATTAATGGACAGCCCTAAAGATTATTTATCTATTGTTTAATTGTTTGTCTATGCTACTCAGTAAAACCCAATAAGTATTCTTAGTAGGTACTCTAAAGAATACACATAAAAAGGAGATAAGTACTCACAATATAACCGGCGCGCTACTGTGACGGTGAACGTATCAATAGTTAATGTAGTACAACAAGTACAAGTGCTAAGCAACACACAAGAGCAAACAGACGGGAACTATACTGCGGACTGTCTTGAGCATCGAAGTGTGTGCTCTGCAACCAGGTGTTTTAAATTTTATGTGTAAGCAATAAAGTTAGCTTTTCGATGTTTCCTTAACGTTTTATTAAAACTTTCCAATTGCCTAATACGTATTTCTGGAATTGTTGATTTGCCAAAGCGAAGCACCTACAGAAAATAATACGTAAGTACCTGGTCTAACGGTGTAGCATACGGTGGAGGTGTGCCCTGCCTGGGCGGAGCACCGCCGTGTCCTCGTGGAGGCGATCGGCGGCGGCGACCTCTCTGCGTCCTCATGTCCCTAGCCGCCGCAGGAGGAGACGCCCCGGGCGTCGGGAGTCGTTTTTTTTTTTTGTTTTGGCAGGAGTTGGAAATCCTCATGGACACCCAGACTGTCTCACGTGTGACACAGTCTGGGTAGTGCCGGACTCTTACCGGCTAAAACCACACTCCTGCCTTTGCTTAGTGTTCCTCTAACATAATCAGAGCCCTTGTTAGACGATGCGGATTACTTGTCGTCGGGTTTTATTATAAGTTACGGGCAGTCCTGTTTTAGGAATAGGAGAGTTCATGGAAGCGGTTGCCTCACTTCGCTTGATTCAGCCAAATCAAATTTCCTTATTTTCTACTACTTAGAGGTGTTCTATGAAAGGTCGACTTCTTAATGTACTTACAACATGGTTTTTCTTATTTTTTGGTTTTTTATTTTTATTTTTATTTGTTTTTATTTATTTTTAGAGTCTACTTATGCTTAAACCTTAAATAGTTCTATATCTATTTTCTTAATCTTTACCTTATTATATATGACTATCCTAATATATATACAATATATCATATAGACATATTTTCTTAAACAATTTCTTATATTTAATTCTAATTCTATCGACATTACATAATAATATTCTATACAATTTCCGGAGTGTTCGCTGTATCTTAATCCTGGCAGACTCATAGCTGCTATTTTGAGTACCGTGAAGTCAATACTTTTCAATTTGCTGCCAGAGCGCATCCAGGTTTCAGAATGTGCTGCCAGTGCGTCGTGATAATAGTTTTCCTTTAGGTTTAAATAGTGTTTGGTGACTTGCACTCCCCGGACCAGTGCAGCACATTCATTGCGGTGTTTAAATAGTGCTTGGTGACTTGCACTCCCCGGACCAGTGCAGCACATTCATTGCGGTGTTTAAATAGTGCTTGGTGACTTGCACTCCCCGGACCAGTGCAGCACATTCATTGCGGTGTTTTAAGATAGTGACATCTTTCTCTACATCACCGAGCTCGTCGAACCACAACGGTAAGTTAAAGTTACAAATGCTGTTTACTTTATATGTATTGTTCGTTTTAAATGGACTAATTACTAAATCTGTTTTATTGTTTATTTTATTAATTTTAGGTGAGTTTAGTTTAGAGTCAGCGACTAATTGAGCCAATTTCTCATGAAGTTGGTTCCAATTTGCTTCTCTTGAGTTTTCAATTCTGTAACGGGATCTAATGAAATGGCTTGTGTTAAGTTTCTGTATTTTTATTTTTAAAACAATACCGTTGTGGTTTATTTTTCTCCAACACGTTAGCTGCACCTTAGCAGTAAGCCACCGACAGGCGCGCCAATGCATCCCATTTGACACGAACTGGGCACACGCTGTCGAAGGCAATTTGGTCGGTGCGCTCTAGATTGGCTGTTAGGCAGTTGTGGCATTTTGGAGCCTCCACTGCCAGACGTGACGGACACTCAGCCCGCATGTGGGGTTCCCCGCAGTGTATGCAGAGGTCAGCGGGCTGCGTGCACAGCTTCCGGCTGTGACCATAGCACAGACAGCGAGTGCACTGCACCAGTGGAGACTGGTCCTGCACTCGCACCCGCTGTAGGTCGATGTGCACGCGACCCACCGTCGTCAGTCTCTGCCATACCGTCGGAGACACTCGCAGTATGATATGGCACATGTGGGGGTTCCTCGTCCTTCAACGATACTAAACCCCCAACCTTAGATCATCTGCAGGAATGTCTCCGATCAGGTGGCTATTTTGCCGCTGCAGGGGTTGTGTGACCTCCACATCTGTGTGGCAGGAGAGGACATCCTTGATGATGATAAGGGGATCCCTATTTTTCACCTCTTCTGCCACCAGATTGCCAGCTTTGCGTATGCGTTCCGTCACCCTGGTCATCTCCTCCTTGGTACTAAACCCGACCACGACCTTTTGGTCCCTCGCTTTTCGCAGCCGTTCTACCCTTGTGCCCTCATTTCGGGCATCGACCGCCGTCCTCAGCTTCTCAATGACCTCTTCACTCGTGTCCTGATCATTAACAGATGATACCACTACCGAGTGAAGAGGCCCCTGGGTGTTCTGCTTCGGGCCGGCGGCGATTTCCGCGAAAGTCGGGCCTTGGCCTGCAACGTAGCGAGGGGCTTCCAGGAGTTGCTCCGACAGAGCCTGGGTGTGCTGTTGACACACCTGCAGTACCTCTTTGTGCTCTTTGAGGCCTGCTACGAGGGTCTTCATGAGCTCTGTCAATTTAACTGTGGTCGGCCTGGGCTCATGTGTCGTCTCCAATTTGTCTGATCCGTCAGTTGGTCTGACTTTTTCAGTTTCGGCTTCTTTCACCAGCTGATAGAGTCGCTCCACGGCTTTGGTTATCTCGTCCTTGATTTCTTTCTTTAAGTTACGAGAGCTTAAAAGCTGGATTTTCGCCTTTTGTAGGCATGCCCTTGCCTCCGTGGTCCTGTTTTGGTACTTTACAGGTGGCTCTTCCCTAGGCGAACTCTGCACGGTACCCACCGGCTTTGGGCCATCCGACCTGTTCTGAGAGGCGACCGTCGACTTAGATTTCACCTTTGGGGGGGTAGTCACCGGGGCTTTCTTCAGTGGTGATGGAGTTCTAAGAGGCTGTCCGGACCTTAATCCCTCAGCCTCCCACTCCCCAACACTACGCCTCACCGACGGGCCAGCCTGTGCAATTCGAGGCATCGCCGTATCTGAGCTCTCCACGGCGACCTTTAGTTTGCTCACCGGTGTCTTTATCCCGAACATTTTGGCTGAATTATGGAGAGAGACTGTGGAACGACTAGGTTGTCAGAGGACACTATTGTCTGTTACTAAATCCCTGTAAAGGGGGGATTAGCCAGAATTAAAATAAACGAAATACTGTATAAAAAAAACGAGCCCAATAGCGGGGACTCGGTCAATTCGAATAATACAGGGTCACTTATGCCTTCAGGGGACGCTAATATATCATGAAGACCGTCACTTTCCCTAAGTTATACCGCAGGTAGGTATAAGTGAAGCTTGCAGAACCAATAATTATGATAATAATTTTCGACAGAATCTGAAGTTTAACTAACTATAGACCACAGGGTGGGTGGTGGTCAAAATTCTATTTCAGCTAGACACACGGGCGAGGTGTCGGAAGACGCGTCTCCACGCGGGCCAGCTTACTACGGCATTACTTTAGTTTTCACAGAAGGAAAATCGAAAATTATGGTCTAAAAACGTGATTTTTCACGGAAAATTTTGAAATAACCTCTAATAACTCCACCGAACAAGACTCCAGCTCGCGGAACGCGCACCAGAATACAGGTAAGGCAGGTAGGTTGCTATTTATACTAATAAAAACAGGGTTAACGATAAGAATTTTGAGATAAAAATAAAAATAAAAAGCTCGGGTCGACGGTGCGTAGTGTTCCACGCGCGCCTCAAAGAGATGTCAGCAACAATGAAAGCGTCAGCTAGGACCGATGCCTACCGGGGTCCCGTGATTGTCCGAAAGAGATACCGTGACCCTGGCACAGGGGCAACTGATGGAACACGGGTGGGTTTTAGTCAGTAAAAGTCTGACACGCCCTCCCGCTCCGCCCAGAGCGGGAGAAGTCATTTCCACATAAGTGATTACCAATCCAGAAAAAAAAAAGTACCTGGTTTACATAATTTATGTGTGTCGATTCGCCCGTTACGGGCGAGTAAATTAGTGCGAAGCGACAATTTTTTTTTTTGACTGGCCTGTTAGTCTAGTGGTTAGTGACCCTGACTGCTAAGACTGAGGTCGAGGGTTCGATTCCCACCCAGGACAAATCTTTGTATGATGAGCACAATCATTTGTTCTGTGTTTGGGGTTAATTTATCTATAACTAGCTTTTGCCCGCGGTTTCGCCCGCGTGGATGTCGGAAATTATCGCAAGAGGACGTACTACCGCGGTAAGAATGTATGAATGCATGTTATACATACATAAAATTACGCCATTTTCCCATGGGGGTAGGCAGAAACTACGGAACGCCACCTGCTACGATCCTTACATATCATGTGTGTTAGATGTACCTACTTAAAATAAAAGTAATAGTATTCAGAGTAAGAAGACTGCGAAATAGGGCTGGATTGAATTGAATATAAGTCTTCCTGGTTTTTCTTAACACTCCTATTCTACCTATACAGACACTTAATTATTTACCAGACACCAAATCAAACATAGTTATAAGAATAGTACTTTGGCCAGTCGCTTCGCCCGTATAGCTGTCGGAAAATATTACCCGGGAACCTACTACTGGGATGAAGTATATGGTAAGTATCCAGGATAACCAAAAATCCATATCCATCCAAAAATCTAAACATCGAAGCCATATTTCGCGGTCTCTTACTTGGAATATTACAATTCGGTTTATTTCGAGTACTTCGAACACACATGATATTTGCATTTACTATGAAGCCAAAGTAATATGTATTACAATATAACAATCCTACTAATCCTGCACTACCCGACCGCTACCAACCGGGACGGCCGGACGCGGGACGGCCCGCTAGCCGTAGCATATTTTAATACAATGTAATCTCTGATATCTTCTAAAATATTCATTTTAATGATATACTGTCAAGGGCAATTTTGATCTATATGAAATGCACAACGTATCTAATGTATTTAATTGGATAAAGATTAATGCTAATATTTCTTAAAATCGCTTCGTAAATAAGCCATTAACATCTAAGCCATATTTCGCGGTCTCTTACTTGGAATAATAAAATTCGGTTTATTTTGAGTACCTACTTCGAACACACATGATATTCGCATTTACTATGAAGCCAAAGTAATCTATATGTTAATACGTGAAGCGAAAACTTTGGATCCCTTTTTACGAAAATTGGGCGGACAGACGAGTATGAAATTTCGCACACTTATAGTTTATACAGAGAAGAAGTGACGAATGCTAATATTTTTTTTAAATTATGAGTAAAAATACATTATTTTCAATAAATAACACGGTACACACACTACTTTTCATTACCGTGTATTTAATACACACATGCATAGATATTCTTTTGTTTATGGTCCAAATCTGTGGTCCAATCGAGAACATCTGTCTTTAAGAGGCCTCTCACAAAATTAGAATGCTCGAGTTTAGGTAAACGACGGCAATCTTATGTATGTGTACGTAGCTATCCACACATGCACAATACAAACAGTCTAACGCGAGTGTCGAGCCGGTCTAAACAATCTTGGGCCGTTAGAATTATAATGTGGTATTTAGAGATTTATGAAAATACTTACTTTTATTTAGTCAGTCTAATAAAGATTTCTAGACTAATAAAAAATTACAAATATATGCTATGTAAAGTATGTTTACAATAAAAATAAAAAATTCAAACAATTACATATTGGTGCCGATTCTGTTGTACACCGAACTAAACTATCTCTAAAATTCCTTACTTTTAGCTATGAGAATTGTTACGCTATTCTGCAAGAAATAATCTCTACATGTAAAAAATATTTTGACACGACTAAAATCAAATTTGACAATCGCGACTCAACGTGGTATTATTTTTTCTTTTGGCTTCGCAACTTGGTACTTGTGTGCGTTACGCAATGAACTTGTTGAGAGACGACGGCGGCGCGCGCAAGGGGGCAGCGTGTTTTATATGGAACTAGCTTTTGCCCGCGGCTTCGCCCGCGTAGATGTCGGAAATTATCGCAGGAGGACGTATTACCGCGGTAAGAATGTATTAATCCATGTTATACATACATAAAATTACGCCTTTTTCCCATGGGGGTAGGCAGAAACTACGGAACGCCACCTGCTACGATCCTTACATATCATGTGTGTTTGATGTACTTAAAATAAAACTAATAGTATTCAGAGTAAGAAGACTGCGACATAGGGCTGGATTGAATTGAATATAAGTCTTCCTGGTTTTTCTTAACGCTCCTATTCTACCTATACAAACACTCAATTATTTACCAGACACCAAATTAAACATAGTTATAAGAATAGTACTTTGGCCAGTGGCATCGCCCGTATAGCTGTCGGAAAATATCACCCGGGAACGTACTACCGGGATAAAGTATCCTATATCGTAAGTATCCAGGATAACCAAAAATCCAAATCCATCCAAAAATCTAAACATCTAAGCAATATTTCGCGGTCTCTTACTTGGAATAATACAATTAGGTTTATTTTGAGTACTTCGAACACACATGATATTCGCATTTACTATGAAGCCAAAGTAATATGAATTACAATCCTACTAATCCTGCAATACCCGACCGTTACCAAGCGAGATGGCCGGACGTGGAACGGCCCGCTAGCCGCTCTGCGGCTATTTTATTATAATCTCTGATATCTTCTAAAATATTAATTTTAATGATATGCTGTAAAGGGCAATTTTGATCTACATGAAATGCACAATTTATTTAAGGTACTTAATTGGATAAGGATTAATGCTGTATTGCTTAAAATCGCATTCATAAATAAGCCATTATTTCTCGTAAAAAGTAAAGGATAAAAATGGTTATTTTGGGTTATCCCTAAGAGTTAGACATATACCATCGCGGACTTTATTGTAGAACTTTTTAAGGTGTACAATACTGTAGTACATTATTTTGAGCTATTTTGAAGAGTTCAGCCAGCGTTCGCAATGTAAGCGCAAAAAAATGTGTTTATTTATGACATCACATTAGAAACCTCTAAAATTATCAGTGTTTCTTTACTATATTATGGATGTTATATACATATAAACCTTCCTGTTGAATCACTCTATCTATTAAAAAAACCCGCATCAAAATCCGTTGCGTAGTTTTAAAGATATAAGCATACATAGGGACAGACAGACAGCGAAGTGACTTTATTTTATAATATGTAAAGATTAGCTTTTGCCAGTGACTTCGTAGCGTAACGTAGCGTAAGCGAGCGCTAAGAAAGGAAGTAGAATTGCACGGACGAAGTCACGGCCAAAAGCTAGTAAACTACAAAACTTCTTTATAAACCACATTTTTTGCTAATCTATTACTGTATGCCAAAATTATCAGACTACTGGGCGAGCTTACGCGCGAGCAAGCCACATAGAATTGCCCGTGTAAAAAAGAGTTTTCTCTCAAGTCTATACCCACAAATTTTAATGTCTGCCCTTGTGATTCTGGTCATTGCAAAGCACTTTGAGGGGAAACTGTATTCGTTTGAATTCAAAGGGAAGATCATTCAGGATCAATACAAAATAGGTTAGTATTTCTCACCTTAGTATTTCTTTTGGTTTTGCCATATAATTCATTTGAAAAAAAAAATTGGTTTGATTGTATATTTTAATTTTTTTTGAATTTTTAAATTATATTATTTTTGTTCAGGAGTAATTTTGTGCAATTTTTTGTATAAATCTTCTTGTCTATTTTGTTTTATGTTTTTGTGCAATTTTTATGAAATAGTTGTTGGTTTCGTAATCAGCGACTCAATAAATCATAAAAACGATACTCATCATAAATCATATAATCGCGATTAAAAATAGTCAGATTTAGTTAAAATAAATTATTTTAGTCAACATTTTTCTACAATTTATTAAAATAATGCTTTCATTGATAATAAACGAAACTCTTATACAAAAAATAAAATGCGAAGAGTAGCAAAATGTTGTAGTCGTAGTATATTTTTGCGTTCACGATACGAGTACCCGAAAACTGAGACGCGGGAAAAAATGGCACAGGTCCTGCCTCGTTGGGCGCTTGCGCCGTACTAAACGCTGCCCGCTTGTGCATCGTAATTTATTCAAATTTAGAGTGATTTCAAAAACGATATTATGTCTAATTAAATAAACTGATTTAAATTAAACTTGAGAATTCGATTCGTTATAGAGCATACTTTATATTGACATGAATTTTTTAATGTAATTATGCTTTATTCAAACCAAAAAAACGCGATAAAATTGCGAATAAATCGTAAAAATTGCCATAAGACTTATTTTTTTTTACTAATTAAGCTTATTAAAAATCAATATTCTTGTACTAAATGTAACAACTAGATTACATGTCTGATGTTTTGTGTATTTTTTTTACTCAAATTTCTACATATTAATGATAGAAATAGGAGTCTGAAATTGACCCTGCGCTGATTTTTAAGAAAACTAGTTGTGGGAGATTAATTACTACAAAGTAAACAAATAAGTTTTTGTAAATGTGCTACTAAAAGTGACAAAACAAAAGATTGATCTATTTTTTACATGTATTCGTCAATGCCAGAGTATTTATAATGATGCGATGAGAGGGAAATAAGGCGACTAAAATCTTAGATATTCGCGCAAAAATGTAAAATGGCTCTCTTACTGAATGTCAAGTATAACCGACTTTACATATTATAAAATAAAGTCACTTCGCTGTCTGTGTGTCCATATGTTTGCTTATATCTTTAAAACTACGCAACGGATTTTGATGCAGGTTTTATTAATAGATAGAGTGATTCAACAGGAAGGTTTATATGTATATAACATGCATAATATAGTTAGGAAACGCTGATAATTTTAGAGGTTTCTAATGTGAGGTCATAAATAAACTCATTTTTTTGCGCTTACATTGGGAACGCTGGCTGAACCCCACGAAATAGATCAAAATAATGTACTACAGTATTGTACACCTTAAAAAGTTCTAAAAAAAGTCTGCGATGGTATATGTCTAACTCTTAGGGATAACCCATAATAACCATTTTTATCCTTTACTTTTTACGAGAAATAATGGCTTATTTATGAATGCGATTTTAAGCAGTACAGCATTAATCCTTATGCAATTAAGTACCTTAAATAAATTGTGCATTTCATGTAGAACAAAATTGCCCTTTACAGCATATCATTAAAATTAATATTTTAGAAGATATCAGAGATTATAATAAAATCACCGCAGAGCGGCTAGCCGGCCGTCCCGCGTCCGGCCGTCCCGGTTGGTAGCGGTCTGGTAGTGCAGGATTGTAATATTGTTCATTCATATATTACTAGTGATAGCCCACTGGTCGAAATTCGACCGTACTTCATTTGAATAGAAATACATTATTAAATGAAAAAAAAAGACATATAATAATAAAATATCTGGATGACCGAGCTATGCTCGGTATTTTTTGGTAAATAGTGTTTAAAGTAATAAGTTTATGTTCAAGTTGATTATCGATCTATTTTATTATAATCTCTGATATCTTCTAAAATATTCATTTTAATGATATGCTGTAAAGGGCAATTTGATCTACATGAAATGCACAACGTATCTAATGTATTTATTTGGATAAGGATTAGTGCTGGATTGCTTAAAATCGCTTCGTAAATAAGCCATTATTTCTCGTAAAAAGTAAAGGTAAAAAAATGGTTATTGTGCGTTATCCCTAAGAGATAGACATATACCATCGCGAACTTATTTATAGACCTTTTTAAGGTGTACAATACTGTAGTACATTATTTTGATCTATTTCGTGGGGTTCAGCCAGCGTTCGCAATGTAAGCGCAAAAAAATGAGTTTATTTATGACATCACATTAGAAACCTCTAAAATTATCAGCGTTTCTTTACTATATTATGCATGTTATACACATATAAACCTTCCTGTTGAATCACTCTATCTATTAATAAAACCCGTATCAAAATCCGTTGAGTAGTTTTAAAGATATAAGCATACATAAGGACAGACAGACAGCGAAGTGACTTTATTTTAAAATATGTAATGATGATGATGAAATCATAATGATGATGATAGTATGTATGTATTTAGAAATATATAAGTATGTTTATCAGTTGTCTGGTTGCCATAGTACAGGCTCTGCCTAGTTTGGGATCAGATACCGTTGTGTTGGTTGCCCAAAGGTATTATTATAAAAAAACCGGCCAAGTGCGAGTCGGACTCTCGCACCGAGCGAGGGTTTCGTACAAACCTGTAGGTATTCTTGGTCTATGCATAAGGTTTATGTTTATGAAACTAAATGTTTTTTTTTTTTATTTTTATTGGCTTGGCTAATAAGTAATGAGCGTTTCAGTTTTTACTTACTGGAAATTTCGGGTAAGCTCGAGAACTTTCTAGGCCCCTGGTATATAAAGAGCGAGTCGCGCTCATGCGCGTTATTCATAGTTTGGCTGTTAGTGCTTTAAAGTTTACAAAGAAATGAGTGATATTAAAACCAACGTACGACATTGTTTTTTATATGAGTTTCAATCTGGGCATTCTGTTGCAGAAGCTACACGTAATATATGTCAAAGGATAGCTCACGATGCAGTCTCCGAAGCAATAGCAAAGCGCCGGTTCCAACGATTCCGCAATAACGATTTTTCCTTAACCGATCAACCAAGGTCTGGGCGGCCCGTGGAAATAGATATCGATAAATTAAAACTATTAATCGAAGAAGATCCTCGAGGGACTACACGTGATTTGGCTGTTCAGCTCGAGTGCTCTCATGGCACCATAGAAAATCATTTAGATGGTTTGGGAAAGACTTACAAATATAGCGACTTATCCGTAGAACAGAGTCCGATGTGATCATAGAGCAAAAACGAGTTTATTAGCTAGACGAGATAAGGAATACGAATTCTACAGGTCTATGTTTTTAAAATTTTCGTATCTTATTTAGTTTCGGAAATATAAAATCGAATAACGTTCAATCTGACATCTTCTCCGCATTAAAACGCACGGAGTGAACAAGCGACGGCGCGCGGGGAGCGGGGGGTGGTGCGGGCGCCCCGTCCGTTCGTCAGTCCGGCCGCTATTTCTTGGAAGAAGGGCGTTTTTATGTTATGCGCTTAGCTATTTAAGTTTCAATGAATAAATTAATGAATTCATCAAGTGTGCATGAACAAGCTTATTTTTAGAGATGCCACAATCACGGAAAATGTTAGATATGCTTAAAGAAGAAGCAGAAAGGCCTGAGCTTAGTGCATCATTTTCTAATGTTCCTGCTGTTTTCTCCAAAGAAAGTGTAAATGCTGGTAAGTTGACGATTTCAGTTGTATTATTTCATGATTCACACTATAAAGTTCTTAAATTAATCAACATTGTGTCAAAATTGCTTTTTTATCTGAGTAAACAGTTGTTGGCGATTGATTTTTACATAGGACGTTTTTTGACGGAGAGGTATAGAAACGCATTTTTAATGCAAAAATAGGATAGACGTGATGGATTATCACAGGGTAATCATTATTTCTGTAAAAATACACAGTAAAAAGTAGGAGTTTTGAGAAACATTAGGACGATTTTATGCGAACATTATTGAACTTCTAAGCGATTCATGTGAATATAGGACGTTTCTCTACGGAATCAGTGATACGATTTGTTGGTTCATTATTAAGATAGGACGTTGTTACTGGGATACGGAAATCAGATAGGACATTGTTCACTTAAAAATATTGTTAAATATAATTATTTTTTATTTAACATTTGTTAAATTATGGCTAAATACAATTATATTGCACAATTTATTATTATAAATAGTTTTTTTTTAAGAATACATGTAATAATATACAGTTTTTTTTTCATTTCAGTTGTGAATGTTGATGACAGCGGCATAATACAAAAAACGTCACCATTGCCTCCTGGTGCTGAAGAAATCAGTCAGGAACTAGCTGACATATGGAAAGAAGTTTTGTATGAAGATTGTGGGACTAAAGGAGTTACCTGCAACAGCTCAGTACCGAATGTTATGTCTGATCCGTCTGCTGAGAATGTTTACACCAATCAACCTAGTACATTTTCTTTGGAAGTGCCTTCTAGTTTTGAAAATTCACAGATTCTCACCACCGATCTACCCCGGTTAATTCGGAACTGTCTGTGCCAACTCCTATGCCGTCTCCTACTAATGCCCATTCGATGTTGCGATAGTGCATTCTGCCCCTAATGTAGACAGTATCCCTGTGATTGCTTCGTCGTCATTTAGCACCATGGATTCGCCTTCTAATTCACACTCAAGCGATCGAATCGTGACGAATAAAACGACAAAAAAACCACAGAGGTGCCCAAAAGAATGGAAAAACACTAAACGCAAATGCCTTAAGAACTTAGGTCAAAAATATGTAACGAAAAAGGGAAAAGCCGTTGACGAAAAAACAATGGGGCCATCATGCAAATGTCGTTACAAATGCCCTTATAAAATATCTCACCAACAGCGACTAGACTGCTTCACAAAATTTTGGCAACTTGGAGATCGAGCTGAAAAAGAAAAGATGCCTAAACCAAGATATTCCTAATAATAGGAAATATCCCTTTAAGTATTATCTGCCTCTAATCACAGGTTCTAGCGAATCTCATTGTGAGAAAACTGAAGTATGCCAAACTATGTTTATTAATACTCTTGCCGTTTCAACTCGTAACTTGAAAACTGCGTGGAAGAAGTACGAAGGAAGTGCTATTTTAGAGGAGGACAGACGGGGTCGCCACGACAATCATAAGATCGTCATAGATGATGCAATGAAACAAAGTGTTTGTGATCATATCCGGGCATTTGTCCCCGTTGAATCCCATTATATACGCAAGAATAGCCAAAAGCTCTACCTACAAGGAGACTTAAGCATAACAAAAATGTTCAAATTGTATCTTGAATGGTTCGACCCCGAGAAATACACTTCGAAGGCTACAAAAGAACGCCAGTATCGTGACATTGTCAACTCAAACTTTAATCTAGCTTTCCATATTCCCAAAAAAGATCAGTGCGACGAATGTCACATTTTCCGATTGAAAAATAATCCAACGGACCAAGAAAAAGAAAACTTTGAACAACACCAAACTAATAAGAAAGTCGTAAGGGATTTAAAAAGCCAAGATAAAAAAGACGCTGAGGAGTCAAATGGAAACATGGTTACGTCTGTGTGTGATTTTGAAAAAGTATTACAGTGTCCTCATGGCAATATAAACATTTTTTACTATAAGAGAAAGTTATTTTCTTTTAACTTCACGGTCTTTGACATGGCTAAAAGGAAAGCTATTTGTATTATGTGGGACGAAACTGTGGCAAAACGTGGCGCAAACGAGGTTAGCAGTTGTCTCTTAGATTTTATTAAGGCTAATGTTGTCCAAGGAGCCAAAGAGTTTCGGTTTTGGTCAGACAATTGTGCTGGCCAAAATCGTAACCGCTTTGTATTTTCGTTATACGTTTACGCCGCAAAGATGTTCAACATATGTATAACACATCGATTTTTACAGAAAGGCCACACCCAAAATGAAGGGGATAGTGTCCACTCTGTCATTGAGAGAGCTTCTCATACCAAAACTATCTACACCCCTCATGAATGGCGTTTATTAGTAAGATGGGCCAAGAATGAAGGAGAACCCTATATTGTCCGCAACGTAACCCAGAATGACGTGTTTGACTTTAAATGTCTTGTTAATAATAAGGTTTGGATGGAAGACATTAAGGGCAAGAAGATTAACTGGAACAACATTAGAGAAGTTTACGCAGACGGAAGTGATCCCAACAAATTGTTTTTCAAATATGATCTGACTCAACCTGATTATAATATTTTAGTGATTCGTGGTAACACGAGGAATTCTCTACAAACTGAACTAAAACCTGCATATTCTGAACACATTATGGTTCCTGCTGCAAAATTTAAAGACTTAATCGATATGTGCCGCTCAGAAGTAATTCCCTTAGAGTATCATTCTTACTTTAACTCTTTGCCACATCACACCACTATTGATGTTTCTGAAGAATCGGATGATGACGTATCGGAATAAAAAATATTTTTAATTTTTTAAATCTTTTGATAGCTCAATTCTTCCGACTGATTTAGCGAGCAATGGTTGATTATAATAAGTAGGATGTAGTTTAGTGTACCTAGTTACCATGCTGTGATACGATATGTCATTTAAGTTTTAGTATGACGCCTCCAAGGCATTTATAGGTAAACGTACCCACGGTTTATTTGTTAAAAAAAGAACCTCGTCTAGGTCACGATGTTTTTAAAATAGGACTGAATATTATTTTGAAAAGACATATTTTGATATTTTATAACACAAAGTAAGTTTTAGATTATGCTAGTTTTAAGTCCATACCTGTCTGTCATGTGATTGCTGTTCAATATGATGCCATTTAATGGTTTTGATAACTGTTTTGAGATTTTTTTAATTAATAAACGATTTTAAATAATCATTTTATTTTTTATTTCGTGATCTGGGACGGTAGCTTCAATATGGCTAATATTATGTTAAAATATTTTAAGGTGGTTATTCACAAAGAACTCTTAAGGCATGGGCAATTCCAACAAAAAAATACCCATGTGAATATAGAACGTCACTTAATTCAGAGGTCTCCGTAAAACAACGTATTATGTTCACTACAAACCCTCGCTCTTCCGCTATATAGCGAACAATGTTGATATGGGACTCACTATCTCGTGAAATAAAAGGATAAGAAATTCACACTACATAGCATTTAACTAGGCTGGGGCGTTGTTACAACATACCGAAAAATCAAAATGTCAAGTCTCACCTTTTAGGAGTTACACAAGTCAACAACTTCTCTAACCTCTACTGAAAACCATCAATCCTTCAGATCAGACTTTGTTCTACGGATGAGTCGATAGTGTTTGGGTACCCCATCAATTAAGTAAAGGTCACCTGACCTACCGAGCTGAGATTTGTGTACAACTTTTATCTTTCCGCCGTACATTTAATTGGTTAGATCATCTTGTCACTGGAGATGAAAAGTGGGTTCTCTATATTAATCACACACGCAAGCGCCAGTAGCTAGGATGTAAAGAACAGGAAAAACCAACGTCAAAAGGTGATCTTAATCCTCGCAAGGTAATGCTTTCTGTCTGGTGGGATATACATGGAGTAATAAGCTGGGAATTTCTTCCTACTAATACTACGATTACAGCAACAGTATATTGTAATCAACTCGAAAAACTGAAGCTTGACATCCATCGCGAACGTCCACAACACGACAAAATATTTTTCCTGCACGACAATGCCCGGTCGCATATTGCTAAGAGTACCAGGTTAAAACTATTGGAGCTTAATTGGGAAATAATACCCCACCCTCCATATTCGCCGGACTTAGCACCAACTGATTTCAGCTTGTTCCGATCACTTAGTAATTATTTACGGGAAAAAAACTTTGATGATGAACCACACTTGAAACAATACATAGATGATTTCTTCAATTCAAAACCAACCAAGTTTTATGCGGACGCCATTCACTCTTTGCCAGATCGATGGCGAATGGTAGTAGAAAACGACGGTGAATATATTATTAATGATTAACAATTATTCATTTAATAAATAAATACAAATAAAATAGTTGTATGTCGCTCATTACTTATTAGCCAACCCAATATATTTGAGTTGATTGAATGAAAGGTAAATTGCGGTTTACGATTTATGACGTATTAAAAAAACACTACTTACTAGATCTCGTTCAAACCAATTTTCGGTGGCAGCTTACATGGTTATGTACATCATATATTTTTTTTTAGTTTTATCATTCTCTTATTTTAGAAGTTACAGGAGGAGGGGACACACATTTTACCACTTTGGAAGTGTCTCTCGCGCTAACTATTCAGTTTAGAAAAAAATGATATTAGAAACCTCAATACCATTTTTGAAGACCTATTCATAGATACCCCACACGTATGGGTTTGATGTAAAAAAAAATTTTGGGTTTCAGTTCTAAGTATGGGGAACCCCAAAATTTATTGTTTTTTTTTTCTATTTAAATTTCGGCAAAAAGTAGCTGTGACATACGGACGGACAGACAGACAGACATGACGAATCTATAAGCGTTCCGTTTTTTGCCATTTGGCAACGGAACCCTAAAAAGGTATTATTATTCTTTAATAATTCGCTGAAAAAATGGAATTCACAGGGGCTTTGTCAACTGCTGTGGTTTTATAATTAAGTATTTAACCCTTAACTGGTATCGTAAGTTTGACATACGTAAGTGGTGGGGGGGGGGGGGGACCAAACATGAATATTCTATTGAGAATAACATAATACCTATAATTGAGTATAGGTCAGTATATCAGTAGGCTATAGGTATAATATAGGTACCTGTAGTACCTGCCTACATGAGAACTGTTATCTATTGAGTAGTACATATCCTAACGAAGTCGTACAGTAGCCACGTGAATACTGTACTCCTTTGCCTGGGGGCTGGAAGAGCCTGGGGAGAGAAACACCATGTGCGTAGTGCACATGGTGTTTAACTAAATAACGCATACAAGTTAGTGAGTAGATATTTTATTTAAACCTAAATAGTTGGTTCACATTATTGTTGTTAGATATGATTTTATGTTTTTTATTATTTTATTACTGGTCTAAACTAATCGTTATAACTGCTACGTCGGCCATGTGCGTGCCGGCGCGCGGCGCGGCGCCGGGTGTCGCCGCCGCTCGGTCCGCTCTGTCGCGTCGCTTTAGGTAATGTTTCCTTGTTGTGTGCCTCTCTATCACAACAATGGCGTGCGCAGCGCGCGGCGGGCGCGGGCGGGCCGCGCGCGCGGGGCGGGGGCTCACCTGACGACAGGTCCGTCTCCTTCATGACCTCGGCCCAGGCGGCGTCCTTCAGCTCCTGGTCGCGGTACTCGATAGCCGTGGTGTTCCACAGGCACGGGTACTTGCGCACGGTCTCGATGAAGTGCTCCATGGCGGGCTCGGCGCGGTCGGTGCGGCGGCGGCGGCGGGCTCGCGCGCGATACTGAGCCGAGCGGCGCAGCGCGGCCGGCGGGGGGCAGCTCGCGGCCGCCCGGCGCCGCGCCCGGCCGCGCCGCCTGCCGCCGCGCCCGCCAGCGGCGCCACCGGCGCCCCGCGCCTCGCCCCACGGCCCCACGGCCCCACGGCCCAACTGCGACACGCTGCTCGCACAACGATGATCATAAAGAGCTAGATAATTATGTACCTATCAACATGACCACCGTCAATAATTTGTTAGTTAGGTTCATGTACGTCAACGTTGAAAGCTCTTAGAATGCCGTAATAAAGAGATACAGATTCACCCATCCCGATGGTCGGGGATCGATATTACAACTTACAACCATAACTTTACGAAACTGCTGTTGAATCGTCAAGCTACATAATTTTTTCGTTCATTGTTTAGTAAAATGGCCGTTCTTTAAACGAGTACGTACCTCATTATTGACTGCGTAGTTCCATAAAGGTATACCGTGAAAATAATCATTTAAAGTGTTAAATCTGTAACTTTCTGCCTGTTCGTCTTTTTACAATTAGCGGTAAACTATAGAACAACAATACGAACATAAGTAATACAATAATGCTGATCCCCATAATAACAACAATAATAACCTCACCGCCGCGCGCCGCACTGTGGGCTGGATTTCGGCTTTCATAGACATCCGATCAGTACCTAATCTCGAAAGTGGTGACTTTTATGTTTCGGAAGAACTAATACATACTCCAAAATTGTATCATTATAGTACTGACTTATAAACGGCTCATAGAGATTTTTTAATTAAAAAAATTGTATGGAGCCGACGGAATAAAACGATATAAGTATCTCCGGTTTCGCACAATTGGCCCTAATTGTTTTTCAGGGAGTGAATCTTTGAATTATTTGAGATTTTTTGGTATATTGCGTTATAAGGCCAGAGGTGCGAAACCTTTTTTTAATAATCAAATATTTTTTTTGTTCTGTATCAAAAGTTTAACTTTATTCCAGGTTGGCGTCTATAACTACCGCAATAAATATGTATAATAGGACCACGAAAATAAATGAATATACAATAAATACATATTTAAGTGACAATTATTGAACTTTTATTTTTAATAATCGGTATTTTTGTGTTTTGTAACTAAAATTGATTTTTATTCCAGTTTGGAATCTATATTATATGGCTTTAAGGCCATAATTTAATAACTACTTATGTTGAAAAAATAATGAAACAGTAATCATTAACGTCATTAACGCCATCTACATCATCATCTTCAGTTGGAACTGTGACCAAAAGAAAGTATCCTTGGAGAGCTTTTGAGAATTTAGGAACGAAGAAAAAAAGAAGATAGTTCAAGATTGTTTTAAAAGTGAACTCGGCTTACTCATTGATGTGGTGAAGCAAGGCTATGGTACTACTAATGACGGTAACACAACTAGAAGGTTTTTTAAAGATCCGGTGAATACTGCTGATATAACAGGACTCGATGCTTAACTGATTCACCGTTTTGCTGTTATTTTGCAAGCGGTAACTTCCGGTGAGCATGTGGATACTGTGAAAGTGAAACACACAAAGATTGCGCATAAAAAACTGCTGAGAAGTACTTGTCCTTGTATAATTGGTACTACGTGTCTGCAACCGTGCACAAACTGCTACTTCATGGAGCTGACATTATTACTTGTAATGCGATTGTACCAATTGTGAACCTTTCTGAAGAGGCTTCGGAAACCCGCAACAAGGATTTCCGAATATTCAGAGAACACAACTCTCGTAAGAAGAGTAGAGTGAGTTCTAATGAATACATTTGAATGTTCTTCTTCTTTCTTCAGATCCACTTATTTCATCGATGAGACCCACTTTTGATGCGAAGAATAAGAAAACTTTCTTGAGTGAACAGTTTGATCTACTTAAGCTTCGAGAACCTGAGTTTGAATTTGAATTCAGAGACGTTTCTCATTAGACCCTGAATCTGAATTATGTAATTTCACAGTAATGTTTCATTATTTTTTCGACATTCTTATTTAAAGGTCATAGTTATAATGCCAAACTGGAATATAAATCAATTTTAGTTCCAAAACACAAAATACCGATTATTTTTAAACAAGTTCAATAATTGTCATTTAAATATAATGTACTTATTGTATATTCATATACTTTCGTGGTCCTATTATATTTATTGCGCTATTTAAAGACGCCAAGCTGGAATAAAGTTAAACTTTTGATACAGAACAAAAAAAATATTAGATTATTAAATATGCTAATTAGTCAAAATGCAATTACCGGATAATACAAGTCAACGAACTTACTTAGAGAACTGATAACATTAATTAGCATACTGTACTAATAACAAAGCCATTTATTCGGACCTTTTGAAAATTATGCTACTACAATAAAGTATACATATGTTATGAATAAAGCTTAAAAATAAATAAAAAAGATATAAAAGTAATTCTGTTGCTAACAGCAGCTGTCTTACTGTGCTATAGAGGGCATACTGCGCTATACAGGCTCAAATTAAAATACCTGGATTTGTTTTACCCAAGTGTTAGGTATCGATATGGAAAAGGAAAAGTTTTTTTTATCATTCAAATCGATCAGCTGTTTTTGCAATTTTTCGTAGAACTTTTTTTTTACATGTTTCTAAACATCATAACATAACAGTCGATTGGTTGCCTTAATGTACTGGAAGTACATGTCACAGAGTCATTTGAAGTTTTGACCAAAGTTGGGAAGATGAAAAAAAAAGAAAGGTTTCGCACCTCTGGTCTTATAAAGTTATAACGCAATATACCAAAAAATCTCAGATAATTCAAAGATTGACTCTCTGAAAAACAATTAGGGCCAATAGTGCGAAACCGGAAATATATCGTTTTATTCAGTCAGCTCCATACAATTTTTTTTAATAAAAAATTCTCAATGAGCCGTTTATAAGTCAGTACTATAATGATACAGTTTTGGAGTACCTATGTATTGGGTCTTCCGAAACATATTCAGACATAAAAGCAGGGACTTGAAACGTTACTCCAATCTCTCTCTAATAACGCTACGCATAGTTTCAGTAACGATAATTTGTACCGTTCCACCAGGATCGTAACTAAATATTTATTTTGGTTACAACGATATGAACAACGGAACGAAATCTTAAACTATTTAGTGACAATAACAAAAATATATCGTTACTAGTATAACGAAATAATAACGTTATTCATTTCGATACGCAACCTTGAGGGCTGAGGCACATAAGTACCTATTAGATTATTCCCGCTCCCCGCTTGTCCCGCTCCCCGCTTGAGTTCAATACGGCATCGGCAACGTAACATTTCGCCGTGATTGTTTGTTTACTGATTTCTGTCGAATATTTTGAGTTTGACAGTTTTTCTATTAAATCATGGGCCGTAAGAAGAGGAATTTTGTATACAGATATTTTTTACTGAGTGACGACAAAGAAACGTCGAAATGTGATGTTCCACCTACAATCTTAAATTACGATTATTTACGATAATTTATCGATGATAACCAAAAAGTTAACATGTCAGTTATATATTGCAAGATAGTATGACGTTATTTGAAGAAAGTTTTCAATCATATTTCGGTTTCGTGATCGCGTTGGCGGCAAAATTTTATACCTACCTATTCGATACTACGATGACAACGTTATAGTTAGGGATTCTTCGCCCGCTCATTTGATTTTGATTTATTCATAACGTCCGCGAGCGCGACTAATGTTCTGTTTACAATTACTAAAGGTTTGTCGTATAGTATTTTATAACAAATTCGTATTGCAAACTACGATATAGGGCATGCATTGTTTAAAAACACGTTAAGTTTTGTTGTAAGTTTTTAAATAACAAACTAACACTATGCCCGCGGGGTCTGCGTAGATTTCGCATAGGTATTCTCCCAAAATAGAACCCATGTTATTCGCTGATAATGCAGATTTTTACAGATGAAGGAATTTTTATCATCAGTTTAGTATTTTTTGAGTTATTTACCATTAAAAAAAAACATAATTACAATAAATTAAAGTATTTTTAAAATATTATTTGTGTACCTACACATATCATAAATTAACATTTGGAAGTAAGTAGTTAGGTAACTTTAGGTAGATATCTATCTTTTCTCAATTTATATTTATAGCATAAAACCTCTATTATATTGTTTAACATGGGTTCCCTCTATCTGGCAGAAACTTGATGCTCCGAATTTTATTTGTCATAACACACTTGGCATAATCTTATTTAAGCGAACATTTGTAAGGCATAAAAAATGTTTAGCATAATCATTGTTTGGCCAAATGTTTATATGCTCGACTTTACGCTGGCATACTTTTAAGATGGCAGAATTTTATTTCGCATAATTACCTTTGGCAGACTTAAAATTCCGCATATTTTCGTTTAGCATAACATTTATTTAGAGCAATGATTATTTGGCATAATTTCACTTGGCGTACTATGAAGGTGGCAGAATTTCATTTAGAATAATTTTGCTAGGCATATTTTCATTTCTATTAAATTGCATTTTAACCTTAAATAAAATGAAATATTGTCTCAAAAAGTCAGTATATGTTGTGCTACAAAAATTATTGACAGAAACGAATCGCTGTAGAACCGACTTCACGTAGTCTTGTCTGCCCTACCCCTAGAGTGTAATTTAAGCCCGCGTGGGACCGTCGGAGCCCCGCAGCGCCGGAGCCGTGACAGAAACCATGCATGCTGCATGTTGCATGCTCGCCTGCATGCTGTAAGCTTGCTTGCATGCTGCTTGCTTGCTTGCTGCATGCTTGCTTGCATGCTGCATGCTTGGTTGCTTGCATGCTGTATGCTTGCTTGCATGCTGCATGCTTGTTTGCATGCTGCATGCTTGTTCGCATGCTGCATGCTTGTTTGCATGCTGCATGCTTGCTTGCATGCTGCATGCATGGTGTATGCTTGCTTGTATGAATGTCTGCATGTAGGGTTTTAACTGTATGCATAGTGTATGTTTGTTTGCATATTCGCATGCTTCTGATAAAGAAATAAAAACCACATATGTTGACAATCAAATGTTTTATTGAATATTCCTACATGCAGAATGTGTGAATGTGTGTTTCAATTATTATGGATATGAAATGTATGCCAAAAGATGATTCTAAGTTTAAAGTTTCTGAGATATGATAGTTCTGCCTTTTAATAACTATCGATATGAAATTATGCCAAGAGACGATTCTGACTGCGAACTTTCTGCGATATGATGGTTCTACTTTTTAATTATCATGGAATAAAATTTATGCCTAAAGATCATTCTGACTTATTAAATTATGCGTTGTGAATATATGATAAATGAGTGTAAGCCAAACGATTTTCTGCGAAATGAAGTTTATGCTATCCGCTGTTATGCAAAATAATATTATGACGAAAAAATTTCTGCCATAAAGGGTGGACCCGTTTAACATAGCATAACTAAAAAAAACATAAACTTAACATCACGCCTGTACTCCCACAGGGTTAGGCAGAGTTGTATTCCTAACACCCACGTTTCACCAGTTATGTTTTAGTCCCATGGAAGAGAGAGCGAACCTATTGTATTTAATTGTAACTAGGGATTGCAAAATCAGGATTATTTCCAAATCCGGATTTACAAAGTATAATCGCACACAAATCCGGACTATCCGGATTTTTCGAAGTTTTTTATTTTATTTGAAAAAAAACATAAGTTTACGTGTAAACTATACAACGACACTCAAGGGACTGTGCACATTTCGACGTTATAGAGAGTTGTGGTTAAAAATTAAAAAAAACCGCGCCATCCTTGGATCCCGATGCTTTGAAAGAAAGTAAACCAAATTTCTTCAGCAAACTTCTCCGCCTTAGCTTTCATGATCGGCCCCGACATTGGCATATTATGCTGGCGCTGTCGGTGAAATTATGATAGTATAGCTTGATCCAAATCTTCGTATTTAGGTTTCTTATTTGGAAGATTTTCCATCCTGCTCTGCTTGTAGAATTTTTTCTTTATTTTTCGATATGGTGGACACGGTAGAACGACTAAATCTAAAGCGTCTGCCAACATTACTTAAAAAAGTAAAACTTTTTCGTCAATACACACTGATTTTCTCTTACTTGCCATGTTTACAGTTAGAAAGTTTGTGAGCAACTTGGAATATGATAACGTATAGATAATCCATAACTCCTTGTAACAACACACATGCAAGCAATCCCAATTTGTAATCAAAAGAACGGATTTCTTAGAAAGTTCAGTATGATTCCAAAACTAAACAGGGCCTGCATCACATTCTGGCAATGCAGGAAAATGAAAGGTAAGAAGTGGGGCCTATCCCCCAAAATCATACTTTGACTGTACACCGCAGTGATCCGACTCATGATCACCTACGGGGCCGTGGTCTGGTAGCCCCGCACCAAGCTTATTACAGCCTGCAACAAACTGCAACGCATGCAAAGACTAGCCTGCATGGCGGTCACAGGCTGCATGAGGACTACTCCGACTGCAGCCATGGACCCCATGCTGGGACTACCACCGCTCCACCTGTTCATACAGCAGGAAGCCACGATGGCGGCAGCGTGTCTGGATGAAACTGACCTCTGGCGAAAGAGAGACACACAACTCACGCTGCTTAAGGAACTCAACAATGAGTTCCCCATCACTAAGGCCGGGTGGTAAATGACCGGGTATCCAAACAGTTCATTTTTGATAAAAAATACAGCATCCAGCTTCACGAAGATCGCCGATGTGGAGGTTTGCCCCCCACTAAGTTGCGCATCTTCACGGATGGATCAAAAACAGACAGTGGCACAGGTGCTGGAGTCTTCTCGCAGGACTTCTACATACATATAGGCACACCGTTGGGAGTCCACAACACGTTGTTCCAGGCTGAATGCATTGGGATCACTCTTGCTGCTTCAGCCATTATGGCCAGGGCAGTTAAAGACCACTTGATCCGCATACTCTTAGATAGTATGGCTATTCTGCAAGCGCTGGACAGTCACTCGATTGACTCTAGGCTAATATACGAATGCCACCAGCGCCTCAACCAGGTAGGTAGCCTCAATAATATAACCATTCAATGGATAAAAGGACACAACGGTTCGCTAGGTAACGATGCCGCTGATGAACTTGCCAGAAGGGAGTCGAGCACGACACCGGTGGGACCAGAACCCATCGCGCCACTCTCCTTTGAGTTCCTACGCTCTCTTGTAACAAAACGTACCAGGGATCTACACTGTGAGCTATGGGTGGACCAAAGTGAGTGCAGGCATGCCAAGGAAGCACTTCCTACCATCGATGCCCGCCTCACAAAACAGGTCCTCCAGTAGACAAACGACAGCTGCGTTGCTGCGACAGCAGCAATAACTGGCCATGGGTCGTTTAATAAACATCTATTTGTCGTAGGAGTTACAGACAGTCCGCTGTGCAGGGCCTGCATTGAGGACGACGAGACAGCAACGCACGTGCTTCTAAACTGCCCGGCGATCGCCACATATAGGGCCAAGTACTTCGGTAACCCAGGTATCCTACATGAGATAGTCAGCAACATCAAGGCGTTGCTGGCCTTTCTCGAGGAGCTGAGGTGGATCGAATAACCGATTTCCCACCCGAACGCAAAATACGCGCTCAGACGTGAAGTTGCGGACACCAGCCCGTTCTACCTATGTATGATACCCACAGTCGAGCTTATTACGGACTAGGATAATAAAGCGACAAAAAAAGTAATTTTTAAGTTGCCAAAATTAGTGAAAACTGCGCAGCTGTGTACACAGCTGCGTAGTTTTCACTAATTTTGGCAACTTAAAAAGTACTTTTTATTTTTTATTTGTTGTCGTTACTGAGTGGTTGCAATGCTATACAGAGTGTATCATTATTGTATGGAAGACAAGCTAAACCATTTAAAGTGAAGTGATTTCGACGCTTTAGTGAGTTTGTCGTTAAAGCGAATGACGTTACATGGAGTGTACATTGTTTTAAGATTTGTCACGTAGTAGTTTACGCTGAAATATAATTAAGTTGGTGGTTGAAGACACATGCTCTATTTAATAGGTTTACAAAGAAACGCTTTATTGAAATTCGAAAAAACCGGATTTTAATATTAAAATCAGAATTTTTATGAGGACGGAAAATCAGGATTTTTCAGTTATTTTCGAATTTTGAACTATCCGGATTACAATCTCTAATTATAACTTGTTTTCAAAAAATAAAATGTGTAGGTAATACACTAGGTAATTTGCTCACCCCGCAGCGTTTTTCTTCCTTGTAGAATTGTTTTGCCCGTCATAATTTCTAAACGAAAGGTCCGATTCTAATAATATTAAAGAGGATTTTATATGAACAATTGGTGAGGCCAGTATTTACACCTTTGGCCCTGTCCGCACCGCTATTTTTCACCGTGCGATTATCTTCTCATAGTTCGCTAACTTATTAAATGTAATGGGATTGCCACACAGGCGCGGTTGGAAATTCACGTGGAAAAAATCTGTGGTTTGATGCAAATTGAACGCGATGCGATGCGAATTAATTTCCACGCGAATGTTTTGTTCAGTATTAAGTAGTTATGACTATGACCCGCACTGTGAAATAAAATTCGCGCGTTTCGTTCTGTCGTGCACAGGCGCCGGCGCTATTAACAGGATGTCGCGCGCATAGTCTCCCACCCGATCGGCGGCCGCACAGGAGTTATCAGGAAACGACGATATTGCTAACATAACATCACGCCACTATTCCTCAAAGGTGTAGAAGACACCCACATTTCGACAGTTATATTCAAGTCCCATGTAATGTGTAGGTGGCGAGCCTATTGCCATCAACCGGGCATAATTCTAATTCGAGTATATCCAAAGTACCACGACATAATATTCAGGGCGAAACTGTAGGAGAAAATAAATTTCAAGATATAAAGGGTGTATGGGAAACGCTTCCGAAAACAGATAGTAGGTAGTGATGGGCAAGGGATAAATACTCAGAGGATAAATACTCGAGTTTTTATCCGAAGCGGATAAATACTCGTTTTTACTCATTTTTATCGGATAAATACTCAAAATGATGGATAAATATCTTTTTTGCGCGTCGGATGATTATTTTATAATGTAAATTGGTTTTATTGTTATTAAGGCTTTTCAAAATACTACGTTATTATATTATTTAGTTGTAATGTTAATTATCAGGACTGTAATTGTGTCAGGAGGCCAAACGTCTCTAATAGAGCATGCTCTTTAGACACAATTTTAGAATCTTTCTTTGTTGAGAGTGTAGAGCATTGCTACATAATTGAAGATCTCTGTGAAGAGCTTCTAAAAGTCAAGAAAAAGGCGGCGAAGACAAGTTCATTGTTGTTGTTTGCAATCTTTCTTTGTTGAGAGTGTAGAGAATTGCTACATAATTGAAGATCTCTGTGAAGAGCTTCTGAAAGTCAAGAAAAATGCGGCGAAGACAAGTTCATTGTTGTTGTTTGCCAACGCTATAAACATGCTTGCTTCGCGCTCTCGCCTGCACTCTCGGTGCAGGCGGAACGTGACAATGAGTTATGCATTTTCGTGCGTGCTGCCAGCGGTCATCGATTCCACGCGTGCCTCAAAGAGATGTCGGCACATATTGAAGGGGTCCGCGAGCACCGATGCCTGCCAGGGTTGCGGATCTGTTTGAAAGAGGTATTATGGCCCTGGCATAGGCAACTGACGGAACACGGTTGGGTTTTAGTCAGTAAAAGTCTGACACGCTTTCATATTGGCGATAGCAATGGTGGCCCGGTGGTATCAGCCCCGACTTACGACTTGTAGGTCGCGGGTACGCACTGCTCTCAAAACTTTACATTGATCGCTGAATCCACATCCAACATTGTCGACAACCTCGCAAGCCAAGTCAGGATACTCGATTTCTTTATCTTTCACGAGGTAGTTTTTTTGGAAAGAAGTTCCTTGTGGCGCGTTGCGAAAGGGGCTTAGCCGGAATTAAGAGAAAAAGTTGTAACGACACTTTTTAACCGACTTAAAAAAAGGAGGAGGTTTCTCAATTTGACTGTATATATAAGGTGTATCTATTCATACACGAAATATTTTAAGAGGTACACCTGTAGGTGGTAAAGAAGCTACTGCAACGAAAAAAAAAATTTTTCTAGATGTATTTTTTTCAAAATTTAATATTTATAAATTATTTGACGAACATAAGAAATACTGGCTCCTTCTTATTTTTTACGGCCCGAGACACCGCGGCCATGCTCATGCCGTCCGGTCGCCGCCCTCGCAGCATCTGACGGGCCATTCATAGAATTTGGAGTAATGGTTATTGCAAAACGTCTCAAGCAGTTTTAAAATTATAATAATTACTAAAATTCAAAAACGCTTAGATAAAAAATTTCTTTTTGCTTCTATAGCTTCTTTACCACCTACAGGTGTACCTCTTAAAATATTTCGTGTTTGAATAGATACACCTTATATATTTTGTTTTGGAACGAAGTTTTTGGAACGGAGAAAGAGAGAGAGAGGGAGAGAGAGTGGGAGAGGGAGAGAGGGAGCGAGAAGGAGAGAGAGAGAGGGAGCGAGAAGGAGAGAGAGAGGAAGAGACGGAGAGAGATCTCTCTCTCTCCATCTCTTCCTCCCTCTCGGGAGAATATTTTTGTTGAGTGTATACAGGTTTTTTGTGCATAATCTTTACATATTATAAAATAAAGTCACTTCGCTGTCTGTCTGTCCCTATGTATGCTTATATCTTTGAAACTACGCAAAGGATTTTGATGCAGGTTTTTTTAATAGATAGAGTGATTCAACAGAAAGGTTTATATGTATATAACATGCATAATATAGTAAAGAAACACTGATAATTTTAGAGGTTTCTAATGTGATGTCATAAATAAACTCATTTTTTTGCGCTTACATAGCGAACGCTGGCTGAACCCTACGAAATAGATCAAAATAATGTACTACAGTATTGTACACCTTACAAAGTTCTACAAAAAAGTCCGCGATGGTATATGTCTAACTCTTAGGGATAACCCATAATAACCATTTTTATCCTTTACTTTTTACGAGAAATAATGGCTTATTTATGAATGCGATTTTAAGCAATACAGCATTAATCCTTATCCAATTAAGTACCAAAAATAAATTGTGCATTTCACGTAGATCAAAATTGCCTTTTACAGCATATCATTAAAATGAATATTTTAGAAGATATCAGAGATTATAATAAAATAGCCGCAGAGCGGCTAGCGGGCCGTTCCGCGTCCGGCCATCTCGCTTGGTAGTGGTCGGGTAGTGCGGGATTAGTAGGATTGTAATTCATATTACTTGGGCTTCATAGTAAATGCATATCATCATGTGTGTTCGAAGTACTCAAAATAAAGCTAATTGTATTATTCCAAGTAAGAGACCGCGAAATATGGCTTAGATGTTTAGATTTTTGGATGGATTTGGATTTTTGATTATCCTGGATACTTACCATATATAGCATACCATAGATATTTTATCCCGGTAGTAGTTTCCCGGGTGATATTTTCCGACAGCTATACGGGCAAAGCCACTGGCCAAAGTACTATTCTTATAACTATGTTTAATTTGGTGTCTGGTAAATAACTGAGTGTTTATATAGGTAGAATAGGAGCGTTAAGAAAAACCAGGAAGACTTATATTCAAATCAATCCAGCCCTATGTTGCAGTCTTCTTACTCTGAATACTATTAATTTTATTTTAAGTACATCAAACACACATGATATGTAAGGATCGTAGCAGGTGGCGTTCCGTAGTTTCTGCCTACCCCCAAGGGAAAAAGGCGTAATTGTATGTATGTATAACATGGATTAATACATTCTTACCGCGGTAATACGTCCTCTTGCGATAATTTCCGACATCTACGCGGGCGAAGCCGCGGGCAAAAGCTAGTAATATTATAAAGCTGAAGAGTTTGTTTGTTTGTTTGTTTGATTGAACGCGCTGATCTCAGGAACTACTGGTCCGAATTGAAAAAATCTTTTTGTGTTGGGTAGCCTATTTATCTAGGGAGGCTATAAGCTATATAACATCACGCTACAACTAAGAGGAACAGAGCGGTAATGAAAAATGTTGCAAAAACGGGGAAAATTTATTCCTTTTGAGAGTTTCCGTTGCGTGCGCTGCGTAAACGGTTAAAGTAACGCAAAAATCATGTATGACGGAATTGTTCCTTTGAAAAAGTTCTAAAAAAAAGTCCGCGAGAGCATATGTCTATCTTTTAAGGTTGACTCACTATAACTCAAAAGGAGCGAGCAGCAACACTAGCAGGCAAATCGGTGCGACGGGAAGTGTCAGGGGAGCAAAAATTTGACGCGGACGAAGTCGCGGGCAGAAGCTAGTAAATAATAAAAACAACAATGAATCCTGGAAAGGAACTTCGTTCCATCCGGGTGTCCCTTGACACCTCTCAAGTTTTTTATTATTACAATGATTTAAGCGTTACTTAACCCTTAAATACATGATTTTTACTTTTTAACCAAATTAAATTTACTTTTTTGTAATGTTTTGACGAACATTTACATCTCTATGTAATCAGAACAAACCTACTGAGAACAAAATGTGTAGTGAGATAATAAACCACTTTTTTCCAATTACAAAAACAAAAAATGACTGGAATGATAACCAAAAAAATTATATTGAATTGGTTGATGGAAACTTCCATCACAATGCATTTGAGGGTTACATAGTTTCTGCCTACCCCCATGGGAGAAAGGCACGAGTTCATGTATGTATGTGAAAGAAAAAAAATGTACAAAATTAAATGTATAATTTTATCTAACTTTGACAGTTATTGACGAATTGTATTCATGATTGAGTGAAATTATTGTCAATATCAGCATTTTTTAATTGTTAAAATGATTAATAAGGTACGATATCAATCTGCATTGGTGCCGATTCCGTTATTCACAAACTAAACTAAATTTAAGTTCAGTGCATCTTTTTCTTTCTATTTCATTAAGAAAAGGACAGAAGATAAATGTTAGTTTAGTCCTGTCAAATTAATCAGCGCTTGACGTAATTTGGCGTAATTTTAGTAGGCAAGTTTTTAATCACGTCTAAACTTGTATGGAGTAGTGACAGGCGCTGATTAATTTGACAGGACTAAACTAAAAAAAATCTTTTGTCCTCTTCTTAATGAAATACAAAGAAAAGGATGCACTGAACTTAAATTTAGTTTAGTTTGTGAACAAGGGAATCGGTACCATTGTCTGTTTTTCGTTAATTTTAATCCTTTTGTTAGTAAAATGACAAAATTTACGTTACGAAAACTTAAAATAGTATTTATCCGCTGTTTTGGATAAATACTCAGTAAAAACGGATATTTATCGAGTATGTATCCATTTTGAGTATTTATCCGGATAAAATCCCAACACTAATAGTAGGTGATAGGGCTAGTTATTCTTGATACGCAACCATATATTTTTTTTGGATATTTTTATTAATTATTACCATATTTTTTGCATTTTTTATACAGACGCCAGCATATCAAGCTACCCGAAACTGTCAAATTTTCTCAGTAAATCTTGAACCTAACACTTTAGCGATAAAGTTGAAAACCTATTACAGAAATTTGACACATTGTAGTAGTAGTAGCTTTACGTGTTAACAGTTAAATGAACCATTATTTGAGATATAAAACATATACCATCAAAAAAAAAAATTTTGATCTTTAGCATGCAATGTAAATTCAAATGTAAAAATCTGCTAATCATCGCGCACGCCGATAGACGCGTGGTCGACGACCCCAAGTACTGTTGAAAAATTGGCTGACTGTTCTGTTGAAACATAAAATCATCGTCACTGTCACCTGTAAATAATGAATAATATCTTAACCCAAACTTTTATACACCAGACAATAACTGAGAATTTCTAGATAGAAAAAAAATAATTCACATATCTGTAGCCCACATGACCAGAGAGGCAGAAATAACAATCGTATTCATTCGTTAATAGTTAAAATGATAGGTACTCACTCATTATAATAACAGAATGAACCGATGAGACGTGTAGGTATAATATGTTAAAGTTTACACAAAATATACAACGTGCACTCTCTAATGAATAAATGCTTGGATACGGCGCGCGGCGATGCGATGGCATATACAGGGGTGCGACGGGAGGAGCGGTGTTCAGCGGGCAATTTTTTAAACATAACGTTATAAGTGAAACTGTAACGTTTCACCTGTAACGTTATTAAATCGGATATAAGCATAACGTTACTGATCCCTATAACGCTACTTGTTATATTGTTCTTTAACAATAATATTCTATAACGTTATTCTTTATAATGTTTTTCATATTTTTAGGTTTGAGTATCGTTACAAAATCTGAAACGTTATAAGGTAACATTTAGAGTAACGGAACAAAATTCATTTCTTTTTCAAGTCCCTGCATAAAAGTCACCACTTTCGAGATTACTGATCGGATGTTTATGAAAGTCGAAATCCAGCCCATAGTGCGCCGTGCGCCGTGCTTAACCTCTACGTTGACGTCGTCGTGGTGGGGCGCGCTCTAGGCCTGTGCTGAGCCGGAAGCTTACTTTGCCGGAACATGTCTATGGTGAGGAGCCACACCAAGAAATATACAGAAACCCGCAGGGCAGCATGTGGCGAGCTGTTGGGCAGTAACGACCCCGCGGACCGATCTCCCGGGAGCACCTATCTCTTTCTGGCCTTTTTGGCCTGCCAGAGTGGAGATTCGCAAGAGTAAACACTTGGAGGAAGGAAGTATTCCAGTAAGTGATGGTAGGGTCTTGATCTTCTGGGCTCTGGGATTGTTCTGGTAGCCGTGGAAACCTCTCCACTCCTCAAACACCGCAGGACATGTTGGCCTCTCGTCACTACGTTACTACGTGCTAGTGACAGTTTCTGGAAGACAATAGTCTCTAAGTATGTGTAATCCGCTGTACTATTTCTGGTGAACAAAAAACACTTTTTAACTAAATTAAAGTGACGAATAAGAACTAAAAAGCGGTGCCAAATAATAATGACTAGAACCATAGAGCTCTAGTCAGTAGTAGTCTAGTCATAGTCCGCGTTAAATGGGTAAGGCCGTGTACAGCTTGGCAAAAAAGAGTCTGGAAAAAATGAGGGCGCCTGTTTAGTAGGTATGGCCACCCTGTATACTAGGACTAAAAGTGATACGATACTTGGTGTTTTAATCAACAAACACGAGATTCCGAGAATTCTCAACAGACAACATTTCAAGACTTGATAGGCACACAGACTTTTACTTTCATTGTATTTAGTAGATTGCGCATTATTTCGCTGGAATAACCTTTTATCTAAGAGATGCGAGTGCCATCATAATAACATAATAAAAACGTATTCATTATCAAAATAAATTAAATTACACTCAGGGATTGCCGATTGAACTCGATACACAATAAATAATGTTCAGCAATCACATTTGCGGTCACTATCTAGGGCAGTCTTTCCCAACGTGGGCGATAACGCCCCCTTGTGGGCGCTGCAGGCCTAAAGGGGGCCGGTAAGAGACCCAGAAAAAAAAGGGGGCATTGTGTAGGGCTTTGGGGTCGATTTATAATTTCATCTACCTAGCTAGGAAGACTCTTAGACACCGACTGAGCTCTCGACTCTCGACTACATCTTGTGAACATCAACTAATATTAATTAAGATATAGCTCAAACTCGGTTCGATATAAAAGACCGCGGGCAATCATGTTTTAACAAGTTTTTGTTAAATAATCCGAATTGTACATTCCTATACCAATCGGCTGGTTCTATAATACTTGTTCTTGCTTGTCGAGTACGATTGGGCGTCGAATGAGATAAACGAGTTTATGCACGTTTGTCTTATTCCTGTTGGTGCGTGCTGCTTATGCAATCCTATATAAACGACGTAAATTTATTTTATTTTCATTTGCGGTTTCGCGCGTAATAGATAAGCAGTACTTGATTTCAACACTTACGTATTTCTTAAAACAAAACAATGTCGGAAGTAAAAAAGAAGAGACGGCAATACTCTGCGGAATATATTAAATTCGGATTTATTGAAAATCCCACAAACCCGTCGTCGCCTTTGTGTCTTCTATGTCTAAAAACATTTTCGAACGAAGCAGCCTTCAAGACTGCAAGATCATTTGAATAAAATGCATCCAGATAAGACAGAAAAGAATGTAGCATATTTTGAAGACCTAGAGAAGAAGCATCCAGACACGCGGCAGCGTGTCAAGCCAAGTTCAAGTAACAGAACTGGCGAGCAGCACCGTGTGTAATATTACACGAACCATTTGGAGCCACTTTTGACTCCCTCATAACTCAAAAACTGTTTCACCTAAACATGTCAAATTTGGCTCATATAGTGAAACTTGCAAGATACATATGTGCTCCAAATTTCATAAACATATCTCAAACGGTTATTTAGATATTAACGTCCAAAAATCGTCATTTTTATCACTGACTGACCTATAGATCAAAACTCTAACCCAGTTCCAGATGACCTAGAAAGTTCAAATTTGGCACGCAGATAGGTAATTAGGTGAATACAAAGGAATAAATCAGAAACTGGTAAATTTTTATCATTTTATTATAATTTTTCACTTAATTGATTCTATTAGGAACACTTATAACAAAAACCATTTGGTATTAATTTTGTTATAAATAAGTACCTACTAATAATTTATGTACAGACGCCACCAGGTCAAGCTACCCGAAACTGTCATTTTTTCCCAATGAACCTTGAACCTAATGCTCTAGAAATAAAGTCGAAAATCTATCAAAGAAATCTGACAGATTGTAGTAGCTTGATGTGTTGGCGTCTGTACAAAAAGCAATGATATCCCATCAAAAACATAAATGTGAAATGAGAGCCAAGTTCAATATTATGATATATGCTTTGGTTGTTGACTTCTACGACAAAAGAAGTGAGATCTAAATGGGTGCCAAGTTCAGTGGTTAGTCCTGACTTGGCTAGTTTTCATATACGAATTATATTATAGCCTTCGCAAGTTTTAAACCTGTTACTGGTCGATTCTTATTTTATTATTCCAAAAATTTGGCTTGCTGATAGAAACTAGCCATCGAACATAATAATTCGTATATGAGAACTAGCCAATTCAGGACTAACCACTGAACTTGGCACCCATTTAGATCTCACTTCTTTTGTCGTAGAAGTCAACAACCAAAGCATATATCATAATATTGAACTTGGCTCTCATTTCACATTTATGTTTTTGATGGGATAATACTCAGCCAAGTGTATCAAAACTATTTTCGGCGGCTGCTAAGCAAGATGACGACGGACTTCGAGCTTCGTACAATATCTCTTTGTTAATTGCTCAAAAAGGCAAACCACACAACATCGGAGAAGAGTTAATTTTGCCAGCAATAAAGGAAGTAATAACTACTGTGCTTTATAAACCGGCCGCAGACATTATCCGAAAAATTCCTTTGAGTAATGATTCTGTGCAAAGACGAATTGATGAAATGGCTGAAAACATTGAAGAATCATTGTGCAATCATCTGAAGACTAGTCAATTCTCAATTCAGCTCGATGAGTCCACTTTACCAACTAATGAAGCGTTGTTGCTATCTTACGTGAGGTTTATTAAAGATGAGAAAATACGTGAAGAACTATTGTTTGCCAGAAATTTGGAGACAGATACAAAAGGCGAAACCATATTCAATACATTGGAAAAGTTTTGTGAAGAGAAAGAGATTCCTTTGAAAAATATTATATCAGTTGCTACGGATGGCGCTCCGGCTATGACAGGGCGCCATAAAGGCTTCATAGCATACTTAAAGAATAAAATTCCAGATTTCCTTGCTATACATTGCGTTATTCATAGACAACATTTGGTTGCTAGAAACTTAAGTGAACGACTATTTCAATCACTGCAATATGTCATCAAAGCAGTCAATAAAATCCGTAGCAGCTCTTTGAATGATAGATTATTTCATCAGCTTTGTGTTACTAATGACGAAGATTTCAACCGTTTGTTGCTTCATACTGAAGTTCGTTGGCTGTCAAGAGGCAATTGTCTGATTCGATTTTACAACCTGTTTGACTCTATGATAGAGTTCTTGGAAACTAAAGATACAGAACTGCGAAACAAGCTCATAACATCAAAGAATGATATAGCTTACATGACAGACCTGTATAAAATGTTCAACGACATGAACCTCCAACTGCAAGGCGATGAACTAAATTTAATTAAAACAAAAAATGTCGTTGCTGCTTTCGCAGCCAAACTGCTTCTGCACAAAAAGAATATGGGCAGACGTGAGTTTCACAATTTTCCGAATTTATCAGTATACTGCAGTAACGACGACTTGTTTGCCTACTGCCAACATTTGGAAAACCTCCACATTGACTTCACCGAACGATACCAGGACATTTTAAACTTGGAAATACCAGACTGGGTGTTGGATCCGTTTTCAAATGTCAACATAGCAATGTCACCTCAGCTGGAAGAAGAACTTATAGAATTGACAACAAACGAAGAAATAAAAATCAAGTTCAAAAATGGATATCAAGAATTTTGGCTACAAAAACCGATCCCGCAATTGTACCCTGGATTGTGGTCAATTGTTCAACGATTTTTGATAGCATTCCCATCGTCATATTTGTGTGAACGTGGATTTAGTGCTGTGGCAACGCTGCTTACTAAAAAAATATAAAATAAAAACTTTTTAACAAAAATTTAACCGCCGAAAAACTGAAAAGCATAAAATAATACTTAAACCTTAAAATTATGAGTCGGCGCTTTGAGTGATCCTTGTTCATTGATTTTTCAGCGCCGACTCAAAATTTTAAGGTTTAAGTATTATTTTATGCTTTTCAGTTTTTCGGCGGTTTAATTTTTTGTTAAAAAGTTTTTATTTTATATTTTTTTGTGGCTTTAATGTAGTAATAATACTTGGCAAAGTATACCCTATCCAACACAAAAAGAATTATCAAAATTGGACTACTCTGTATAAAGTTATGCGTGTTTATAAATTACAATCAGTGAGTGAACAATCAATCATCCCCTGTTTTCCGACCCTTAGGGTTCGATTTTGTTTTCTAAATTTATATGGGACCACCTTGGAAGTATACCCTTTCCAATAGAAGAATAATTGTCACAATCGGATCACTATGTAAAAAGTTATGCGTGGTCATACATAAAAAAAAAAAAAAAAAAATATACGCGTCGAATTGATAACCTCCTCCGTTTTTTTTCGTCGGTTGAAAAGAGAAATCGTTTGCGTGTTACCGAACGTGGCGACTTGCGGCTGTTTTTGAGTAAATTGGAACCTGATATCAACAAACTTATTGAACAGCATCAGATTCAACCTTCACATTAGTTTTTATATAAGAATTGATTATGTTTGTTTTATTTTCAATAAAAGATACTCTGTCCGAATACTATAAATTTGCGTTTCAATAATCAGTTATAAGTACTTAGCGGTTTTTAAGTATGTTTAAAAAGGGGGGCGTTAAAAAATAATTTGTTCTTAAAGTGGGCAGTAGACAAAAAAGGTTGGGAACCCCTGATCTAGGGTATTCACAACCATTCGATGGTTGGTATGCCTGTATCAAATTTGACATGAATGATAATGAACGAATCCTGTTAATGCTGACAGTTTATAGTCGACAAGAAGGCGACTAACAGCTGCTTACTGTCGGAAACTAATCGGTAGTCGGAGAGTACCTATAACATGTCGCATTCAATAGGTACGGACAATGGTACCGATTCCCTTGTTCACAAACTAAACTAAATTTAAGTTCAGTGCATCTTTTTCTTTGTATTTCATTAAGAAGAGAACAAAAATTTTTTTTTTTTAGTTTAGTCCTGTCAAATTAATCAGCGCCTGTCACTACTCCATACAAGTTTAGACGTGATTAAACACTTGCCTACTAAAATTACGTCAATTTACGTCAAGCGCTGATTAATTTGACAAGACTAAACTAAAATTTATCTTCTGGTCTTTCCTTAATGAAATAGAAAGAAAAAGATGCACTGAACTTAAATTTAGTTTAGTTTGTGAATAAGGGAATCGGCACCATCGAATAAACTTGAACAGTTGACTAACGAAGCCGTCAGGCACAGACGCTAGCACAACAAGCTACCCGAAACTGTCAAATTTTCCCAATCAATCTTGAACCTAACACTTTAGCGATAAAGTTGAAATCTATTAAAAAAAAAATTACAAATTGTAGTAGCTTTATGTGCTGGCGTCTGTACAAAACACTATCACTATCCACATGACAATGAAAACGAAAGAACACGCTAAAATTCAGGTTTTATTTAAAAGAAAAACGTGACATCACATCATACGTGTATTCCTTTTTACTGCTTTTAGATTTTTCCATTAACACTGATGTGTCAGTATTATATTTCTTATTTATGAAATCTAAATAGTGTAAAAATCTTTCTTAGGGCAGATTTTACCAACGTAAGATATCTTTTATCCTGGGAATTAAATCGACGTTTGACAGTTTCAGTACGGATAAACTGTCAAGAATTCAAAATTTATTCTCTGGATATTATGACTTATTCTAGGTATAAAAGTTTGGTGAAGTTCGCACTTAGACGTATATATTTTTGGGCGGCCGATAACGGAGCGATATGAAAAATTTTAATGGCATGCCCATTCACCGCTATAAATAAATAATTATAATAAAGTATAGTAGTAGTAGTAATGTAGTATATATGTTATGGACCAAGTGAGAAATTGAGCATTATACATAATGCCCGGTCATTATGAAAAATGCCCAATATGAGAATGCAATATGATAATAATTATTCAAATAATCAAATTGACCGGGCATTATACATATTGTCCATCACCTTTTGGGCAGAGTAATACAAATATATTTAATGGAATAGAATTAAAGCGGCAGTTCAATATTTGAGTTATGGTAGGTAAAAAAAATAAAAACTCATGTTTGCAAACTAGTTTAGCAGTAAAAACTGAGCAGTAAACTAAATAAAAATGAGTCCTAAAATAATTTAAACGGGCAGTTCAATAAATACTGAGCCGTGGAATAGTTGAACTGGGCGGTTAGGCGCGTATAGTTAACAAATCGTAATTGGTTAGTAATAAATTTTATTTTAAGCAGTTCTATAAACGATGAGGCATGCAAGCAAGCATGCAATATGCAGCAGGCAAGATTTCTGTCAAGGCTCCGGCGCTACGGGGGCTCCGACGGTCCCACGCGAGCTTATCGTCGCAGATGTGTTTTACGCTCACCACCGCAGCTTCGGCTCGCTGGCCGGCTTCGCCGCCCAGCCTCAGCCGCGGTGGCGAGCGTCAAAACCACCTGCTCCTCAGCTCGCGGGCCGCCTCGCCCCTCCGCGCCTACGCGGTTTTAAATTACACTCTAGGGGTAGGGCAGACAAGACTACGTGCAGTCGGTTTTGCAGCGATTCGTTTCTGTCACTAAATGCAGCACAACATATTGAATTTATAAGACAATACTTGTAAAAATTAAACAGTTGTAAAAATTAATTCCCATATTTAATTACTATTTTTTTATTGTTATTGTCATTTAACTTAAAATAAACTAAATATTAAACCATTTAAATAATTAGACTTATTATTTGGATTAATTATCAAGAACTTCTACATCAAGAATTCACTAATTTTTGCATTTAAAACTTAAGGAAAGTCATAATGGCGGTCTCTGATTGGTCAAAGCGTGCCACGCCATGCGTGCCTCCCTCCCTGCCCTCACACCGCGTCATATTTAGCTTTATTATCAAATTGCCCAATTATCAAGTAGCAATATAATAATGACCGTGCAATGTGATAAATAATGAAGTTAAAATAGTATTAATCACTTTGCCCGATAGAGCTAGACATTATTCATAATGCTCATACATTATGTATAATGCCCGCATTTATCACCTGGTCCATAACATATACAATTTTTATTGATGGCATTAAAGCTCGTTACAAAGCTATAAAAAATAAAAATAAAGAAAGATAATAAGCAGTCACAGAAAATCATCTTTCTTTTTCTTCCTTCGACCTACCCTAAGTAAATCTCCCGTGAATATGTCCCGAATGTTAGGTAACTCTCTTAGTAACGTTCGGTATCACTCGGGACAAAAAAATGATGCGACGCTAACGTAAAACTCTAATATCTTTTAAATAAATGCAGTTTATTACTAGAACCCAAGCTTTTTTTTTTAAGAGTTTTAATGTAGCTATTAGCGGGACGGATAAAAATAAAGCATATATGAATGTATGAACGTAGAAATTAGGGTTTTAATGGCACAAAATAAAGTGGACAACCGTTCAACAAAAAAAAAAATCGAATAACGTGGACGATTGCAGGATAATATTATTTTTTTACAATTTGTGTTAATCAGCATCAGTGTTGCCGCGCTAAAAACTCAATTCCGGCGTTGATACACGTAATATTGAGACAGTAGTTAGCACTGTAGGTAGTATCTCTATGTAGTCTGTGGTTAGCACAGAACAATATTACTCCTAGCGGAGGTATTTACTGTAGTCCTCTCCCCGCGTGCCCAACAGATGGCCCAGGAACTAGTTGCCGCCGGCGGCAACCTGTTCCGTATCCAATCCATATATGCTGCGTATCCAGAGATCACGCAAGCACTCCACGTTATGAACTCCCAACGCCCTCATTATGGATAGTCGCGGAATACTAACTAGACAAAAACCCCGTTCCCTAAAGCTAGGCTTCTTTAATGCCAACGGCATTCACGGCCAACGTGATGAGATCGCCACGTTCCTCCGCGACCATCACGTAGACATTTTACTCATTCAAGAGTCGTTCCTAAAACCTCACCATCGCGACCCGAAAATTGCAAACTATCGTTTAGTTCGCAACGACAGGTCGCGCTGTCATAGAGGCGGCACCCTCATATACTATAGGAAGTCCCTGTACTGCATACCTATGGATCCCCCCCAACTCTCCCGATTAGAAGTTTCGGCCTGTCGGTTAGCACTGACAGGCCACCAGCCAATCACTATCGTGTCGGCTTACTTCCCTCCCCCAGACGGTTCCGAGGACCCTCAACTCCTCAATAATGACCTCTCCGAACTTTTCGGCATGAGTGACTCCGTTATCATAGCGGGCGATCTCAACGCCAAACATCCCGCCTGGAATAGCACCAGGACCTCGACTAGAGGTAGGCAACTTTTCAACCTCTGTTCTACCATGAACTTTGACGTCATCGCCCCGATGACTCCCACTCACTTTCCTTTCGACCCCGATCAGTTACCCGACGTTCTTGACATAGCACTCCTTAAGAATATCAACTTAAGGTTGGATTCTATAGAGGCTATTCACGAACTCGACTCTGATCATCGACCAGTAGTCATGAACCTGGCCCCCCGATTAGGTACTCGCGACCCCTCTCAACCCCCCGCCACTAAAGTGATCACTGACTGGAAGAAAGTAAGCGAACGCTTACAATCTAACACGTCACATCACTTAGACTCTATCCCAGATCAGTTCGACTCTGTCGCCGACACAACGGCCGCGATCGACTCTCTCACGGAGCACGTACAATCGATCGTGAACGAAAGTTCACGGGAGGTTCCAGATACGGGCGACCGTAAATGGAAGCTCCCCGACGATGTACGTGATCTGCTGACAGAGAAGAACGCGGCCGTTCGTGCCTACAGCAACTTTCCCTGTGACGCTAACAAAGCTCTCATGCGTTACTTACAGCGTGCTGTAAGGACACGTGTGACTGAGCTGCGTGACGCTAACTGGGACAAGATGGTGGGCGAACTAGAGCCGACTCATCTCGCTTTCTGGGAACTTCAGAGGAAACTGAAATCCTCTGAGTTTTCCACTATGCCCCCCCTGACCCGCCCCGATGCGACCATTGCATTCGAGGATATCGACAGGGCTGAATGCCTAGCCGATAGCCTCGAAGCCCAATGCACACCCAGTTCGCAGCCAGTAGACCAAGCGTTTGTCGATAAGGTAAACGCGGAAGTCGAACGCAAAGCCTCACTCCCGCCCGTTGAAGACCCTGATGATCCCCTGCCCCCTGTCACACCTGACGAGGTGCACGAGATCATCAAGGGTCTGAAATCTCGTAAAGCCCCCGGATCAGACGGCATCACCAACAGAGTGATCAAGCTGTTCCCCGCGCACCTGATTATGCTCATGTGTACCATCTTCAATGGTGCCTTGAGTAATAACATTTTCCCCCAAGCGTGGAAGGAAGCCACCGTTATTGGCATCCCTAAGCCCGGTAAGCCCAAAACCGAGCCCACGAGCTATCGCCCCATCAGTTTGCTCAAAGTTCTCGGCAAAATCTATGAGAGACTTATTTATAAGCGACTCAGAGATTATGCCGAAACCAAGGGCCTCATTTCCAACGAGCAGTTTGGTTTTCGAACCCAACACTCGTGTGTCCATCAGGTACACCGTATCGTCGAACATATCAATGCTGGTTTTCAGCGTGGTATGTTCACGGGCGCTGTATACTTCGATATAGCGAAAGCGTTCGACAAAGTCTGGCACAACGGCTTATTATATAAGCTGTACCAACTCGGAGTGCCAGACCGTCTCGTGCTCATCTTACGAGACTTTCTTGCGAACCGTACCTTTCGCTATCGCATCGAAGGGGCACTTTCTTCCCCTCACCCGATTCGTGCAGGAGTCCCTCAAGGCTCTGTACTAGCCCCCCTCATTTTCACGCTGTTCACTAGCGATATCCCCAGAAGCAAGAAGGCAAGGTTAGCTCTGTTCGCAGACGACACTGCCATCTTTTTCTCGGGATTTAGTGACACAGCGCTGGTTCGCTACCTCCAAACCGCAGTCGACGAGCTCGGCGAATGGTTCAGGAAGTGGCGAATCGAAGTCAATCCCGATAAAAGTCAGGCGGTCTTTTACACCCGACCTCGACGTAATCACCCCCCTCCCCGACCCATCTCAATGTTCGGCAAGCAGATCCCTTGGGCGAAGCAAGCCAAATATCTAGGTGTCATCCTCGACGAACACCTCACCTTTTCTGAGCACATAAAGCAGGCTCGCTCGCGGGCCGCTTTCGCTCTGGGTAGGCTCCATTGCGTCCTGAACAAGCGGAGTAAATTGTCTCTTCTGTGTAAGAAGCGGCTTTACACCGCTTGTATCAGGCCGATTATGACATACGCAAGCCCAGTCTGGGCACATGCTAAGCCCCGATTCATCCATAGGATGCAGACTCTCCAAAACCGATTTCTCCGTCAAGCCACAGGCTCGCCTTGGTTTGTTCGGAATATCAATCTTCATTTAGACATGAAACTCCCGACTATCCATCAATTCATAAAACGCGCTTCGAAGCGTTTCTTCGATAGGGCCGTAGCCCACCGCAACCCTCTGGTTGTGGCGGCAGCTACTTACACCCCCTCCCGCATTAGCAAAGTCCGCCGCTCGCGGCACGTTCTTACCGATCCTGATGATCCCACTACTCTCCTCCAGGAGAGTCGAAAAGAGACCAGTACAGCTAGACCAGCACACAGACACAAACCGTACCGACCTCGCCGCCGAGGTCCGTCGTCGCGACCCCGACTTAACAGTCCCTCCCGACCCTTGCAAGAGCCAGCCCGCGATGCTGAGCCGTTAGCTTTAAATTAGTCCCAAAATAATTTAACTCAGATCCAGCCAGTCCCTTGCTGCCCCCCCTATCAGCGATTGCCTAAGCCGAGGTTCGTACCCCCCTCGGGGTAACCCTTAGAGCTTTCGCTTTAGTTTTAAGTATAATAAGCCCCGGCTGGAGGCCTAAAAAGGTAACTTTTTAGAACTCGCCGGGCCCCAATCCGTTTAAGTAGTAACAATCTTTTCAGGATTAACTACGAGATGCCCCACAAAAAAAAAAAAAAAAAAAAAAAATACTGTAGTTAGTAACTCTCTTAGCGTAACGCTTGGGACATGGAATTCCGGGAAACATGTTTATATGCTAATAAAATATTATAGAAACATATTTAAATTAACAAAATACGTGCACTGTAGATAATAATTAGTAATAAAATCATTAAAAGCAACTTCTTAGCGCTAGAAGACATTTTTTTCAAAAAATTTACCAATAAAACCCAAGAGATGTATTTCGGACATAGATATCGATATCCGTGATTTCGGAGATGCTATTTTTGTATGGGAAGAAAAAATTACAAATTTTAAAATACAAAAAAAAAAAAATTAGTTAATCCTAAGGTACCTATGATCCTGCCGGGGTCGCGTGATTGTTCGAAAGAGATACCGTGACCCTGGCACATGGGCAACTGATGGAACACGGGTGGGTTTTAGTCAGTAAAAGTCTGACACGCCCTCCCGCTCCGCCCAGAGCGGGAAAAGTCAAAAAAAAAAAAAAAAAAAGGTACCTATGATAAATTTAAAGATCATCTCTATTAAATCATGATTTATATAATCAGTGGCCACTATATTATCAATATCACCCCAGTATTTAATTAGTTATTAACAAATACTTTCGTCGGACAAAAATAAAAACGAATTGTACAATTTTACACGGCCTTACCCAAATATCTTGCTCCCCCGACCCATCCCGTTGCATTGAATCGCCTGCTCGTGCGAGGTCTGCGTATTCGTGCCTTTTTTCTTTTTGGTTGGCTCCTAATTGTCGTAGCGTGATGTTATATAGTCTATAGCCTTCCTCAATAAATGGGCTGTCCAACACTAAACGTAGTTCTTGATGTTAGTACGTTCAACCAAACAAACTCTTCAGCCTTTATAATATTTAGATTTGATTACAAATAAAACCGTTATTGTGAGCCAACCTTAAAAGACAGACATTTGCTGTCGCGGAATTTTTTTAGAACTTTTGAAGAGGATCAATTTTGTCATACATGATTGTTGAGTTATTTTAAAGCTTGAATTAATTATTTATTTTTTTACTGATTTTGTTAATTTATTTTTATTTTCTTTCAATTTCATTTATTGTGGACATAATCTACTCATTACAATGATTTTAAATGAGTTGTATTGCAACATGTAGTTAGCTAGCGACCTCGTCAGCTGTTCATAAAATTCTTGCCTGACCAACCGGCAGCTAGTTCGTCATGCTCCCTTAGATGTCACTGCTTGAGGTAGCGTCGGGGGTCGGGTTACCACCTTCCCTCAAATATGGTGAGGGGGATAGTGGCTGACCTTTGCGTTATGCTAGTGAACGGGTGCTGCTTGTGGTGACTGGTCGTCTTGCTGACCATGGTTTTTGTTATTGTTATTTGTATTAACTGTTATTTTATTTTACTCCGGAGGTCCTAGTTTAACTATTGTAACTTCAACTTGGCTATATGCATCAATGTATGTATACATGTATCATTTTGCATCGTTGAATATGTAAGGTAAGGTTTTAAGTTCTGTTTACGATTTTGTTTTATTATTTATTTCAGCTTGAGTTTAGTTTTCAATATTTTGTTCGAATATTGGCGTGTGCTAGCTGACATATGGCGAATAATGTATGTTTTGTTTTATAATATTAATTACTTAAACAATATTGTATAGAATGAAGTTCTTCTAACTATGCTGCTGGGGAGTTTGTTCCGGCACTTCTTCTTCCCAGCTCAAGCACTAGGAAGTGTCGAAGGGAGAGCGTTTTGGGGGTACTGTCTTAACTTTGACGTTCAAAAAGTGCTGACTCTCAGCCTAATTTGAATAAATGACTTTTGATTTTGATTTTAGGCAGCGCACGCAAGGAAAGCAGTCAAGAGAAAAAAATCCCCGTTTTTAGAACAATGTTCATCAGTGCTGCCCTCCTATTGACCGTAGCGTGATCACGTGATGCTACATAGCATATAGCCTTCCTTGATAAAAGAGATACTCTACACTATAAGATATTTTTCCATTCCAACCCTATTAGGTTCCTAAGTAAGACTTATATTAAATAGTATGTGGTAAATGGTTATTAAGGTGTATCGCAATGATTCAATCTTATAAATTTACTATTTCTTGAATTAGGTATTATAAAAGGTAATGATGTTTGATGTTAGGTAAAGTTACCTCGCTTTGCACGAAGGCGACTTTACCTATGACTAGGGTTGTCAAACTTAGCAGTAGTTGTGATTCGCGGATTCTGGCGCAAGCGCCAGAGCCCGCGCTTGCACCAGAGCCCGCGAATCTGTAGCACCCATCGTAAAAAAAAAAAAAAAAAAAAAAAAAAAAAAAAAAAAAAAAAGGTTTTGGTGTGCTCTGATCTCAAATCTGCGGTCCATTTTAGCGTAGGATGCGTGGTTCTGGAGTTATGCAAATCAATTAACTGTTATCTCATTGATTTCCGGTGGTCCTGCACCCTCATTAGCATTCCATTGTTCGCCTAATCCTTTTATCTATTATACTTCGAACACCTCATTACGTTGCGCCAGAACCCACGAATCTGTTGCCCTACGGTTGATTTGGCGTTCTTATCTATTACTCATTGTATGTCTGCTTTTCTATGTCATCAATAAAACACATTCATTTTTATTTCAATATTTTATTACTTTTTTCTACAAAATATGAGCGGAAGATCTCATCCACAAAAATATCATTGTGCAGTGTGTTCCCTGTAAATATGTTCGTAAAACTATGCATTGAACATCCCTGAAACTTAAATAGCAAATACATTAAGCAATATTCACCACAAACTGAAGTCCAATCATTCTGAATCCTATCAACATTCCAGTCCCATCTCTTACAATTCCTTTTCAAAAACTGGAGATGATATCGCTCAGGTGTTCGTCCATATGAATCAAAATATTGACCGATACCATTCGTATCGATATGTACAGCTACCCAGTGTGAACCTGGTTTATCATCCGCATCCAAATTGCATATTATATACGTTGGTACATGTGTATACATAGGTAGTCTATTAGCAGCATAAACATTATTTTCTAGACTGGGATGAATCTTTTTCATATGTTTTTGTAATTCTAGTGTATCCATGATATTACTGTTATTAGCAGATTATTACAGTACCAATCTATTCAATGGTTGTCATAGGAATGTTCAATTATAGTGATTTGTAAATATTAAATCGCATTCTTTGTGGGAGTCACAAAGCTTAGGATTATCATTTTGCTGCAGCTAATTTAAAGTTTGTTATATGGGTCTGATTATATTAAATAAAACACTTTGAGTACATAGACATTTTTAATTAACTGATCAACACAATAATTATTAAATAAATAAATTAAATACAGACATATTATTATCAAAATACCATTTTCTAATACACACAGCATTATTCAATGCACAATTCAATTTATGGTTCACACAATTAAAATCAGTTTTATTTTTACAGAACTTTTTTTTTTAATGTCGCAAAATTAGGACATCCCTTCTCACCTATGTCAATCACTTCACAGTTTGCACATAACTCTTTAATCCACGTAATCTTTTCCAAACCCTTTGTCATAATTTTTTTATTTTCTAAATATGGTAAAATAACACGTTTAAACTCTTTGTAGTCTATGTAGCCTTCACTCCAGTAAATTCCTCGATTTCTTTCTAACCATCTCACCTGCTTTTTTTCTTCTAGTGTTAGGTAATGGAATGAATATGGTGGTTTCACCAAGAACGTCTGTGTATGATCATGACTCGCAATGGCCAATTCTTTGATAATAAAATGATTTAAAGAATCTTTAAATCCTTGATAGTATATTGCATACAATTTGTTTTATTTAATTTTATAATGTTATCTTTAGTTACACACACACAAAATGCATTAAACATAACACATATATCTAAAACACAACACACATTATAATCCTAACTACTATAGTCTACAGTAACATTTCTATTTTTATCTATTTCAATAATATTATCAAACTCAGCATAAACAATACAGTTAATTGTTTGTATTAGTGAGGATTCAAATCGTACTTCTAATCTTACACTACCATGCTTTATGAGATTCCAATGGGCTGATGAGTTAGCTGATAAATCAGGAGTTAAATCAAATGCTAAAAGACAGTAACCTTTGGCATACTGTTCACGAGAGATTGCATTTCCTTCATTAAGAAAGTGAATACCAGTCCCCGAGAATAGAGTATGATATGCTGATGTAAATATATTATTATTAAAAGATGGTTGCAAAGCTTTGGAAGGTATTTGTTGACCATCAATATATAAGCTGAAAGAGTTAATACCATAGTTTTCAAAGTTAAATGGATTTTTAGTAAGTGAACCATTAAATGCAGAATTATTCACAAAACCAATAATACATCTTTTGGGTACCTGTCCTAAGAATATATTATCAAGAGTTTTTCCTTGAACACCCGATGCAATTGTTAAAACTTTAACTTCAGCACGAGTAATAGGATATTTAGCAGTGGTAGAAGCTAAAACTTTCTGATGTGCGAGTAATACACTTGGATTAATTCGTGCTCTTCGAACAATAAGAGTTGCGTCCGTAATGCAAACTTTAAACTTTACATCATTTGACCCAGCAATTAAATTAAAACTCTCTCTTGACCGAACTAATTTTACACTCATTTCAACGCCATTAATTAAAAATTTATCTTGATTGAAAATGTCACCATGAAGATGACCAATCATTTCTATTTCCCTGCTTTCATTAACTAATTCCTGTCTTTTAACAAATCCTATGTTTTTACCATCTGTGGAATCCATTTTTCCTGCTGTATCATCATACCAAAGACTACAAGTAAGATGAGATTGTTTAGCAGCAGGAGCATAGTTTAAAAGGGTTTCCATGTATGCTCGATAGGCATAGGTATTATTAGGTGGTGATACAAGTTTTTGGTTTAAATAAACATCGAGTTGACTAAAAAGTGAATGCAACCAATTATTTACAGGTGCTACTGCTGTAGCTGATATCAAGTTTGTTGAATCTTGATTTAATACTTTTGCCTTTATGTGGAGTAATGTATGAGACAAATCTATGTAGTCATCGCCTGTTCCAGGAACTTGAAACTCGATAGGTCCATCATCAGCAAGAGATGAAATTGGTTTATAGTGAATCCACAATCCATTTTCAATGCTTGTTTGTGTAGACGGTAATGCAAACAAATCTAATTCTGACTTAACGCACTCACAAGAATGATTATGAAGGAAAGACATACTTAATTTGAAAATATATCTTTGATGTTTTTTGGTTTTAGACCAAGTTTTTTCGTAGCTTTCACTTTAGCTGTTAGTGGTGGAATGAACGAGGCCAATCGTTTTCTTTTACTTATATACCCAGATCCTGTCATGTTAAATCGATCAATTTTGTCATCAGCCTTTCGTTTTAAGTTTGTACTAACTTGCTTTAGACGATCTTTTATTGAGGCTTCCATAGGACGGGCTTGAACCATATCCGATAAAAGTCCTACTCCAGCGTTTAATGCCTCCTTACCAACCACTCGAGCACCACTTGAAAGTAAAGGTAAAACTGATCTAAATAACCCTCCTAAGAAGCTCCCAATACCATGACCGCGTTGGTATGGTGAACCCTTATAAATTACTCCAACTCCTGATCCAGCTTGATGTGAATAATAATTTTCATATGGACATTTATGATGATCATGAGGAGAATACATTATTATAATTTGCGGAAATGTAGTTTAACACACACGGTTCCAAACTGGAATGGTATTTTTTGTCCTGTGCTCGATCTTATATCTATTTCCAGCGTATCGAACTCTCTTCGCATAACAGGTAAGTAGTGAGGTGGAGAGAAAATGTACATTTTATTCGCACCATAAATGTATTTTGAAGGATCTAATGAAATGACTCTTAATAGTGGAGTCATAACATCACCCACAATCTGAGGATCGATAATGTCGCAATATAGAAATAGTTGAGATGGTAACCCTAAGTGTAAATTAGCAGGACACTTCCCAAAATTTCTGTCTAGGAGATTTGTATTTGGTTCATAACCTAGTTGTAAACTTAATTTGGGTGATAATGTTACGGATGTTATATTTTTATCCAAAACAGAAACAGACACAAATTTTGTTATTTCATCATAACGAAATTTCAAGCTCTCTCTGATACCATTTAACGCTCTTAAAATATGTTCAACGTTATCGTAGTTGGTAGCGGGAATATGTTTTTTGTAGTACACTGTTGATGGTTTATCTTCATTAGGCATTAACATGGTTTTTGTGATGTATACAACATTTTCATGATCTTGAACAGTAAACATGGTGCATGGATATTGAAACTCGACAACTCCAACCGCCCATTCACCTTCTAATTTCATAGCTTTTGGTAATTTTGTTGAAAAATTTGTGGTCTTGTTATCAGGAAAGTATTCCATTGAACTATTGCTGAGCAAAGTTAAATAAAAACTTTCTTTATTCATATTTCTTTTAAACTAGAAGCTAAAATCCAACTGTTAAATTTATCTGGATAACCTTTCCACTTCACTAATACTTCTTTTCTGTTACCCGAATAACGAGTGCCAATTATTTTATCTATTTTATATTGTGAGGTGGGGTTGTAAGTGACCTTCTGTAATTCTCTTTCATAAAAAGTACCAACTATTGGTTCATTTTGTAAATCTGTTATTGTATAAACAACCCATGGAGATCTATCAATTATTGAAGATATAATAAATATTTCATCACTCCAATTTGATTCATATCCTTTTTGGAAAACATGTTTATATTTAGTTATTCGAACATAATCACCCACGTTGAAATTTGGTTTTGGATTTTCTAGAGAAAGTTTGTTTGACCCTCTATCATAAAGATTAGTCCAAACTGTCATAATATTGTTGGAACTTACATCACATGGGCACATCTTAATACTCGAGTGAATGCTGTGATTATAAGAGTATATTAAATCTTGTAAAACATCTATATATCTATAAGTATTATTATGAGTGAAATAACGCCACATTTTCATTTTTAGAGTTCTTTGAAATCGTTCAACAATACTAGCCTTAATATCAGGATTGTTAGTGGTATAGTAATTTATCTTTTTGGATTTAAAGTATTTTTGTACATCTTTTGAAACAAATTCTGTACCTTTATCAGATTGTATGTGAGTAGGTGTTGTATTACTTTCAGTAAATATACTTTCAAAACATTCTTTAGTTGTTTCTGAGTTTTTCTTTTTCATTGGTCTTGCAAAAGCATATTTACTAAATACATCAATAACACAAAGTATGTAGTTGAAACCATCATTATATTGAGAATAAGTTCGCATATCACTTAAATCAGCTTGCCACAGCTCATTAATATTTGATAGAATGTACTTATTACGCGGGAATTTTTTCCGAATGGGTTTATGTAATGTATATGTTTCTTGTGATTGTAACCATTCCTTTGCTTGCTTTTTATCCATTTTACCCTTCATAGCTTTTGATAATTTATCAATACTACCAAAACCAGCGGGGTTAGATGGATCATAATAAATCCTGTTAATTTCTTCTAGTACGGGGTCCATTTTTCCCAATCGATCTTTTTATGTATTTTAGTTATAGATCTTTTATCTCCACTGCTCGGTGTAGAAAACTCTTGAACTTCAATCTCAGAGGTTTTGTTCAGATCTTTTACTTGAAGTTGGTTAATAAACTCACATCTCTTTGGATTTCCAATATAAGTAAGTGGTACTTTAATATCTTTTAATGCTTTAGCAAATCTATCCCACCCTATCGGATCACTTTTTTTTAAGGGTCTAAGTGAATCATTTATTAAATCAACAATATTACTTCCTGGAATTTTTTCATTATCAATTATGACTGTGCCTTCATTATCCCAACGTATTTTACTTTTACTTGTTCCAATTAAGTTTAATAATGACTCACCTTTTTTATTATAAGTTTTTGGTATTAAACTGAGTATTTGTGTTGATGAATACAGTGGATTTGCCTCACTTTCTATACTTTTAATAGATCCTTTCTCCTCCAACAAAGATTCAGCATCAACTGAACTTTTTAGATCTCTATCTTTATTTTTAAAACCAATTTTAGACCCATTTGAATCTTCATTAGATGTATCAGAATAAATTGGTAATCTGAGTGGTTGACGATCCTCTTCGGTAAAGTGAAGGTATCTTTGTAGTGTTTGTAAATATAACATCCACTTCTTTCGGTCTTCCGTCTTACTATTCATAATATTTTGCATTTCAATATCTAATCGAGACAAATTACTAGTAACCTTATTTTCTTGTTTTAATTTTTCAATCAATCCCGGTTCAATAAGTATCATTTTCTTAGCATTTTCCATGTTAACTGGCTAGTCCACTTACTAATCCACTCAATATTGCACCTAATATTATTGGTAAGAAAGCCCCTCCTTTTTGTATAATAATATTTTTTCTTAGTTTATGTTTACACTTATGCACCAGTTTACGGAGTATATTTTTGTGTTTATTCAATTTTTGTTTATCTTGATCTTTAAGAGGTATCTTTCCTTGTAAAACGTTATGAATACATTCACAAATACAATTTATTTCTTCTTCATCACACGTTTTAAGTAACGCTCTTTGATATTTTGGTTTAAGCGTATGCAAAGCGTTTAGCAAATGTTTATGCGTTGTGAGTCGACGATGCATCATTTAGAAATGATTTGAATTGTTTGATTCTTGGTGTATTTAAACTGCAAAGCGTTTAGCAAATGTTTATGTGTTGTGAGTCGACGATGTATCATTTAGAAATGATTTGAATTGTTTGATTCTTGGTGTATTTAAACTCTTTCGTGGGGACGTAGACTGTGCAGTAACCATTAAATGGGAATACATTTGTCTTGATACGACAAAAATCATTTGTATTCTGTTTTAAATCTACCATTAAATATCCATGCGCTTCTAAAGTTGCATCCCTGTAGGCGTCTTCAATGAATTTTGGGTTATCTGGTGACACTTGTCGTGCTAAATATCTTATTTGAGTTTTATCTCGAGGGTTTTTAAAATAAATTATATAACTTGAGTTTAAAGAAATGTCTCTTTGACCTTTACCTTGATGAAATAAATTTTGTGTTAAATAAAATACACTAAGATTCCTGTGATGACTACCTTTTGTAAATATATCCACAATTCTTCCATCAGACTCTCTCATTAGATCATCAATAATAATAAGGTGTGGGTTTTCACCATCAAACATATTAAGATTTGGAATTCCTTGATGATAGTTAACATTTGGTAAATTATTTAAAGCCTGCATTTCATCAAAGCACCATGTGATCTGATTAAAATCACAATTACATATTTCTTTAACTGATTTTATGAAATTTGTTACAAAATTTGACTTCCCACATCCACTTGGTCCTGCCACAATAGCAGTAAACGGATGGATAAAGTGAAACATTTCACACGTCTAGAGTTTTAAAGGGATGAAATAAAAATGAAAATTTTGGTGTAAAAATTAAATATATATATATATTGCTAAAATTATATAAAACATGTAATTTGTGAAAAACAGAATGATCTGTATACTATTTCTAACACAATTAGTACTTATCAGAATTTCACAATCACCTCAACGTCAAATTTAAGCACACAAATAAAAACTACAATTATTTTACATTATTTACAATCAAACAATAAATTTTAAATATGTAATAAACTATTATATAACATTACAGTAATATCATAATTTTACAATCAATACAAAATTTGTATATACACACAGAAATAAAAGTAAAAAGTATTACACTTAGCGTAATTTATAATGTCCCCAAGCCAATGTATCAATGTTGTTGTTCATAATACATCGTTTGGTATCATTATATGATAAAGATGTTTTATTTATTTTTTGTGTAAAAATAGTGTGTTTGATTGACTTAAATCGAAGCATACTACAATATAATACATTTTTATTAAACAAACACGATTTGTAATTTTCCATATTCATTTTTTTGGTAACACTTTTGTTAACCCCTTTTGCCTTTGCTATAAATTTATCTTCTATTTCTAAGGCATACATTTTTGATCGCAACCCTACAAATTCCTTCAATACTTTACCATTATTCTCATCTTTAAAAAAACCTAACTTCTTTTTATTTATTTTTGGATATCCGTAAATATTATTTTCCGGGTAATCTGATGTATCGAAATAGTGAAGTAGATCTGGTTTTATATCCTCATAAAAATTGTCTGTAAAAATTTGATATATCAAACTATCGGTATCGGTGTACAATAACTTAATTTTATTATGAAACTTTTTAATCATGTAGTTATAATGAAATTCATACATAAGGGTCTTAGATATATCTAAAATACAAAATCCTAAATAAATCGGCTTATCATAAATTAATTTTGTTTTGTGTAATTGTATTGCAACTAAATGTTCTGAAAATATTGATAAACTATGGAATTCTGGTTTTGCAATCCAATCCTGAGCACCTAAAACTTTACCACGATTATCCCAGTGAGTTAGTAGTTTAACGTTTACTCTTTTTTCAATATTTTCCATAGTCTTACCGAAGACAGAATTGTTCATTAATTTAAAAAAGTCTTTTTCAAAGTTTGATGTAGCTAACGTTCTCAAACTAGTATTTAAGTCTATGTATTTCTTTAACCAAGAACTCTGTTTAAATTTTAAAATTCTATGTACTTTAATTAATTTAATCCCCATTTCAATGCATTGTTTTAAATTCCTGTAGTGAATGATGTATTTATTTTTATTATTTAAATTAGGAACTAATTTAGTTTCTTTAGTATTACCCACACATATGTTTTCAGGACATAACGGAAAGTCAGAATGCAAATTATGAAGTTCATCAGGATATTCCAAATCAACTTCTAAAACATAACCGAAATCAGAGTTATCCGACACATTATAATCTGTATTAGAATCTATCCATTCGAAACCACCAACAGGAAGAGATTGAGACATTGCCCAACCATATAAATTATTCGCATCAAAATATGTTAGATATGAATTAGGTTTTTCACTATCATAATCTTCCATGAATTTATTATTTGCTCTAGCAAAACGATTGCTACACTGAGATACACCCCCTCTAATACCAGCTTTAAAAAAAGCAATTTTGTCATAGTCCGTTAACAATTCTAATTCTATTTTGGTAAATTTTAACATTGCATCCCAACTTAAACCTGGGGCAGTATAGTAATGAGCAGGATCTAATCCATAAGTTTTAATACAAAGCTTTCTAAAGTTTTCGAATACATCAGTCAAAAGTAAAACATCCGTTTTTAAATATAAATTGGAATAATCAGACATACTACTACACTTAAAATGTTGCCAAATATCTTTTGCGTGATTATAATCATCATTTGAAATATTTGAATCTGTGAGTGAACTATAAAATTGGTGTTGATCAGGAAGTGATGGATGTTTCAAGCAATCACTATTACACATAAATTCATAAGGATAAATACCTTTCCGTCTTAAACGTGAAAAATCTTCATTATTAGGATAGTTCCTTTTTAGTTCTGTAAACTGATCATCATTAAGATTTTTAGCTAGTTGATCTAAACTACACGATAAAAATTTCAATGAATCTATGAATCTTAAACTTACTGGTTGATTATTTATTGTTAACTGTTTTGAAAATGATATGTATCGTTCTTTATTTTGTGGAATAACTTCAACTTTGTCATCATCGAGGTTTAATGCATGGATAATGAAATGAGCATCGTAATGACTGAGGTTATGTAAAAATATTGGAATATGACGAGGGGTTCTGTACTTAGAACTACACACTTGATGTGCAACACCCCTAAAACTGCCAGTGTGCCAATCAAAATCGTAAAAAAGATCTTTATTTAACTCAGTTTCACAAATATGACATATGTTTGAATTTGAAATTTTAATTTTATCTTCATCTGATAATGGAACGAGACATTTTTGGAAACTATTTTTTTTAAATATTGTTTTCACATCTTCACAAAGGCGATTCATAAACACTTGTGCACAGTTTGACCCACTATACGTCTCATATTTTGATAATCTGCTATCATATGAACATTTAATGTAATATCCAAAACTATACACTTCATGTTTTTGAATATTAATTGTACTAGGCTTGGATGGATCGTTACTACATGATTCTATTGGGTTCAAAAATGCCTCAAAGTCTGCATAAACCACAAAGGGCATTTTCAACTTTTTCACGAATTTATCAAATTTTAATTTATTATTTGAGGTTGCTTTACCAAACCAATCCTTTTTGGAATCCTCACCGTTTGGTAATTCCGTACAAATGTGAGCGCAATCATATTGTTGATGGTTATTAAGTCTTTCCTCCGATGGGAAATGAAGTAAACATGAATCACATATATAAACTGCACAATGATGTCTTGATATTTGTGAACTAACTAATCGCGATAAGTTTTTAATATAACAGTAATGATTGTTAGTACCATTCGATATATATAGTAGGTTAATATGATTAGGTGTACGACATTTTGTTAAATATAAAGGACCTACAACAGAATTACACTTTTTTTCTTTATTATACTCTAAGCCAAAAACATTAATACTAATATTGTTTAATTTCTCTACTTTTGATATATCTGCAATTATAACCGGAAAAGAAATACCAGTAAATTTTAGTTTATTTCCATGAATTGCGTAAGATGCTACCCGATCTACACTTTTACATACAGGATATAAACCAGAGAGTAATGCCCATTTGAAACACATATTATCATTATTTTTAACATTGATTACAGCTTTTTTTGATTTAATATCTTGAGGAAGGTCGATATATGAACTACCACGTAGGGGGTTGAATTTGTTAACATTCATATCTATGTATTTAATTTGATTAAGACTCCAACCACTATCTTTTTTTTCAAATTGACAAATTTTACCGACTACAGTGTCTATTAATGATGAATAAAAAATATTTAAGTCATCTCCCTGACAAATTATGTAATTAAACGTTTGAAAATCAAACGTATTTTTAATATCTTTAGTTTGTTGTATGAAATCAGCATGCAATATGAAGTTTATTTTAAAAATTGTATGTTGTTGAATACATTCATTTATCAAAAATAAGATATCAATTTTTAGCGAATTTAAAAACGATTCCGGTGTTTCAAAATATTGTCCCGATTGAAGTGTTTTACTATTAATTCTATATGTTAAAATTCGATTGCCAAAAGCGGTTTCAACAACTGTAACATTTGTTAATGAATTATGTGATTTTAAAAGATTATTTTTATGTGAATTGCTTTTTAAATGGTTGTTTAGATACCTTTTATTAATATAAACATGACATGTATCACATTCCACCTTATTGTTGTCCACATCATTGGTTTCAATTGATGATGTAGAAGCTCCTTCATCAAATTTTGCTTTCTTGGTAACCTTATTTTCATCAGTAGTGATACCTCGTTTGATACCTCTTCCAACTTGTTGTTGACTGTAACAAAAAGAAAATTATTAGACAAATCTTAAAATAAAACATTACTACAATAATATTTCTTATTGAGTTTGTACTTCTAATACTTACATCAACTTTGTTTCAACCATCAAACATTGATTATACAACTCATCATCATACGATGAATCGAACAGTTCATGCTTCTCTATTTCATCACAAACTTTAGACAGCTCCTGATTGAATTCGCTGTTGGATTGTTCTATATTCTCTTCAATGGGCGCGGAAAAGAAAGCACTGGTGCACATTTCACTGAAGTTTTCCATCTTTATAATAAAGAAGAAAGTATGTAGCACAGTAAGTAACAGTTAAGTGTTGGTAGAGCAACTGATACCCAATTTCAAATAATGTCCAATATTCATAGTCTAACAAAGGATTAGGAAAGTCATGTAAAATCTAATGAGTACACAGAAGTACTTTAAGTAAACAGAATCACATTCACTAATCCACTAATGAGTGTCATTGTTAAAAAAGTATTTTTTAACTTTTTCACTTTCTGCTATTGTCTTTGTAATATTGTATACGAGGCCGTTTGTGTTGTCGTAGATGCTATCCTTATTATTCTTTATGTAATATTTAATCCTCGTGGTAGCGTGCTTCCAGTGATCACTAGTTGGAATCTTGGATAGTTTCTTCATATCATACATTTCAATTTTTATGAGATGCGTCGCTTGGTCTCCGTCGTCAGAATTTGTAGAGATGTATGATACACCATCTCTAGCAGCTCGTGTCACAGTCGAGGATAGCAGCTTCTTCCTTTTTATTTTTGGTACCACTTCAAAAAATTGATCAATCGGTTGCGATTTCCTTTTTCCACCATCGTCTGTGTTATTAACGACGATGTCATCACTCTCTTCTTCGTGTTGAGGAGAGAGTGGCGAGTAGTAATACTGTTTATAGGTATTTTCATTATCGTCTGCGAAGCTGAATGATCTCTGCAACAACAGAGTTATCACGTTAATATCAATTTGTTTACACTTAATCACACACGTTAGGAAACAACAACAGAAATACAAGTAAGTTTGTCAATAGAATAAACACTTACCTCCATGGCCATTGATGCGTTGAAGTAACACAAGCGTAGTATTGGTTGACGTATACAATGCACTGTGGTCAAACGACCATAGACTGACTGCATGACTGCAACTGTTCGATCTTATATAGCACCATTCTTATCTAAAGCAAATTACTAAGTACAACGAAACTGATTGTAACTCTATGAGTCAACAAACTTATCTCACGTTCCTTATTCTTATCTAAAGCAAATTACTAAGTACAACGAAACTGATTGTAACTCTATGAGTCAACAAACTTATCTCACGTTCCTTCGCAACAGGCATCAACCTGCTTTGTGACTCCCACAAAGAATGCGATTTAATATTTACAACGAGCAATACACCAGATTTCAACAGTCGTATTACGGACGTCGACCGGAACCCATATTAAGCGAAAAACAGTTTAGAGATTTAGCACCGCTGTTTGTCATTGATTGCTCTAGACAAGTGGATAATCTAAAGACAGGGCCAGTTGTGGACGTGAGAGTAGAAATTGAAAGTGATTCGGAGATACCAGATCAAACTTCAGCATATTGTCTCATTCTGAACGATTGCATTGTTGAATACAAACCATTAAGTAACATTGTTAAGAAGATATCATGAAGACGGACACCCTTATAGTGGAACTCCAAGGATTTAAAGATTCTTTAAATCATTTTATTATCAAAGAATTGGCCATTGCGAGTCATGATCATACACAGACGTTCTTGGTGAAACCACCATATTCATTCCATTACCTAACACTAGAAGAAAAAAAGCAGGTGAGATGGTTAGAAAGAAATCGAGGAATTTACTGGAGTGAAGGCTACATAGACTACAAAGAGTTTAAACGTGTTATTTTACCATATTTAGAAAATAAAAAAATTATGACAAAGGGTTTGGAAAAGATTACGTGGATTAAAGAGTTATGTGCAAACTGTGAAGTGATTGACATAGGTGAGAAGGGATGTCCTAATTTTGCGACATTAAAAAAAAAGTTCTGTAAAAATAAAACTGATTTTAATTGTGTGAACCATAAATTGAATTGTGCATTGAATAATGCTGTGTGTATTAGAAAATGGTATTTTGATAATAATATGTCTGTATTTAATTTATTTATTTAATAATTATTGTGTTGATCAGTTAATTAAAAATGTCTATGTACTCAAAGTGTTTTATTTAATATAATCAGACCCATATAACAAACTTTAAATTAGCTGCAGCAAAATGATAATCCTAAGCTTTGTGACTCCCACAAAGAATGCGATTTAATATTTACAAATCACTATAATTGAACATTCCTATGACAACCATTGAATAGATTGGTACTGTAATAATCTGCTAATAACAGTAATATCATGGATACACTAGAATTACAAAAACATATGAAAAAGATTCATCCCAGTCTAGAAAATAATGTTTATGCTGCTAATAGACTACCTATGTATACACATGTACCAACGTATATAATATGCAATTTGGATGCGGATGATAAACCAGGTTCACACTGGGTAGCTGTACATATCGATACGAATGGTATCGGTCAATATTTTGATTCATATGGACGAACACCTGAGCGATATCATCTCCAGTTTTTGAAAAGGATTTGTAAGAGATGGGACTGGAATGTTGATAGGATTCAGAATGATTGGACTTCAGTTTGTGGTGAATATTGCTTAATGTATTTGCTATTTAAGTTTCAGGGATGTTCAATGCATAGTTTTACGAACATATTTACAGGGAACACACTGCACAATGATATTTTTGTGGATGAGATCTTCCGCTCATATTTTGTAGAAAAAAGTAATAAAATATTGAAATAAAAATGAATGTGTTTTATTGATGACATAGAAAAGCAGACATACAATGAGTAATAGATAAGAACGCCAAATCAACCGTAGGGCAACAGATTCGTGGGTTCTGGCGCAACGTAATGAGGTGTTCGAAGTATAATAGATAAAAGGATTAGGCGAACAATGGAATGCTAATGAGGGTGCAGGACCACCGGAAATCAATGAGATAACAGTTAATTGATTTGCATAACTCCAGAACCACGCATCCTACGCTAAAATGGACCGCAGATTTGAGATCAGAGCACACCAAAACCTTTTTTTTTTTTTTTTTTTTTTTTTTTTTTTTTTTTTTTTTTTTACGATGGGTGCTACAGATTCGCGGGCTCTGGTGCAAGCGCGGGCTCTGGCGCTTGCGCCAGAATCCGCGAATCACAACTACTCTTAGCACGCCTAAGTAATCTGCTTTTGTGTAGGAACTGTTTTGGGCTTTCGTTCAGTTATTCAGAACTTTAAATATAATACCTATCCCTTTATCTCTAATCGTTTATGAAATAATATCTGGTTAACCGAGCTTTGCTCGGTATTTATGGCAAATTGTGTTTAAAATAATAAGTTTATGTTCAAGTTGATTTATCGATAAAGTTGGTCATTGAAAACACGAATAAAACGACATTATATAAAACATAATCCTAGCTAGATCGATTTATCGCCCCCGAAACCCCTTGTATACTAAATTTCATGAAAATCGTTGGAGCTGTTTCCAAGATTCAGATTATATATATAGGTACCTACATATATTATACAAGAATTGCTCGTTTAAAGATATAAGATTTTGGGGTGAATGAAATAAATGAGTAACAAATTCATTGATTGGCCTGTTAGTCTAGTGGTTGACCCTGACTGCTAAGACGGAGGTCGTGGGTTCGATTCCCACCCAGGACAAATCTTTGTGTGATGAGCACAATTATTTGTTATGTCTCGGTGTAATTTATCTATAATATGTACTCGTATGTATTCAGAAATATATCCCCGCGCGTACAGGTTCTGCCTAGTTTGGGCTCAAATAACGGTGTGTTGGTTGTCCTAATACAGTATAATACGTTTAGTACGACTTCGCATGTAACGACCAACCGTTTTTAGCGACGTAAGTACTGCCGTCATAACTAAGAATGCAGTAATCGCAAAATGGCGGTTACGAGATAAACGCAAAAAACATATTTCATATCATCTGAGCAAGATGTTCGTATTTTATTGGTCATATAATATATCTAAAAATTCGGAAAAAAATCAAGCTTTTACAATATAATTTTCCTTTGTTTAATTTAGTAATATATGCAGTTATAATACGTATTACTGCGTTTCGGTTTAGTATCAGGTCGTTTCCGAGTCACAGGATACTAAAGCTAAATGCAGCACTTGCGCGTATTACTTACTGCATTATGTCTTAGCACAAGTCGATTACTGCATCATTTTTTAGTAATTATTGCCATTATTATATGCTCGGAACTAAGTTGAAGTGTACTGTGTCTTCTCAAGGATTTATATAGGTGCATTTTAAGGTGAAGGTTTGTTTTAGTCTCTTAGCTACGACCTAAGTTTTTACACCGTGGAATGCAAATAAAGTATTGAGTATAAATTTGATCTTCAAAAGGCAAACGTGATTTCAATTGCGTGCTCAATTCAATTAAAAAAGATTGGCACTTTCTGAAAAAAATCAGCAATTTGTTCTTTCATGTTTATGTTTCCCCAGTGTTTAATTAATTCTTGACCCACTTGAATCCCTAAGTACATATTATTCAATGGCTAATAATTCACACTAGATTTTGGGTCTAATGTAAATACGTTGTCCGTGCTTTTTATATAATTAGTTTCATATAGCAACCCAAAATCGACAAGTACATACTAGAAACATCATCATATAATCTTTCAATGCACGGGTAATCGCTTTGAAAAATTATATTAAATTTGTTTACAATCGGTAAAATGTAGTCTAAAAAGTAAAAGTATTATTTGTTTATATCATTATTAAAAGAATGATACAAAAATTCTGATGACATAATGCGATCACTCAAATATTGGCCTTGAAATAAATTTATAGTTTAAAAACAATAGAAAAACACGCTTTTATAAATGCACGTAAAAACCAAAAACTTAATCGTGGTCAAAGTTCATTACAAGACCTTTCTAACAAGTCCAAACACGGCTATGATACGATGTTCCATCATGGAATGCCAGTGCCTATCTTCCGGCTTCATCATCAGACTTTGAAACCTAATCGTGGTCAAAGTTCATTACAAGACTTTTGTAACAAGTCCAAACACAGCTATGATACGATGTTCCATCATGCAGTTCCAGTTCATATCTTCCGGCTTCATCTTCAGACTTTGAAACCTAATCGTGGTCAAAGTTCATTACAAGGCTTTTCTAACAAGTCCAAACACAGCTATGATACGATGTTCCATCATGCAGTTCCAGTTCATGTCTTCCGGCTCCATCATCAGATCAGTTCGACAGTACCATATTATTGTATTGTCATCAGAACTACATACAGTTGCCAATTTTCATGACGCTACGATCCTTGGAAGATGGTTAAATTAGTTACCTTAGATTCCATTACATAGTTAGTTACATACAGGTCGACCTAATAAAAGCGTGTTAAAAACAACTGCAGTGCCCTCCATTGCTCAGTTATCTATATATTAATACGTGAAGTAAAAACTTTGGATCCCTTTTTACGAAAATTGGGCGGACGGAGGAGTATGAAATTTCGCACACTTATAGTTTATTAAATACAAAGAAGAAGTGACGAATGCTAATATTTTTTTAAAATTATCCGTTAAAATACATTATTTTCAATAAATAGCACGTTACACACACTACTATTCATTACCGTGTATCTAATACACACATGCATAGATATTCTTTTGTTTATGGTCCAAATCTGTCTTTAATATTTTGTGCAGTGTTACCAACACCCAGAAATATAATATTTACCCCTAAAGCTTAAGTTAAAAACCCCAAAAATTGCCTCAATTACTAAAAAAAATCCACTAAAAAATTATAATGAAAATAACCAACGAATGTTCAGTAATCATAGCCCGGCACACAGTAGTAATATTTGTCTATATTTATTACGTGACATTTGTTAATCATTCACTCTGCATTCTTAGTACCGAGGAACCGTACTAGAAGTCGATAATACTTTTATTGTAATCAAAAACACAATGAGAAATGTAAGATGGCAAAAAATCCCTAAGAATACCCCTAAAAATGAAACGGCCCTAAAAATCCCAATCCTCTTATTTACCCCCTAAATTTGGGAAAACCCCTAAGTTGGTAAGCCTGATTTTGTGACTATAGTCTTACCTTGAGTCTTACTGAATGTCAAGTATAACCATAGGTAATAAATTAATTTTATAGATATTTAACCTATTTCATTTTTAAAATATATGATCATATCGAGAACATTTGTCTTTTATATTATTTGTCTATAGTGTTACTGAATGTCACATAATAATATATATAACCATATTATGCCCGGTTTCTGAAGTTTCAAGATAAACTCTCAACAACTATTCTTTCAATACAGTTATCCACAGGGACCGAATTACCGGTATTTTTTATGTAACGTTACCACTTTATCGTTATGTTAACGATAAAAAAGTAACGTTAATAATACCGATACCCAGTCAGTTAGCGTTATCTAATTACCAGTATGGATATTTGGTGGATTTTGCTACGTCCCCGTAAGGGGGCGCGGCGGGCGGCGCCAGAGCTTCGCTCCCTGGCCGCGGAGGGTTCGCGGTGGTCCGCTAAGACGGGCCCCTCACTATGTTGCCCCTTGGGCCATAGATAATTTTGGACGCGTTAAAAATAACGCGTCCATGTGAGTGGTTGCTATGAGTGTCTCCGTAGGCGCGCCGCGGCGTTGAGTTACTATCAACGCCGCTTTCTTCACGACATCTTGGCGGTCTGTCCCCGCCAGGTGAGACCCCCGGTTACCCAGGGGAGGCCCGGCGAGAGACGACCAGCGACAAGATGCCGACTCGACGCTCCCACAGAGTAAAGTGCGTGCCCCCGCTTATCCCGTTTTCCAGAGCGAGCCGGTAGCGGTCTAAGCTAAGGGGCAGTATGTGCGTATGGGCGGCAGTGTACTGTGTGACACCGCCCATGTTAACGCGACACGCGGACCCGTCCGCGTGCACGTGTGTGTCTTGGCGCCTGTTGAGAGGTGGGTGTCTGATTTCGTTACGTGACATGCCTATATTAACTTAGAACACGCCACGCAGCGAGTGTGTGTTATGAATGTAGAGTTCTGTTTGTCAAGGTAAGCCGCGTGTAACCTGGGTGCGGCTTACCCGGGAGTCAAGTCCGGTCATGGTGTCAGTCGTCCCTGACCAGGTCACGGGGCAGAGGTCTCGCGTCAGGGGGTCGCGTATGCCAGGGCGCGATCTGCTTGACATGTGGCCAATCAGACGCGTCGGCACGCGCGAACATCCCCTTCGCGAAGCGCCGCACATGGTCATCCAGGCTCTCGATCCCGAGATCCCGCTGGATGATGTCGTTCCTCACGTAGCGAGGAGCGTTCACTATGGTCCGCAGCGCCAGATGTTGTTGGGCGCGGAGCAACTTCCGGCTCGACTCGCTCGTGAGGGCGAACCAAGCGGGGGCGGCGTACGTCAACACCGGGCGCACGTACATCTTGTACACGCCCAGCTTGACGCGCGCCGGGATTCGGGACGAGAGCACGGGCCGAAGGAGATAGCGGGTGACTCTCCCCTTGGCAGCGACCTGGCGGACGTGCTGACCCATGGTGAGCCGACGATCGATGGTTACCCCCAGGTACTTGACCCGGGGCGACCACGCGATGTCGGCTCCTTGCAGCTTCAAGGGTGGTGGGAGTTGGACGTGGCCGGTGATTATGGCCTGCGTCTTACCCACGTTCACCGATAGTCGCCATTTGGCGAGCCACTCGGGAAGGAGCTCTACCGCTCGCTGCATTTTGACGGCCGCGTACTTCGCATTAAGCGAGGTAGAAATGTACGCGGCGTCGTCGTCCGCATACAGCGCGAGCATCACGTCCGGAGTGGTGGGGATGTCGTCGGTGTAACGTAGACACACCGGCGAGACACAGCTGCCCTGCGGTACGCCCGCGAGCACCAGCCTGGCGCTGGAAAGCGCCCCATCAACCACCACCCTGAAAGTTCTGTTAGAGAGGAAAGTAGAGACCAGCTTAACTACGCGACGGGGCGCGTCAGTGGTGGCCATCTTATAAATAAGGCCCTCATGCCACACACGGTCGAAGGCCTTACCAGTATGGGTCTATCTCTTTCTAACTGACGACGGTGGGGAGATTAGCATCTTTCGGTTTAGCTAGCTTCGGCGTGTATAATATTGTTTCTGTGTCTGTGCTGCGTCTGCGATAAACAAGAGAGTTTACGAGTGCCATATAATGTGTAATTACCTAGTTTTTACATTAAGTATTTAAATGTTCTGTTAAGGTGCTCTTACACGGGCAATTTTTTGAGTAATTATTGCTCGGCCACACTAATGGATCAATCTGGATCAATTAAGTTGAGCAATCTGGAGCAACACCAATAAAATGCGGAAATTGTTTCGCGAATATTGCTTTTGATTGCTCCATATAAGTATTTCACATTTCTCAATGTCGCCAATATGAGTTGCCGAATATCCAATTGATTTGAAATCTTTAGTCAATTTTCTTTCTTTGTACGTATACTGCGTCTTGTTTTTGCGAGAGGAACCGGCCGACGGCGAAGGCGGTGGGGGCGGACGTATTGCCTAGTTGCTCCATATTGCATAGTATTCTGTGGCCGTATCTCTCTCTAAATAATTGCTGGATATAGTCGTGACATCATAGTTGACGAGAATTGACCAGCATGGAGCAATTTTAGTTGCTCGTGTAAGCGCACCCTTTGTAGTTAGTATGCATCATTATAAGTGCGTATAGTCCACCATACGTCTCTGGATAAAATTTGACGTTGACAACGCCTATAATATTTAAAGTATACAATACATACATATATACACTACAATACATACAATACATATATACATAGTAAGATTGGTTTTCGTAGAGCATGTGTACCTATTGTGTATCCCCAAAGATCGTGTTTGGGTCATGTCCCTACATACTACTGGACATGGCAGTAACTAAATTCCCTATTGCTATTTTAGCTAACCGAAGACCGAGTGTAATGATTCTTGAATCACAAACTCAAACCCAATTGGAATCACCGGAAAATTGTCATCAAGGTAGTAAGTAATTTAGTTATAGCATCTAATTTATTATATCAAAAAGACTATGTACTTAATGACACGGCATAGACAGCGATATATCTTGCATCTGCTCAGCGGTGAACGCGAAAACAATAACAATAATACGAGACGTTCACTGGGTGTTAGACGACATGCACACGGACGTAATTAAATCGCAGCGGGATTTTTTCGAGAACTGAATTTTAAAAGCCTTGGTCACAGTAAAGATATATCTATACAGTATTCTATCTTCATACAAACGCTCGGAACGCAAGTCATACCTACACGCCTCGAGTCTGGTACACTCCGAGTACATACGCAGTTGCGTACGCACCGCTTTGACAAACGGATGGCGGGCGGGCGGTGTTATTGATGGTTTTGTTTGTAAGCATTTAGCGTGCGATTTGTGAATATTTAATAATAATCAGTGCAAGATGATTACTTAATATGGAAAATAGAACTTATAAACTATTTTATGCTGTTTCTGGTTGCTTGAATTCTTCAATAATGCACCCAGAGATACATTTTTTAAATTACCCTGGAAACTTTGAAAGAAAAGACTAGATTTTTTTTATATACCTACTAGTACAAAATTTGTTTCTTTTTTAATAGGTAGGTATTTCGCTTTTTACACCAAGTAAAATACCAGGATTATTAAATAAGTAAGCGGATGGGTGAAAAAAATGACAAACGAGTGACTTACCTACGCTCGTAGTAGTAGCAAATAGTTTCCTAGCCTGGGGTGCCCGATCTTTTGATTTGAATCGATCTTTTCGATCGTAAATCATTGAATCGATACATGATCTTGATCGCAGGATTTGAATCGGTGCAGCAAAGATCGTATCGTAATTAAAAATAAATAAAAGTTGATATAATTTACATCTTCCACCCTTGTCACTTTTAATAAAAAACGGTCCAAACATTGTTTTTTTGTTAATAAAATATAATATTTACAATCAAAGAAACTCAAGTAGGTTTATGAAGTCAAAATACTTTATGCGGGCAGCCCTATCGCGACTACCGCGTGTTTATGTACCGCGCGTGCTGTAGGTAATTATTTATAGGATAGGGCCGAGTCAAAATACTGTATAGATATCTTTACTGTGCCTTGGTGTTGAACCGGGCATTGAGCAAACAGTGCGTTGAAAATTCGGTGAGCGAAAATATCCCGTGATGGTCTAATATTATGAATTAAAAATTATAGGTACCTACAATTTATAGGTAAGTACCTACATTATTATTACGTCGTTGTTGAATCGCTTGTTGATGATTACTACTCAGTATAAAAATGGACCCACAGAGGTTGAGATAATTTAAGCTTTTTTTATCTTTACATATTATAAAATAAAGTCACTTCGCTGTCTGTCTGTCCCTATGTATGCTTATATCTTTAAAACTACGCAACGGATTTTGATGCGGGTTTTTTTAATAGATAGAGTGATTCAAGAGGAATGTATATATGTATATAACATGCATAATATAATAAAGAAACGCTGATAATTTTAGAGGTTTCTAATGTGATGTCATAAATAAACACATTTTTTTGCGCTTACATTGCGAACGCTGGCTGAACCCTACGAAATAGCTCAAAATAATGTACTACAGTATTGTACACCTTAACAAGTTCTACAAAAAAGTCCGCGGTGGCATATGTCTAACTCTTAGGGATAACCCATAATAACCATTTTTATCCTTTACTTTTTACGAGAAATAATGGCTTATTTATGAATGCGATTTTAAGCAATACAGCATTAATCCTTATGCAATTAAGTACCTTAAATAAATTGTGCATTTCATGAAGATCAAAATTGCTCTTTACAGCATATCATTAAAATTAATATTTTAGAAGATATCACAGATTACAATAAAATCGCCGCAGAGCGGCTAGCGGGCCTTCCCGCGTCCGGCCGTCCCGGTTGGTAGCGGTCGGGTAATTCATATTACTTTGGCTTCATAGTAAATGCGAATATCATGTGTGTACGAAGTACTCAAAATAAACCTAATTGTATTATTCCAAGTAAGAGACCGCGAAATATTGCTTAGATGTTTAGATTTTTGGATGGATTTGGATTTTTGGTTATCCTGGATACTTACCATATACATAGGATACTTTATCCCGGGTAGTAGGTTTCCGAGTGATATTTTCCGAAAGCTATACAGGCGAAGCCACTGGCAAAAGTATCTACTATTCTTATAACTATGTTTAATTTGGTGTCTGGTAAATAATTGAGTGTCTGTATAGGTAGAATAGGAGCGTTAATAAAAACCAGTAAGACTTATATTCAATTTAATCCAGCCCTATGTCGCAGTCTTCTTACTCTGAATACTATTAGTTTTATTTTAAGTACATCAAACACACATGATATGTAAGGATCGTAGCAGGTGGCGTTCCGTAGTTTCTGCCTACCCCCATGGGAAAATGGCGTAATTTTATGTACCTATGTATAACATGGATTAATACATTCTTACCGCGGTAGTAGGGAAAGGGGGGGGGGCAAGATGGGATCCTTAACGTTTGCGGAGTAATAAAACTGACAATATTTGCGTCATGAGATCTGGTTTATTTTACTAATCTTCCTTGGTAATCAGTCTTTCGTATTTAAGTATTTTTAGGAACTTATCTTCTTTTCTTTATTACATATTATAAAATAAAGTCACTTCGCTGTCTGTCTGTCCCTATGTATGCTTATATCTTTAAAAGTACGCAACGGATTTTGATGCAGGTTTTTTTAATAGATAGAGTGATTCAAGAGGAAGGTTTATATGTATATAACATGCATAATATAGTAAAGAAACGCTGATAATTTTAGAGGTTTCTAATGTGATGTCATAAATAAACACATTTTTTTGCGCTTACATTGCGAACGCTGGCTGAACCCTACGAAATAGGTCAAAATAATGTACTACAGTATTGTACACCTTAAAAAGTTCTACAAAAAAGTCTGCGGTGGTATATGTCTAACTCTTAGGGATAACCCATAATAACCATTTTTATCCTTTACTTTTTACGAGAAATAATGGCTTATTTATGAATGCGATTTTAAGCAATACAGCATTAATCCTTATGCAATTAAGTACCTTAAATAAATTGTGCATTTCATGTAGATCAAAATTGCCCTTTACAGCATATCATTAAAATTAATATTTTAGAAGATATCAGAGATTATAATAAAATCGCCGCAGAGCGGCTAGCGGGCCTTCCCGCGTCCGGCCGTCCCGGTTGGTAGCGGTCGAATATTGTAATTCATATTAACTTTGGCTTCATAGTAAATGCGAATATCATGTGTGTTCGAAGTACTCAAAATAAACCTAATTGTATTATTCCAAGTAAGAGACCGCGAAATATTGCTTAGATGTTTAGATTTTTGGATGGATTTGGATTTTTGGTTATCCTGGATACTTACCATATACATAGGATACTTTATCCCGGTAGTAGGTTTCCGAGTGATATTTTCCGAAACCTATACGGGCGAAGCCACTGGCAAAAGTACTATTCTTATAACTATGTTTAATTTGGTGTCTGGTAAATAATTGAGTGTCTGTATAGGTAGAATAGGAGCGTTAAGAAAAACCAGTAAGACTTATATTCAATTTAATCCAGCCCTATGTCGCAGTCTTCTTACTCTGAATACTATTAGTTTTATTTTAAGTACATCAAACACACAAGATATGTAAGGATCGTAACAGGTGGCGTTCCGTAGTTTCTGCCTACCCCCATGGGAAAAAGGCATAATTTTATGTATGTATAACATGGATTCATACATTCTTACCGCGGTAGTACGTCCTCTTGCGATAATTTCCGACATACACGCGGGCGAAGCCGCGGGCAAAAGCTAGTTATCTATAAGTACTAAATTCTCAGCTGAAGAGTTTGTTTGACGCGCCAATCTCTGGAACTACACGTGGGATTTGTAATACTGTAAAATAAATTTGTTGAAATAAAACACATTAATCTTGTTTATTTTTATTTTAGAAAGCCAAATCGAGTATAATGAATACAGTCAACGATGGGATGTTATTACACAATTAGAATCACAGCACCAAAATGACAGCCAGGAAACAATGGATTTATCTACATACGTCAATTTACCAGATACGGTTAATAATACGATCACAGCCAAAGATATAAGTACGCAAACAGACCCGGGCAATAATAACATAACAAGTCCAAAATTTTTAAACGAAGCCTGCACTCAAACATTGCTTACAGAAGACCCTGAAAATTTAAAAGTTGCCAACGAATACTTTGGTATGTTTGTTGCCCGAGAACTTTCAAATGTACCTCATATTAAGAGACGTCAAATCATGTTTGAAATTGTCAGATTATTAGAGTTGCGATCATTTTGATATTATTTATAATATTCACACTACGCAAGTTTTTTTTACTAGGTATCTAATCATTATTGTTAATCACAGTAAAGCTTAATTTACGCTCGGTTAGTTTCGATTGCGAGTTCCAAATGAGAGCGGTAGCTTGTGGTGGATTAACGTACAAAGTTGATTAGGATTATCGAAATTTTGTTGCCTAGCAATAATATGCTGCTCGCATTCGAGGCATTATCCTTGTGCAAATGAGGCATTAGTATATACTCGTGCTAACTTATAAGGATCGAGTATAGCTACCATTTTTTTTTTTTCTTAAAATGCAATTCTATGGAAGATTTATTTGGAGTATCTAGTCGTCACGAATCACACAATTTTTTTTTGAGAGATAAAAAGCTGTATCCGACCCAAAATTTACAACATATACCGGATGACATTATTTACCGTCTCGACCTTCATACGGTGTGTTGTGTAACTAGAATAGAAGGCAGGAAGGCCTTCAGATTCATCGCAGGTGACTAAAGGAGCGCGGGACGCGGGCTGACGAGGATTCGTGTGCGGCTTGTGCGCCTGCGAAAGATCAATTTGGCCGCCTATCGGCTGGCTTCAAAGGGTAGGACCGCGCTACAAAATCATTGATACATGCCACGCATTGAGTAGGGTGCGTATGATTTGAGTTTCGATAGATTTTAATTGATTTTTTTAGTTTATTTTTTCCAAATTTCTATTTTTGTTGTTCTAGTATGAAAATGTTACTTTAAATGTGTAGTATTTATTGCTAGATCAATTTCATTATATGTTATTCAAAAATAAAAATAATAAAAATTTATATGCCAAAGGCTTCTACTCCGTTCACCTATTACACCCATTTTTTTTTCAAGACGTTAAAAAAGTCACCCGGTATTGTATTTACAACAAATTACTTCAGATAACAAAAAAAAAAAAACATCAACACTAGTTAGACTACCAGCTGTATATTTTTTATTGTTTAAATCTCAAATAAAGAACAAGGGCGGTTTCAGTTTTAAACTGTAACCGCCCTTGTGCCCGGCGTCTAAGGGTATAGAATACTTAAGTGAAAAGATTGATAATAAAATATAAAAATATAATTCACTATTAGATAGAACTTGTATGTTTAAACAGTAAAATAACATTAACAGTAAAATGACGAATTATATAATAAAGGCCTGATCGGTATTTGAATTAAAAATGGTACCCAAAATCACGGTACATACATTTCTATATGTGATATGATTATCCACATGTAATAATCAAAGATATTATAAGAAAAATTACGTCATACTATTAGATGACACATGAAAGTAGGACGACATGTCGTAATTATCGGGATCGAAAGAGAGACAAGACGAAGACAACCAGACAAAGTAGCCAAGTTTTGACTCTCTTTGCTTATATCAGTGTGTAAAATATAACATGTTTTGTAGTACTTAATGAAAATGCTTACGTCAAAAGTATCATGACATTATGTATACTAATACTTTGAAACCTATAATAAATAATAAACAATAAGATTTATTTCAATATTTGTCTGCAAACTAGCACCATTACAACTTAATAATATAAGAAAATTAGAGAGTTGCAGTAGTAGACGTTAAAAAAGTCTAGTCTACGCATGTACTATGTACAGAGGCCAGCACATCAAGCTACACAAATCTGTTAAATTACTTTATAAGGTTCACGTTAAATTAGGAAAATTTGACAGTTTGGGATAGCTTGATGTGCTGGCATCTGTACTATAATCTTACCATTATTCTTATGACACAATTGCTGGATTTTAATTATTTTTACTTAGTGATATATTATTATTTTTAAGTTAGAACTAAATCACAATAATTGTACCTTATTCAAATAATAGTGTAAAATAAAGATGTTTTTGGAATCATATTTCGGGAAATCACAATTTGGTCAACTAGACTAGAAGACGTAGTAGTTCACTGAAAGTTAATGATTAAATAATTATGTTTTTTATGTCAACATTTACATTGAATAATGATATTCATAAAAATAACATTGCCAGTTTCAGTGAGAAATACATAAATGATCCGTCACAAGTTTTTCTTACCATATATCACATTGTTACGAATTAATAAAATATTTTCAATCAAATTTGATTTTAAGTTATATCTGTATTTAGAAACAACAAATTTTAGAGATGAAAATAGCCTCTCTACACTGACTTAGGAGGCTGGGGTTGCTAATACAATTTGACTTAATTCATAAGGAAACTTATGTTTTTTGGTTTGCCAGTAATTAAAAATTTTGCTGGTAGAATTAAGTAACGGCTCTTTTTGGAATGCATCTATTTCGTCTATAATTGTTTTTTTAGAATCAAAATTATTGTTATCTCTGACCAAGAGGACTGATAAATCATCATGCTTTTCTTAATATTTGTTATTTAAAAAATCTTCTAATTCTAATTGTGCTTTTCTATCTGTATAACCTGGGAGTCACTGCCAATCCACTAGAACTTTCTGTTTGTAGCTCTTTGTCAGTATCATAATTGTATTTGGCAGCAAGTTTTTGGTTGTGAAGTCGAATTAAGTTATTCTTTGCAGTAATTTGCTGAATCTCGGAAAGCGTGGAATTAACTCTGGTATCTAGAAAGACAACATTAACAAAACAGTCATTCTGAAACAATATTTCCTCCCTTTCAGTCATATATTTAGCAACAAGGTGGCTCAGATTAGAGTTAATATTGTTTAAATTTATTTTGCACAACAACCACTGCAAGTAAAAATCACCAAGTGTGATTTGTTCAGCCTGTAAAGAAATTATAAGATTTTTGGCAGGGGACAGGGAGTTTAAAAAATCTTTAAGAGTATCCCAAACAGATTCTGATAAATAAGTCTGCAAATCCTGATCACCACAAATTGGTTTTAAATGTATTAAACGTTCTATCATGTCCGTAGTAAAATTCCATCTTGTAACACAATCTAAAATTGCCATTTTTTGGTTGCTATTTCTAATTTTATTTAAATACGTCTGTGTTAATAGACGCTTTACTACGTTACGAGCACTTATTAAAACTTCTTTTATTCTTGCCTCTTCCAAAGCACTCAGAATAGCAAGCTGAAGTGTGTGAGCTGCACACCTAACGATCCCTATATTTCCGCGGCTGTCATCTACATTTAATTCAAGCGATAAGGCTGAGGCGATAGTTTCGGTATATTCATTTTCAGTATAATCACAATCAAATTCGACATCTCCATCAAAATATGAATCAGATTAAGAAGCAATAGAAATGTTATCAATTTCATCATGTTGACCATACTCAGCTTCGCTGGCGCAATCTACAATTTCAGTTTGAGGATTATACTGTTCTGTTGCTTTTGAAGTACTTGGGTTATTTTGATTTGCTGTTTTCGGTTCTGATTCTTCTTGCGTTATAGTTTGATTAGTTTGATGATCTGTTGATTTTGAAGTACTTGGATCTAAAGGTTTATTTAGAATTGCAGTATTTGGTACATCGGAGTCTTCTTCCGACATTAATCGGCTCATTGTTAACATATTGGCGCCGTTGTCAGTTGTAAAACTGTAAATATTTTCCAGACCAATACGAAAACGTTGTAAAATAAACTTAATTTGTTCTTTCAGGTGTTCAGCTGTATGACGCTGAAGGAATTCAATCATGGCAAGGTTATTAATCACTATAACACCATCTTTGGCAAATTGAGCGTACACTCCCATAAAGCTTCTAGTGGAAAGTGATCCGATGTCCACTTTAATACAAATCATCTTATTTCGCAATTCATTTGCTATATCCATACGTAAGGATGCTGCTGAGTCAATTATATTCTGCCTGATGTTTTTCGAATTTATTGTGATATTTAAATCAGGTACAAGGGATAGAATGTTTTGAAATGCTTGATCATCAAGCATTGCCATTGGACGACCGTGAATAGTTACTAAATTCAGACATTCTTGATGTATAGTCTGAGAGTTATCCGAAAGAGATACATTCCTGTTCAATGAACTCTCACTATTTTGCTGTAGAATTTTAGTATATTCATTTTTGTGAATATGCTTGAGGTGTTTCATAAGATTTGCTCCATGACTAGTCTGTAAACAAAAATGAGAGGGTAAACTAAAATGAAAATAAGTTAAAAACTGTTTTTGGAGTACAGTAACTTATTTTCATTGAATTAAACAATAAAAAAAAAAAAAATTCAGAGTCAACGCGCAAACTGAAACCATGAACTTAGCACATTACTCTGACGCTCGGGGCGTAGAAATACTGCGTTGATTATCAAAAGCCAGGGGATTTGGTTTTTGATATTTCATAGAAAAGTGTAGTACCTATGCGGTCAAAATGTATTGCAAAGCAATTTCTTTGAATAACAGGACATCGTGTCGATGTCTCTGCCACCCTGAACATATTTTATTACTACACACGGCAGCGGCGGTGGCAGCACACGAGTAAAAATCCGAGCAGAAACAAAGCTTCATACTAACGCCGCCGTGCGTAAGTAAGTACAACCTCAAGCTGAGCAGTAGCACTTGCTACCACTAGACCAACGAGGCAGTCTTCATAATGAAGTGAGACTGAATTGCTATTATTGGAATGTTCGTTAGTCATATCTTAATTTTTTAGGGTGAAACTCTTTAAAGGATCCTGTAGCATACTTTATAAAAGTCTAATTCACAAATCAATTCAAATTTCTTTATTCAAAATCAGCATACAGGCAAAAATCAAGTAATAAAAGTCAACAAAATAAATATATATATTTTTTTTATAAGCTACCATAACATTTATAAACTAACTGAAACTAATATAAGACACAGAATGTAGACACATTTTCTTACAGGTACTTATTTCAATTTTAAAAATATAGTACTTTAATTTGCGCTACATTTATCCAAACATGGTTACGTTACCTGTCGATTAATACTAGAACTAAGCTTGAACCTACTTTTAATAATGAAATAAACTCCATTGTAATTTAGGCTTATTGCCGTCCGAGCGGTCAACTATAATCGACACTAAAAAAATTATTGAACCTATTTTCTAGTTTTTTTACTGTTTATTTGGTGCAACAAACTAGCAACTAATTGTCCATACACATTAGCTTTGGTAATCCAAAAAACTTCAAAACATCAAAGTTTATTAAAATCTAAACAACGCCGGACTAGGCGTGCCCTGACTAAAAATATTTCTAGAAAAGAAAAGGTAAATTCTAAACTGTAGAGTAGAACTGAAATAACAAAAACTTTTTCCTAAAATAAAGGCTGCAATTGCAATGTAGCGTACTCAGTTTTACTCACTGAACTACCGATTATTATTAACATTAAAGATTTTTTCTTAGTTGGTGCTATACTATATTTTTACAATTATTTTAAAATTTAAATAAGTGCCTGTACGAAAATGTGTCTACATTCTGTGTCTTATATTAGTTTCAGTTAATTTATAAATGTTATGGTAGTTTATAAAGATTTTATATTTATTTTGTTGACTTATATTACTTGATTTTTACCTGTATGCTGATTTTGAATAAAGAATTTTTAATCGATTTGTGAATTTGACTTTTATAAAGTATGCTTTAGGATGCCTCAAAGAGTTTCACCCTAATAAATTAAAATATGACTACCGAACATTCCAATAATCGCGATTCAGTCTCACTTTATTATGTAAATGTATGGTCACCCTACTCTAATACAGTTTCATACTACTATATTTTAGTGAATATCTCCTAAAATATAAAGCTTGTAGTTATATTCGCCACATTTATCCAAACAAGGTTACGTTACCTGTCGATTAGTACTAGAACTAAGCTTGAACCTACTATTAATAACGAAATAAACGCCATTGTATTTTAGGTATATTGCCGTCCGCGCGGCCAACTAAAATCAACACTAAAAAAAAATATTGAACCTATTTTGTAGTATTCTTCTTGTTTATTTGCTGCAACAAATTAGCAACTAATTGCCCATACACATTAGCCTCTATTAATTTGATATTTATGGTGAGATCCGTACCTACACTTAACCTGAAAAGTAAAATTTACGTAAGTAAAATATACAAAAAGTTATGCTATATTTAATATAGCATAACTTTTTGTATATTTACGTTTTGATGATTTTTATTTTTGTAACAAATACAACAAATTAAGACCTTTCTTTTGATGTATCATTTGCCTATCTGCATTATTTAATTTCTGTGTAATCACAGGCGATGACTACGGCAAGTGGCGGTTCTAGCGGCCAACTGTTTTTGGTCGTAGTGTCTTAGTATTTTTTGTAACAAATTCAGGAAAAGAGGTGTGTATTGTAACAAATTCCAACTAATTCCTGGCAAAATTTCATCAAATTGTAAGAGTTGGCCGCGCGTTGGTAACAGCCATGGTTTTTCCACAAGAATTATTATTTATTATTCTTATGGTTTACCTATGTTGGCGTATTATTGTTCGTCTCCTCTTATTTGTTTCGTATATAAGTAGGTTTATAGGTACCGAATTGTGTTTGTAGGCCGTCTTAGCAAGATTCCTTTTGACCTTTTGTATTAGATAGGTACTTAACTTACGTTCGTGAAATAGTAAAACTAGGAAGCAAACTCTGGACCATGTTCGCACGGACGTAAAAATATTGTGGCGAGATTTTATCGCGCACTGGAATTTCAACGCTCTGCTGGGAGTTCTTTTCCGAGAGTTGAAAATACAATACTGTATATTTCGACGCACTAAGATGCACTCTGTTAGACTGTCAACATTCACACGGGCGTTATAAAATCGCAGCGGGATTTTTTTCTAAAACTAAATATGTATGGTATTTGACAGTAAAGTTACCTTCCCAATAAGATTTCAAATATAATAGGAGGAAATCGATGTTTTACTTACCTTAAATTTTATGTATGTATATTCTCACAAATGGCACCTGAGATCTTGCACACAACGATACACTTCATGTTTTACAATTTGACAGTTCATATCAAAGAAAAATAAATAATTTAAGTTATTGCATTCCACAATTTCGCTCAGTGTGTAATTTCAACTGTATAAAAGTACACAGTGTCCCGTGTGGTTCCGGACGTAAAGAATAGCACCACCCCATTTCCTCCCGTGGGTGTTGTAAGAGGCGACTAAGGGACTTACTAGAGAATGGGCAGCAGCGTTCTCTATGCATTTTACCACCATACTGCGATCGCCAACCCGCCTGCCAAGCGTGGCGATTATGGCAAATCCCCCCAAAAATTGTACCAGTCAAATTGGCGGTGCTTGGGGGAGGCCCATGTCCAGCAGTGGACGACTTGCGGCTGAAATGATGATGATGATGATGAAAAGTACACACAATGTACACATTCGTCTTCCTTGCTGTATAATAAGTAACACGTGCCTCATTATTCAGCTCTTTAGGTGACTGTTACACACATAAATGCTACTATAATGTTGTTATAATGCAAGTATTTATCAATTGGATTTCTTATACAGCTATGTGCTGAATAATTTGTGCCCAAATTAGAGTTATATCGTCTGAGGATGCGCTGTCTACGCTATTATTCAGCAACTAATGCATTCACTGTGCACTGTTAAAATGCTGTTATACAGCACTTTTGTGCTACTTGGGATGTGATGCAAAGTTATACATTCGTGATATAGATGCTCGTTGCATGACACTACCGTGTATCATAACTCATTCCTACGAGCGCGACGCGATAATAATGAGGTGACCATCTGGTCACCTCATGGGAGACAGTGCTTATCCTTGTAGAAAGTTCATGATGACACTATTCTTAAATCCAGCTACAAATGCGGTAAAACGTTACTATGAAGCACAAATAAAGACCAGAAACACAGTTGAAAGAACATTTGGTGTGTGGAAAAGAAGATTTCAATGCCTCTCTAAAATTACGTTAAAAATTAGATCACACATTAGCTGTAATTGTTGCAACAGTTGTGTTACATTATAGGTATAACTCTAAAGCAAAATGATTCACTGATAACTAACACTTGATTCTGCTTCTGAACAAGAAATCATAATAGACTCTGTTAATCAACCCTTTTCCTCTGAATGAAACCATGCCCGTCGGTTATTGTTAGAGCAATATTTTAGGTTGCTAACTTTCGTTTTTATAAATATTTCAAACTGGAAAATTGTCATATTGTACAATTATGTACGTATAATGGGGACATTAATAAAAATAAACATATGAACTTGGCTCTACATTTATATTTCAAGTTAAATATTTACTACGTTTTCCAGATTCCATTATGTTCTAATTATATAAAAGAATGGATTAAGCGCAAACGATTCGAAAGACATGTAACCGACAGCGAAGTAAAATTAATGTCAGGAATCATAAACAATGAACTGAGTACTGACAATAGAAAACAAGGTTTTACCCATAGATATAAAATAACGGCTTTACATATTTTAACTAAAATAATATTAAGCCAGTTATTTACCCTTGAAAAAACATACATTGTTAATTAAACTAGTTTTAAAGACCATTTCAATAATAAAAATCAATTTTAGATGCAATCTCATAAACAGACCCATCTAGCAGCATCTAAAAAACTAGTTGACAGTTTCATAGTTATTGAATGGTTTGTTTTGTATTCAGAAACGCAGTGACAGTTAGCCGACGTTTATCTTATGCATAAGCGGTTACCGTTACCAATAAATTACCGGTAAAGCTACCAAAACATTTCGTTCCGTTCTGTTAAATATTTAACGTTAAAAGTAGCGTTATACCATCGGATTTACCGGTACTTAAATAGCGTTAATAATAGCGATATTTTACTAAACCCTTGTAACATCTTGTGCGACGTTGCCAAACCGCACCGCGCGCCGCCCGCCTTTTGTACGGCCCTTAAAAGCGGAACGGCAACAAATAGCTTGTTACGACGTTCGCAAACGTACGAATGCGACACGACTGGCGCTTGCGCGTGCTTCATTCATTTCATAATCAAACGGCACCCATTGATCGCGTACGCCGAGCGTACGTTACTTGCTTTATCAATTATACTAAATATTATTATGGGCCGAAAGAAGTGCAACAAAGTGTACCACTACCAACACTACAATGTCTTCAAAGAAAACAATAAATCTACTTGCATATTATGCAATAAAACATTAAACGTAAGTACCAACTTACCTTACAACTTAAACTGTTGATTTATTAGTTTTAACTAAGTATAATTTATAATTATTTATTTATGTAGGCACAGTCCACATTGGATTTTTAACTCTTGTAGCTAGTCCTAGGATTGAGAATTCAACAGAGTGCATCTCAGCGCGTACATAATTATATTCTGGGACCTCGGCGCGCGGTTTGTTGGTTCATACGAGACAAAAAAACAAACTATTAGAAAATAAAAGATTGCAGTCGACTGTCGGTAGTTAGGTAGATACACAACAAAACCATTTGTTTTACAAACAATCAATATACTTAAATTAACTACGACTTCACAGTTTTATAAACGATATATTTCTGTAAGATCCACAAATGTATGACCCACACATCTCTGGATACAATAAAATAATCTTTTCGGGGCCTAATAAGTACCTACGTACGACATAAGAACGATTTTAGTATTGGATCAACAGATGTATGGTCGACTGTGCCTACATAAATAAATAATTATAACTAATGAAATAATAATATACTTAGTTAAAACTAATAAATCAACAGTTTAAGTTGAAAGGTAAGTTGGTACTTACGTTTAATGTTTTATTGCATAATATGCAAGTAGATTTATTGTTTTCTTTGAAAACATTGTAGTGTTGGTACACTTTGTTGCACTTCTTTCGGCCCATAATAATATTTAGTATAGTTGATAAAGCAAGTAACGTACGCTCGGCGTACGCGATCAATGGGTGCCGTTTGATTATGAAATGAATGAAGCACGCGCAAGCGCCAGTCGTGTCGCATTCGTACGTTTGCGAACGTCGTAACAAGCTATTTGTTGCCGTTCCGCTTTTAAGGGCCGTACAAAAGCCGGGCGGCGCGCGGTGCGGTTTGGCAACGTCGCACAAGATGTTACAAGGGTTTAGTAAAATATCGCTATTATTAACGCTATTTAATTGCCGGTAAATCCGATGATATAACGCTACTTTTAACGTTAAATATTTAACAGAACGGAACGAAATGTTTTGGTAGCTTTACCGGTAATTTATTGGTAACGGTAACCGCTTATGCATAAGATAAACGTCGGCTAACTGTCACTGCGTTTCTGAATACAAAACAAACCATTCAATAACTATGAAACTGTCAACTAGTTTTTTAGATGCCGCTAGATGGGTCTGTTTATGAGATTGCATCTAAAATTGATTTTTATTATTGAAATGGTCTTTAAAACTAGTTTAATTAACAATGTATGTTTTTTCAAGGGTAAATAACTGGCTTAATATTATTTTAGTTAAAATATGTAAAGCCGTTATTTTATATCTATGGGTAAAACCTTGTTTTCTATTGTCAGTACTCAGTTCATTGTTTATGATTCCTGACATTAATTTTACTTCGCTGTCGGTTACATGTCTTTCGAATCGTTTGCGCTTAATCCATTCTTTTATATAATTAGAACATAATGGAATCTGGAAAACGTAGTAAATATTTAACTTGAAATATAAATGTAGAGCCAAGTTCATATGTTTATTTTTATTAATGTCCCCATTATACGTACATAATTGTACAATATGACAATTTTCCAGTTTGAAATATTTATAAAAACGAAAGTTAGCAACCTAAAATATTGCTCTAACAATAACCGACGGGCATGGTTTCATTCAGAGGAAAGGGGTTGATTAACAGAGTCTATTATGATTTCTTGTTCAGAAGCAGAATCAAGTGTTAGTTATCAGTGAATCATTTTGCTTTAGAGTTATACCTATAATGTAAAACAACTGTTGCAACAATTACAGCTAATGTGTGATCTAATTTTTAACGTAATTTTAGAGAGGCATTGAAATCTTCTTTTCCACACACCAAATGTTCTTTCAACTGTGTTTCTGGTCTTTATTTGTGCTTCATAGTAACGTTTTACCGCATTGGTAGCTGGATTTAAGAATAGTGTCATCATGAACTTTCTACAAGGATAAGCACTGTCTCCCATGAGGTGACCAGATGGTCACCTCATTATTATCGCGTCGCGCTCGTAGGAATGAGTTATGATACACGGTAGTGTCATGCAACGAGCATCTATATCACGAATGTATAACTTTGCATCACATCCCAAGTAGCACAAAAGTGCTGTATAACAGCATTTTAACAGTGCACAGTGAATGCATTAGTTGCTGAATAATAGCGTAGACAGCACATCCTCAGACGATATAACTCTAATTTGGGCACAAATTATTCAGCACATAGCTGTATAAGAAATCCAATTGATAAATAATTGCATTATAACAACATTATAGTAGCATTTATGTGTGTAACAGTCACCTAAAGAGCTGAATAATGAGGCACGTGTTACTTATTATACAGCAAGGAAGACGAATGTGTACATTGTGTGTACTTTTATACAGTTGAAATTACACACTGAGCGAAATTGTGGAATGCAATAACTTAAATTATTTATTTTTCTTTGATATGAACTGTCAAATTGTAAAACATGAAGTGTATCGTTGTGTGCAAGATCTCAGGTGCCATTTGTGAGAATATACATACATAAAATTTAAGGTAAGTAAAACATCGATTTCCTCCTATTATATTTGAAATCTTATTGGGAAGGTAACTTTACTGTCAAATACCATACATATTTAGTTCAAAATTTTCACGCGCCTTCCGAATACCGCTAAATACTAAAAGAAAAGCAACAAAATTAGAATGAAAATAAAATTAATATGTTCGTTTTTGTACAAAGTAACCAAAAAAAAAAAAACTGTTTTCGTGTAATTATTTTTTAATCCATATTTACAATTGATATCCTCTAAAATAAACAAAAATTTAAAGATAAAATTTTATAATAATACAAAGTAACGCAGTGAATATGGCGGATGGCAAGTGAACAGTTTTAATCTCAAAAATAGTTTAGCACTTGTGAAATACAAATCAGACATGGATCGATTAGGAGAGTAGTATTGGTTCACATTTGCGTCAGTTACCTAGATAAGTACTTTTATGGATCCAAGCTTTTAGGGTTCCGCCGTGGTTCTTTTAAAGCCATTTTGTTCCCTTTTTTAGTTGTTATTCGACGATAAGTACTTAATTAAAATTTTAATTTAAGTTGCTGAGATTATAATTTAATTATATGTATAATACATAAGTTATTGATTTATTCAATATGCGACAAAATAGCTATAAATTAGTCGGTACCTATCTAAAGTTAATGTATTTTTCTGGCCTAATAATTTAATTACTTCCACATGAAATAGCATTATGTTACGTTAAGTTTAGGTATTTAATATGTTATTGTATCTTTTGGTTTTTTTCCTCAAAAACTGTATAGATAATGTTGTCATTAAGAAACTGATACTTCTATTATAATAAGTATATTTTTCTTGTTTTACAGAACGAGACTTTCAAAATAGTTCAGACTATAGAGAGAGGTGTTGTCGATCTAACATTTGTTCCTGCACAGTGAAAAACTAAGGAAAATCTATGGTGGCCACTGAGAAGTACTTTTGTACTCCTTGAAATTATTAAAAAGATGAAAATTCAAGGCCTGGACCAGGGTGGTACACCCTAAATTGTACTTTGAAAAGGGAACATTAAATAAACATAAAGAAAATTACGTTGTTTTTTTATTTCCTAACTGACTACCTCTGAGAAAAATTGTCGAAATCTGGAATCTTCGAAAGTCTCGAAAGGTATTAATTTATTATTTAAAAAAAAATCTTGGATTTCTCTTAATAAATATAAAACAACAATATTAATTTTGTCGCAACCATATTAGTCCCGAAAATGGGTAGGCTATAAGAAGATTTTTGTAGCAGGGCATTTTTGTACCTACTCAGCCTAATGTCATCAAACACACTGACCTCTATTTATAATTGCTTTTTTGTATTGTTTTGTTAATATGTGCAATGATTATTTATTGTTACTTTAATTTAAATCCGACGTAAATTTGACATTTTATTTTATTTCAACTATGTGACGTATATTTTTATTTTGTTAGTGACATTTTATTCTTTTCTGCTGCAGCATTGTTACTTTTATCTTAATTTTTGTAATATGGGTTATGTCTGAAATAAATTAATTTCATTTTATTTATTTATTTATTAATAAATATAACATACGGAACCCGTCGCGTCCAAAATTCCATTCGCGCATGCCGACACTTGGATACATGCTGTTATTCGAGTGTATGGTAAACACCTGATAGGGGAAAAGTGAACCTGTATGCAGCATAAAGCATTAAATAACTTTACAAAGTAACTGATTATGTTATAGTGGGTGATATGTTCTCTCTTAAAATGCAACGGTTGTATAATACACGTGTGGGCTATTATTCAGAAAACTTACAGCTAATAGGGTACTGCAGTACTAAGCGCTCAATAACAGTGACTTTGTGGCGTGTTTGTGGTGCTTAATAGAATTACTGTACAGAATAAAGCATTATAGTTGGCCACGTTTTTTTCGAAACAACTGTTGCAGCACAGGTGAATACTAATAAGTCTTTATAAATGCTTAGATTACCGCTGTGGGCCTTAAGTGACAATTTATAATACAGTTCTGTGCTACTTGGGATACATCTTGTACATTAATAGAAAAGAAACTGTTGGGGTTTATATCCAGAATTATTTTAAATAAAAAGCTTCCGATGATTTAATAGTTGTATTCTGTGCAAAGACAAGATGAAGAAGAAAAAAAGTAACATAAAGTCTACAACTTGGTAGGTACTTATAAAATAAATTCTTAAAAACTAAATGTTCATGCAATTAGCCGTATTTGTGCATTATTGCTCAACAAACTTGATTAGGCGTTTGATTAAAAGCGAGTTGATATAGTTTGAAATGAAACGTCAAATAAAGTTATGGAACCGATAAACGCCACACATTGGTCAGACAAGTTTAAACGGAGTTTATCTTACATTGCGGTGTTCGGAAACGCAAATTGTCAAGTTATCGAACCAATAGCGCTAATGAACAGATAAACTACCGATAAGAGTACCTCAGAAACCGGGCATTATTCTTTTATATTTATTCTATATATTAATACGTGAAGCGAAAACTTTGGATCCCTTTTCACGAAAATTGGGCGGACTGAGGAGAATGAAATTTCGCACACTTATAGTTTATATAGAGAAGAAGTGACGAATGCTTATATTTTTTTTTAATTATGCGTTAAAATACATTATTTTCAATAAATAACACGTTACACACACTACTATTCATTACCGTGTATCTAATACACACATGCATAGATATTCTTTTGTTTGTGGTCCAAATCTGTCTTTAATATTTTGTGCAGTGTTACTAACACCCAGAAATATTTACCCCTAAAGCTTAAGTTAAAAACCCCTAAAATTACCACAATTACTAAAAAAATCCCCTAAAAAATTATAATGAAAATAACCAACGAATGTTCAGTAATCATAGACCGGCACACAGTATAGTAATATTACTAGAAGTCGCTAATACTTTTATTGTAATCAAAAACACAATGAGAAAAATAAGATGGCAAAAAATCCCTAAGAATACCCCTAAAAATGGAACACCCCTGAAAATCCCAATCCTCTTATTTACCCCCTAAATTTGGGAAAACCCCTAAGTTCGTAAGCCTGATTTTGTGTCTATAGATAGTTGATAGATAGTCTTACTGAACGTCAAGTATAACCATAGGTAATAAATGAATTTTATAGATATCTAACCTATTTCATTTTTAAAATCTATGATCATATCGAGAATATTTGTCTTTAATATTATTTGTATTAGGGATGGTAGGAATTTAGTTTAGATTTATAAGAAATATTTTTTGTGGTTTTATGGGGAGTGTCAAGTATGGCATTAGTAAGTTTCCCATACAAAACTTAGTGTCGTGTGCAAACTGTAGAGGTTGTATGCCTCACGATTGTACAGGCTGATCATAGATTGTACAGGCTGGTTATAATTATGACATTTTGAACTGTCATAATTAATTAAAAATAATAGGGAAAATTCTATAAAAACAGAGCTTTCTGTGATAATTCATTCCATATCCAGCAGTTAAGAAGTATTAAGAAAATAAAGAAGAAAGTCCTGAAGAAGTATTCTTTACTCATAACACCTACGTCCTGGTCCTGGCCATCACCATCCCGCCAGCGAACCCTCTCCACAGTTGTACAGCGGCAACAAATTGTCTATAGTGTTACTGAATGTCAAATATAACCATATTATTTTTTTATATTTATTATTATACTATATATTTTTTCATTCATTAATGTTTTTTTATTCAAATGAAGTACGGTCAAATTTCGACCAATGGGCAAACACTAGTATTTATTATTATATATATTTTTTCTTTTAATAATGTATTTCTATTAAAATGAAGTGCGGTCGAATTTCGACCAATGGGCGATCACTAGTTCTATTAAATTAACACAAGCATGAAGCGATAGCCATCTTATATCATAATGACGCAGTAGTCTATGTTTTTCAGTGTCAGTGAAATTTTGGAACTCAACAAATTCTCTTTGACGCTTGCTGCTTTGAGAAAAATATCCAAATACTTCTTTTACTATCTGTTCTAAATTTCTAGGTAGTATTTTGCAAGCATGACTAACACTTAATGCTGCAGAATGACAAACACATTTTATGAATAATAAGCACTTTGGGTTCACTTATTTAATTTTTGTAACAATGCCAGAGTGTTGACCAAATATTACATTCGTAGTATCAGCAACGAACCCCATCACGTCTTTTATATCTAAACCTAACTCGGATAACTTTGATGACAAAGCATCAAATAAATGATCCCACCACTAAAACGGCCCACCACCGGCCCGGTCTCACCACTTAAATCAACTAAATCAAGGAATTTGGTTTGTACATTTGGTTTCAGAGAAGTATTTGATTACTATCGCCAACACTTTGATTGTCGTGACTTCTGTACTTTAATCGATTACAATTGAATACACTGGTTTACCTGACGGAGATACAGTGCGAAGTATATCTTCAATCATAACTTTTTCAAATTTGGGTCCTAAAACGTTATAGGTTAAAAGAACATATTTTAAAATATATTTATAATTTGTCGTTTAATTGTTATTTTACTAAATATAAAACTTACGAAGATTTTAAAATATAGAACACCATCGAATTTAGCTGTCCCCTTCCCAGCAGGCCGCAGAAAATCTTTGATTTCTAAAAATATTCGTATGTGCGAGTGGTTTAGTAAATATAATTTGAATTCTTAAAAGTTCAATTTATCAGTTAAAAGAATCAATTTTATTTTATTTTTTCATATTTTCTATTAAAACTAAATCTATATTAAAATCGAAAATTTAAGCTAACCGGAACATTCCGTTTGTGACCGGTCTTTTTTGCAAATATTCTTCCAATTGTTGAATAATTCGGCACGAAATGCCAAAATAATATGTCGTTCTTCATCAGAGACACCATTTTGCTTTCATTGTCTAACTAATTAGTAGCCAGCGCTGACGCATACTGTTGAAGTATTCTGTGTTTCAATTTCTTTGCTCAGGTATGTGACCAAGTTTTACCATTATAAATCACTTTAAAAAAAATATTGTTATTTTTTAAACTTTGCAAAATTGGTATAGTATTAGAAACTACAAAGTGAATAGTGCTAAGTACGATCCATTTTAAAACAATTTTAAACTACAATAAGGTGCCATTATGTGACCTCCGTTTTGTGTCTTCTTCTACGGTCACATATAGCGGAACGGCAAGTCACAACAGTTCAGAATGCATAAAACTTACTTCACATTGCAAAACCTTACTTACCAAATTTATGAATACAGTTACAAAAAATCTATATTTTTATATTTTTCATTCAAATTTACAGATCGAACTTTACTGACAAAACTTGAACATAGCACTTTTACATGTCAATGTTTTTTTTTAATATTATTGACATTTAAAAGTGTTTGAACAAACCTACTTACAGAAATAAAATCATTTATCACTAGTTTCTGCCCACGACTTCGTCCGCGTTAAATTTCGTGTTCTCCCGAACCTTCCCGTCACGCCTACCCGTGCGATTTTCCCCGTTTTTGCAACATTTTTCATTACTGCTCCGCTCCTCTTGGTTGTAGCGTGACGTTATACAGCCTATAGCCTTCCTCGATAAATAGGCTACCCAACACAAAAATATTTTTTCAATTCGGACTAGTAGTTCCTGTGATTGGCGCGTTCAACCAAACAAACAAACAAACAAACAAACTCTTCATCTTTATAATATTAGTATAGATTATGTGATTAGAAACAACGGAGTTCCTATTATCCTGCAAAGTTTTAATAAGACTTCTGTCAAGCAGTGCAATTTATAACGATAATTATAATAAGAATAGTTACAATTATTGTTTTAATTCTTACCTACTAATAATGGTATTTAGGTAATTTTTAAGTTGTGTGCACACAGCCTTATGATTTTAAGACTTCTATTTTGTCACTGTCCCTTCAAATGGGTGGAATGAAATCTATGAAATTAGATAGAGGTTTTACCTTTTAAACCTGTGCAGCCACAAAAACGTTTACAGTTAACGTATTATATTCGAAAAATATACAAATATTAAGTAAATTATTACGATTTTAGAGTAAAAGTAAAAAAAGACCCATTGAAATTCGACAAGAGTCACAAAACCGAATAAAAAAACAATTATTTTGAGTTAATCCTTTAAATTAAGGCTATTTTCTTACATTGATCTATTAATTATACGTATTATTTAGTTTAAATAAAATTGAAAATCGCTTATTAATTTCATACTTTCCTTAAATTTCGCTTTTAAATCTAGTCACACGGAACGGAATCAGTTTCGCTACAAAGTCCGTTTTGTTTCGATATTATGGAAAAACTGCCGCTAATTCCGCGTTCCTTTTTATTTTCCTTTTTAATAAACTATATTTTGTCGCAATCAATTCAATCCCCCGTACTTCCGGACGCCGCCACGCACGTCCTCCCTCCCGCTTTAACGACTATGCACTAGAGCAGTGGTTCCTAACCTTTTCTATCTCGTAACCCCTATGACTTAGCAAGAGAATCTGATTTACCCCTCCCGTTCTCCCTCATGTTACCAATGAACACCAAACAAAACTACACACATAATTACAAATTGACTTTATTAGAAATATTTGCAATTTTTGCACAAAAATATTGAGTAAGTTCTTACAATCTCATTATATATCTATATAATCTTTACAGAAATTACTAAAAATTAAAAAACTTGCAAATACTATTACCAATTACCTTACAATACAATTCGTAGGTACAAACCGCATGTCAGTACGTTTCACGCGGTTTTTTATTAGAAACGCGGCGCTGACTTGTCATTTGATTACTTATTATTTTATTTATTTATTTAAATTCTCAGACCAAATAAAAAAGGTAGACGGCGCGTACGCCAACAATAGCGTTCGAAAAGTGAAGCACCATTTGGAGAATTGTGTGCGTAACCTCAGTGTCGCAACAGTTGTATTGCGTCTGTGTGCGAAGGAAAAAATGTTGCCACCAAAAACTTTTTTCCCCATTTCTGATTAAATAATTATGATTTTTTATGACATAGAAATACTTTTAAATAAAACACTTTTTTACGATTGGGTCATCATTTTCATCATTTCAGCCGTAAGACGTCCACTGCTGGACTTAGGCCTCCCCCAATTTGGGGGGCTTTGCCATAATCGCCACGCTTGGCAGGCAGGTTGGCGATCACAGTATGGTGGTCAAATGCATAGAGAACGCTGCTGCCCATTCTCTAGTAAGTTCCTTAGTCGCCTTTTATGACACCTACGGGAAGAAATGGAGTGGTGTTATTATTTACGTCCGGTACCGCACGGTACGATTGGGTACTTTTAATAAAAATAAAAGAGACTTTTAAAAACCTTTGAGTTGCATTAATTTCCGGTAATACTGCCTTTTTTATCCCGACTTCTGGATATAGTATCTAGTTTTGAAATATGGTGGAATTTTATATTTATATATTTTTCAACAACTGTACGTATAAAATTTACTTTGTGATCCATGCCGGTGAAATTGTGTTTGTTTTCCAAATAAAAAATAAATTCTTTTGCCCACATAAATGTTTTTAAAATTTGAGTAACGACATATAAATGTTGTCTCTCTGACTTTATTATTATGTCATCTTTGATGATTCTTTTTATTACGATTTCACAAGCGGAAAAAATTGCAAAAATATCTTTTGACGGAAAATGTAAACCACCTTTGTCCCAGACCGTAATTAACTTATGAAAATAAAGTCTCTGAGTGCATAAAAGTCTCGAGATACAAGATTCACATTTTAACTTTTTTGATAAGTAATGTACGACAGCACCAGCAATATAACCAACCAGCTTTTGCTAGCGACTTCGTCGGCGTGGAGTTCGGTTATATCGTAGCGTAACGTAGCGTTGGCGAACGCTAAGAAAGGAAGTACAATTGCACGGGCGAAGTCGCGGCCAGAAGCTATTGTTTATTCACTTTATATTAGTTCGAAAAAACACAACGTTACCGCGTTTTAAAACGATACCCACGCCATCCATTGGTAGCGATTGGAACTTATAAGTAGGTTCTTAGGAAGCTTATTTCTTTTGGTTTTGCCATTTTATTAATTTGAAAAAAAAATTGGTTTGGTTGTTTATTTTCATTGTTTTTTAATTATAATTTTTTGTGCATTTTTTTTTTGTATAAATCTTCTTGTCTGTTTTGTTTTATGTTTTTGTGCAATTTTTGTGACATAGTTGTTGTTTTCGTAATCGGTGACCCGATAAACCATAAAAAACGTCAACGCTTTCAGAAACGGCAATATCAATAACATTGCCAGGTTGGTCAATAAGAACCTTAAAAGAATATTGATCGAATGTTAGAAGGTACAAAAGTGTACAAAACATATAACATAATCTAATAGCAACATGGGTTCATATTTTTTTGGTATTGTATTTTTCATCACACGACGCAGCCCACATTTACTAACATACAAATCATTATCTGTAAAATGTGTGGAACACACAACACTAAATTTTGATGGCAACCAAGTTTCGTTATTTCGGCTTAACCTAATAATCTCAATCCACTTTTGTTTCCACTTTAGGTCTCTTGGGAAACTAAAATAATAAAAACACTTTGTTTTCAAATGAAACAAATGAAAAGGTTGAGAAATAAATTAATCCAAAACCATATTTTACATAAAACAGTTTTATATTGTACTTGTATATAGAAATAATTATCCTAATAATCACATACTTATAGCTTATCGTATTGTATTCATGTTATATTACAAAATATTTAAACCCGAGTAATTTATTAATGCTTACTCTGTTTATTTGATGTCGAAAATAAATAATAATAATTTTCGTAGTAATTAAAAAGATTTAACCAATACACAAACAATTTTAAAAGTAATAATTCTTAAACTACCCGCATTTCGGGGAGTTTTGTTTACGGATATACTGGTCACACTGAACTCTGAAGATATTATGCGAGGTTTTGTGTTCCAAAAACGTATTACGAAATATTTTTGTATTTTTATTTCAAATTAAACAAAATGAAACACTTACTTGTGAAATGTTATCCCACATGGATTTTTTTGTGTTACAGAATTGTTTTTACAAGTTTTTACGACACAGGAAGGCATTTTACAATAATTATCAATTTTAGGGTTATGACGTGTAGCGTATTCGGTGTCACGCGACGCACTGGAACACGATCGGCTTCCTATTTCTAATTTGGCTTCCTTTACCCTGCTTCACTGCGAGAGCGCGGCGCTCCGTCTACCTTTTTTATTTGGTCTGAGTTTAAATTTGGATCTCCAACAAAAGATGTACACAATACATTGACACGCAAACAAAGGGTAACATGAGGTATTAAATAGGTGTACTCCTTCACTTATAGGAGACCACAGCATGGACTTACACAGTTATAGCATGAAATGCACTGGTGAGCTAGATTTGGTCTTATTGGTCTAATCTTTGTTATATATTACCAGCTTATTACCCCCGCAGAATACCAGTTTTACCCCCGCAGGGGTAATTACCCCCAGGTTAGGAACCGTGGCACTAGAGGCATAAGAGAGAGATAGTAATAACGCAACCCCGCCGTTCACGCGCCTCCGACGCGGGAGTTTTAGTCGACGCATAGCCACGCCCGAAGGCACACGGAACTTCTCGAACCGCCGCGCGCCAACACTCGCTCGAGCTCCTAACCGGCACGCGTGTGTTTTCCTTTAATCGGTTTGTTTGAACAAAAGTTCCCGTGACAATAGTTTTAGTGTAACCCTACTGTTTTACCGTGATTATAAGACATTACGTTACACAAGTGTTTGATTTCCCAATCCGCTTCAATCCAGTATGAACACAGTTACGAAAGATGGCGTCCCAACTGTAGGCCGAATGCCACAGTTCCTGTGAAAACTGTGCAGTTAAAGTACTTAGTGTGTGTAAAACTGTGAACATAAATAGTGATCGTGTAACAATGCCGAAGACACAGGGTAGGAAATCCCTCAATGGTTCGCATGACGATGAACTCAACGACAGCGTCACGCTGTCTCGCGATAATTTTACCGCTCTGTTAGCAACGATTCAGCAATCGAATGCGGGGATCTGTGAGCGCATGTTAGAGCGCCTGTCGACATTCACGTCCCCTCTGATTGCTCAGTCACCGGCGCCAGCGCCGAGTGCGGCAGAGAAGACCGGCAATTTCTCACGATGCTCGTCCAGATTCTCCGGAGCGGCGAAGGAAAACGTCGAAACATTCATCGATGCCATTGAAGCATACAAAGAATGCACGAACATCATTGATGATGTCGCTATTCGAGGCATGTCTATGCTACTTACCAGCGACGCAGCAACCTGGTGGCAGAGTATCCGCGCGGAGGTCACATCCTGGGAAGATGCAATACAATACCTTCGTGACGCGTACGGCGACCGCGGTCCTGAATACAAAATATACCGGGAGCTATTCAGAGACGAGCAGGGTGAAGACGAACGAACAGATATCTTCGTAGCGAAGAGTCGCGCCCTCCTAACACGCCTACAATCAAACGACCTTTCGACCAAGGTACAACTTGATATGATTTACGGCGGTGTAAAAGACACCGGAAAATCCGTAAAAGATTACGACGCGAAGAAGTCAGTAATTTTTCCGAGTTGCTATCCAAATCTAGAATTATCGAAGATTCCCTAAACGAATCGTCAAAGCGAGAATCGCAAAACACCGCATCCATTGCTTCGAGTATGAAACGCAGCGCAACCGAAACGCCTACTCAGCCCGCAATGAACAATGCGCGAACATTAAACTCCGCTGCAAGCGTGAGACCGGCGCACGGGGCAGCCATCACGCCACGAGGCGGCGGCGGCGCTCCGCTCACCGCCGCGCGCCCGCAGGACTCGCACGCGCAAGTTCCGGACAAGACGCGCGCACAGCGCGCATCACATGCGCGTGCCACCGCCGAAACACCGCGCGATGAACGCGCACCAGCGTCATCGAAACAGCAACGACCGTTTTGTGGGTATTGTAAACACTACGGACACAAGCGCGACCAGTGCCGTAAGTTGGCGGACAAAGGTGAGTCAGCTGTTGATTCTAATAATTCGGTTTCGTGTTACAAGTGCGGATCTAAAAATGTTACTCGTGAAACTTGCAAAAAGTGTAACAACGAATCAAGTTTTTGTAGTTTTGATAGTACTCTGCAAACTACGGGACCAAAGTACACTCAAGGACTAAAGTCAAATCGCGAAAATATGGCGTGTTCCGAAAAGTATAATCGCGTAGAGAAGTGTTCTAATAAACATTATTGTGAAGATTTGAACTACTCTACTTCTAGTTTTAAAAATTTGGTTGCAAATGTTTGTTGGGTCGTTCAAGAAAATAATAACTGGTCTCGTGATAGTTCGAGTGAGCCTGTGTCCAGTCACGCTATTTCTAATAATAATGATTGTTATTCTGTACAGAGTAATATTTCGGACAACGATTTGTCGAACGATCACATTGCCAGCTGCGAGGTCGATAATAGTAACGACCGTCTTTGTCATTTTTCAGATAATGACTATTTTTGTTATGATGACGCCCTTAATATAAAGGAGCGTAAGCGTATTTTTTCTTTTTCTGCCAATAAGAAATTTTGTTACAATGACGACCGCATTGCAAAGGGACGTAAGGATAATTTTTGTGATGTTTCAAAAAACAATTGTTTTTGTCACGAAAACGTTCCCAATGTAAAGGGGCGTAAGGACGATTTTTGTACATTGGCGGAAAATCTTAAAGTTTATTGCAATAACGATTGTAATGCGTTAGAGGTTACGAACCATTTTTGTGATTATTCGATAGATGATAACGCTTTTAATAATAATTTCCTCGGAATAAAAAGGTGTAACTGCCGTTTTGTAATTTTTTGCAAAATGATGTATGTTGTTGTAATGATGTTTCTAAGAATGTGTTAAATATTAATATGGTGTGTAGTGACACATGTATAGAGAACTCGCGCGCCGGTAGGAGCTCCGTCAGAAAAGTTTTGCGGCCGATTTTTGATATTAAAATTTTAGGCGCGTCGGGGACCGCGTTAGTTGACACCGGTGCCAAACATTGTATTGCGGGCCATACACTGCACACCTCCTCTGTCAAAAGGGACACCCTCTTGACCCGGCGCGAAGACGTATCAAGCTTGCCGATGGACACGCTCGCGACACAGACGTGCTCATGACTACTCTTGACGTGCACTTAGAGGAGAAGGTCATTAGGACTCCTTTTCTTATCCTCCCTGAGGCGCGTAACAATGAAACGTTGCTCGGCATGGATTTCTTGTTTGCAGCCCAAGTAGTCATGGATTTTTCTCGGGAATGCTGGTATTTTTCTAACAACAGCCGCGTTCAGTACATGATGCGTTTTGAACCATCCTCATCCCCAGAGCTATCTTGTTCCTCTGCTGACGTACTCAGGGACGACGAAGGTACATTGTTGAACCCACCTGACCGGAACCTGCTGGCGCAGACCTTGGTTGCCAATACGGACATTTTCCAGCTAGGGGGAGAGCGTACCCCGTATGCTGAGCACCGTATTGACACAGGTGAGCACCCTCCTATCTATGTACCTCCGTACCGATTGACCCCTGCCAAAAAGGAGCTAATACGTCAGGAGATTGAAAAGATGCTGAAGGACAACATCATTGAAGAGTGTGAGTCTGCATGGTGTTCACCAGCTCTCCTGGTTCCAAAAGCGAATGGCAGCACCCGCTTCTGCGTAGATTACAGACGCCTAAACGCCGTGACCAAAACGGACCATTACCCGATGCCTTTGATTGATGAATTATTACAGTCAACAAAGAGGAATTGTTACATGAGTACTCTGGACCTGAGATCCGGTTACTGGCAGGTTAGTGTTAATGAGCAGGATAGAGATAAAACCGCATTCATTAGTCCATTGGGAACTTTTCACTTCAAACGCATGCCCTTTGGTCTCAAAAACGCTCCGGCGACCTTTCAACGGCTAATCGACCGTCTGCGCTCCTGTTCATCCCTGGCCAATCTGACGATCCTTGCGTATTTAGATGACTTGCTGATCATATCTGAAGGTTTCCAGCAGCATCTCCAGGATCTCCAATCGGTATTCAGTCGACTTCGCGAATTCAAGTTGCGAGTCAACCGGGAGAAGTGCGTTTTTGCTAGGGAAAGTGTCAAGTATCTGGGGCACATAATTACCCAGCAGGGCGTCTCACCCGACCCTGAAAAGGTTAAAGCGGTACTAGACATAAGAGAACCAAACAACTTGAAACATCTACGGACATTTTTACAAACCTGTTCATGGTTCCGGTTTATCCCGAATTTCTCCTCGGTAGCAGAGCCACTTACAAGGCTAACAAGAAAGCATCAGACCTGAACCTGGGGTTCAGCTCAGACCACTGCTTTTAGCGAGCTGAAACAGCTTCTTACCTCAGCGCCAATCTTAATCCAGGCTGACTTTAATCACCCGTTCATCCTTCGCACTGACGCGAGCAATTATGCCGTCGGAGCCGTTTTACTCCAGGGGGAGGACAAGGAAGAAAGACCCATTGAAAACGCCAGCTGTCTTCTGAACGCTGCTGAGCGTAACTATTCTACAACCGAACTAGAGGCCTTAGCGGTAGTGTGGGCGGTGGAGCGGTTTAGATGTTACCTAGATGGACATCCGGTGATTATTGGTAGTGACCACCAACCACTTCGCTGGCTGATGACGTTAAAGTCTCCTACAGGTCGTTTGGTGAGGTGGGCCCTCAAGTTATAATCATTCGACATTCAGTATCAGTACACTCCGGGAAAAGCAAATGTAGTGGCAGATACACTGAGTAGGCCGATATGCTCCCAACCCCAAGATACTCGTGACAGTTGCGGCATTTGCTCAGTGATAATTGATTTACCCGCTAAGAGCCCTGCAGAGTTAAGGCGGGAGCAGCTTGCTGACCCGGAGGTTGATAAAATCATTAAAGAGATAGAAAGTCCAGACGAGGTGGCATCTCGTAGGTGGACGGAGCGCGGTTACCTGTTATCACAAGGAGTACTATACCGGCATAATCCCGACTCAGATAGCGAGGCTCCTCAACTTGTTATTCCAATTTCACTCCATCCAGAGATTTTGAAAGAGTGCCACGATTCGCCTCTTGCGGGTCATTCTGGAATTGATCGTACTTTCCACAAGATCGCCCAGTCCGTATTTCCCCGGAATGCGAAGAATCATTACAGATTATGTGAAAGCCTGTGTCGATTGTCAATGATATAAGGCTACCAATGACAAACCCCCTGGACTACTACAGACACCCGTGATGCAGCAACGGAATGAGGTCCTAGCTGTAGACCTCTTCGGTCCGTTATCTGAAGGAGAGAAGGGAGAACGATGGATTCTTCTAATTGAAGACACCGCCACACGTTGGGTTGAGCTCTACGCCCTTCAGGAAGCGACTGCTGAAGCCTGCGCCCGTACTTTCTCCGATACGGCTTACCGCGCAGGGTCATATCTGATAACGGCGTACAGTTTGTGGGGGCGGTCATGCAACAATGTATGTTCATCTTAGGGGTAAAACAAAACTTCGTGCCACTTTATCATCCAGAGGCAAACCCCGCCGAGCGCAAGAATCGGGACCTTAAGACTCAGCTCTCACAACTCGTGGAGAATGACCATTGCTCCTGGCCTGCGAAACTCCCAGTGATTAGTTTCGCTATGAATAGCGCAGTATGTAGAACCACTGGTGCCATTCCCACATATCTCATGTTTGCCAGAGAAATGAGGTCCCCCACAGAAACTCGGCATGATTTGAGGGCGATCCTCGATAAAGAGAATTTTCTTCCTCAAATCACTCCGTACCTGAGATCTTTTATTGACTCTTTATCTGCAGTTCGTGAACGAGTCGAATTACAGCAAGATCAGTCTAAGAGGGTTGCGGATCGATCCCGTCGACCTAGTCCAACGTACGAGGTCGGAGATAAAGTTCTGGTCCGGTCACATGTACTGAGCCAAGGTAGCAAGGGCCTCACTGCTAAAGGACAATGCCCACATACTAGAACAACCGTGGCCCACAGTGAACACTTAAAAATAGTGTAAGGAATGATAGTATAAGATGTTATGAGCACCTTCTAGTACTTATTAGTTCAGAAAATAAGTCGCCATTTGGAAATAAAACAGTTTTTAATTTTTTATAATTTTTTATTTTTTCATAAGCACTGACTTATTTTATACACTTACAATGACTTTTGAATGGTATTTACACAGTCATTGTTCATTTCAAAGTTACTTACTCATTTTAACCTTTTGAATAATAGTCACCTTCTAAGTTTAAACAGTCTGAAGGAGTACACACAAAACCCATATATATAAACCTAGAAAGACCCCAGTGAGCAGTTCTCAAAGTAATGCACAAAAAGAACTTTCAGTATCAAACGGAGCAGCTATATAAGGATTGTATGGTATTAACGGTTCGACAACTTTATATCAGGAGAGTTCTGCTTATAAGCCACAAAGGCTCAACGTATGACCCGGTAAGACTGAAAAACAAACGCAGAAACGACCTAGTATTTGACCTGAAACCATGTAAAACAGAATTCTTCAGAAGACAACCGTGCTATATGGGTCCATATCTATATAAAAAAATAAGTAAAATACTCAGCTACATCACTTACCAATAAGTAAACTAAAACTTACCATGAATGACTTCCTTCTCTCTCAAAATTATGGAAATACTGAAAAACTTCTAGAAAGTATAAAATAACAAAATAAAGTCACACAACCCCATTTATACACCCGAACACACAAATACACCACACCCCACACTACACATACATCACACATATGTACATATGTTCATTCATAGATGCACACACAAGCATTAAGTAGCTATTAATTAATTAAATTATTATATTATTAAATTATTACATTATTAAATGATTAGATTAAATATACATATATATAATTTTGTAATGTTTACCTTTACAAATATTTACTTTTGCACCGCACCATATATTTTATTTATTAATCAATCAATACTTATCATTTGTCCCAAACAACATCCCCCCCCCCCCTCCAACAATACAAAAGCTATGTAATGAAATAATGCTGATGTCACGTCAGTACATATACGTGTATATGACCATCTTTACAAACCAAAACCCTTCCGTGCCTCAGAAAGCATGTTAAGCCGTTGGTCCCGGCTATCTTTTGTAGATCTTAGACAGTCCTTACGGGTCGTCAGAACCCCGAAAGTCTGTCAGACTTTCATTCAGATCAGTCTTATCAAGAGGTATTGTATTACCTAGTAACTGGGTTGTGGAGGTCAGATAGGCAGTCACTCCATGTAAAATACTGGTATTCAGCTGCACCCGGTTAGACTGGAAGCCGACCCCAACATAATTGGGAAAAGGCTAGGCAGATGATGATGAGCTGTAAGATTTGGTTACTTTCTCAATAAAGTAAAAGTATTTAGGTATTTAAAAATATCTTTTTTTACTTATTTAATACTAGGTTTTGCCAGCAGCTTCACCCGCCTATTATACGTATAAACCTTCCTCTTGAATCACTCTGTCTATTAAAAAAAACTGCATTAAAATTCGTTGCGTAGTTTTAAAGATCTAAACATAGGGACAGACAGAGGGAAGCGACTTTGTTTTATATTGTGTAGTGAAGTTAAATCACTATAAGCTTGCATTAGTACTGGCTATTGTTATTATCATAGTTTTCTAAAGGTATTGTTTAATGTAGGTGAGTAATATAATACTTACCTGTTGTGGAAGAACCCATTGCTTACAATATATATTTATGAGTTGATGAGAGCGAAAGTGCCTCAATCCATTGTTCAATTCGCACAGCGAACCTTGCTTGCGCCGGTTAATCCACGCGACGTGTTCGGGACAGCATAGTTACTCAGGTCCGAATTCGCGCCGAATTAATCATTAGTAAAAGCGGGACTCCCGCAGTCCAAATGCATGCGAGGGTCGTCATATGCAGCCAGCAGTTTTCACATTCACACTAGGGTCGTCATTCAAAGTGGAGCCACGATCCAAGTTCGTGCAAGGATTGTCATTCTGGTGATATTGATCGGAGTCCATTGTCATAAAAAACCTCACAAAAGAACACAAACTATATTTTATATCTACTATTTGTTTACTGGGTGTCAAATGTCAACTTCCTTCATCATCTGTCATAGAATAATGCTGCCATATTTTGAAAAATAATCGATTACGTGCATCGATTATTGGTCTTGAACAATTTAATTTTATCTAATTACGGCAAAGCCATAAACAATACAATGATATTACCATTCCATGTTTATGTATGTTTGGACTATAAGATATCTGGTTTGAGATGTTTATGAACATAATTGTTTTGTCTTAAACTTGAGTTAGTTAGTTACGTTCACAGAAACTAAAATGGCCGTCATGATTATGACGGCGTGCCGTGTGATTACAATGCACGCCTTTGAGCACACGGATTGATTTTTATAATTATTAATTAATCCGCAATCGATTAGACGTATTCAATATACGACTCGAAATTAATTTGACAATATACTAGCAACCCTAAACTTTGCCTGACAGTCAAACTCTCAGTGATAATAATACGTTAAATTACTTATTTATTGCTTATAATGACGGCGACTTAGTTAGAGATAGAAGTGAAACGGATAATTCCTGTTTAAAAAAAATATATTTTTTAATTATCCTTCGAAACGTGTTCGGGTTGGGCCATGAATAGGCATTGACCTTTGTGCCCAAACGAGATGGACCGTATGTTATAACGGAGAAAGTGAGCCCTACCACCTATCTTATCTCTCCAATAGGGAACCCTGAGGAATCCTTAGGAAAATACCACGCACAAGATTTAACGCTTTTTGTAGACAGTGGTACTGGAAGTGACGTACCACCTAATCCTGTCATTCCTAAGCGACGTCGCGGACGCCCGAAGCACCAGGGCAATGAGCAAGTCCAGGAACGAGGGCGTTCTCCTAGACTAGAGGGGGAGTCTGTTGCAACCAATTCAATACCCCGTACTTCCGGACGCCGCACTATGGAAAATGGTAGAACAAGCGCATATCAAAAATGCTTTTTACGAATATCATAATTTGGCTAATATGGTTATTCCTTTAGGTTTTCTAATAGTCAAATTATAATATTCATTACGATTTTTTTTCTTAATACGCGAAATTATTTTTTTTTTCTTAGATAGAAATACATAGAAAACAGAAGTGCCAAACTCAAGTCTTTGCGTATACATGTTTCAATACCATATTGTGAAAAAAATACTTGGTACAGATATGCAGTATTATACATTTTTAGAAAGGTTATTTTATGCTTTTTGCGATACAGCTTAATGATTTTAAAAGTAAAGAAAAATATTTCAGTAATTACTTAAAAAGTGACATACCTTTTTTTTCACTTGTATGTTTTTTCGTCGAAGGTTTTCAGTATTACCCACGTTTGCCCAAGCGCTACTTTTTGCGTCGACTAGTAGTCTAACTATTCATAAATAGAATGCAAAAAAAATCAGCTGCGGATATTTGCGGTTTTAGAAGATATGAGAAAAAAACTGATAAAAGTCAGAACCCGAAAATTAGTATCTTTTGCGGTTTACCACTGACACCATTCACATGAACAATATAGAACTTTTTGGATATTTTCTTCATTATTTCGTAATAACAAAGGGACCTTATCAAATTTGCACTCGGTTTGCGTGGGAAATTACAAGATAATAATGATGTAGGTACCAATTCGATATTGTAAAATGAGTATTTAAAGGGAAGCAAAAACTATTCGAACCATCTACATCAGTGTAACTTCAAGTGAAGCAAATCTCATCTACGCCTATTATTTCTGCAGATTGTGAAGTGTTAAAATGTCTTCCTTCAGCTGTACCAAACGAGACTTCATAATCCCCTATATAGAGGGCGGCAAGACCATGGAATCATTATCCAAAGTTTTAGTGGAAAAGCTGAATGTTTCTGAAAACAACTTGTGTTTTATAATTAGTGACATACAAAGGCACATTCTTCCTATTTTCAACAAACGCTGGGCCCTGGCATCTCGGAAAAAAGAAACATTTTTACAGAAGTATTGTACTTGGTTGGACTCAAGGTATTCGTTAAATTTACCGGATTCTGAACAATATTCTACGCCATCAACATCTGGCCAACGAGGCCGAGCATGCGTGGCTTATGGAGACTCCTCAGAATCTACCAAGAAGAGGAAAAACACTCTTCTACTCCAAGACTATGGCTTCGAGCATATAAAAAACGCCTATCTGCAGGGACTACGGGCTTTACGTGAGTACACAGAAGCTCATCTTGTCGAAGAATTAAGAACCGCTGACACTCAAAAGAAATTAGATATCTCAAGTAAGTGGAACGACTCAGACCAGATGAAGATTCTTTCCGATACGGAAGCATTGAGTGCTTTTATAGATTTAGATCTAACAAAAGCACAATATATGTACCTGAAAAACTTAACCAACGAACGAAAGTATTGTATATTCCCGCCTTACTACAAAATACAAGAAATAAAAAGATCCTGTTATCCACCATCTTCTACAATCGAAATCACGAATACTTATGCTAAAGTGATTAATATACAAGATTTATTGGATCATACTGCTGCTAGAATTTTAAAAATCGATTCTGTTTTCCAAAAACAACATAGAACATTGATCCTTTATTCTAAATGGGGATGTGATGGTTCATCTGGTCAAAGCCAATACAAGCAAATACTTGCAGAAGAGTCAGAAACAATTTCAGATGCCAATTTGTTCATCACTTCATTAGTCCCCATCAGATTAGTTGATGTGCAATCGGGATCCGTTGTTTGGCAAAATCCGGTACCTTCATCTGTCCGTTTTTGCAGACCCATTTCTATTGAGTTTTGTAAGGAAACTCCAGAAAAAACCAAGGCAGTTGTTGATGATATTAAAAAACAAATTAGGGCTGCACAAGCATCACTTATAAACAAAGATGGTGTTGTAGTAAATGTGAAGCATGAACTATTTCTAACGATGATCGATGGAAAGGTGGCTCAGGTCCTTACAGATACTCCATCTGGTTCCACATGCACGATATGTGGGGCTACTCCACGGCTAATGAATGACCTATCGAAAGTAACTGCCAGACCCGAAAACGAAAACGCCTACCAATACGGATTGTCCACCTTACACGCCTGGATTCGCTGCATGGAAATGATATTGCATATTTCCTATAATCTTTCGTTTAAGACTTGGTCTGCTTCAACTGAGGAAAATAAGAGATTAAAAAAAGAAAAGAAAGAAGTTGTTCAAAAACGTTTCAGGGAGGAGTTGGGATTAATCGTCGACAAACCTCGGCAAGTTAGCGGGAATACGAACGATGGCAATACCGCACGAAGATTCTTCTATAATAGCACTTGCTCATCGGAAATAACAGGTGTAGATGAGGCATTGATTAAACGCCTATACATTATCTTGCAAGTTCTTTCTTCTAGAATGATGATCGACCCTGAAAAATTTGGGGAATATGCAATAGAAACTGCAAGAATCTATGTAAGTAATTACGATTGGTATTATATGGCATCCTCCGTTCATAAAATACTCATACACGGGCAAAACGTTATCAAACATTTTGCGGTGCTTCCTATTGGACAGCTATCGGAAGACGCACAAGAGTCTCGCAACAAAGACTACAGAAACATACGACTTCATCATGCCAGAAAATGTTCCCGATCTGCTACAAATGAAGATGTCTTTAAAACGCTTTTATACACGTCAGATCCATATATAACAAGTTTGAGAAAACCGTACGTAAGAAATGTGAAAGAACTTGAAGAAGAGGCACTAAGTCTTTTAAACGTGGCACCTGAAAGTGAACCCACATTTACTGACCCTGATCCTGAAGTGGTATAAGTTAAAAATAATATTTATATTTAGTTATTACTTATATTTGTACCTAGCTACATCATTTCCTGAAGCCAGAGTATAGGATGTACCTATTAGTAATATGATTTTAATTTAGTTTTTTTTTTTCATATATATATATTTTGTTTACTTTGCTTGTTGTAATTAACCATGGTTTAATCTTTTTAGTCATTATAAACTTGTATTCCACTTGAAATAAATTTTTAACTATTTTTTTCGTGATTTTTTCCCATTTTTTTTCATTCTATGCAAAAAAACATACATAGATATACAAGAAAACCCTATAAACTACACATCGTTCGAATCTCCGAACCTTGCTGCATATTTGTGCCAAATTTCATCACGATACAACAAAAAATCATGAAGTTACAGATTTTTGATCCGATACTGACCTATATTTTCCATAGTGCGCCGCCACGCACGTCCTCCCTCCCACTTTAACGACTATGCACTAGAGGCATAAGAGAGAGATAGTAATAACGCAACCCCGCCGTTCACGCGCCTCCGACGCGGGAGTTTTAGTCGACGCATAGCCACGCCCGAAGGCACACGGAACTTCTCGAACCGCCGCGCGCCAACACTCGCTCGAGCTCCTAACCGGCACGCGTGTGTTTTCCTTTAATCGGTTTGTTTGAACAAAAGTTCCCGTGACAATAGTTTTAGTGTAACCCTACTGTTTTACCGTGATTAAAAGACATTTCGTTACACAAGTGTTTGATTTCCCAATCCGCTTCAATCTGCTTCATTCTAAATGTGTATGAACACATTTACGAAAATTTCCTATTATATTTTGGCAAAATTTGTAAAAAAAAAAATGTAAAAAATATCGAATTTTACAGCAGGGTACACTCTTTTTTGAAAATGCCCAAGTGTTTATTTCTAATTGTTAACCTAAAAACAAAGTTTCAGGTTTTTAGCTCTAAAAATGACGGACTTCCATACAAAATTTTAACCCCTTTTTCACCCCCTTAGGGGGCGAATTTTCAAAAATCCTTTCTTAGCGGATGCCTACGTTTGCATTATAACTATCTGTATGCCAAATTTCAGCAAAATCCGTTCAGTCGTTTCGGCTGTGCGTTGATAGATGAGTCAGTCAGGTTTGCCTTTTATATATTTTAGATATAAGATATACGTCATATAGGTACGTATGCACTGTACACTCCTTTGCAAAAAAATCGGGCACCTTACAGTCATTGGCTTTTCTATGGATAATATTAAAAATTTTAACTGACTTCAAAAAAAGGAGGAGGTTATCAACTGTATTTTTTTAAAATGTTTTTCACCTCATAACTTTTGACTGAGTGAACCGATTTTGATGATTCTTTTTTTATTTGAAAGCTGGTGCTTCCCGAATGGTCCCATTTTAATTTGGTTTCATTTGGACAATGGAGGACCCCATGTGAAAACCATATAAGTCTTAAATTTGCATTATAATTGCGATTAGATTAGTGCAGGGTATCTACCATAACTAAAAAGTTAAAAATAAAAACTTTTTACAAAAAAATGACAACCGACTTCCTAAAAAAAACGCTACAAAGTGAAAAATAACTTTAATTTTGGAAGTCGGTGTCTTAGGATCTGTAAATCACAGATTGCGCGTGTAGAGTTTTGTGTGTATTGGTGATTTAGAAACTCTTCAGATAAACACAAGCTCTAACGATTAATAGTTTATTCATAACACAATAGATAGAAGTAATTTAAAGTTAAACACTGATAGACTGAAACGCGGCGCGAGTCGATAATGTTGTTCGATACGTGGATTAGCGCGGACTGCCGTGGGCGACCGAGGGGCGCATCGGGAGCGCGGGAGGAGGCGGCGCGTTGAGCCGTTCGACGCACATTCGGCAACTTCGTTGCTCTTCGGAGATATTGTTTGGCAGTGCAGGCGAACTGTTGGTACAGCCTAGGTAATGCCTACATCACTCCCCCGCTGAGACCGGTGGGCCAGACGTTGTTCTAATGTGGTGCTTAGTGTTATGGATTGGCACATTCTGTGATCCAGCTGGTCTTGTTATTTTAAGATAACATCGTAATAAATCGAGATAAGTTGAATGACCTGTAAACATTTTCGACGACAGTATTTCGTGTGTTATGCCGTGAGATGAAGGCGAGCTGACGGTCAAGTTTGTTATTGAATCGATCAATTTCTGTTGCCTGCAGTCGACTAATAGGTTATAAAAACTTAAAAAATCGACGCCTATGATTGGTCGTGAAACATCAGCAATAATGAATTTCCATGTAAACTCACGACGTAATCCAATGTTAAGATTAAGTTGGTGTGTACCGTATGTAGGTATCGAAGTGCCATTTGCAGCGACAAGTTCGTAGTTACATTTGTTTTTATACTGCAGCTGATTACGTAAGTACGATTTAGGGTAGGCACACACATCTGAACCTGTGTCTACGAGAAATTGTACGCCGGTACGTTTATCTGTGACAAACAGGCGGCGTTTACACGTAGAGCAGTCATCAGCCGCCATTACTGACTGCTTTTGCAGTTTTCCGGCTGGAAATCACACGGCTGGACACATTTGGTGGCCTTCGCACCAATCGCGCTGTCAGCGGGAGCGTGCGCGCTCACGCCAATTCGGAACGGGTGTTAGTACGCTCAAATCGATATGAGCAGTGTCGCCAACCCTACAGTTTTAACTGTAGATCTACAATTTTTGGAAATTATCTCAGTTTTTAGTTTAGGCCTCGAAATCTACAGTTTTTTGCTTCAGATGCTAGCGCCATCTATTTTATTTGCTACGTAGTAGCCCGTGCATCTAGTCAGCTTCAGTAAAACCTACTAACCTACTATCGTCGAACCGGAGGTAATGGTCTTCAATCGATTTATATAGTAGATGGCGTTAGTAGTGGACAGTCGTAGATTGCTTCGGTCGATGTCCGTTTTACCGACATTTTGTTTTTCTTACTGGGAATCCCCGCGAATGCTTTGACTATCAAAATATATGTACTTGATAACTTGACCGTGCATCCGTCATTCGTCTAATTAATTTTTTTTATGTTCGGTTAACATTGTAAATTGAGCAAAAAGTTACGAATATGCATAGCTAGTAGTAGTGATAGTGAGTCAGATGTTGAAAAATCCCCAGCAAGAAAGCAGTGAGAAACGAGCAAACATTTATTTGACATAATGTATCTTTATGACTTTGATATTTAATTTGATTAAAACTTTGATAATCACATGATTTTTCTTGTTTTTAACTCCCTCTCTAAAATGTATCCTATTTATTACCATCATCATTAAATATTAAAAGGATAAAGCTGTAGATTTACTGTTTTTTAATTTGATACTTACAGTTTCCTGCAGTTTTTTTCTGGCATATCTACAGTTTAGCTCTACGCTGAGGTTGGCAGCACTGGATGTGATGGTAATACGGAACGCGGCAAACATATGACTGACCTGACAGCGAACGAAGTTTGACATATTGTGAATTTGTGATATTGTCATATGTTTAGTAAGCCGAGTAAACTCATTATTTGTCAATAGATTGAGTGTATAATTGACTGGAGAATATTATAGAAATACTGAATCTTTTGTTTTATAATCTCATAACATCGTTTATTAGAAGAGTTTTGAGTACTTGTGATTGAACGTAAGTGCAACCTAGGCCTTTGTTTATGGTGGACACTGGTGAGCGGTGAGCAGTGGGCAGTGAGCGGGCAGGCGAGCGCCAGGATACTGCCGCCGGTGACATGGAGGGCCAGGCCGACTCCGAACGCGACAGAGCCCTGTGAGTACAACCCGCTACCTCGAACGATCACCAGTTTCCGCGGAGGACGATCGTATCGCATTCCGGATCACAACCATTGAACGTCCTGTCTGTTGTATCGCTCATTGAAATGCTAACATTAAAAATCATATTTTCTGCAACACACGCATTTCTTTTACGTGTAGCCCAGGTATTTCTCTTTAACAACAATCTTGAAAGACCACAGAATGCAATATAATGTTTGCAGATCAGGGGTAGACAACAGTGCTGCTGAGGGTGATGGAGACAGGGGACGGTACAGGTTAGCATCTCTAATGCAATATGTTCAGTAGTACATCTGTATTGATACTTCTATCCATATTAATATTATGTTTGTGTATAAAACTAACTCCTTGACTGTCTTTATGTTATGTTTCCTTTTCCTGCCTTAGCAGCTCAACAGATGTGGATGAAGAAGAATGAAAAAGAATGTGTTTCTGTTTTTTGTTCATTGCGGTTTCATGTATTCATAGAATATACCTTCCTTACAAACATTGATATAGTCTTTGTAAAACAGCTGTAGGACATATGAGCGAACGAACAGACTGCCAGATGGATGCAACCTGCATTATAATTCTCGACTTTCATGTTGTCTTTAAAACTTATGGGAGTGTAGTATTTAAACTATAAAACCGCATCTGTAAAATCAAGTAAATCAGCTGAATCAACAAAACTTTTTACAAAAATTAACAAACAACTTCCTAAAAAAAAAACACTACGAAGTGAAAAATAACTTTAATTTCGGAAGTCGGTGTCTTAGGTGTCTGTATTATAGGTTTTTTTGCCAATGACTTCCGAAAATAAAGTTATTTTTCACTTTGTAGTGTTTTTTTTAGGAAGTTGGTTGTTATTTTTTGTAAAAAGTTTTTATTTTTAACTTTTCAGTTATGGTAGATACCCCGCACTTATCTAATCGCGTTATTCGTTCATTTGTCGTGCAAATATAAGACTTATACACATGGCACAGTGTTTTAAGAAGCCTGATTTTCGGACATCCCATTTTTATTGAAAAAGCTGACAGAAATAATCATTTAAATGCAAGATTTCGTATCCCGACTGAGCTACCAAGTCTAGTTTTTGAGTTATAGTTTTTCGAAAATCGTAATTATTCCATCCGGATAATAAGAAAAAAATTAATTACGCTTCAACTAAGCATGATACTATTATGTTCAATAAAACAAGCATTAAGTAACATTTGTTTTATTCTTAGCAAGCATTAGGTAGCAGCGGCGAGGCGTAAATTTTTCTAAAAGAGAAGCCGAAGCAAAGTCTGCCTTAACTTACTGACTCATCAATAAAGAATACTTACTATCATTCTAAAATTAATATAGGAATGTAATTAATTAAATACAATTAACTTGAACAGCTAAAACGAATAAAATATGCAATATTCCTCTATCTCGTTCTCGCTGACGCATTTTTCTATACCTGTCTCAGTCATAACCCGTTGTACAGCGGCTTGCTCTCGTACATATCAAGCGGTGCCACGTGACCTAAAGTGACATCATTACGGGATCGCTGTTGTATGAATTTTTAGTTCCCGATTATGACGTTTTGGCGCCGGGTTAATTTAGAACATTTCTCTTTTGTTGTAATACAAAGCTATAAATAACCTTTTTTGTTGTTTGAATGTTATGGTGAATTAAATACCCATAGCGTAACTATATTTATTGACAATAGTAGCCACTATTTACATACTATTGTATTTTTAATAGTGTTAGAGTTACCAATGCGAATCCCCGAAGGCAAGCCGGTAGGAATCGTGTTATATGGTGCTTTCGCCACTGCTAGGTAGCACTGCCCTGGATTTACAAGATGTGAGTGTAGGGTACTTATAAATACCTTATTAGTCAAGAAGGTTTCCAAATACCTACATAATTGATACATAACGTACCTTTCGCCCAAGTATGCACAACAGTTATATAAACCAAAAGTGTACAACACCACTAAGTACTTAAACTATCAATCTACTAGATCTTGTAGCAATTAACATTTACTTAATGAGAAACAGAAGAAAATTAAGGATTTGATACTTAATACTAGCAGTTACAGAATGAAGTTTTTATCACTGGGCCTGGCATAAGGTGACTTGGGATGCGAGCACAATTTGTGTTTTAACTTGCCACCGGCATAGCTGGCTTCTGCTCCGCTAGGTATTCCTAACATGTCTGCCCATTCTTCTGAGCTAGGTATCTGTATTACTTTCTCACTTCCTTGACTGTCCTCTATATCTCCTGTCTCTTCTTTTTCCTGGCTGTCTGTCTGGTCTTCCCTACCATTAGCAGTATTCCTCCCTTCCTCTTCAGTAACGTCATTCCCTGGTTTTTTCTTTAGTATTTGGTCAATATGCCTATTGACAACATCTCCGTCTTCAGTTGTTACTTTGTAACTCGATGGGCCCTCTTTACTCGTCACTGTGCTTGATAACCAACGTGGTCCTCTACCGTAGTTTCTATACATAACACTTTGACCAACATTGGTATCCCTATGTTTCCTCAGACCATTGTTAACGATTTGCTGTTCAACTTGCTCATGCTGTTTATTGTAAGGCTGGATAGTATCGAATAAGGTCCGTAGTCGTCTACTCATCAATAATTCAGCAGGACTTTTCCCTGCCCTGCACATGGTGTCGCTCTTAATCCTAACAACATATTAGGCATCCTAATATCCCATGGTAGTTGGTCCATTTTACGTAGCTTGTCTTTTACAGTTTGTACTATGCGTTCCGCTAAACCATTTGTTGCAGGGTGGTATGGCGCTGTGGTAATGTGTTTTATTTTATTGGAATCTAAGAATCGTTTCATTTCAGATGAGACAAACGGTGTACCATTGTCAGAGACCAATGTCTCACATAGCCCATGTGTAGCAAAGATCATTCTTAAATGTTTGATAACTGTTTCTGTAGTCATATTATTAACGATGAACACCTCAGGCCATCGGGAATATGCATCGACTATAATTAAAAAGACTTTATTTTGATAAGGTCCCGCAAAGTCAACGTTTATGCGAGACCATGGTCTTGTGGGTACAACCCACTCATAGCTGGTCCTTGGTGGCATGTATCGACTTTCGAGACATTTATTGCAGTTGCCGACCATTGACTCGATATCTTCATTTAACTGAGGCCACCACACGTAGCTCCTGGCCAAAGCTTTTGTTTGTACAATACCGCTATGTGCCCTGTGTAACGTGCGTAAAACTTCACTACGTAGTGACGGTGGCACCACTACTAGGGAATGCAGAACCGGTGCTGTTTTAAAGAACCGGGATTTTTGGGACCTTCTGGCTTAAGAACCGGGATTCCCGGTACTATCGATACTTTTGATACTTTAATAAGTCTTTGTAAGAGAGTTGAAAGTGTTGAAACGGAGAAAGTAAAAAAAAGACGAAATGACAGGGCAAATGATTTTTATACCTAATCCTACATACTATATAACAGAAACATTTATTAAACGTCTTTACTTTACCAAACAAATTAACATGACTCTTATTGCAATTCTGCATAACCAAATTATAATTTAAAACTTACGTAACATCTACAAAAAAAGGAACTATGGAGTTTTAGCGTAGCATTAATCAGTCTCAATATTTATTGATTAGATAATCTTAACAAACATTTTTTTTTTAATTTTAACCTTATATAATAATTCAACAATAGTTTGGAACAACTTCAATCGACAAATTCTTTATATCAACTTGACTCTAATTGTACATTTAAGAAAAAAATAAAATAAAAATATAACTTTAAACTGAAATATTTTTGCAAAACTTAAATATAGATATTCATCCTTACAATACTATAAATAAAAATACCCAACCTATAAAATTATAAAAATTTGGAATACTTGCTCAGACCAATATTACATTGCACATTGGTCTGATTCTTATAGTTACAATGGCACTCAATAACCTAGGTTAGGTGGTAGCTAGCTAGTATAGTAACAGTGCAGCGGCCGGATTTTAGGCAGTAAAATTAGAAAAATTCTAAACGCGATGTATCTTTTGCCGAAAGTACCGAAAGAACCGGGATTTGGTTTTGGAAATTCCGGTTCCTAAAACAACGGAAATTTCCGGGATTTCCCGGTACTTTCGGTTCCGGGATTTCCCGGGACTATTCACTAACCACTACGCGACAACCTAGAAGAATACAGCCTTCGTGTATAGAGAGCTCACTCCGATGTAACCAATATATGCGTAGCTCTTCCTCCGTGACTTTCGGAGGCCAACCGCTCAAAATATGATGTGTAACTCGCGAAAGTATCTTGTCCTCTTTTGAAAGACTTTCAATCTGCTGGATGTCCACAGGAAAGTCTTCAGGAGCCTCCGCCATCAATAGAATGTCACAAAGTTGTTCCTCAGGTTGCTCAGGCACTGGTTGTGGCCAGCGACTGAGACCATCTGCATTTCCTATTTGTTGGCCCGGCTTGTACACTATGTTGTAACTGTGTGAAGTTAGTACAATAGAAATTCTTGTTAACCGTGGTGATATAATATTAGGTATTGGCTTTTTTGGATCAAATATACTGACCAACGGTTTGTGGTCCGTTACTATGGTGAAAGACCTTCCCATTAGGTAGTTATGAAACTTTTGAATCCCAAACATAATCGCCGTCGCTTCTTTATCAAGTTGAGAATATTTCCGCTCATGTGAATGTAATGTTCTTGAACTCATGGCAACAGGTCGCTCTTGGCCGTCCTCCATAACGTGAGACAATACTGCACCTGCACCATATTCAGAGCTGTCACACGTCATTACCAACGGTTTGTTTAAATCATAATGTACTAATGTAATATCTGAAGATAGTAATTGTTTCGCCTTGTCGAAACTTTCTTGTTCTAGATCTGTCCATTGCCACTTGTGTGACTTGTCAAGCAACCTATGAAGTGGCTCAAGTATAGTCGCCTTGTGAGGTATGAACCTCTCATAAAAATTATACAAACCCAAAAATGCCTGCAGCTGCTGGACATTCTTGGGCTCCGGTGTTTTAGTGATAGACTCCACTTTACCGGGCGCTGGATGAATGCCGTCAGCGTCGATGACAAATCCCAGGAACTCTACACATTCTTTAGCAAATTTGCACTTACTGGAGTTGAGTCGCAGTCCAGCTCTCTGTATGCGTGTCAATACCATGTCTAGGCGTCTGCACATATCTGGCAAGGTGTGTCCGCTTATGATGATGTCATCAATTAGAACCGCAACTCCTGGAACACCTGCCAGCAATGCTGTCATCAACCTTTGAAATATTCCTGGACATGCCTTTACACCGAACGCCAACCTGTGAACAGTGTAAAGACCTTTGCACGTATTCAAAGTCAGCAATTTAGCTGTGTTCTCGTCTACAACTACCTGTGTATATGCACGTTCTAAATCCAATGTGGTAAAGTATTTTCCACCAGCAATGATAGCAAACACTTCGTTAGCAGTTGGCATAGGATAATTATCCGACTCAGTAGCCTGATTGACCGTACTGCGATAATCGCCACACAGACGAATATCTCCCGATTTTTTAACGATAGGTACGATTGGTGTCGCCCATTGAGAAAAAGAAACTGGTTGAAGTACCCGTTCTGCCACTAGACGATCAATTTCCTTCTCAACCCTGTCTTTAATCGCAAACGGAACGGGGCGAGCCTTAAGAAAACTAGGCGTAGCCTCTGCCTTTAAATGTATTGTAACCGGATCACCTTGGTAAGTACCTAGACCCTGTTTAAAAACTTCATTATGTTTTTTTTAATATTTCGTTGGAAATTGACACATGGGAATCTAAGACAGCATTAATACATACCTTTATGTTAAGGGCTGAAAACCAATCACGACCAATTAAGTTTGGTCCTAACCCTCTAGCTACTATAACATTCAAAACACACTTAATGTCTCTAAACGTTACTTGCACAGTTGTCTGGCCAAGCACAGATATGGGCGTCGCTGTCCAGGTATGTATGTTGGCCGGCGTGGCGCGAAGAGTGGCGGCCTCTCGTGACCGTGCTGATCGTAGCCTCCTCCACGTACTTTCGTTTACCAGCGAGACTCCAGCACCGGAGTCCACCTGCATCGTCACCGGCATGCCGTCTAGCTCAACCGTTACGTCATAAGAAGGTACTCGTAGTCCCACACTTTTGACGCTGTAAATCCCATTCATCTGAATATCTATTTCGTCATTATGGGTATGATTCACTTGTCTTTTCGACCCTTTTTTCTTAGTAATACATATCTTTTCTATGTGTCCTATTTTCTTGCAGTATCGGCACGTAGCTTTAATAAATCGACATTCTCCTCCGTGGCGGTCACCACACCGGTAACATATTCGAGAATTACTGTTAGACTGTACTGCGTTGATGTCCATAGGCTCAGGCACTGCCGCTGTTGTTGTAGTAGTCGCCGTTACATTGGTCCCATGTGCGACATTCCCGGGGTTAGCACTTTGAATCATACAAACATCTCTCCCCGCACTCTCCGATGATAGCATAGCTTGAACAACATTATCATAAGATAAATTTTCTTTTTTCAAGAGATCGTACTGTAATTTATGGTCGGACAGGCCGCACACGAGCCTGTCGCGTAGCATACGTTCCAAGTCGGAAAAATTGCAATCGGCACTTATTTTTCTGAGCTGCGCTATGTACTCCGCAGCAGATTCACCTCGTTTTTGATCGCGTTTATAAAATTTGTAAGACATTGAAATTTCATTAGGTTTCGGACTATAATGTTTTGTTAACACTGTTACGATTTCACTGAACGTCACATCACTAGATTTTCTAGGCGTAATTGGCGCCAGAAGGGTGTCAAACACTTGAGAACCGCATATTATATAAAAATTTGCCCTTTTTAATGAGTCCAACACAATGCCATTTGCTTCAAAGCAAAATTTTAACCTGTCCATGTAATTGTCCCAATTGTCTGTTTGAGCATCAAACTCTTTGTATTTCACTGCTCTGCACTCCATTTTAATCACTTTTAGTCCTCGTCGCCACTATTATGTTCAATAAAACAAGCATTAAGTAGGTAACATTTGTTTTATTCTTAGCAAGCACTAGGTAGCACTGCCCTGGATTTACAAGATGTGAGTGTAGGGTACTTATAAATACCTTATTAGCCCCTCGCGTGTTTATGATGCACACGTGTGCATCATGTTATTTCAATGCCCAACTGTTTATGATACACCATGTGCATCATGTAAAATACATTTCAATTCCCGCTGTTTTTTAGGGTTCCGTTGCCAAATGGCAAAAAACGGAACCCTTATAGATTCGTCATGTCTGTCTGTCTGTCCGTCCGTATGTCACAGCCATTTTATTCCGAAACTATAAGAGCTATGCTGTTGAAACTTGGTAAGTAGGTGTATTCTGTGAACCGCATTAAGATTTTCACACTAAAATAGAAAAAAAATAATAAATTTTGGGGTTACATAGAACTGAAACTCAAAAATGTTTTTTTTCATCAAACCCATACGTGTGGGGTATCTATGAATAGGTCTTCAAAAATGGTAATGAGGTTTCTATTATCATTTTTTTCTAAACTGAATAGTTTGCGCGAGAGACACTTCCAAAGTGGTAAAATGTGTGTCCCCCCCCCCGTAACTTCTAAAATAAGAGAATGACAAAACTAAAAAAAATATATGATGTACATTACCATGTAAACTACCAACGAAAATTGGTTTGAACGAGATCGAGTGAGTAGTTTTTTTTTAAAACGTCATAAATCGTAAACCGCAATTTACCTTACATTCAATCAACTGAAATATAAAAATTAAAAAATATATATATTTTTAAACCGAAAATACCTACAGGTTTGTACGGAACCCTCGGTGCGCGAGTCCGACTCGCACTTGGCCGGTTTTTTATTGAAAACATGCGAGAGGTTAGTCAAGAAGGTTTCCAAATACCTACATAATTGATACATAACAGATACGAAATTATGATGTTAGGTACATTCATGGCGTATCTTATGCAGAGTATTTTAGTCCATAAATTAACCTCGCAACTTTGTTAGATCCAGATTTATACGAGTTTTTTGGTTTTTAGGTGTAACAAAAAAACTAAATTTTTAGGTGTAACATCCATAATATTTATTTATTTCAAATTAATTTGTCTATGTCACCTGTACCGGCTAGTGTTGCAAAGGACTCGAGTCTTCGAGTCTTAATTTTAGAGACCCGACTCAATTATGCACGACTCAAGTGTGTTCAAAAGGCTTGGAGACTAGAGTCAAGCCGAGCCAGAGTTATTCTAAAAAATAGACTCGAGTCTTAAAAAAGTTTTCTTTAAGACTTGAGTTCATTTTAGACTCGAGTCCTTTTAAGACTCGAGTCCTTTTAAGACTCGAGTCCTTTTAAGACTCGAGTCCTTTTTAAGACTCGAGTGCTTGACTCTAGACTTAGAGCCTTTCGAGCACACTGAGTCTTGCATAATTGAGTCAAGTCTTAAAAATTACGACTCGAGGACTCGAGTCCTATGCAACACTAGCACCGGCACCCTAATTGCGTCACACTGTTTCTATCGCATTATAAGAGTTTTGAAGGATACCCCGGCGGACCATAATAATGAATACTTTGACACCTCATTCATCAAAATCCTATGAGAAATTTAGTCGCTACGGTGCGGTGGAGCATACGTAAATAGAGTGCTAAAAAATAATCCTTCCTTTAATACTCTGCCATAGTCGGGTAGAAATTTAAGTTAGATAGCAATATCGATTGAAACAGGTTGCGTATCAGTATAGAGAGTAAGCCTGGGTGTGGGCGTGTCCACTTCGCAGCATGATGGTGCGCTGCGCGTCGCAGTCGTCGCTGGACGAGTCGTCGCAGCGGCCGGCGGGCGGCGGCGCGGGGCCGGACGCGCACGCTGCGCACCCCGCGCGCCTGCTGGCGGCGCTGGCGCGGCTGCGGCGCGACGCCGTGCTGTGCGACGTGCGCCTGCACGCGCGCGCCGCGCCCGACCTGTCGCCGTCCGCCGCGCTGCCCGCGCACCGCGCCGTGCTAGCGGCCGCCTCGCCCTACTTCCACGCCATGTTCACGCAGTTCGACGAGAGCACACAGCCCACCATCACCATACAGGTAGGTTCCTATCACTGCATGCAGACGTGATTAAATCCACATCCACACTATCCACACTCCACACTATAATATATATATATATATATATATATATATTATATATTATATATTTATATATTTATATATAATATTATAAATGCGAAAGTAACTCTGTCTGTCGGTCTGTCTGTCTGTCTGTCTGTCTGTCTCGCTTTCCTGCTAAAACTACTAAACCGATTTAAATGAAATTCGGTACACAGATAGCTTAGAGCCTGAGAAAGGACATAGGCTACTTTTTATCCCGGTAGTATGTTCCCGCGGGATAATTTCCGACCTCCACGCGGGCGAAGCCGCTGGCAAAAGCTAGTAAAAAATAAAACTTTCTTTGATTTTAACAGATCGAAGGAAAACTTTATACTAAATGCTTTAGTTATATGTATGTGTCAACAATCTTAGTTATGCCGATGACATGGTGCTGCTGAGAGCGTCGATAAAATTGACGTCGACTGACAAAATTGGTACAGGTCTGTGAGGAGTACGCAGATAGGCATGGACTCAAATATAATGTTGTTACGAGTTAATGCATGGTATTTGGAGCCTGTGGTACAAAATGCCTGGTAAATGTACCACCTGTCTGTCTAAATGGTGTTCCGTTAGGCCGAGTAGACCAATTCAAATACTTAGGGCATATCGTCACGGCTGACTTCAAAGATCATGCTGATATCGAACGGGAGCGGAGGGCCTTGTCGAAAAGGGCGAATATGCTGGCTCGCAGGTCTGCACGATGCTCCGATCAAGTTAAAATCACCCTTTTCAAGGCATATTGCACCTTACTGTACACGTACAAACCGTGCAGTCTATGGGCTCGTTACACACGAGCGTCCTACAGCGCCCTCCGCGTCCAGTATAACAACGCATTTAGGGCTGTGTTGAGGCTGCCTCGCTTCTGCAGTGCCTCTGGCATGTTTGCGGAAGCGCGCACCGACTGTTTTCACGCCACCATGCGCAAGCGGTGCGCGGCCTTAGTGCGCAGGGTGCGGGCCAGCTCCAATATTGTTCTGGCAATGATCGCAGGGCGATTTGACTGCCCTTACATACGTAAATTCTATGACAGACATGTGTAGCAGGGAGTACTCAATTTTATGACACAAACCTTTATTTATAATGGCTTGTTTGTATGATGGGAAATCATCAAATGACTTCTCCCGCTCTGGGCGGAGCGGGAGGGCATGTCAGACTTTTACTGACTAGATGTAAATTTTGACATTTTATTTGAATCCCAATACTGTAACAGTTAAATTTGACATTTTGTTTAAATTCCAATCCTGTGACCCGTAAATTTGACATTTTGTTTTATCTAAATTCCAACTGTGTGACCAGTAAATTTGACATTGTATTTTATTTCAACTCTGTGACTTATTTCTATTTTGTTGATGACATTTCATTCTTTGCTGCTACAGCATTGTCACAGTTGGAAGGCTCTTAACAAGGTGGACCGATGACCTTGTGAAGGTCGCAGGAATCCGCTGGATGCGGGAAGCACAAAACCGGTCGAAGTGGCGGAGCTTGGAGCGGAGCTTATGTCCAGCAGTGGACGTCTTTCGGCTGAAATGATGATGATGATGACAGCATTGTCACCTTTCAATTTAATGTTTGTAACATGGGTTATGTCTGAAATGAATGATTTGTTCTTGTTTTTATTTATTTAAGTGTCGTAACTGTCCCTTACCCAAATGTGCATTTACAGGTCAAGCTAATTTCCAGTTTTAGCTGACCTCGCACTGTATAGGCTTTTCGTACAATGAGATGTCAGCTTATACTGCAAATGTATAGCTTGATGTGTAATCGTGCGTACACTCAGTTACATGAATAAACGATTGATAACTTGTATTTCTTTGAAACAAAATTGTATCTCAGAATTATATTTATTTATTTAAACTTCTCGCACACAAAAATGGTAGAAAGGCGGACTTAATGCCTTAGGCATATTCTACCAGTCAACCAAGGGTGTTGAAGAGATTAGATGGCAGGTGCTTTGGTTGAGAGTGGTATATCTGTGTATATTAATTTAGTTATGTCACACTTGAAACATACATATATTAATGAATATTTTCCATGGTTCCACCTTCTGTAATTAATTTAAAACAGTCCACAACATAGGACATACGGAATCACCTAACGAAAAACGACAGCTGTGGTGCGTTGTTCTCAATCATGCAAGGGCATTTGACACTGTCCCGACTGACCTACTTAAAAAAAATGAAGGTGTGAGAGTTAAAGGAATTTTCCTTAAATGGTTTTAAGAGCTACCTGATAAACAGTAAACAGTATACCAAATTTCTATTACCTACAAAAGTGCAATACCTAGTTAACTCCTTGCCGAGAATGGGCAAGTTGATGAAGAGGGTTTTACGAAAGTGCAAAGAAAGAAGAAGAAGTCCTGTTCACGAAACCAGTGTGGTACCGCTTCGAGTGGACCCAACATGCTTCTGTGCCCTGCTCTGCCTACGACGCAGCTGTACATTTTACGTCTGCATCACTCCACGACGATTGAGGAAGTCGTGCAGTATTAAGTTATAATCATGATCTGGCAGTTTAATTAATTTATGTGGCTAACCCAAATGTCCTTTGGTATTGTTCGTCAAATCATTGAGCTCCTTAAGTTCTGAGTTGAGCTGCACGATTAGTGACAAATGCTTGCACTGACTGGACACGTCCACTCTATCTGTGTGGTTCTCTCTTCAAAAGACCATTTCAGTCACCAGTCTCCATGGTCTTCACATGATGTGGCCAAGATTTGTCGGGGCTTTAAAAGAGACTGTGACCTCTGCGTTTGTTTCGGCCTTTCTTCTAAGAGTAGTCAGTTAGGAAACGCCGACTTCATCTAGTTTAAAAAAAAATATTTATCACTGACGTGTAAAAGTGTTTGTACAAAATTACTTACAGAAATACATGCATTTAGCATTCAAATTTATTTTATCACCTTCAATATTCGATATTGAATTATTGGATTATTCGTCGGCGTAAGTACGATACACTTTTTTTTTGGTACCGGGGTGGAGATCCTCATGGATGTCCTCCGCCCTGGGGCGGAAGGAGGGGTCTGTCAGACTTCTACTGACTAAAACCACCCCGTGTTCCCTCGCACACTTGCACCGGGGGCTACGGGGGCGCTTAAGCATTCTTCAACGCAGCCCTCGGCTGGTAAAAATAGCACTGTATTTATTCTAATAACAGATGTAACTCAACTCCACGCCTAAATGGAAAACAGTTGTGCCAATCTAACAGCAACAAAAAAAACTAAAAAGTTAATATGGAACTAGAAACAAATTATCCATTCCTGAAACTTTTTTGACTGAAAGTATAAAGTGTGTATTAGTTTATAGTTATTGTTTTTATGCGTATTTATATAGAAATAATGGATTGTATTGTATTGTAAAATAGTTGTAGGTAATAAATACTTTAACTGTTGTGAACGATAATGAAAATGATATAGAAAAGTGACATGTAAAAGTGTTTGTACAAACCTACTTACAGAAATAAAATCATTTATCATTTAAAATGCCTCAGATATTAAGTCCGCCTTTGTAAAGTATTTTTTACTTGTGCAAATAGTTTTAATAAATAAATAAATCGCCTATCTGCGATTTTTTGAGTTTTTCACTTTAATATACCACTAGGTAAAGAATCAAATGGCGAATCGAATGGTATATTAAAGTGAAAAACTCCCAAAAATCGCAGATAGTCGGTTTTGCCTTTGACCCGGCGAAATAATGTTATTTATCTAAGTATTTATAAGGAGGAGGACCTGGAATAAAAATCCGTCAATATTTCTATAGGACATAAATTTTCATATGGGTTTCAGAACGTGGAGCCGGCCGCGCTGGAGGCTATCATCGAGTACGTGTACACGCCGGAATCGCTCGTCATCACCGAGGACAATGTGCAGGTAGCTCAGATAACTGTCGAAGCTCACGACATCTCTGTAGTTCGACCCAATGAGGACCATGATCGAATTATTGCACCTACTCACTAGGGATGTTCATGCATAAAAAGGATCGATATTTTTTCGATATGATATATTGTAATGTATCGATACTTTGTGATATATCGTACAATTATATCGATATTTTCGATATATCGTAAGTAATTTATTTATCTATTACGTATATGTATTTATCTAGTATATGACAAAAAAGTACAAACAACTATGGTTAAGAAACAAACCAACTTTATTTACTTAAATCCCAATATTTTTTCTCTAAACCTCTCAAAACAAAATTTTACTAACGAAGAAAAATGCGACGTTGTTAGCTTGGTAGTCATCAACGTTCTGAGCAAAGGACTCGAGTCATCGAGGGTACTCCCTTTCTTCTCCTAAAATCGTTTGTCCGAAAATCATTATCGTTAGCTATAAACGTCAGTAACCATAATACCATTCAAAAACTCTACATTTTGTTTTACATAATTATCTTTGCTTCTAAAACTATTCTGTCATAATATCTAATACTAGCTGACCCGTGCCCACTTCGTTGGGCGGTAAACATTTTAACTTGTGATGAAATTATGAGTGTGGTTCGGTTAGTACTGAGTGCTGCGATTTATTTCATGACTGCCAAAAGGAGGGTTTTGTTTGTATTGCATATGAGACATGCTGCCTTAAATCAGAAAGACTCTGCGCACGTTCAGCGCTAGATTCCCGAGCACGGGCCTGCGATGTTCTCGCGCTTTGGCTAGCGAGCCTCTGCGAGTGCTCAGCGCTAGTCTCCCTATCCCTTGTTGCTTGAGACATGCTGCCTTTTTTTTTAGATGGGAAATCATCAAATGACTTCTCCCGCTCTGGGCGGAGCGGGAGGGCATGTTAAACTTTTACTGACTAAAACCCACGCGTGTTCCTTCAGTTGCCCATGTGCCAGGGTCACGGTATCTCTTTCGAACAATCTTGCGACCCTGGCAGGCATCGGTCCTAGTAGACCCCTTTAGTGCTGCTGACATCTCTTTGAGGCGCGCGTGGAACACTGCGCGCCGTCGACCCGAGCTTGGTCCTTACCGGGCGGCGAGCTACCCATTGCTCGCCACCCGCAAGCTCGCGCCTACGGTAGCCGGGAGTCCGCTATCGACTCCCGACGCCCGGGGCGTCTCCTCCTGCGGCGGCTTGGGACGTGAGGGTGCAGAGACTGCCACTCCCTCACGCGCCCCGCCTCCTCCTTCGCGAGCATTACTGCTTCGCTAGAAGGAGGTGACGGCTTCCCATGCCCTCTCGCTCCGAGCCATGGCTCGCACCAGGGCCGGATGCGAGAGGTAGCCGCCGCCGATCGCCTCCACGAGGAGACGGTGGTGCTCCGCCCAGGCAAGACACACTTCCACCGTATGCTCCACCGTGTCCTCTAGACGATCCTCACAATGGAAACACCCGGGCGTTTCCTCCCGCTTTATCCTGAACAGGAACCCACCGAAGCACCCATTCCCGGTGAGAACCTGCGTCAGGCGGAAGGTGAGGACGCCGTGGCGCCTCTATTCACTCCTCAAAGAGGGGACTTACCGCTGCAATTTAGTTTGCCCAAGACATGCTGCCTTAAATCACTGAGACGCTGCACACGTTCAGCGCTAGATTCCCGAGCACGGACCTGCGATGTTCTACAGCTTAAGTTAGCAAGCCGCTGTGAACGCTCGGAGCTAGATTAACCAGCGCGTGCTTGCGAAATATTTTCTCTATTCCTCTAAAAGCGCTGATGATTTTCAAGAGCAGCTCTTCCGAACGGCGTACTCGAGCTTTTCTTCGCTCTTCTCAAAACAATTTTAAAGACCAACAACATCCAACCAACTGCGTACAACTCACCTACCTAACGACGAAAGTGAAATAATAACCGGAGACGGTCATTAATCCGCGGAAAATCTTAACACCGCGATTCAGAAAAATGACGCAATGCACAATGCAATCTATTTTAACATCAACATGAGATGTTCCCAAAGAATTTGAGTATGCACCACCAAAACCTTTCATTGTAATTACAGAAGGCATGATTTTTAACTTTAAACTATTAGCTTGTGATATTGTAATGGAAAACAGAAGCCAATAACGAGCAGTGGTCTGATAATATAATTCGTATATTTCGTGGTCAATATTTTTACACAAGTGACAAGGCTCATAAAAAACATATGCCGTAACAATATTAATTTGAATCGGTGACAGGCATGTGTAACAGGCCAGTGTATACATATATGCGACCTCTTCCAATACGCCCCCTTAATATAGTTACGCTGCGTATGATCACTTCTGTACTTGTCAGAACTCGGTACATAAAATTAAATAAATCACCAACACTTCTGTGTCCGACTGTACTACGCTGTACCCAAAAGTAAAATACAAAAACAGAAGAAATCTAACAAAATAAAGTATGCATAACGAAACTAAATTATCTATTACACAAAGCACAAAAAAGAACATAAAACGTCAAAACGTCTAACTACTCATCGCCCCCTTAATAGAATAATTTGACAGGGATAAATCCTTTAAAAATTCTCTAAGCTTCGGGCTGTGAACACTTTTAGTTAAGATGTCCGCTATCATCACATCAGTTGACATGTACCTTATTTCAACTTTGTTAGCTAGTACACATTCACGAATAAAATGATACTTGATATCTATATGCTTTGTCCTATTATGCATCATTTTGTTAGCTGCAATTTTATGCGCCGACTGATTGTCATTATAAATTACTACTGCTTTACTATCCACAGCTGTCAAACTGTTAAGTAAACTACGTAAATAAAGAGCTTCCTTCGAAGCTAGACTCAATCCTACGTACTCTGCCTCTGTGGAGGACAAGGATACTGTCGCTTGCTTCCTACTCTCCCATGACACTATATTTTTACCTATCTTGAAAATTAATCCTGTGAAAGATTTTCTATCAAGTGCCCCTCCCCAATCTGCATCAACATAGCCTCGTAAGTCCAAATCTCCCGACTTCCTAAAAGTAAGACAAAGGTTAGACGTACCCTTCAAATACCTTAAGACCCGTTTTGCACATTTAAAGTGTATTTCGTCATAACACGAATTAAATTGTGAAAGTACACTCACCGCATGTGCTATGTCTGGTCGCGTATTACAGGCTAAATAGTTTAGACACCCTATTATGCTTTGATATGGCAGATTACTATGGGAATTTGTCGATCTTTCTAATTTCATGCCGACTTCCATTGGGGTTGAAACTGGCTTAGCGTCTGTCATGTTAAAGTCATTCAAAATTTCCGAAATGAACTGTTGCTGATCTAGACAAATAACATCTTTATCTCTCCTCAGCCTCATGCCTAAAACATGCCTAGCCGCGCCTAAATCTTTCACTTTAAACTTATCAAGCAAATCGGTTTTTAATTTTTGCTTTTCTTGTTCACAATTTCCAAAGATAAAAAGGTCATCTACATAAATAACAACAATTAACTTGTTATTGTTTTTAAGCTGCTTTTGATACAAACACGGTTCTATTTTTGATTGTACAAAGCCTGAGTTCAACATCTCTTTGTCCAATTCCTTGAACCAAGCATTCGAAGCTTGTTTCAATCCATACAAAGAACGCTGCAGCTTACATACTTTGGTTTCTTGACCTTTGACTACTGCTCCTTTCGGTTGGAGCATGTAAATGTCCTCTTTAATGTTGCCATATAAAAAGGCAGTCGTGACATCCCATTGGTCAATAAACCAACCGTATTCAACAGCTAGCGAGAACAACGTTCGCAGAGTAGAACTTCTAACTACTGGACAATACGTCTCAGTATAGTCTACACCACGTACCTGTGTGAAACCTTTTGCTACTAATCTAGCCTTATACTTTGTTACCTTGCCGTCACTATCTCTCTTGATTTTGAACACCCATTTGCACTGGATAGGCTTCTTATCGATCGGACGATCCACCAACGTCCAAGTCTGGTTCTCCTTTAGTGACATAAGTTCATCATCGATCGCTTTTTGCCATAAGTCACCATCGGGTCTCGCCAACGCTTCATTAATAGTCAATGGATCATCATCAAGATTGCTCTTGGCATACATAACATTGCATCCATACCGATCGACTTGTCTGCGTTCTCTTACAGGATACCTTCTTTCCGATTCAGGTATTGTGACTTCCTCTTCAGTCAATACGTCAATCTCTTGCTCTGGTACTACAGGCTCAGGTTGTATCTCCTCCGATACTTCTACGTTCTCGTCTATAGCATTACGGTACACATCATCGTGAGCCTCCAAGGGTTCCGATCTGCTTGTAGATCTGTTGGGTAAATTGGCATGAACAGAATCTGTATTTAGGTTTATGATAACTTCCGACTTTTCCACGTTTTCTTTTTGGAAAAAGACGTTTTCGAGAAATTTTACATCTCTTGCAGTTTTCACTTCACCTGTCTTAGGATTCATCAGACGATAACCTTTCTGATTATCTGGATATCCAATAAAAATCATCGGTTCCGTCTTCATGTCTAGTTTCCGTCTCTTTTGTTTTGATATCAATCTGTACGCCAAACAACCAAAGATTTTCAGATGACTGACATCCACATCTTTTCCAGTCCAAAGCTTCTCTGGTACCGCATTGTTCAATGCTTTCGTGGGGCTTCTGTTCTTTAGGTAAACAACAGTATTAACAGCCTCGGCCCAATACTTCTTGCTTAAGTTCGATTCTGAGAGTAATGTTCTTGCCTTTTCTATTATAGTCCGATTCGCTCTCTCTGCGACAGAATTTTGTTCCGGCGTGTACGGTACAGTCGTCTGGTGTTTTATACCTGCAGACTTCAAAAATGATTTAAATTTACCATTACAGTACTCTGCGCCGTTGTCAGTTCTCAGACATTTAATGAATTTACTGGTCTCATTCTCAACTTCCGCCTTGTATTCACGGAACTTATCGAAAGTTTCACTTTTGTTCTTCAAAAAGTAAACATGAGTCTTCCGAGTAAAATCGTCGATAAATAGAAGAATATACCTCGAACCTCCGAACGACGGCTCCTCGATTGGTCCGCAAACGTCGCTAAAAACCAGCTGTAAGACCTCGTTCGCTCTCGTACCTTGGTGTTTAAAGGGACTTTTGCAGGTCTTTCCTTCGATACATGGAATACACGGCTCGCATAAATCGGTACTCTTAAATTCCATACCGGTTACTAAAACTTTCATTTTATTCATATAATTACGCGATAAATGAGCTAATCTTTTATGCCAAATGTTCGAAATATTTTCATTTTGTTTTGACAGTGTCACATTCACGACGTTATTTTTATTTTCTGTCAACTCATAAATTCCGTCAACCTCTTGACATCTTGCAATAATTCGATTCTTATTTTGAATTATGCAACCTCCATTGTCAAAATTCATGCAATAATTCTTCTTGGTCAAATCGCTCACCGAAATAAGGTTCATGGATAAATCAGGAACATGTAAAACGTTTTCTAAAATTAATTTTTCGTTTTCGCTGACTCGTGGCTCAGCATTTCCTCGTCCTTTCACCAACGATTTCTCGCCGTTTGCTACTGCGATCTTCATGTTGCCCTTTTCAGGTTTATAAGACAACAATTTATTTTTATCGTGGGTCATATGATTTGAGCACCCACTGTCTAAATACCACTTATCTTTGTGTATCACCTTCTTCGTATTCAGGCAGATATTCGCGGTTTTGATCCGCTCCTTGCATTCGGACGCCTTGTGTCCTTGCTTGTGGCACTTAAAACACTTATAGACGAATTTCTGCTTGCGATCATTAGTTTTTGTGTTAGATCTTGCATCGTTCTGTACTTTACGTGTAACTAAGGCTTGTTCGTACTCTGTATTTAACTTACTCTGTCTACTTCCTTCTTGTAACAATTTCGTTTTGATTTGCTCCAACGTGATCTGTTGTCCACTATTATCTACAGCCATGATGAGAGGGCTGTACTCAGCGGTTAGTCCACCCAGCAAAATCGATATGATCCAATCATCAGGAATATCAGCATCAATATCGGACAATTGTTGTGTCAGGAATGTAGTTTTGCTTATGTAGCTTTCCATAGAATCGAAATTCTCTAACTTACAGTTGAAAAGCTCTCGCTGAATATGTATACGTCTTCCCCAACCTTTGTCTTCATATACTTTTTGTAAGCTGTTCCAGGCTTCTTTCGCAGTCTTCGCATTGTAGACGTGGGTAAAGCACTCTGGTTCTAACAACAAACATATTGTCGTTCGTGCCTGCCGGTTTACGTCAGCGTTTGCGACATCTGTAGAAATTACTCCCCACCAGTTTTTATTCTCCAAGTAATTTCGCACCAAGAACTTCCAATTTGGGTAGTCGGACGATCCTTTCAGCTTCTTGATACCACTTATACCAACTTCAGCTGACATAATTAAAATTTCGTAAGTTTTACAGCAAACCACTCATATAAATTATACGCACTATCAGAAAAAAAAACTCCAGCACACTCCTGGGACCATAACCTAATGGAAAACAGAAGCCAATAACGAGCAGTGGTCTGATAATATAATTCGTATATTTCGTGGTCAATATTTTTACACAAGTGACAAGGCTCATAAAAAACATATGCCGTAACAATATTAATTTGAATCGGTGACAGGCATGTGTAACAGGCCAGTGCATACATATATGCGACAAGGCTCATAAAAAACATATGCCGTAACAATATTAATTTGAATCGGTGACAGGCATGTGTAACAGGCCAGTGCATACATATATGCGACCTCTTCCAATATATTGTAAGAATATTTAACTTACTGTCCGTATCGATATATGCAATTAGATTATGTCCATTGATTACCACTGCCTTCTTGTACAAGTCTATGAAAATATTGTAGGTTGTAAACATAACCTTACTAACCTTTTGCGGCTGTTGTTGTGAGGAGCTGGCCGCAAACCAGCAGCTGGCGGCAGTGTGGCCCGGACGATGACACACCTCGCAGCGTGGAGTCCTGCAGTCCTTTGCTTCGTGCCCTTGTCTTCTGCAGGCGTAGCATTTCTTCGGCAGCAATTCGGTTTCTTTAGAATTTGGAGCAATGTTGCTCCCTCTCTTCCATGTTGAAGTCGGCCGCTTAGAGTTACTAGCTTCCAGTTGCTTGTAGTTTTCAAGGGATGATAGATATCCATAGTACAGCTGCGTTGGGGTTTCGTATTGATAGGCTTTAGCGTTGGCTCTTATTTCCACTGGTAAACCTTTGATAATGCATGAAATTGCAGATTCACCGATAATATTGCATTTCTTGAGTAGGGACGCTTTGTCGTGAAAATATTTTGTCATAGTTTCTGAGTCAGTTTTTTTTCGAGCGAGCATAGTCTCTAGTAGTTCAATATAATCAGTAGAACGTGGAAAAACGGTCTCTAATGCATCTTTCCATTCCTTCCAAGTGAGATTATAATTTTCTAAGTCGTCATACCAATCACGTGCGGATCCACGAAGACGAATTTGCATGATAAACTGTCGATCCTTGTTGTCCCAACCATATACATCGCCAAATTGGTCAACCTTGTGCAACCACCCTTTGACGTTACTTGATTTTCATCCGGCTGGAACTTTGGAATAACTTCAGCATCGGTTTGGGTAACACGGTGCCTTTTACGTCGACGATATCTTCTATCGGTCTCCTCTTGATCGGAAGAAATAAATCTGTGCTTTCGTCATTTTCCGACGATACTGTTTGATAATGTTTCCTCTTCTTGGCGCAAATACCATCAATATATGGGCCTGACATAATCCCACTTCTGACTGTGAAACGGTGGTAGTCAGGATGGTCACAATCAACGATGGACGTGCACTATAATTCTTTTATTATTTTAAAATCGGACAGAGTTTCCACTTACAACTTTTACACTTGGTGACGGTTACAAAGCGACTGATTCGAACTGCCTAACACACCTGCGTTTATAGGTTTTGCTAATAACTTAATATTTAGATTGAATTACTTACTTACTATAGCGAGTAAATTTAAATAACAATTATTAACAAATAAATGAAATAAAGTATATAAATCAATGGTCTTAAGCAACCATTAATTTAAACTTAACACTTGGCGCGCCGGAAGCTGTCAAACTGAAGGCGCCATATTGAATATTCAATCATTCTGATTATTTTAAATCACCAAGAATAAATCAAACATTTGGCTAAACAATTTTAAGCAATTACCTTTTAAAAAACTAAAACATTGATTTAATGAACGATTATTTAATATACAAAGTCTAGCTGGTTTATGAGGACCGGAAGTCGATAACACTAGGCATGCTAGTGAATTTACATTACATAATGTAATGTAAATTCATTCGCATGCCTAGTTAGTTCCTATTAAATTTGAACAGGTAACATGTGGTTATCGTTGTGAGTTACACGTATACTATTAACTTTATACACCGTGACATTAGTCGTCTTACAAAGGTTGTCCACTCAATGTATCCGATATAATATACCTCTAGGCGTGATTAAAAATTGTTACCATTAATTAAGATAATAGGTATTAAGAAAAATAAATAATGGATTAGAAATAAGAAACATCCTGTTAATAATGCTTACGTATCATACAGTAGAGTACACGCTTACCCAGTGCACGAGTCGGCTAGATCATTCGATCTTCATTTTCCATGAGACAAAATATCAAAATTAATCTACGTCATGCGTGTTCATAATGACTAATATTTTTATTTTTTAGTTATTCTAATGCAATTTTTTTTTTGTTCTGGATGTGTAGTAGTCATTGGTTACATGAAGTGGGCTGCCGTTGTAAGACGACTAAAATGTCACGGTGTATATTAAGCATTAGGCCTCCCCCACATTAGGCGTGCGCGATCCTCGGGCGTGTGAGTAGCGCGAGCGCCGCGTGAGCGTCGCGTTTAGCTGCCCTGCGGCGCGCTCGCGGCGCGCGCCTTGGCGTTTAACCCCCTTCAGTCAAGTCGGTCACAATTTGAACAATTTTTGTTTCAAAATCCACACTAGCCACACTAATATTATAAATGCAAAGTAACTCTGTCTGTCTGTCTCGCTTTCCTGCTAAAACTACTGAACCGATTTAAATGAAATTTGGTACTCAGATAGTTTAGAGCCTGAGAAAGGACATAGGCTACTTTTTATTCCGTGACTTTGTCTGCGTCCGCGATAAACGACATTTACGCAGAAGAAGTCGCGGGCAGAAGCTAGTCTTTTATAAATAAAGTGCTGATTTCTTCCCACACCTTTTTTTTGCAATACGATCACTATACTCCTTTGTATGTCATGTCCCATATCGCAGGACGATTCTGTATTTCTAGGATAAAGCTTTCGATATTAATTTCACTCGTGACTCTATTTTTAACGTGTGTCAACACAACACTGCCCACCATGTGACTGACCGAAACAGTAGCAATATACAACAAGTTACCAGAATCCATAAGGACAGAGAAAAAAGCCATCTATTTACTAATAAATTAAAAAAGCTGCTGTTAAGCAAATGTTATTATAGCGACAACGATATTTTAAATGATAAATCCCTGAAATTAGTTTAAAAAAGTCCAAAGCATGTATTTCATCTATTTTTAATTACTATTTTAGAATAAGTTACATAATAAGATAATCAATAGGTCCTCCTCTCTACCTACTGTATTTTCCTTTGCTGTGCCCGACAGGGTCCACAATTGTTTCTAAATAAAATGTTTTACCACCTAAGCATATACATTGTGAAATGCAATAAAGTATTGAGTATTGTAGCGGGCGAAGGGGTAAGAACGCGACTCGAGCGCCGCGAGCGCGCCGCGAGCGCGCCGCAGGGCAGCTAAACGCGACGCTCACGCGGCGCTCGCGCTACTCACACGCTCGAGGATCGCGCTCGCCTAATGTGGGGGAGGCCTTATTAATTGAGGAACTTTAGTGTAACTGTTTGTTTTCCCAAAGAAACAAATCAAATAAAAATAAAATACGTTAGAGCCTGCTGTCGGCGGCGTCGCTGCTGGCGGTGGGCGGCGTGCGCGCGGCGTGCTGCGTGTTCCTGGGCGGCGCGCTGGCGCCCGACAACGCGCTCGGCATCCGCGCCTTCGCCGACCTGCACGCCTGCGCCGACCTCAGCACCGCCGCCGCGCGCTTCATCGAGAACCACTTCGTCGAGGTGAGCTCGGCGAACACCGCCGATTACACACTAAACACTTCACATTCAAATAGTATTAAATACCTACCTACTCGCGGCGACCGTCCGCTCTTCCCCGCAGGTGCTGGACACGGAGGAGTTCCTGGCGCTGGAGGCGGACACGCTGGCGCAGCTGCTGGACAACGACCGCATAACGGTGAGTACCCGGCGGCGAATTTACGTTTCTGTATTCATTAGGAGGCAGTACTGCCTTGGAACACGCACGGGGTTGTCGCACTAACTGCCTTTACAAACTCGTGTTCCGTTCAGGGTACGCGTCCTCCAATCGCGCACTGGTTAGCAACGCCAACTGTTCTTCTAAACACGTGTTCAAGGCAATGCATGGAACTTAGCCATGAAGTTGGCGCGTAAACTGCGGTCGCTCGCGTCTCGCTACTTCGCCAGTCGCACTTAAAATATGATGGAGACAATGATAATATAATTACCAATGTAAAATTCGATGCTGTTTATCTTGTGAAGTGATTACGACAAAAAGTGTGTTTATTTCATTGAAAAAATTTCGGAATCAACTCAAACAAATTGGATGGATTATGTTGAGACGATATTCTCAGCAGATACGATAATATATAATTTCAGAAAAGTATTTGTTTGTCATCTTTCGGAAAGGAACAAAACCAAAGATAAAAAGAAAGGTGTGACTAGAAACTTTAATTGTAAAGAAAATATTGGGATAATTTTTTAAAAAGTAACTAAGAGTATGATAAACAATTCGCAACTAATGAAACGGGGATTGAATGTTCTAATAGAGATAAACTATAATCATTCCCACCGAGTTAATGGCGCCCAAGTATTGAGCTTACTGCGTTGTTCCGAAGACACGATAAAACAATTTGAATCGTATTTGAAGGTGGGATGACAGCTGTACATCTTTGAATGTAAATTTATTTTGGTCCTAATAAAAAGTTAAAGACTTTGTTTGAGTTTTCTTGCCTATTCATTAAACATAAAAATGCCTTTAAACAAACATGGATGTATGGCTCACATTACTTGCAAACCCGTGCGCGATTGGAGGACGCGTGCCCTGAATGGAACACGAGTTTGTAACGGCAGTTAGCGCAAGAAACCCGTGCGTGTTTCAAGGCAGTACTGTCTCCTAATGAACACGGACGCTACCCGGCGCGGCCCGCGCGCCGCCCGCCTGCGCTGACCTCCCGCCCCGCGCCCCGCGCAGGTGCCGAGCGAGGAGGTGATCCTGGACGCCGTGGTGCGCTGGATGCAGACGGCGCCGGGCGCGCGCGCGCCGCAGCTGGGCGCGCTGCTGGAGCACGTGCGCCTGCCGCTGCTGGCGCAGGACGCGCTGGTGGCGCGCGCCAACGCCGAGCCGCTGTGCAGCGCGGGGCTGCGCGTCAAGGACCTGGTCATCGAGGCGCTGTCCTACCACCTCATGCGGCCCGAGCGGCGCGCGGCGTGCGCGGCGGCGTGCGCGCGCGCGCGGCCGCGCCAGCCGCCGCGCGCGCCGCGCGTGCTGCTGGTGGTGGGGGGGCAGGCGCCCAAGGCGGTGCGCCACGTGGAGCAGTGGGCGCTGGACGCGGCGCGCTGGCGCGCGGCCGCCGACCTGCCCACGCGCCGCTGCCGCGCCGGCCTGGCCGTGCTGGGCGGCAAGGTGTACGCCGTCGGCGGCTTCAACGGTGAGCATGCCACCGAACACCTAGCTTGCGATTTTAGGGTTGCTCAGTACGAAAATGAATGTTCCGTTATAATAACACGATAGATTTACCGAATCCGAATATCTCTTTCCGCGATTAAACTCGGAGCCTTAAGACTAAAAAAGACCTAAATTTCAAAAACGTTACTTAAAATTAGAAGACGACTAACCGTCAAAATAAATGGCTGAACGATAACAATGATTTAACGTAAATCAAAGTTTAATTACGTTACCCTACACAGATTACTTCAAGCAGATAATAATTTTACTGAAATACAGTAATTTAACTGTAAAATCACATCTACAAAAGAAAGACGACCTCTTAAGAGAAAAAAACAAACCTAAGCAAAATTAATTCAGTTGATCAACTCCACTGTCGCATGGATGTTCCACGAAATGGTCGACAACACATCTCTACAAATAAATAAAATGTCTGTTTGTAATTTCAAATTAATAGCTTTTCACTAATTGCATATGAAAGTATATTCGGTGCTTACATTTATTTATTTTTTTTAAATTATTGTCTGCCTATCTGTCTGACAGACTGTAGGAGTTTCCTACACTTAGTGATATGATAACGGGGTGATTCTATTGGGGTGATGAAATAAAACCGACCACCGTGAATGTTCGTTAAACACTGATTTATTGAAATATATTTTTACATATTATTTACAATAATGGATACAAATGCTGTGTGTGCAGAATGCACGGAGCGCAAGTCGTTAAAGTAATGTACGGTTCCGTACATCCTGCCCGTCCAAACGGGACAACTAAAATGATTGATAGATAGACAGAGTATTGTTGTTACAGACAAGTTGTTATGAATAAATAATACAATAATAATAGATTGATAGATAGCTAAATGCGGTAAAACATTAATTTAAAAGACTATTGTAAGATACACGTCATGTCCTTAATCATCGCGTTCGTGTAAGTGCACTGATCGCATAAACGTTGGCGAGGTGGCCCTATCTACACCGCTAATTGTAAACACTTCACTACACTTTCTCACTGAATCCGCTAAACGTGATGTTACCGGCGCAGTGTCCGCCGGCGCGACCGTCACTGGCCCCACCCAGCCAGCCTCCTGGCCCTGGGGGGCCGGCGACGCTGGTACTCTATCCGCACTTCGATGTTTTCTGATGAGGTACACGACAACGCCACCCAAGATGATAACTGAAGCTATACTGATGTACAGCACAGTATAGTGATGAATATCGTGAATGCTCAGGTCTGTCGATGACTGTTCCTTAACCTCGTCAATCTGAGCCCTTAACTGATTCCAAATGAGATGATGATCTTCGGCTACTGTGAAGTTCTCTGGTGCAGATGTTCTAATAATTTTGTTTAGCATAGACACCTCTGGGACTTCGATGTAATGATGAGTATTTACATGAGTAATGAAATTATTATGAGCATAAATACTAAATGTATCCCCTTTCAATGTGCAACCTTAACCTAGGGTAATAATCGCGTTGCCGACAAGGTTGACCATTGTGACTCCGTTGGCGCAAATTATGCGCACTTGGCATTCCGAGCAGCATGTATACAACCAGGTGTTCGGCCTGTGCAATTTGATCCATTGCTCTTCACATGATGATTTTACGGAGTGGCATAACTGTTTTTTATTGAATATTTCGATTTCACAGATAGACTGCTTTATGTTTACATCGTAAATGGGCAAGTTTAATGAGCATAACAAAACATCGCTGGGAACATGTGTACATAATTGAAGGTCGGCTTCTGATAGAAGGAATGCTGTATCCTTGCGTAGATTGTAAGCTATGAATGGTACCGATGGTATGAGATAATAGTACTGAAATCCTTTCTTTTGTGAAATAGATATAATTTTGTTTAGCTCAAACAATTCACTGCTTAGGAGTGGAAATTTGATTTCGATGATTAAGTAATTTGAGTAGACTCTAGCTGATACTTTAAGCAAACGATACAAGTCCTTGATATTTTGTGATTCTACTGGTAACGTAAGTTTACCATTCAGTTGGCTAGAGATGATGCTCAGCTGATACGATAACTGTTCCGGTGACAACAAATGACTGTCAATGCGTCCGTGTGATATATCTGTAACCGTATCAATCAACGCTTGCTGAATCCAACGAATATTTGATAGAATTATTGATGCTGCTAAAGATGATGATGTGACATAAAGGCCATCTTCATTATCCAGCCGAATTTTATTCACCTCAGCCGATAGATTGTGAAGATTTTGCTTGATGAAGGAGTATTGTTGATTCATGATATTTTCATTACGACGTATGATATTAAATTCTGATTCTAAAATACTTGTCTGATTTTTGATAAGTTTTTGAAGGTGTTCTTCATTATGACTGATTTACTCGATGTCCATCTTATATTTTTCGGCAAATCTCTCATCCAGTACACCGAATAATGAATTAGCAATATAACCCAGCCCGTTTACTAGGCCTCTTTTCTGCCTTTTCGGACTTTGATATTTAAGTAACATATCATAGTGTTCAATTTCGCTTATCTCGTGCTCTAACTGACGAATGATACTCTGATATTGTTTACTTGTATGAGTGTTGCATACTAGCTTGATGTGGTTGACGTAACCTTTGATATCGGATAAGCCTTTCCAATAGGTCGTCATGTTGTAGTACACAATAAGACGCCATTCGTCTTTGATATACTGAAGATTCGATATTCTGTCGAAGTATATAGCTTGATTCTCTTCTAATGACGTCACATTATATGATTCATGATGAGTTATATTTTGCGCTGAAGTAAGTGACAATAACATGACAAATAGTAATAAGAAACTAGTGAACAGTCTCTTCAATGATTATTGACGTTATTGCGAGGGAGTTGATTTCTCTTGCTTCGCTTGGGTAAATTGTGTTCATTGTGATTTTGATCCTGTGTCGTGTTCTTGTTTACTGGTAACACAAGTCTGGTGACAGGGCGTTGTATGATATTATTCTTAGTTTTTAAACTGACTGTTTGAATACGTCCTAACGCCCACTTGCCGAGTGGCAAGTTTTCGTCCTTGATAAGAACGACGTCATCGATTTCGAAGTTCCTACTTGGATTACGCCATTTTGATCTAGCCTGCAGTTGTTGAAGATATTCGCTAGACCACCTTTTCCAAATCTGTTTGTTGATTGATTGAGTGAGTTGCCACCTTGTTGATTTATTTATGTGATCTGGATCCGTCTGCGGCCTAGATAGAAGTGGGCCACCGATCAAGAAGTGTCCTGGCGTAAGAAAGTCGTCGTCAGGGCTCTCTGTCAACTGACAGAGTGGTCTTGAGTTCAGACATGCCTCGATTTGGTGTAGTAGCGTAGTAAACTCTTCGTAAGTGAGTTTCTGATCGCCGATGATACGCTTTAGATGATATTTAAGGCTTTTCACCGCAGCTTCCCAGAGACCATCTGCAGTTGGCCATGCAGGAGCATTGAAGTGCCACTTTATGTTCATGTCATTGATATTATTGAAGAAATCGGTGTTGATGGTGGCTATGATCTCTTGGTACTCCTTCTTAAGGATACGATTGGCTCCTACGAAATTCGTGCCATTGTCACTGTATACGTGGCTTGGTGTTCCACGTCGGGCCGAAAACCTACGAAAGGCTGCTAAAAATGCTGGAGTACTCAGATCGGGAACAAGTTCCAGATGGGTAGCCTTGGTACACAAACAAACAAACACTGCAATATACCCTTTGACGGTTTTGATTCCACGTCCCTTATTGGCCTTCAACTCGACATGTCCGGTAAAATCAACGCCGGAGTGAGAGAAAGGTCGTGACGGGGTAACTCGTGGCTGTGGAAGATCGGCCATGATTTGCTGATATTGTGTTTGACTGAAGCGTTGACACTTAACGCATGTTCTCAACTTCTTCTTGACGGTACGGATTCCACTGATTATCCAATATCTGTCTCTGATGTATGAAAGTGTCAGTCGCGGGCCTCCATGCAATGTGATGATGTGAACCTGATCAATGATTAAATCGGTGAGACGACTATGGCTTGATAATATGATGGGATGTTTTGATGAGTCGCTCATACATGCGTTTTTGAGTCGTCCACCCACTCTAAGGATCCCGTGCTCATCCATGAAAGGATTAAGACATGATATTTTGCTTCTAAGGTGCACGTGCCCCTTTTGATTGATAAATAAAATATCTTCATGAAAGTGGTGTGACTGATCATCTTTGATAATGATGTTCAATGCACCGTCCATCTCTGATGACGTCAATACATCCGTTCTTGAATTGTGTCTGCCTCGTGATTGCGTAATGAAACGCGATATCCAAGCGACTATTTTTATAATGCGAGTTAATGAGCTGTAATTCTGCAATAATTCGTGTATGATTGAAATATGATTTGGATATAAGGCTGTGTTTACACTAAGTTGTTTGGTTTCCAAATCTGGTGATTGATATGAGGTGATAGGAAGGGTCCTATGTTCGAAATTGGTTATCCATTTCGGACCCTGCCACCACAACGGATGGCTTGTTAACTTCTGTGATGTCAGACCCCGAGTAGCACAATCTGCTGCATTCTCTTCCGACCTCACATGATGCCAACAGGATGATGGAATGATACTACTTATTTTCATAATTCTATTAGCTACAAAATGCTTCCACTTCTTCACATCGCCTTTGATCCATCCTAAAACTATCATGGAGTCCGTCCAGGCATAAATCTCTACATCCTGGTTTGATAAAGATTCCATGACTTTCTTGATAAGTTGAGCTAGCAGTAGCGCACCGCATAGCTCTAGTCGTGGCAATGATACCTTTTTCGCTAGAGGTGCTAACTTCGTTTTTGCTACTGAGAGCGTCGATGTGTACTCGCCCTTATTGTCTTTTGCTACTACATACACAACACATGCGTATGCTTTTTCAGAAGCGTCACAAAATCCATGAATTTGGTATGATTGATTTGTGATAAATGATGTGTCGAAATCATTCTTAAGCTGAATCCAATCATCTTGAACAGAAAGCGAAACTTCTTCGTCCCACGATACATGTGATGACCATGCATTTTGAAATAGCAGTTTTGCTCTGATTGTAAGTGGCGAGAGCCAGCCCAAGGGGTCAAATAGTTTTGAAATTTCCGAAAGCAGCTGTCTCTTTGTGACGCGTTTGTCATGATGCTGTAATTGAGTTTGAAAGCTAAAGCTGTCCGTTGATGGGTTCCATCTCAATCCAAGAGTTTTTCTTGTTTCTGAACACTTGAAGTCTAATGGGTTATTGAGTTGGTCAGGTGATAGATCCACCAGTAGGTCCGGTACGTTACTGGACCATTTCCGGAGGTTCATACCAGCACCCTTCAGCATCTCAATGAGCTGATGCTGAAGCTCCCTGGCTTGATGAATGGTATTTGTTCCACTGAAAAGATCATCCATATAGAATGATTGATTTAATGCTGATGCTGCAAGTGGATATTTGTCGGCATCATCTATTGCCACCTGTTTAAGCGTTCTCATAGCTAGAAATGGAGCGGCCTTAGTACCGTACGTCACGGTAGCAAGGTGATATTTACTGAGTACGTCTTGAGATGATTGCCGCCAGATGATTGATTGGAGATGACGATCTGATTGTCTGATATAGATTTGCCGGAACATTTTCTCTATGTCTGCTGTGATTACATAACTGTAGGTTCTCCAGTTTAAGATGAGTGTCATGAGGTCCCTTTGCAGATTCGGTCCGCAACACATGAGATCATTTAGGCTTTTGCCCGATGTAGATTTCGCCGACGCATTGAAAACGACTCTTAGTTTTGTTGTTGTTGAATCTAATTTCATTACGCCGTGATGTGGTAAGGAAAATGCACGTTTTGATACGTCGTCATTATTGGCAATACACATGTGACCCAGTTCTTGATATTCCGACATAAATGATTTATAATTTACTGAAAATGATTCGTTATTGCACATTTTTCTTTCCAACTGTTTGAATTGTGCAATAGCCTTAAGAACGCGGCGCCCTAAACTCGCAACCACGAGCCGACGCACAAGGGCAAAACACGATCGGAATATTGCTATCTCTGTTTGACAATGCTGACGCGGTGTGCAGCCGTGTGTGAGTGAGTAATAGTACCTACCCTTTATTCATAACGACTCGACGCATTTTTATTTACTTGTAATTAGGTATGTTCGTTATTTGCTTTATTTTTGTTGACTGCTTTGGGGAATCTTTAGTAAATGTACAGACTAGTAATGCGTTTTGTGGAATTTTCTTTACAATGTCCATATCTCAAATTATTACAATATCTCGAGATCTAGGGCTTACATACCTTTCCTAACTTGGTACTTGTAAACCAATGTATAATTATACTGTTTGTGTTCTTCAATAAATAAATACATGAACGTTGTGAGTCCAATAACCCGATTAGTTTTATTACCTCATAATACGCAATGTATCGTAACCGCGTCAAATAGTGAACGGCAGCGCAGCGAGCCTTCGGCCGTTAGGCAGAAAATGAACAGTTGATGGCGGCGGCACACGACGCAAAAATTGTCACACGCACGCTGCGTAAATATAAATGATAGGGATGTTTATTATTATTGCCTTCATTTATTTTAAGCTTATTTATGTTTGTTCATTCCCTTTGGAGTCAAATCAAATCAAATCACATCACAGGAGTGGTCTCAACTTAAAAAAACGAAGGCTTGTTCTGTCATATTTACGTAAATAAGTATTCTTTTTACCAATTTAAAAAAATGTTATCACTACATAATATAAAACAAAGTTCCCCGCCGCGTCTGTCTGTCTACTTGCGAAGACCTCAAAAAATGTTGAACGGATTTTCATGCGGTTTTCACCAATAGATAGAGTGTTTTATGAGGAAGGTTTAGATGCATTTTCCAGCCTCCACGCGGGCGAAGCCGCCGGCAAACTTAACTACTTATAAATCTATACTAATATTATAAAGCTGAAGAGTTTGTTTGTTTGTTTGTTTGAACGCGTTAATCTCAGGATCTACTGGTCCGAATTGAAAAATTCTTTTTGTGTTGGGTAGCCTACTTATCGAGGAAGGTTATAGGCTATATAACATCACGCTACAACCAAGAGGAGCGGAGCAGTAATGAAAAATGTTCCAAAAACGGAGAAAAAGCGCACGGGTAGGCGATTTTCCCCGTTTTTTGCAACATTTCGGGGAAACAAGAAATTGAACGGGGACGAAGTCGCGGGCAGAAGCTATAATGAATAAATGTCACTAAGAGTGTTACGCAAAATATTAGTAACAGACAAATATTCCAATAGTTTCTACATATTTACGCGATGTGCAGATATAAAAGAGGATAAGTAAAAAACAAGGACTTTTAATTAAAATTTATTTGTAATGTTCTTACACGTTACTCCCCTGACGAAAAAACCTTACTTATAAAATAAAAATCACCGACTTCCGACATTAAAGTTACTTTTCACTTTGTAGTGTTTTTTGGCGATATAATAAAGTATGCACCAAGCCGGTGTAGAAGAAAAAATAAATTGCCATTGCTAATGGTAATTTGGATCCTGACGGCATTCCTTATATTACAGTTGTAGTAGACGGTTTATGGGCTAAACGATCGTATAGGACTAATTATAACTCTTTATCTAGAGTATCGTGCATAATCGGTTTTGAAACTAAAAACAACTTATTTTAGGGCATCAGGAATGCATATTGTTGCGTATGTGCTTTAGCTAAAAATAAAAATACAGATCCGAAAGTTCACCGTTGCTTTAAAAATTGGTCGAAAAGCTCGACGGCTATGGAAGCAGATGGCATTGTAGAGGGATTCAAATGTAGCATTGAAATGCATCAATTACGATATAAAACGATGATCGATGATGGTGATAGTAGCGTTACTAGCGCTCTCAACGAATCTTTGCCGTACGGACACTGCACTATCATAAAAAAAATTGAATGTAGCAATCATTTGCTACGAAAATATTGCTCAAAATTAAAAAATCTCGTTATAAAGACAGAAAATAAATTCGGTGTGGTCCCAATAAAACTAAGAAAAACCGGCCAAGTGCGAGTCGGACTCGCGCACCGAGGGTTCCGTACAAACCTGTAGGTATTTTCGGTTTAAAAAAATATATATTTTTTAATTTTTATATTTCAGTTGATTGAATGTAAGGTAAATTGCGGTTTACGATTTATGACGTTTTAAAAAAAAACTACTCACTCGATCTCGTTCAAACCAATTTTCGTTGGTAGTTTACATGGTAATGTACATCATATATTTTTTTTACTTTTGTCTTTCTCTTATTTTAGAAGTTACGGGGGGGGGGGGGGGGGACACATTTTACCACTTTGGAAGTGTCTCTCGCGCAAACTATTCAGTTTAGAAAAAAATGATAATAGAAACCTCATTACCATTTTTGAAGACCTATTCATAGATACCCCACACGTATGGGTTTGATGAAAAAAAACATTTTTGAGTTTCAGTTCTATGTATGGGGAACCCCAAAATTTATTGTTTTTTTTCTATTTTAGTGTGAAAATCTTAATGCGCTTCACAGAATACACCTACTTACCAAGTTTCAACAGCATAGCTCTTATAGTTTCGGAATAAAATGGCTGTGACATACGGACGGACAGACAGACAGACAGACAGACATGACGAATCTATAAGGGTTCCGTTTTTTGCCATTTGGCAACGGAACCCTAAAAACCCTGGATGTGAATATTTTGAGATTACGAAAAGCTATAAAAGGGGCCGTCGATTATACGACGAAACTTCCAAATATGACCACGACCCAAAAAATTAATAGTTTAAAACAAGATTTACTAAATAGCCCATGTCATGTGTTTAGTGATCACGAAAACTGTAAACCTTATTTTTGCAAAGGAGAAAGTGGTGAAAATTTAGTTCCTGAAATGAAAAAATGTGGCTTGTGGTACGACATTTTTTCGATTTTAAGCTTAATTGTAACAAATGTAGAAAGTATTTTAATGGCTCAAACAAACAACATTGCAGAACAATTTAACTCGATTATCGCAAAATTTATCGGTGGAAAACGAGTTAACTACTGTCTGCGCGGTGGCTATGAAGCACGGTGCTTTGCAGCAGCGGCAAAACAAAACACTGGTAATTTAGTAAATACGTTGGCAAAAAATACAGAAATAACAACAAAATATTTAAAGCGCATTGCGTCAAAAAATAAAAGGAAAGCAGATACAACAGATAGAAGCGCAAAACGAAAAAAAAGAAATGTTGCACCTGCAGATGAGCATTATGGGAATATGGAAAAGGAAGCTGACCTCGACAGTGAAGTTTTTAATAAAAAGAAAAACGAGCTATTGTTAGAATTAAACCAAAGTGCGTGTCAGAGGCAAGAAATTCAATCCAAAACCATAGGTCAAGGAACCAATCAAGAATGGCTGAAGCAAAGAAAAATTCGGTTGACAGCTTCATTCTTTGGCCAAGTCTGCAAACTAAGAGAAACGACGTCTTGCAAAAACATAGTTAAACAATTATTATACCATACATTTAAAGGCAATGATGCTACAAAATATGGAAATGAAAATGAACCCATAGCACTAAAAGACGCCGAAAAACTATTAGGGCTTCATATTGAACCATGTGCGTTGTTTATTGACGAAAAACGTCCTTTTCTTGGAGCAAGTCCAGATGGTTTGATAGGTGACTGATGACACTATCATAGAAATTAAGTGTCCAGCAAGTGCAGTACACTTTACACCATATGAAACAATTGATTAAAAAAAAATACATTTTGCACCAAAGATATAGAGAATGAAGGAAGATCGGCTACTTTGGACCAACTACTGTTTTACAATTATACCTATAACTATACAAATTGCGCGTGGATGTTCCTGCCAACCTGGCAGAGACATATATGCGCAGAATGTTGGTAGAGTTGGCTACCAGATGGTACCAACCCATTTAGAACATAAATATTAAATAATACAAGTTTTCACATTTCTCTTATGCAATTGTGCTCATATCTTCTAAACTGCATAATGCCAATCGGAATATTATTTCTAGACCTACACCTATCTTTTGAGAGTATATTTATTAAAATATCTCTACAAACAAAAAATCTCATTTTCGTCTTACGTGATATTACAAAAATTCTAACAACATTCACAATTCTCTTCAAACTTACTGTAATCAGTCTAATTAGATTAAATATCTTCAATAAAAAAATGCTTTAGGTAGGTACTCCTAAGATTAATTAAATAAAATTCATTTTTCATTAAAAAAATATTGTTCTTCGCACGCATTGCTAAGCGTCGACAGTTGAAAATCGATCACTCTATTGTCGCGCTGAACTCACCCGCGGTGCACTCTGTTGTATTCCCAATACTCGGTTCAACACCCAGTGCGCTAAAAGATCTCGCCGCGATTTTGTTACATCCGCGTGAATGTCGACTTCGAAAATCATTTCGAATAATACCTGTTGTTTTTTTTTTTCAGGATATTATGTTTATGTTGCTTAGGGGCCGTTCAAGTATTACGTAAGCACTATAGGGGGGCGGGGGGTCTTTGATTTGCTTATTTTTGATGACATGGGGGGTGGGGGGGTCTAGATGGTGATTACGTGAGCAGTAGTTATTTACTTTTTTACACATATGGCAACCCACACATTACCTATGTTTGAAAATGAAACGCATTTTTCGGGGATTCTCACAAATAATGTCGACGTTTAGGTACTCGCTTAGAACCGAGTAGGGAAATGACCGCGCTCTATTCACTTGACAAAATTTCTTCCGTCAACCTATCGTTTCCTTTCGCTACGATTGACGGTTTGACGTATTTAAAATGAATATTATACGCGTTAAAATCCCCTATCCTAAATCCATTTTCTTATTTCTAGAATTATAACTGCTGCTCATAAATCAATAAAAAAACAGAGTACATTAAAATAAATATGTATATAACAATGTTTACGTAAGCATGGGAGGGGGGGGGTTAGAGCTTTGCTTACTTTTGCTGACAAGGGGGACGGGGGAGTAAAAAATTGTAATAAATGTGCTTACGTAATACTTGAACGGTCCCTTACCAAGGAAGAGGTCAGATCTTACACATCATATTCGACCACTATATGGGTTGCTCATTTTTTTTAATAACCGGATAACAGATGGATTTAGAATCTTGAAAGAAGTGATCTATGGTAATTGGTAACAGTTTGCGCGTCGATGTACAGCTGACTCTCTGTGTAGGTATGCGATGCTTCGCTAGTAGGGGCATGGCGAGGTATAAAATAACTGTGCATTCACGATGGCGACATGTTTACTTTCGGTGACAAACGCGCTCCTACTGTATGAACTCTGCACGTAACTACACCACTCGCGCATCCATAGCTTCCATCCATAACACGCACCCTTCCATGTAAAAACAGAGCTTAGTTGAACCCGTCTCCACCAGTACTACCTATGGGGGCCAATGAATATGATTGGTGAATATCAAACGCATCCATGGCAACGTAGCATAGCACATCTCTGGTGGAAAAGCAAACTAAGTCTGAGGACAGTCCTTGAGATAATTACCTACGCCCGGTCGGTGACATGAGAAAAGAAAGGGAAGAAATAAAAGTTGATAGGTACTTACCTATAAAGCTTTGTTTGTTCCATCCCTACATATCTACCTAGATAGGTAGGTAAATACACTTATACAAAACTAGCTGACCGTACAGACGTTGTCCTGTTTCCTAGAACTCGATAGCAGCGCCACCTACCGGGTCCAATAGTTAATCTAAACCATCCAGGGTGCCACCCAAACACATACAAAAAAGTTCATTCAAATTGGTCCAGCCGTTTAGGAGGTTCAGTTACAACGAAAAGTGGCATAGATTTTTATATAGACTAGCTGACCCAGCAAACGTTGTTTTGCCGGGTGAAAAAAAGTGAAAATTTATAGATGTATGTATTTTTATATGTTGTATCATAAAAAAATAGAAATTAAAAATTTTGTCTAAAAAATAAAAAATAAAAATTAGGGGTGGACTACCCCTAACATTTAGGGGGATGAAAAATAGATGTTGGCCGATTCTCATAGATACCGGATAAGCACAAAAAATTTCATCAAAATCGGTCAAGCCGTTTCGGAGGAGTATGGCAACGAAAACTGTGACACGAGAATTTTATATATTAGATATACTTAGTTAGGTATACTTACTACTAACTCGGACCACAAAAAAATCTTTATTTTATTGGGCTGAGGTTAAAATAATGTAAGTAAACAATTTGTACCGTGTGGTGCCGGACGTAAAGAATAACACCACCCCGTTTCTTGCCGTGGGTGTCGTAAAAGGCGACTAAGGGACTTACTAGAGAATGGGCAGCAGCGTTCTCGATGCATTTTACCACCATACTGCGATCGCCAACCTGCCTGCCAATCGTGGCGATTATGGCAAAGGTCCCCAAATTGGGGGAGGCCTAAGTCCAGCAGTGGACGTCTTACGGTTGAAATGATGATGATGAAACAATTAGTAGCCAAGAAAATATTAGGCAGGTAACTTATAATATCTGTGAGACACATCCCAACGTTCGGAGTCCATGTTGGCAGCCAAACCAAATCGTAAACAATAAATCCAGGTCCGTAAACAAAGCAAAGTTCGTCAGAATGTAGAGTACCTACTCGATACCAAGTCACAAGAAAAATCAAAATCCAAGTTCATAGCATAGGTCAATAATATTGTCAGAAATATCACAATACAATTGAAAAACAAATAAAAGTACGCTCCGCACCGTAAGGCAATCGTCTCGCACTGACAACAAACACCCCGAGTGAACTTCCCGCTACCCAAAATGCATGTTGCGTTAGTGTGAATCTATGTCCGAGCGATACACAACACACCCACCGCGTCCGTACGCAACCGTGCACACATTGCCATTTTTGTGAGACGCGATAGCACTATTAGCTATTGAAAATGTATGATAATTTGGCTGTGTTCCGTAATACCAAAAATGATGAATGAAAACTTAATGATTTTTAAATTGGTTTTCGTTATTTTGTATCTTGATAATATAAGCTGTGTTATGGATAAAACATTATTACAGATATTGTTGTTTTTAATGCAGAAAAAACAAAAAGAAAACATGTCATTTATGTTGTAAAAATGTGCGAAATGCAATTCGCTCAAACTTGGTTTTAGCTCAGTTTTTTTTAAAAAAAACGTCACCATAACCTAGATAAATACTGTCTAAAGCCGAATATCATCTTAAAATGGTGGAAATATGCTCCAATTGCAAATGATTTTGGTATTACGTTTGTATGGACAGATTGACCGTCGCCGGGCCCTTAACTTTAGTTGATCCAAGCTGGTTTTCATATTCGGGTTTCATGGGTATGCCCACCACGTACCTACCAGTGTCCAAACGATGAGTAGTTTGCTGGTAAAAGTCTTCACAATACTGATCTTCCCTGGTAAGCGATGATGATGATGTTTCTACATCCTCTATCTCCCAATATTTTGATAGGTCGGATAAGTCATTTGTTACGATATGACAATTAAATGTGCGAACGTTGCCAGACAGGATCCATCCGAGTGCTGTCTGTTGCGCAATCGGAGCCTGTGCTGGTCCTTTGATGAGACCATCCATGATGATTTGTGAATAGATACTGACATCCAAGAGAATATCAATAGGCTTCGACACATTGTATTCTGGATCTGCTAATTGAAGATGCTGGATATGAGACCACGATTGTTTTTTGAATGGTATACCAGGTAAGCAGTTAGCGACCTTTGTCAAGACCAGTGCTTCTGTACTGAACTGATAGTCGCCGTAAATAGATTGACAGTCGATTGATACCCGTCCTTTGCTTTGCCTAGCACCAGCACCTATTCCTGATACTGATGCGTTGTATCTTCGCCGCTGCAATCCTAACCGCTGTACAGCGTTTTCCGATATTAATGATATCTGTGATCCCTGGTCTAGAAGTGCCCTAAGCGTCACGTAGCTGGAGGACACGGTGGAGCATACGGTGGAGGTGTGCCCTGCCTGGGCGGAGCACCGCCGTGTCCTCGTGGAGGCGATCGGCGGCGGCGACCTCTCGCGTCCGGCCCTGGTGCGAGCCATGGTACGGAGCGAGAGGGAGTGGGAAGCCGTCACCTCCTTCTGCGAAGCAGTAATGCTCGCGAAGTAGGAGGCGGGGCGCGTGAGGGAGTGGCAGTCTCTGCGCCCTCACGTCCCTAGCCGCCGCAGGAGGAGACGCCCCGGGTGTCGGGAGTCGATTGCGGACTCCCGGCCACCGTAGGCGCGAGCTTGCGGGTGGCGAGCAATGGGTAGCTCGCCGCCCGGTAAGGACCAAGCTCGGGTCGACGGCGCGCAGTGTTCCACGCGCGCCTCAAAGAGATGTCAGCAGCAGCGTAGGGGTCTAATAGGACCGATGCCTGCCGGGGTCGCGTGATTGTTCGAAAGAGATACCGTGACCCTGGCACATGGGCAACTGATGGAACACGGGTGGGTTTTAGTCAGTAAAAGTCTGACACGCCCTCCCGCTCCGCCCAGAGCGGGAGAAGTCATTTGATGATTTCCCATCCTGAAAAAAAAAAAAAAAAAAAAAAAAGCGTCACGTAGCTGCCATCAGAACATCTGACATTGATCGAAAGCGTCGTCAACAATAACTCTTCGTCATCACCTGCGACATGATTAACATTTGATTGCTTGTTTGTTGATTTTGATGACGAAGCAGCCATTTCGGAGGATGATGATGAAGTTGCATGAGGAGCTGATTTTGATGATGGAACACACGCTTCATGCAGTATTGAATGATGATCTTCTTGACAGGTTTTGCAACGTTTTTTTGAAGTGCATTGACTTCCATCGTGACTGAATAGGCAATTTCGACAAATATTTGAGTTTGTCACCGTCTTCAATTGCACGTCCGGTGTCATATTCATGAATTTTTTGCACAAAAACAAGTTGCGTGCGTGACTAGAATTGCATACAGAGCATTTTGAAGTTTGAGTAATGATGGCTTGATAATTTTTGTTTGTGTAACCTTTATAATTGTTTTGCTTATTAAAGTTACTTGTGGATTTTGAATGATTTGGGTTCCGCTTGCTTGATGATGCGGGTTCCTTATCGTTTTCATGAATAGGCTCAAGAGCGGTAAACTTATTTTCGAGGAATGCCATTAACTCATCCAACCTTGGTAAATCACGTGGTGTCCTACGTGCTTCCTTATAGTCAGCATAAGTTTCTGGGTCCAGTTTCTTGCACAATAAGTGAACCAACAACGGATCCCACGTATTCGTATCAACGCCGAGATTGTGAATAGCATGAATACATTCGGTTGAGGTATCATACAACCTTTTAATTTCAAATGATGTTTGCTTTAGTATGTTGGGTTGATTGAGAAATATTTCGATTTGATTCGTGAAAAGAACTTGAGAATTATTGTACCGACGTAATAAGATCTCCCACGCAGTATCATAATTTTCCGATGAAATATTTAGATGATAGATGAGACGTTCTGCTTCACCCTTAAGCTTTCCCTTAAGGTGTTGCATCTTCTGAGCTTTAGTGATGGAGTTATTGTTATGAATCGTCTCCGTGAACAAGTCATAAAAAGTTGGCCAGTGTGTGTAGTTCCCACTGAACGATGGTATTTCAATGTGCGGAGTTGATTTTTCTAAGTGAGTCGTTGATGAGATTTTCTTATTCAACTCACGTTTGATAGATTTGTAGGCCGATTCATGATGATTGAACTCCTCGTCGTATGATATATCTCCACCAGCAAGTATATGATCGATTTGCAAATGTTGAGCATCAATAAATGTCCACTTAGCTTGAACGTTCCTGAGCTCATCTTCTAGTTCCCATTTATCTGTTATTTGATCAACTTTGATACCTTTGATTAGCCGATTAAATGCCCTAAAATTTGTGCGTTGCAATGATAACAATTCGTCTAACTTTCCATCTGGTTGAGTAGATTTTGATGATTTGCTGTAAGATGATATAAGATTACGAGTAGATTGATAAAGTTCTTTACCCTTTTGATGTGTATTGTCAAGGAAATACTCAACCGATACATTTTTATGCTCAGATATTTTTTCGTGATTTTGCTCGAACTCTCCCCAGAGGCTGTCTAACGCTTCTAAACGTTTCCTCAAGTATTCGACATTTTTGCGAGAATCCGAGTCCTTGTTAAAGTTCACCTTTATTGTAGTGAAATTGGTGATGATTTCAGATTGACGGGCAAAAAGAGCTTCCATGATGTAGGTAAAGGAACAGTCTTACTTGGTTAAATGATGATCCACGTAGCTGCTCGCACCTGATGCTGCTCCCACAAAGGTTGATAGCGCACGCTGAACCCTTGCGCTGCTCGATGATGAGCTCCGCCGAGTTTGATGATGTTGATGTCACGCCGTGATACGACCGTGCTGTTGACCTAAGCTATATTAGCTCAAGTCAAGGAAGCAGTGTGTTTTTCCCTAATTGAGTCCACATTGGTTTGATTTACAGAACCTTGAGTCCGAACCGTGCCTCTGACCAGTACGCGCGATAGGTCAAAGTACCGCGACGAGGTCCTGCAATGCTCGAAGGACCAAAATAAATGTAGGAGTTTCCTACACTTAGTGATATGATAACGGGGTGATTCTATTGGGGTGATGAAATAAAACCGACCACCGTGAATGTTCGTTAAACACTGATTTATTGAAATATATTTTTACATATTATTTACAATAATGGATACAAATGCTGTGTGTGCAGAATGCACGGAGCGCAAGTCGTTAAAGTAATGTACGGTTCCGTACACAGACAATAATTTTAATATATTTTTATTCAGGCTAATCTCTGAAACGGCTAGACGGATCTTGACGGGCTTTCACTGGCATATAGTTCATTAACATAGGCTACTTTTGTTCCGGGAGCACGTTCCCGTGGGGATAATTTCCAATATCCAAGCGCACGAAGTCGTGGGCAGCAGCTATGCGTAAATAAAATTCATCGCACTGCATTTGGGGGAGGCGGAAGTAACGTTTCAATGGCCCGGAATACCTAGCCTTAATAGCAAAAGTAGCTATTTGTAAACATATAATTACTAATTATTATTTGTAGACTGGTCTTGGGTTCGGTTTGTACTTACATTAATGACTAATAAGTCAAAGTCTAAAACGTTTAATCAAATCAAATCAAAATTATTGCGAACTAAGTGTACAATGTTGATGATTACACAGACCAAAATGGTTTTGTTGTTGGAAACTGGAGGGTCATTTCCGAAGTAATTTTTTGCGTAGAATCCGAATCCGGAGTCAGAATTGGCCCATCACGTCAGGATTTTGAGATATTTGAGGTTATATACCCAAAAATTAGCGTTTTTGTCTACTTTTAAGGTTATGTACAGAAGACAGATTTTTTTGGTGTGTTTTCTTTAGTCGTGTCATGTAGTACTGCTCTTTCTCTTCAATTAGAGAGTTGCAGAGTTCAATTACGAATTTCAAATTACGATATATGTCCCATTAATGTCATGAGCAATTGCATTACGCCATGGGATCTGGCAAAGGTCCTCGCCCACATGTGGGAGTGGCGCGAGGAGGCGAAACGCCGGGGCAAAACCCCGCTGCCGCGACAAATCGCGGCACGGCGGACAGAGCTCCGGTGTGATCTCATGGCGACATAGCGGGTACGATTGTCGCAACCCAGCGCTGGGCACGCCACAATTGCGGCGGTAAGTCCCCTCTTTGAGGAGTGGATAGAGAGGCGTCACGGCGTCCTCACTTTCCGCCTGACGCAAGTTCTCACCGGGCATGGGTGCTTCGGGGGGTTCCTGTTCAGGATAAAGCGGAAGGAAACGCCCGGGCGTTTCCATTGTGAGGATCGTTTGGAGGACACGGTGGAGCATACGGTGGAGGTGTGCCCTGCCTGGGCGGAGCACCGCCGTGTCCTCGTGGAGGCGATCGGCGGCGGCGACCTCTCGCGTCCGGCCCTGGTGCGAGCCATGGTACGGAGCGAGAGGGAATGGGAAGCCGTCACCTCCTTCTGCGAAGCAGTAATGTTCGCAAAGTAGGAGGCGGGGCGCGTGAGGGAGTGGCAGTCTCTGCGCCCTCACGTCCCTAGTTGCCGCAGGAGGAGATGCCCGGGCGTCGGGAGTCCATAGCGGACTCCCGGCCACCGTAGGCGCGAGCTTGCGGGTGGCGAGCAATGGGTAGCTCGCCGCCCGGTAAGGACCAAGCTCGGGTCGACGGCGGGTAGTGTTCCACGCGCGCCTCAAAGAGATGTCAGCAAAACTGAAGGGGTCTGATAGGACCGATGCCTGCCAGGGTCGCGAGATTGTTCGAAAGAGATACCGTGACCCTGGCACATAGGCAACTGAAGGAACACGGGTGGGTTTTAGTCAGTAAAAGTCTGACACGCCCTCCCGCTCCGCCCAGAGTGGGAGAAGTCATCTGATGATTTCTCATCCAAAAAAAAGCATTTGCATTAAAAACTTTGAGACAGACGTTTTCTACTGGTTATTTTCTCTTGAAAATTTTAATATCTCGATTTCAAATTCGTAATTGGTTACCTCGAACACCCCCGAATACAAATTTATACGTCATAATTTACCTTTCATTCAGTCAACTCAAATAAAATATAAAAAAAAAAAACATTTAATTTCATAAACATAAACCGTGAATATCTACAGGTTTGTACGGAACCCTCGGTGCGCGAGTCCGACTCGCACTTGGCCGGTTTTTTTTTGTGGTTGGGTAGGCATCAAATGATGTCTCCTGCTCTTGAGTGGAGCGGAAGGGCGTGTCAGACTTTTCAGACTGACCCTGGCAGGCATCGGTCCTTGCAGACCCCTTCAGTTCTGCTGACATCTCTTTGAGACGTGCGTGGAACACTACGCGCCGTCGACACGGGCCTTGTCCTTACCGGGCGGCGAGCTACCCATTGCTCGCCGCCGGCAAGCCCGCGCCTACGGTAAGCCACCACGGTATGGAGAGAAACTTGTCCACGGCTACCTCTCAAGTGTAGCGTCTCCACTTCTTCAGCAAAGTAACTATAATTTTCTGAAAGGTCTATGTCTAGAAAATTGTTGCGTCCTGATTAAGGGATTGGGATTGTTTCAATAGAGTGACAGCTTCGTATTGATTTAGGGTGTTCACAGTATGAATAAAGAATTTCCGTAGGGAATGCTCAAGTTTAAATATCAGGTCTTTAGGCTTTATTTTCCATGTATTTTTTTTCACTATATTTATTTCTTTGTAACCCACTTTCTTGCTATCGCTGCACCATTCATGGTACTCAATGTCTTCCTGATGATTAAATTCTTTATATGGTATAACTTTGCTTTTATAGGTTCCACGATCTCTACCAACGCGCTTTGTGTTCAACTTGCCACAATAAAGAGCGTGCAGCATGTTCTGATAATTTGATGTCACCAATTTTATTTTTCTTTAAAGTGAAAATCAGTTGATCTATATTTCTATGTGCCGTACATGCACATGCTTCCCTGTCATCTCGTTTCAAATAGACCCAAAATGGCCGTAGAGTTACATAACTTATCCGTATGTAAGGTTGTCTTCAAGAAATTTTGTATGTACATTTTTAACAGAGTCCAGCAGATGCCGTTTTTGTTTTAGTATTCCGTATTTTCTACATATTGTTTCTTCACTGCGCCAATGTGAGTGTTAATGTAATCTTCGTAAACAATTTTAATCAATTCTTGGACGCTCTCAATGCGTTGCTTAATCTTATGCTGAAATTTGTCTTTTAGACACTTTTTAAATAACTTCAAATTAGGTCTAAGATTCATATTGCCAGTGGACTTTAAAATAACTTGTTCAGTTGTCGTTTTTTTGGCAGCATCAGGGCAACTTGATGTATTAACAGGCACTTGAGTAGGTATTGTAATGTTTTCTTCAAAACCAGCATAAGCTCGATTTTGTAATTGCTTTGTTAATACACTGCAGTGGTTTTGGTACTTCTTGATTAATTAGGTCATTTAGTTTTTCATTCATCGCTTGTTTTAACTTTATGGCTTTAATTATACGTTGGAATGTTCTTTTCTCACAATTTGTATTGATATTTTTTTTTTTACTTTGTCCTCACACTTGAATGATAAGAAAACTCTTTTTCTCTTTTTTTTTGTGAGCTTCACCCACTTGAGAAAAGATAGTTATCTTCCGTTCTTTTACTTGTCCACATATCGCTTCGAATTTTCTTTCCATCGTTTTCTTTGTGCTATTTGTTCCAGTGGCGACATTTCGTTGATATTGTTTTACTTCATGCTCTGTTTTCCTTTTCAAGTAAGCTTCCTTTTTAAGCCCTTTCAATGGCATATATTTCTGATTTGATTCGTTTATATTTTTCCCTTCTTGCAATTCTTCTCCTTTGTAACTCATCTTCATTTTTCTTAGTTTTCTTTAGCCATTTAAACTTTAAGCAATTTACATATACTATATTTAAAATTAATTAATTTTAACAAAGAAATTTCTGGTAATTATCATGAGAGACACATCAATGAGAGAAAACTCTTAATGACAACAAATAAAACTAAAAACAAGCGAAGAATCATAATCCTCCTTTTTTGGTAGTCAGGTAATAAACCGTTCATTCGTGTAGAATGGAATTTCATTAGTGATACTCGAAAAAGGACACTAATGAAATTTTTAACGAATAATCTAATTTATTGCGTCTTAGAATACTCTAGACGCCGTTAGAAGGTCACAAAATATAGCAGTTATTTGTTGCTAATTCACGTGTATGGTAAATTCATTGATTAAACACTTATTACCATACTATTATAAACACGAATGATTAAATTTTCGTACTAAGCACAGAAATCCAATTAAATAGCGATTTCATACCAGAAAAACGAATCACGCTTCTGCTTGCACCCATCGTATACGTGCCACTAAGTCCTTTACGCAGCATAGAAGTGATCCTCACTTCTATGCTGCGTAAAGCACCTGGGATTTTCTTAGTGACGGAATGTTTATTTAGCCGACACTAATGATAAAAAAAGTGATCGCAAAATAAAACAGAGAAATCGCAGTGGCGTGCGGTCCATATAGGCAAAAAGACACTGCAGACCCTAGACTTAGATCTAGACTAGTTACTAATATTTCAATAATAAAGAAAATATGCTAAGTAATAAAATTATTCAAAAAGTTTAAACGCCTAATATAAATGAGAAGCAACGTTCATACGGTTCTATTAATGTACTCGCGACGCAAGCAGGCAGCGATCGAAAGTGTCTTCTTTTCATTCATAAATGTACGCATGTAGTGGTAATTTCTTCTACATTTTCGTGTCTGCACATTTCACACAGAAGCGAGCTAATAAAGCGAACTCCTGCGGCAGGCTATCCAATCGCGGGCTTCCCTGCGCCAGGGTAACCAATCACGGGCGGGACGCCCATGGGTGGTTATTGGCGCGCTGTGAGTATTATGCGATCAAGTTGAATATTACGTAGCCTCAAGCAAATTCCTATTCGCAATGATACAATTTTATTTGTCAACGTTTTAGTTGTCAAAATTTAGAAATCGTTTGTGTACGAAAGGATCCATATTGATTTCTTAGTGGAGCGCGCAGTTTTATGTTTTTATTTTGACTGAGTTTTGTTGTGATTAATTCATTTACAAACGTTAATATTTAGGTCGATTTGTTGCTTATTTCAACTAGTTTTTTTTGAACTGTGTTAGTTTTTCGATTTACTTAAGTACTACGCTTCTTGTTAGTTTTTTTTTTCAAAATGGTGTGTGTTGAAAATGTGTGTTTGTTAAAAAGTGTATCTAAAGGGAAGTGTACGAGAATTAACCCAGCAAAGAGGTAATGCAACTCGTAAGTTTCATAGTAATAATTAAGAAACATAAAACCGGCTGTGTTTTTGTTTACACACATTTAAATTATTTTGTTTTCCTTGCTAGTTTAGTAGTTCGAATACAGTGTGGAATTGTTCGGGATTTGCAGATTTATATGATTTCTATCCCGCGGCTTGCTCAAACATAAATACATTTGGTAATATTCGTATTGAGAGAAGTGTTACGAAGAAGTTTTACGTTTAGCGAAGTTTATTGTTACTATCCAAGCAAGCAGCGCATCGACAGAACGTTCATTTTCATTAAAACGTATTCTCACGTACCTATTTAAGAAACACACAAAGTCAACAACGCGTACAACATCTTTCTGTGCTTTCGACGGAAAAAGAATTATCATCATCAGGAAATCGCCATTTCAACCTTTTAAACCACCTAGTGAATTTTTCTTCACTAACTTGAGCAATTACGAGACACGTTTTTTTTTTTGAATTGCCTACCCGGTCATAAAACCCTGTGCACGCCACTGAGAAATCGTATTACATATTGTATTAATTTAAAACTATCAGCGTAACTTGAGTTTATGGTTATTATGTGTAACCAGAATTTAAAGAAATATATTTTCCCAGAGTGGATTTTTTTATAATTAATGTTTAGTTGAAGAATCACGAAAAGGACCAGTGACACAAATGAAAAAACATATAGTTTCTAATTATTATCTCGAGTAATAAATGTGAAAGCTGAATAATTCTATGTGTACACTATTAAGATGTAATGTAAGCATCGTATTAAATAGAAATTACGCGTGTTCCAACAATATTAAAGGAGTTATTTCATTAAACCACTTTTTACGGTTGGTTTGAAATCGAACCAAATATGAGTCATTTTCAAAAAAAAAATTACTTTTTCGCCAAATTTCTTGTCCTCGCTGAAAAATCACATATTATTATGATCCTGTTGCCGATTTCATGAATTCATTTCGTTCTAAACATTATTGTTAACTTATTTAAACACTAAATACCCATTTAAACTACATTTAATTAAAAAAGAAAATCAATATAAAAACAGTCATAAGACTCTTCGTTCCTTTCCTATACATTTTCTTTATATCTCACTTATGCTCTTCATTACAAAAAAAAAATCACTGACGCCTATTTAAATGAAATATTATTAAAAGTACGGGGTATATTAACGAAGATGACTACTGACCTACCGAAATAATAAAACAATGAATAAATTGTTAAACTAAAACAAAATAGAATTGAATTTAAATACATGTCCACTTTTGTTGTATGTACTTTATGTAACACCTCTGTGTAACGACGAAATCACGCTAAAATTGATTTACTTTGAACACATCTCTAGTTTATTTAGCAGTGGCAGAACAATACGCAACTGCCAGTCTAAAAAATAACAGGGCAGCCCTCTTATTTTTACTGACATTTTGATTAGACTTTGATTTTCGATTTTTGTCGCTAATTATGTTCCTTCGAGTAACGTGGATTCTATAAGTGAGTACCTATAAATAACACAAAAACTTTATATATACATGTGATTTCGTATACTCATGAGAGAATCCAACTGATATTAAATATTTCTAGAGAAAGATTTGCCTGTAATTTGTTTGATACTAGTTTGACGCCACGTAATCTTGTTCTTTTGTGTAACATTGTGTAACGTTACGGAAAGGAAAAGGTATAAAGTTGTGTGCATATTGCAATTCAGTATTTTAAACTGACTTTTAAAAGAAGTACAATTCCACTATTTGTTTTATTTACCTATTATGAAAAGCAATATCGTATATAAGGTATATCTATTCATACACGAAATATTTTACGTGGTACACCTGTAGGTGGTAAACAAGATATAGCAACGAAAAAAAAAATTGTCTAAATGTATTTTTTAAAGTCGAATTTTCAAAAAACTATTGCAAAACCGATATTATACTTTTGGTAATTTATGTAGGTCACCAAAATTCTTATGAAACTGCACTTAAAGTAGTCCCTTCTCCGTAATGTTCTGTGACAAGATGTTATTTTGCCTTCATGTACACAGAATTATTGTTTATACACCGTTTTTTACTGGGATGTTATTGTTTTCATATCTCATCGTATTTGCTTTTTCACTTGCCACAAATTGTCACTAATAATGTCACTTGTTAGTTTAGTTCTTACACTCCATCTAACCACTTTTTAAACTATTTAGACGGCAATTTATATTATTTTTGAATAAGAAATATGCGGCTCATGTAAATAGTACGAGTGTTGCCACTCTTCTTGAGATACTGTAGTTTAAGATTTGTTTTAATCGCACCTGGGTTCCTTTTGTTAAACCTTTAAGAACGGTATTTAATAATGTATCTACTTCGGTTTTGTATTTTAAATCCACGTTTAAGCGATAAGCTTTTGAAATAAAACTTGATCGAGTTACGAAGTTTACATAAGTTTGTTTATTTATAACATTACTAGCTTCTGCCCGCGACTTCGTGCGCGGAAAATTTTTTGTTCCGGGCCCTTTCCGTCACGTCGAATCGCCTACCCGTGCGATTTTCCCCGTTTTTGCAACATTTTTCATTACTGCTCCGCTCCTCTTGGTTGTAGCGTGATGTTATATAGCCTATAGCCTTCCTCAATAAATAAGCTAACCAACACAAAAATAATTTTTCAATTCGGACTAGGAGTTCCTGAGATTAGCGCGTTCAATCAAACAAACTCCTCAGCTTTATATTATTAGTATAGATAGTATAGATAACTTCTCCTGCATTCCGCGTAGGGACAGGCAGAGGTGTATTTTCGAAAGTCCGCTACAGTTCGCCAGTGATATTGTTAAGTGTCATGAAATACTAGGTTAGGGTGGATGTTTGCCTCTGGCATCACAGTAACTGTGGATTGCGATAGGTAACCGTCACGTCAGGATGGGAATAAAATGCTTGCTTACGGTCGCGTGGAAAAATGCATGCGAACACAACCACACTAAACCGCTCAACACAGAATAGACGAGTCGCCCCGGCCCGAGACACCGCGGCCGCGGTCGCGCCGTCCGGTCGCCGCCCTCGCAGCGTCAGGAGGGCCATTCATAGAATTTGGAGTAAAGGTTTTATGCAAAACGTCTCAAGCAGTTTTAAAATTATAATAATGAGGATCAATTCGACAAAAGGATATAACGTCACGCTAGGACCCTTAGGAGCCGAGCACAAAGAAAAACGTCACGCATACAAAGACCTCGCACGGGCAGGCGATTCGATGCGACGGGATGGGTTGGGGGAGCAGGAAATTTTATGCGCGGGCAGAAGCTAGTAAGAAATAATATTTAAAATAGGTAGAGAGGTGCCTACACATTGTAGGAACACGAAAAAGGTACCTACTTGCCAAATCAAAACATTCTAAAACGTAGTACCTGCCTAGTACCTTACCTAAGTACCTGCCTACGTATAGGTACTTAGTGGATCAAGAACTGTAGATGAAAGCAAATTACTTGTCATTTTATCTCATCGTATCTATGCACTGGAATATTTTTTTTTTAAACTTTGCAACCATAAACGAACCAATCTTCGCGAGATTGTCCGACTGGGCCTTGGGTAAATCCGACTTCCATGTTTCCTATCTACTAATATCTATAAAACATAAATAAATAAGAAACAACGACTAAACTCCGCAAATCATAACAAAGCAGTTTCGCGGCGTGCGTTTTAAAACTCCCTTTTTTAAACTTTAATAACTTCGTAACTTCTCAATGGATTTGAGTGATTCAAAAAGAAATTAACTCAGATATTTATATTGTATTCGATGTAGTATTCGAAATTGCTATACAAGATTATTTTTAGTATATGCGAAACCTGAATATAGTTTGTTCAGAATCAGTAACTGAATCGATTCCAATAATTTTAACACCATGTTATATTTTGTACCAAAAATATTTAATTACGCTTCCAAGTCGCGGGCCTTAGTGTTTTGTTTCGATTTTAAAATTATCATGTCTTTCTCGTATTCAAACGTCCATTACACGGAGATGGTACGTACACTAGCTGTTTGTGGTGATCTGCATATGTTTTTGCGTGGACAACCAGGTAACTTATCAAGCTTATAACTTTGTGATTATTAATGATACAGTTTTGAAATTTTTTTCATAGATTCTTTACATAAAAATACTAGTCCCGTGTTTCGGGTTTCGCATAAACAAAAATTAATGTTGTATATAGTCTATATATGGCCTTCCTCGATAAATGGGCTATCCAACACTAAACGTGCTTAACTCTTCAGCTTTTACTTGTGTGCGCTACGCAATGAATTTTTTGAGAGACGAAGGCGCACGCCATTGGGCAGCCTGGACGTGTTTTTTATTGTTTTTTTTTAATTTTCTTCGCAAATAAAAATTTCCACGTCTTGAGATTTATATATGACTGGGCTGTTAAGGGGGTCGAAAATTTCATTATTTTTGCGATGGGAAACGCCATTTTCGAGATATAAGTAAAAGAAAAAGAAAACAAAAAATACAGTACTGTTTTTGCACGTGAAGGCGAGGCGTTCGTTGGTGTGAATTTTAGTTCATGATCACTAGTTTTATTCCACACCTTTTTAATCGCGATTAAAAATAGTCAGATTTTGTTAAAATAAATTATTATACTCAAAATTTTTGGTGAAAACCGGCAAACTCAGAATAGCAAAATTATCATTTTCACTAAACTAATAACTCAGTGCAATCTTCAATCAATAAATAGAATCAGCCTATCGCAGTCCACTGCTGGACATAGGCCTCTCCCATGCTGCGCCACAACACCCTATCCTCCGCCTTCCGCATCCAGTCTGTTCCAGCCACCTTTTTGAGGTCGGCGGTCCATCTAGCTGGAGGGCGTCCCACACTACGCTTGCCGATACGCGGTCTCCACTCCAGGACTCGTCTGCTCCATCGGCCATCGGTCCTTCGAAAAACATGGCCAGCCCACTGCCACTTCAGCCTGCTTACCCTGCAAGCTATGTCGGTAACTCCGGTTCTTTTCCGGATAACTTCGTTTCTGATCTTATCCATCAAAGAAACTCCGAGCATAGCCCGCTCCATAGCACGCTGAACGACCTTAAATATGTGGACCAGCCCAAAGGTCAGTGTCCACGTTTCGGCAGCGTATGTCATGACGGGCAGGACGCACTGGTTGAAGACCTTGGTCTTCAAACATTGCGGTATCGGCGACGAGAAGACTTGACGAAGTTTTCCAAACACTGCCCACCCATCTGGATCCTCCTGTCGGCTTCTTTCTCGAAGTTGTGTCTACCAAGCTGTATGACTTGCCCAAGGTAGACATACTCCTTCACAACCTCGAGAAGCGACCCTTCGATGCGGATTGGACTCGGCAAGACATGCGAATTGTACATGACTTTCGTCTTGTCCAAGTTCATGCCGAGACCTACCCGCCGTGAGGCTCCATTTAGGCTATGCAGCATCTGGTCTAACTGTTCCAGCGTCTCTGCCATTATGACGATGTCGTCGGCAAAACGAAGGTGTGAGATGTACTCGCCGTTCACACTGATTCCCTGTCCAGTCCAGTCCAGCGTTTTAAATACGTCCTCCAGTGCATTGGTGAACAGTTTTGGGGATATCACATCCCCCTGTCTCACCCCCCTGAGCAGTTGGATTGGGCTGGTTTTCGTATCCTGGATCTGGACAGTCATCGTTGCAGCGTCATACAAACACCTCATCACCTCGATGTATCTCCAGTCAATTCAACATCGTTGCAGAGAGGCCAGAACTGCCCAAATTTCGATGGAGTCGAAGGCTTTCTCGTAATCCACAAATGCCATACACAGCGGCTGATTGTACTCCTTGGTTTTCTGTGCAATTTGCCGAACAGTATGGATGTGGTCTACGGTGCTGAAGCCTTTTCGAAAACCGGCTTGTGCTGGTGGCTGGAACTCGTCAAGTCTCCTGGCGAGACGGTACGTGACGACCCTCGAAAACAGCTTGTACACGTGGCTCAGGAGCGAGATGGGTCTATAATTCTTCAGCAAGGTTTTGTCACCTTTTTTGAAGAACATAACCACCACTCCCCTGCTCCACGCTTCAGGTGTTGTACCCTATAGGATGACGGAGGTGAAGAGACTTGCGAGCTCTTTCAGGACTGGTGCCCCTCCCGCTTTAAGGAGCTCTATCGTTATTCCGTCATCCCCAGGTGCCTTATTGTTCTTAAGCTGCTCGAGAGCCGCCCTAATCTCGCACTGGTTGACATCCGGGATGTCTTCCGTGTAGTGGCGCGTTAGTTCGGCTCGATGGTCATCTTCACTATGTCCCGCTGGTTTCACCGTCCGCGTTGAGCGTAAAGGTGCCCGTAGAAGTTCTCAACTTCCACGAGTATCTCGGACTTTGAAGTCACGATTCTGCCATCCGCAGTTCTTAGTTTCGTCAGATTGGATCTCCCTAATGGCCGAGCGAACACTTTCGACCCTCGGTTCTGCTCAATCGCAATCTTGATGTCACGGGTGTTGGAGCACCGAAGGTCTCGTCGTGTCAGCTTTCAAATTTTTAGGTTTAAGGTCCTTTTATCTGACGAAGACAGCTGCATGGATGGCAACTCTCGTCTTTCCTTCATAAGTCCGAGAGTTTCCGAGGAAAGTTTTGACACCTTACTTTTTCGCTGCGACGGGAAAAGTTTGCGGGATACGTCGCATAGCGCTCTGACCACCTCATCGGCTTTCTCGTCAACAGTGCCTGTGGTTTCCAGCAGTGCGAATCGATTTTGAAGTTCCAGTTGGAACTTTTCGGATCCCAAAGCGGCTTGGAGCTGCGTAGGTCGGAGGGTAGGCCTCATCATGCGGTTTCTCTCAGCACGAAAATTTATATTTAGAGTGCCTCGTACAAGTCTGTGATCGCTTCCGGTTTTAAACCTGCTGATCACGGAGACATCTCTAAATATATGCTTTTTATCCGTCATGATGAAGTCTATCTCGTTCCTCGTCACGTTATCAGGGCTCTGCCAGGTCTACTTCCTCTGGGGTTTCTTTCGAAAGAATGAGTTCATCATAAAGAGCCCCTGCGACTCTAGGAAGTTGACCAGCATTTGCCCCCTGTGATTTCTTCGTCCCAAACCGAATGGTCCGACTTTCGATTCGCCGCGTTCTTGTACTTCCACTTTGGCATTGAAGTCCCCCATAACAACGTTGTAGTGGGCCTTTGTTGTACTGTGTATTGCCTTGGCAATATCTTCGTACATGGCCTCGGCTGTGTCGTCAGAGCATGTCGAAGTCGACGCATATACCTGTATCACTTTCAGGTAGTACCTGTCAGTGAGTTTCAGTACAAGGTACGCTACCCGTGTCGACACACTACTGATTTCCACAACGCTGCTGGTGAGTTCCTTGTTGACTAGAAAGCCAACACCGCCTTGGGAGAGCTGATCACCTTCGCGGAAGTAGAATAGGTGGCCTGACTCCAAGGTTATCGTATCCTCCCCCTGTCTTCGGACTTCCGATAACCCCAGTATGTGCCAGTTAATGCGACCTAACTCTACCTCAAGTTCGGCAAGGTGATGGTCCAGCCTCATCGAGCGTCCATTGTACGTAGCCAGATGTAGTCGTCGTTGGTAGCCTGCCGTAACCCAGGGATTCTTCGCACCTCCCGTCCCGCCGTTACCGTGACCGCTACCTTGATCAGGAATAGCGGGACCACCGGGAACTGGGGGCCGTTGTTTTGGCACTTTCAACATGTTGAGGTTTAATGCCCATAATCACCACGCTGGGCAAGCGGGTTGGTGACCGCAGAGCCAATCCTTTCGCAGCGATGACGCTTCTGCCCGTCATCGCTCTGGAGAATTTAGGTTGGCTTTCTGGATGGTTATACCGCCATCAGTCGGTCGCCAGCGCCTCGTCTGTCAGTGGCAGGGTGTACCGCGTGCAGGTGAGGTTGACATTTGGGGAGACCGGTTGTTGTGTGCTCCCCCTTACACCCCAGTGCAATCTAAGTGATGTCAAAACTATAATATAGTTAAGTTGTGTCACTTTAGTCTATTTCAAAATAGGAAATCGTCGTTTAACAGGAATAAGCCAAATTTTAGTGATTTTTAGTTTAGTTTAGAGAATTTTGTGACAACAGAATCGGCACCAATATCTTTCCGGACAAATTTTAAATTGAAATGATCTTTACAGCAGTATAAAGTACTTTTAGTTAAGGGGACATGGGGCGTTGCTCCTCATTAAAGTACACCACTTCTTTCTATTTTTTGGGTCTTTTGTGACACAAAGTAACAATTTGTCCGGTGTAGTGTTTGTATTTTCGCATCGTGGCACGATACAATATTTTAAGAAGACATTGGTACCGATTCCCTTGTTCACAAACTAAACTAAATTTAAGTTCAGTGCATCTTTTTCTTTGTATTTCATTAAGAAGAGGACAAAAGATTTTTTTTAGTTTAGTCCTGTCAAATTAATCAGCGCCTGTCACTACTCCATACAAGTTTAGACGTGATTAAAAACTTGCCTACTAAAATTACGTCAATTTACGTCAAGCGCTGATTAATTTGACAGGACTAAACTAACATTTATCTTCTGTCCTTTCCTTAATAAAATAGAAAGAAAAAGATGCACTGAACTTAAATTTAGTTTAGTTTGTGAAGAAGGGAATCGGCCAAAATGAGCCTAAAAAGAGGAAAAATTCAAAAGATCGCGGATAACACTTGGCTACTTGTCCTGAAGGACGATGAAATTGTCAAAACACAGTGCAATACTAAGACAGAATACAAAAGGCTCACTGGGATTTATCTCGTCACACTAACAGAAGATTGTCAAATTAACGTCATGAACAGAACATTACGAGCACACACAGACACACTCGTCATCAATGAAATCATACCGCTACCAGAGCAACATCAAGTCGTAGAAGAAACAGTTCAATATGAATTATAATACAATTAGAAGACATCTCACTAGACAGCATCCATGAACTGATCAACAAAGCAAGCGACCTCTCCGTACCAGATGACATCAATTGGCCAATGATGATGGCCACGCCAAGCTGGACTACAGTACTCCTCTACATCTTATTAGTAGCAGCAGCATTCTGGAAGCTGTACAAATGGAAGACAGCTAAGACTTCAGAGGACATCAAAGGCAGCGAGAAAACCAAAGGCAGCGTGGACGCCGCCAGAAGCAAGAGTTGCTTCTATCTTATGGAGGGAGGAGTTAACTCAGCCTAACAACCGTTTATGCTGAGTACGCAGCCGCCAATCTACGTAATAAAGTGCAACCTAGTAATAAGATCAAATTCATGTTATTCCATTTTATTGTTTGTAAAATCAGTCTTGACATCAGCCTTCAACGTAATACACTGTTTTTCTATAATTAAAGTAATTGTAATAAATAAAGTTTTTTTTAACTTAATTCCCGATCGCCGAAACATAACTGGCGCAGTCGGTAGGATCGCGACGCTCTTCGTTCGAATACAACTCTTCGGTATAAGAGTGACGGTTCTCAAATCGTTCCTTCGCGATCCGCAAAGAACCTATCTTGCGGTCGGGCATCTGTATAGAAGCAAGAACGTGTTTCTCCGGAGAATTGGAGGAAGCTGTTGGCAGATACAAGACTCGACAGGAGATGCAGTGGCTGCTTTGGTAAGTGCTCTCGTACCACCAAGTGTCCTTGCTCTATTTCCTGCCTTAATGTAATTTTTGTATTTTATTTGTAGTAAATGTGTGTCTGTCTATAAGCTAAAATCGCGGTAGGCACCCATTTGTTATAGCGTTAAGATATTCCGTGAAATTCCACGTGAAATATTACACTTCTATTGTTCTGTTTGAGTGCCATTAGACAGGTAACTTACAGTAAAACAATGTCGCTCAGAGATTATGATGCTAACTATAAACCATACAAGCTAATTGCAGATTTGATGCCAAGATATGATGGCAATCCCAAATTACTTAGATATTATATTAGAGAGGTAGAAAGCCTATTAACGCTAACTAGTGAAGCAGATCGGTCGCATCCGGCATTTATCTGCCTGATTAAAAGTAGGCTAAGTGGCCCAGCTATCGATGCCATAGCATTTGAGGAATATCTTACTTCCTGGGAGTCAATTAAAAAAGCTTTAACTAGACGCCTTGGAGAGCCACGGAATGAGATCCAAGTAATGCAGGAGCTCACACGGGTACGTAAGTCAAAGAATGAAGACGCGGAAACCTTTGGCAAGCGGCTCCGCGAACTATTAGATACGTTATACTCTGTAGGGGAACATCTTACTAAATCGTACTATGAAAAGATGGTAATTGAACAATACATAAATCAGATAGATTTTCATGTGTCATTAGGTGTGAGAATTGCGAAACCGGAAACATTTGAAGAAGCTATTATTGCAGCTAGGCAAGAAGAGGCTAGGCTTGCATATAATAGGTCTAATTTTAATAGCCCTTCAGCATCTCAAGCGAAACCAAAGGAGTTGCCTAAGCGGCAGCCTATCAATAGTCCTTTTCATCCTAATCTAGTAAATCCAACAATGTTACCATATAAGCCCCAGCGGAATAACATGACCCCAGAACAACGTCAACAATGGATTTAGTCTATGTTGCCCTGGAAAAACCGACCAGCATCAGGTAATTTCAGACCAAGTGGCTCAGGTAATGTTAGAAGTGGAAATTTCAGGAACCAACCGAACGTCCCTAAACAGCAGATTAATCCACCTGAGGTGTCATCAGACGTCACTATGCGTACGGCAGGTAAGCCAGAAAAACCACAGTTTGCGTCGGGACAGCTATTCTATATCCCGAGCCAAATGGAAGATCAGGTGCAACCAATACCTATTGATAGTGAGTTTTTCAGTCAGTTATTAGACATAAATAGCGATGTCTCTGAACCCAAAGTAGATATAAACGAGCAACAGGTAAGTCAAGAACAGGATTTTTCTTTGGACCCCAATCAAGACAACCGGACATAGTTTCCATTAACTTACAAACTAAACAATTTCTACCATATATTGAGTTGCCAGAATTTAACGGTAAGTTTTTAATAGATACAGGAACGAGTCATTCTGTTATTGCATCTGAGGAAATTTTTGGTACCATTTTTGAATACTGTGTAGAAACAGAGCCATATCAAATAGTTACGGCTCATAGTTCATCAGTGCACAACAAAGTTGTGTACCTGCCCTTACCCCCTGCGTTCAATAGCGATATAATCCATAAATTCCTAATATTTGATTTTGATTCGAAGTACAAAGGTCTAATAGGATTCGATCTTTTAAAGAAGCTGAAAAGCAATATTTATTTGAACAATAACGTGTTACGAACATCAACAGCACAAGTACCTATTCACTTCAGCTCTCCACCACAAAAGATAAAAATTGATCCTAAGTGTGAAAAGCTAGTCACGGTTAAAACTAACTACGTGGATGGACAATACTTACACGATGATTTTTTTTTGGTCAGATATCTTGAAATCTCCGGCAGCTATAGTTAACGTTAGTAATGGTTGTTTTAAAACTTCAGTAATTAATTATAGTGATGAAAAAAATATATATTCTAGAGAAGAGTTCAATGGAATTAGAATCTTATAACGAGGATAATAATATTCAAAGTCATAACATTAATGCCGTACAAGTGCAATCAGACATTGATAGTATATTAAATGAGAACTTGAAGAAAATTCGTACAGGGCATATGAATGAGGAAGAAAAGCGTGAAGTTACTAGGCTATGCTATCAGTATAGGGACCTATTCTATTCAGAAGATATTCCGTTGACGTTTACACACGCAGTCAAACATGAACTTAGAATAAGCGATGATACACCAATTTTTGTACGTAGTTACAGGCAAGCCCCGCAACAACGCGATGAGATCCGAAAGCAGGTAGACAAACTTTTAAAGCAAGGCATTGTCAGAGAGAGTATATCTCCGTGGTCATGTCCCGTGCATATTGTCCCAAAGAAACCTGATGCATCAGGAGAAGTTAAATGGAGACTTGTAATCGACTACAGACGACTAAATGATCGTATAATCGAAGACAAGTATCCTTTACCTAACATTCACGACATCTTAGATAGATTAGGGCGTGCCCAGTATTTTACAACCCTGGATCTCGCCAGCGGCTACCACCAAGTGGAAATGCACCCTAATGATATCGAAAAGACAGCATTCACAACTAAACGAGGGCATTATGAGTTCCTAAGAATGCCCTTTGGTCTCAAAAATGCACCAAGCACTTTTCAACGCTTAATGGACCATATTCTGAGAGGAATAGATAACGTTTATACTTATTTAGACGACGTAATTATTATATCAACATCCTTACAACAACACATGGAAAAATTAAAACAAGTATTTGACCGGTTTAAAATTCACAATTTGAAAATTCAGTTGGATAAATCAGACTTCTTACAAAAGCAGGTTAGCTTTTTAGGACACGAACTTACAAATGAGGGCTTGAAACCTAATAAGGATAAAATTAAGGCAGTATTAAATTTCCCGTTGCCTAAGACTCAGAAAGACATAAAGGCTTTTCTAGGCCTCGTGGGGTACTACAGGAAATTTATTAAGGATTTCGCGAAGTTAACTAAACCAATGACCTTGTGTCTTAAGAAAAATAGTAAAGTTTTTCATTCCCCAGACTTTTTAGAAGCTATTAATAAATGTAAACAAATCTTAACAAATGCCCCAATACTACAATATCCTAATTTTGATGAACCTTTCGTGCTCACCACCGATGCATCGGATGTAGCATTAGGTGCTGTATTGTCACAGGGCATTGTAGGTTCCGATAAGCCGATAGCTTATGCATCTCGGACACTGTCAGACACCGAATCTCGGTACTCTACGATAGAGAAAGAGTTACTAGCAATAGTGTGGGCAATCAAGTATTTTCGCCCCTATCTTTATGGCAGGAAGTTCGTTATTTACACAGACCACAGGCCTCTTACTTGGTTAATGTCACTGAAAGATCCTAACTCCAAATTAACTAGATGGCGTTTAAAGCTCGCAGAATACGACTATAAAGTAGTATACAAAAAGGGTCGTCAGAATACTAACGCCGATGCCTTATCTCGCGTTAAAATATTTCACGGTAGTATGGATTCATTAGCAGTCAACTTAGATGATAATGAGGATGATGAAATAATCAACAGAATATTTGAGAACGCTCGAAGAGAAGCCGAAAATGAAACAGAAGCATCTGTGCCCCAAAATAATGACAATATTCCATCATTAAACCCTAGCGTTCCCCCATCTCACATAGAGACAGAATCAGATAGTATGAGCATAGTGTCAGCCGAACCTGAATTAGTCTCTACACGACACACACAACCGGATAATGAAAACAAGGGCATACCTATAATATCAGACGCTATAGATCGCCAGCTGAAACAATTTCACATTAGATCAACACCAGGTTCAACTTATAGAGTAGATAATAGATCCACTAACGCAAAAGTGGTCATTAAAGATGTTTTTATTCCAATTAATAATACAGAATCAAAGATAGTCAGATTTTTAAAGGAACGCACAATTGCCGACCGAGTTTTTCATTGTTATTTCCATAGTGAAGAACTATATCATGCCTTCTCTATAGTCTTTACTACTATATTTAGCGAGCGTGGCCCAAAATTACTTAAATGCACTACGCGGGTGACCCTAGTAGAGAACAAGACGGAACAGCAAGAGTTAATAAAGAAATATCACGAAGGAAAGACAGTCCATCGCGGTATTCAAGAGACGTATAAAAAGTTGCACAGAAATTATCACTGGCCTAACATATTACTTACCATTCAGAGATTTGTTAATCAGTGCGAGATTTGCTTGCAGTCAAAATACGAGCGCAATCCTCTAAGACCACCTCTGGCCATTACCAATACACCGCGGAAGCCAATGGAACACATATTTATGGACCTTTATTCAACAGGAGGAGTAACGTTCCTCACAATTATTGATAATTTCTCCAAATACGCTCAAGCAGTCCCTTTAAATGCGTGTAGTAGTATGCATGTAGCAGAAGCATTGCTAGACATTTTCTCGGTTCTAGGTTTACCAAACAAAATAACCACGGACTCAGATACTAAGTTTGATAATGATGTCATAAAAGATATCTGTGCCTTACATAATATTCATATACATTTCACGACACCGTATAACCCGAACTCGAATTCACCCATCGAACGTTTACATTCCACATTAGCTGAAATAATTAGAATTCAAAGAATGACCAATAAAGACGACCCCATGCAGCTCATCATGAAGTATTCTATTATCGCATATAATAACTCTATCCATTCAGCAACAGATTATACACCTCATGAGCTATTATTTGGACACACAGCATCTAGAAATCCGCTAGAACTATACTATCCCAAAGAATTCTATCAGGATTACGTTATTAAACACCGCGCTAATGCCGAAGCAGTTCAAGAATGTATCGCAGCACTTATGTCTAAAAATAAGGAGCACGTGATTTCTAAACGAAACCAAGCAGCAGAAGAAATCATGTTCAAGGTAGGTGAGACCGTTTATAAGCAGATCGCAAAGTCAGCACGCAGCGATAAAACTAAGCCTGTCTTCAAAGGACCCTACAAGATCATCCACCTTCATCCAAATAATGTGGCTGAAATCATAGGTAACCACCCAAATTCTAAGTCCACCAGGGTACACTTCAAGTTACTAAGGAGGCCTCATCTTGTTGCAGGACCCTCATCTCAGGAGCCGTCGTGCTCAACGCAACAGGAATCATAACCTTTGACCCCGTTAATAATGAAAATGGTATCCTTCTCCTAAAACAAGGACAGCTCCTTAAACAAGATAACTACTTTAGTCTCGCTTGCATTTACAATACTACTAATCTTCATTTAACTTCCATCCAATTAATGTCGTTATATGCAAGCACTAAAGCAGCTGAAAGTGTAAAATCAGGAGAGTTACATCAAACATATAGAAGTCAAATAGAGTATAGCTTAGATCAAATAGGTAAAAAGATGAAGTTTTTAAGCCCGCAAGTTAGAAAAAGGCGCGGTTTGATTAATGGGTTAGGTACTGTTGTTAAATCCATAACTGGAAATCTCGATCATGATGACGCAGCAAAATTCGAAGAAGAAATATTAAACATAAGGAATAATATTAATAATGTTCAAAATATGCAAAGGAAGTCCTTAGTTCTAGCACAAAATACAATAAATGAGTTTGGAAATCAATTAAGTAAATTGGATAGGAATCAGAAAAATTTGGCTAATATACTGCAAAACATTACACGTAATCGTAACGACGTAACTAATCATATACATTTTCTAGATTTATACGTACAGATAGATTTTAGTTTACAGATTATCTTAGATAAGTTAATGTTGTTAGAAGATGCCATGACGTTTGCACAACTGGGCACCATGCATCCTAGTATGATAAGTCCCCAAAATCTAATAAGGGAATTAACTTAGGTAACATTTATTCGTTTAAACCAGTAGCTGTAATTAATCTTAGTAATATTCATAGGATAGAAAAATCAATTAAAGTTAAGGCTTATAGTACAGTACACTCTATAAACTTTATCCTAGAAATCCCATCAGTAGCCCCACAAACCTATGACCTTATCCATCTCTACTCCGTTCCCAATAAAAATAACCTAACTATTATCCCTAAATCCAAATACCTTGCACTTGGAAACGATGAGTACGCATACCTAGAAGAAGACTGTCAACCCCTCACCGATGACATCCACCTTTGCAAGACCCTGGACACTAGAAGAATTGAAGACACCGAAGATTGCATCCCATCCCTCATTCAGCATCGTCAAGCAAACTGTACACATGCCAAAATGAGCCTAAAAAGAGGAAAAATTCAAAAGATCGCGGATAACACTTGGCTACTTGTCCTGAAGGACGATGAAATTGTCAAAACACAGTGCAATACTAAGACAGAATACAAAAGGCTCACTGGGATTTATCTCGTCACACTAACAGAAGATTGTCAAATTAACGTCATGAACAGAACATTACGAGCACACACAGACACACTCGTCATCAATGAAATCATACCGCTACCAGAGCAACATCAAGTCGTAGAAGAAACAGTTCAATATGAATTATAATACAATTAGAAGACATCTCACTAGACAGCATCCATGAACTGATCAACAAAGCAAGCGACCTCTCCGTACCAGATGACATCAATTGGCCAATGATGATGGCCACGCCAAGCTGGACTACAGTACTCCTCTACATCTTATTAGTAGCAGCAGCATTCTGGAAGCTGTACAAATGGAAGACAGCTAAGACTTCAGAGGACATCAAAGGCAGCGAGAAAACCAAAGGCAGCGTGGACGCCGCCAGAAGCAAGAGTTGCTTCTATCTTATGGAGGGAGGAGTTAACTCAGCCTGACAACCGTTTATGCTGAGTACGCAGCCGCCAACCTACGTAATAAAGTGCAACCTAGTAATAAGATCAAATTCATGTTATTCCATTTTATTGTTTGTAAAATCAGTCTTGACATCAGCCTTCAACGTAATACACTGTTTTTCTATAATTAAAGTTATTGTAATAAATAAAGTTTTTTTTAACTTAATTCCCGATCGCCGAAACATAACTCGAGTCACGTAACTTAAGAGGCAGAAAGAACGTGCACGGCGGTGCCGTGGACGCGAACGTGACAAATGACGTCATCAACGAATTGTGCATATGTGCGAGCGTTTTTGAAAATGTAAAATTAAAACCGCTCTAACTTCGTCATTTTTGGTCCAATTTTAATAATTCTTTCACTGATATATTTGGTTTAGGTATGACTAATTCTACATATTTAACTTAAATCGTCGCTGATCCTCATTACGAAAATTCAAAAACCCTTAGATAAACTTATTTTTGCTTCTATAGCTTCTTTACCACCTACAGGTATACATCTTAAAATATTTCATCTATGAATAGATATACCTTATATAGTTATATACAGATCAGTAATTTTAAAAAACGTAAGAAAATTTCAATTTCGCGGGCTAGGTAAACGGATCTCTCGTATTTAATAACGATTATTTTTAATTTTTATATTGTTTTTTTAGTATGTCATATATTTTAGTACATAATGTGTTTTGTGGACATTTTTAAACTGATTTTGGAATTGTTTATTTTCATCTATTGTTATATATATAAAAAAAATGTTTTTTGTTCACCCTAAACCCGGAATGGGGTCTTTGAACTCATCATTTTGAACGACTTTTCCAACACGATATAAACAAATCTGGTGTTCCATAGATTTGTTGATCTCGTGTGAACCCAAATGTATGGTATAACTGTTTTTTTTAAACGATGTCAGGATTGGCCGCGTAATAAAATTTGTTCAAAATTATGACTAGAATGACTCTTTTGCAGGTTAAGGATTAAATAAAGATACAACACAATCCAAACCCAGTTTTTTTTTACTCTTTTGGTGTAGGTATATGCATTACAAGACGAGTGGAAAACGGTGATATGAACTATTCTTTATAAATGATTTTGTGTAACATTATGAGCTTTTAGGTAACGAAAAATCATTATTCCCTTGTGTTTCTTTTGTGTGACGTACAATTTTTTTTGAAAATGACTCATTCACATATGTAACTGCCGGACGAGATCAATCGCTACTAGAGATTGTCTGTCGTATCTGTAGGTAACGCATGCGTGTGCAGGTACCCTGCGCGTGCGCAGTCTGGACGTGTATGTAGCGTGTAGGTAACGCGTGCGTGTGCAGGCACCATGCGCGTGCGCATCGTGGACGTGTATGTAACGTGTAGGTAACGCGTGCGTGTGTAGGTACCCTGCGCGTGCGCAGCGTGGACGTCTATGTAAGGGCCGAAACACATAACCGCGTTGCGACGCCGCAACGCTATAATCGGCAGTTTGCGTTGCGGCGTTGCGGCGTCGCTAAAAAGAGCGTTTTACTGTCGTATGGTAAGGTAACGAGTTCCTCGTGATTTTTTATTGTGGATAGACGTGTCTCTGCCATGGATCCTCGTAAGAAACTTATTGCTTATTTGTTATTAAGAAAACATTACTCTGTTTTAAATGTACGACAAATAAGATACTGTATACATCCATTTAATAAGGCTATGAATCCCGATGGCGAGTACTTTTCTCGAAAATACATAACATTAAAGATAGACAAAAAATTATTTTTCGCCTACTTTATAATGTGTGTATCATCATTTGAAAAGCTACTAAGCGGGTTATCAAAATATGTGTATACGGAAAAAAAAATAAAAGGAAGGAAAGCTGTTAGCGCTTTGGAAATGCTGGGCTTGACTGTAAGGTAAAGTAAAACAAATACGTTTTTTATTGATATTCATGGTACTAGGAATCAAATTAAGTTTTTTGCATTATACTTAATTACTTACTTTAAGAATACTTTAATTAATCTTTCTGTTCGACGCCAAGCCAAGGGCTCACCATAGGATTTTAATAGCGCAGTGGAAAGTATGATGGTGGGGCCTTGGGACAAGAAGTGGCGAGCGAACTGTCCGCCGTGCGCGGAGCTGAACAATAATATATTCAAATACTCACCTCATGGTTAAGGAACACCTGCTCTGGAGCCTACCTGGATTTATGTATGTAAATGAGTATATATTGTATTGTGTAGTGACGTTGTAAGTGGTATCCAGGACACCAGGCCGCTGCAATAGGCCAGAGATTTACTCCAACATGCGGTTCAATCACTTAACCTCAAAGTTTTCAACTAAAGTTCAAACTAAACCCGTATTATTACGTCAAAGGGGGTTGATTACGCACAAAAACAATTGGATCATGACAAATTGTCCCAAACGGATCGATTTAAAGGGATTAATTTACAACTGGTAGCGAAACGAGCACGTCATGGTGCGTTCACAGAGTAACCAATTCGAACGGGCCGGAACACTTTCATAAATACAATGATTAATTCACGAAAATAAAACTCTTCGTCTTGTGTACCATAGGAAGTACGTGTCGTTTCGTCCAGGGTAAATGATGAATTTATGGGACATTGTTGGTTTGATGGCTCGGAATGTATTTGTGAAGATGAGTCCTTGGTTCAGTAATCGAACATCCAGGAGTAGAAGTCTGGTAGCCACTCTGAAAAGTATTATCGTTTCGAAAGAAAGAAATCATCAAATGACGTCTCCCGCTCTAGGGTGGAGCGGAAGGGCGTGTCACACTTTTACTGACTAAAACCCACCCGTGTTCCTTCAGTTGCCCATACGCCAGGGCCACGGTAACTTTTTCGAACAGATCTCGCGACCCTGGCAGGATTATCGTATCTCTGAGTTGAATATCCTTGATTATAGCCCTTTTAATTTTAATACTGCTTGCGGGTTGACGCGTGTTGTTTGCAAGAGTGATAGAAACAAACTGAATCATTGTCAACAAGTATGACGTCATAACGCTGCAAGTTGCACCGCGGTGCGGCACCGCGCCGCTAAAATCGGTGCTGACGCCACTGCAAATTTTAGCGGTGCTGCGCCGCAACGCGGTTATGTGTTTCGGCCCTATCGTGTAGATAACGCGTGCGTGTGCAGGTACCCTGCGCGTACGCAGCGTGGACGTGTATGTAGCGTGTAGGTAACGCGTGCGTGTGCAGGTACCCTGCGCGTGCGCACCGTGGACGTGTATGTAAACGTGTAGGTAACGCGTGCGTGTGCAGGTACCCTGCGCGTGCGCAGCGTGGACGTGTATGACGTGGCCACGGACACGTGGAGCGCGGGCCCACCGCTGGGCGCGCGCCGCTCCACGCTCGGCGTCGCCGTCATCGGGCACGTGATCTACGCCGTCGGCGGGTGAGTATCGCCCACAGGTATGTTGTGTCGTGCGAAGCGGCGGTCGTGACTCGTGCCTCGGCGCAGGTTCGACGGCGCCACGGGGCTGAGCTCGGCCGAGGCGCTGGACACGCGTGAGGGCGTGTGGCGCCCGGTGGCGCCTATGTCCACGCGCCGCTCGTCCGTGGGCGTGGGCGTGCTGGGTGGCAAACTGTACGCCGTGGGCGGTTACGATGGCGCGTCACGCCAGTGCCTGCACACCGTGGAGCGCTACGACCCCGCGGCCGACGCCTGGGAGCCCGTGGAGGAGATGGGCGCGCGGCGCTCGGGCTGCGGCGTGGGTGTGGTGGACGGCGCGCTGTACGCCGTGGGCGGCCACGACGGGCCCGCCGTGCGGCGCAGCGTGGAGCGCTGGGCCGGCGCAGGCTGGGAGGCGGCGCCGCCCATGCATACGGCGCGCCGCAACGCCGCCGTGGCCGCACACCTGGGCCGCCTGTACGTGGTGGGCGGCGACGACGGCGCCGCGAACCTCAGCAGCGTGGAAGTGTTCGACCCGGCCGCGTCGTGCTGGGCGCTGCTGCCGGCCAGCATGTCGCTGGGCCGCTCGTACGCCGGCGTGTGCGTGGTGGAGCGTGCGGGCGCGTGAGGGCACGCGGCGGCGGGGGCCCCGCGCACCCCGCCGCGTGCGCCGCAGCCCCGCGCACCCGCCGCGCCGCACGGCCCGCACGCCGCGCACGCGCCGCACGCCGCTCACGCCGCGTACCCGCTGCACGTGCCGCACGCTGCGCACGCCGCCCACGCTGTGCGCCTACATCTGCCGCCCGAACCGGGGTGAGTGCCTCACTGAATAACAACACTGGAACCGTCCACATTGCCGACATACTACATAAATCTGTAATACTATGTCTCTAGATACGCAAACGTGGGCGTGTATGGTGGAGCCGGCGTGATGGCGGGAGTCCCGGGGGCCGCGGGTCCCGTAGGGCTGGCGGGGCCTGTGGGGCTGGCGGGGCCGTCGGGGCTGGCGGGGCCGTCTGGGCCCGTGGGGCTTTCAGGGCCTACGGGGATGGCAGCGGGGCCTGCACCGCCCCACTGGAGGCCGCTATACGTGCAACGACAAGATTCCGAACAGGTAATACATATCATATTAATCCATACTAATAGTAAGAATATGAAAATAACTGCATGTATGTTACTTTTTACGTGTAATCAACTGAAAGTATTTAAAAAAAATGGCAAAAGTGTAGATAGCATTCTGGGGAAAAACGTAAGCTATTTTTCGTCCCAAAATATTAATCCTTAAATGTGCGGATATGGAAGGGATATAGGCATAGAGCAACACGGACCAGAGGGGAGTAGCCATACGCAGGCGTTCCCCTCTGTCGAAGTACAAGTCCACGCGGTCCTATGCGTACAATAAAACTAGTTGCAGCCGCACTGCTCGGTAGACTAAATCTAGTTGCGCGACAAAATTAACATCCTACAAAAATGCCGAATTGTTCTGTATTTTGCTGCAAAAAGAGATCTGCCACGTCAAATTTACAAAAAGATGGCGTTACCTTTCATATGTAAGTAATTTTTAATCACATTATTCCTATTTACTTCTATAAAACTTAAAAATTACAAAATCATCGGTCGTGTTGTTTCGGATTTGTTTACCAACACAGGCCGCTCGCCCTCATACAATATGCGGATCGGTCGAGCGACTGATCCGAGTCTATTTCCGAGAATACGCTGTCACCGAGCGATAGTGTTGTTACTGGTTTGTTAGTATTATAGATAGTTATCGATAAATTTGGCAAAGGAGTCTATATCCATACAGAGACATTTTTGAGATTAAGTTTTCTGATTTATTTAAAATATTATATTGTAAGCTGTATATTAATATACATAGTTGTATAAAAAAGCGTTAAATTAAAAATATTATAAAACGTACGAGTTAACACATTTTATTAAAATTACTTATTGTGAACTTCAAACATAATATTTTTTAATTTATTTATTGAAGGTTTCCTAAAGATCCAAATTTAAGGGATATATGGAAGAAATTTTGTAATAATAGACTAACCTGGAGTCCCACAAGAAATAGTGTCATTTGCTCAAAACATTTCAAGACCTCTGACTTTCATGTGTTGTCGAACAATAGGAGGAGATTAGTCGAGGGCACCAAACCAACTCTAACACCACACTGTATTTGTCCCGTAAGTTTTTTTTTTATATCACGGAAAAGGTAAAACAGCCGACCTGATGTAGTTCACATTAGTTATAGTGGTGAAATGAAGTTTAGATTTCTCAACTTGAAAAATTAATAGTTTTAAACCTAATTTTCCAGAGTCATCAAAAATCATTCAGTCTACCAAATGACAGACTATCATCTCATGATGCCATTATTGCCACTCTCACTATTCCTGATTATGCTTAAATCATTGAAAAAACCTTTTATTTTACCTATCATTCACTTACATTGTCGCAGCACTATGCAAACCATGCCCCTGTACTGCGTTTATACTACTCACGTACCACTATATTTTTCTATCGTAATGGTATAAAGTTGATTTCGACAATGTACTTCAATAAAACTACATTGGCGCATAACATTTACTTTCATGTGATATGAAACACCATGGTTTCGCAGATTTGTAGTAGCAGATCGATTTTTACAGCTAGAAACTGCACACTTAACCATTTTTGGAGAGAACTTATTTTCGACACAATACGATAATAATGGCGGCGGCCGCGCATTCAATTAGTTTTATATAACGTGCATGGTATATATAAATGCTCTAAGGTGATAGATACACATCCACTCGTTTTTAAAATGACGTAAACCTTAATTTTATTTGTTAAATGATAATTATTGTAGTACATAATAAATAAAGTCAATCTTTATTATAATATCTATCTTTGTATCACTTTTTAAACCTAATATTCCGATAAAAAAAATAAAGTCAATCTTTATTATAATATCTATCTTTGTATCACTTTTTAAACCGAGTTCTTGAATTTATCGATATTGCGTATCGACAGTAGTTGCAACCACGGCTGTAAGCAACTTGTCAATGTAGTTGCGTCATCTCATTGTACTGTAACGACACATAATGTATCTATGTGTGTATGAAATTGTTAGTGTATGCTTTAATTTTTATGTGTGAGTTTCGTAGCAACAGACGATTATTTTTGTGTGAGAATTTGAGAAAGTGTGGGTAGAGCAGATTTCCCCCCGCAAAAAATGACAGACAGTTTTGTATCGGGAAAAAACGCTATGGCGTCTCCCCTCCGGTCCGCCGGTGGTCCGTGTTGCTCTATGGATATAGGGGATGAAAGTTTGTATGGGAATCTTAAGGCGAGGTTGCAGTACTTTTTAAATTTTTCAACCCTCTGTAAATCGTGCAAAATGACAATATTCCGTAAAAAAAAAATATTTTAGGAAAATTTAACATAATTGTCAAGCACTGTGTGAAGATAGAAACGTGAATTAAAACAATTGACTCGATAAAAAAAAAAACATAAATATGATACTAAATCACTATTTTAAACGTGTGCCTTGAAGAGATTTCATCATCAAACCATGTAAAATTTATACCAAAAGATAGGGTTTATTGTTTTTAAGGGCTTGCTGAGAACACATTTTATAATTTCCGTATAATTTTTTTTCTACGAAATAAATTTACACAAAATCTAGCAGTGGCATATCGAAAATTCGTACTTTAAAAATGGAAATTATCTCGTTATCCATTTACTGTAAATAAATAATTAAGTTGGTAATCTACTTATTTACGTTAAATAATTTCGTTTGATAACGTTAAGTTCCAAACATTATTTACCTACAATCATTGCTTAGACGCGCCACAATATAAAAAGTACAGTAGGTGAAGATTTACTGAACAGATTGAATTTGTTCAAAAGTTCTTTTTTGAAAAATAAATCCGGGTTTCGGAGTTATTTTATAAAATCCATGTAACCTAAAAACTAGGTCTATTTTATTCGACGCTGCCAACGACGTATTTTATATACCTACTTAAACACGTTATGCAGGGACGAAAATTATTGCTCTAAAAACAGCGTACTTAATCCATTCATATTACTAGGGAAAAATTAAGAGTTATAGCAACGTCTAGCCCCGCCACACGATGTGTGACTGAAACTCGTTTTTTTTAATACGTTTCGTCTTTTTTTTGGTTGGGAAATCATCAAAAAGACGTCTCCCGCTCTAGGGTGGAGCGGAAGGGCGTGTCAGACTTTTACTGACTAAAACCCACCCGTGTTCCTTCAGTTGCCCATATGCCAGGGCCACGGTAACTCTTTCGAACGAATCTCGCGACCTTGGCAGGATACGTTGCGTCTTACAGTTTTAATTTTAATACTATGTAAATTAATACTATGTATTTACTATCTGCTTTTTTTTTTTTTTTTTTTCAGGATGGGAAATCATCAAATGACTTCTCCCGCTCTGGGCGGAGCGGGAGGGCGTGTCAGACTTTTACTGACTAAAACCCACCCGTGTTCCATCAGTTGCCCATGTGCCAGGGTCACGGTATCTCTTTCGAACAATCACGCGACCCTGGCAGGCATCGGTCCTAGTAGACCCCTACACTGCTGCTGACATCTCTTTGAGGCGCGCGTGGAACACTGCGCGCCGTCGACCCGAGCTTGGTCCTTACCGGGCGGCGAGCTACCCATTGCTCGCCACCCGCAAGCTCGCGCCTACGGTGGCCGGGAGTCCGCTATTGACTCCCGACGCCCGGGGCGTCTCCTCCTGCGGCGGCTATGGACGTGAGGGCGCAGAGACTGCCACTCCCTCACGCGCCCCGCCTCCTCCTTCGCGAGCATTACTGCTTCGCAGAAGGAGGTGACGGCTTCCCATTCCCTCTCGCTCCGTACCATGGCTCGCACCAGGGCCGGACGCGAGAGGTCGCCGCCGCCGATCGCCTCCACGAGGACACGGCGGTGCCCCGCCCAGGCAGGGCACACCTCCACCGTATGCTCCACCGTGTCCTCCAGACGATCCTCGCAATGGAAACACCCGGACGTATCCTCCCGCTTTATCCTGAACAGGAACCCACCGAAGCACCCATGCCCGGTGAGAACCTGCGTCAGGCGGAAGGTGAGGACGCCGTGACGCCTCTCTATCCAATCCTCAAAGAGGGGACTTACCGCCGCAATTGTGGCGTGCCCAGCACTGGGTTGCGACAATCGTACCCGCCATGTCGCCATGAGATCACACCGGAGCTCTGTCCGCCGTGCCGCGATTTGTCGCGGCAGCGGGGTTTTGCCCCGGCGTTTCGCCTCCTCGCGCCACTCCCACATGTGGGCGAGGAGCTATGCCTCCAGATCCCATGGCAGCACTACGGCAAGGAGGCTCACCGCCTCGCAGGGGACCGTGCGGTATCCCCGGACTAGCCGGATGGCCATGACCCTCTGGGCTGCACAACCTAGCTCAGGAGTCAGGGCTTTAATATATAAATGTAACAATGTTTTATGTCAATAAAAAAAAAAAAAAAAAAAAAAAAACTTGTGGTGATGAATTTCTTCATAACTCCCATATTTCGGGAGTAATTTGAGAAAATGTGAAATTTTACTATGAAAATGAGTGTATCGAGCTCTCTCCCTCCTGATTCCGGGCTTGTTTCAAGTAGCGGTCTCTAATATCATAATGCTAATACTAAGAGCTATATTTAATACTAAGACACATATTGCGCCAAATGTGCACTTTCTGGGATAAAGAGTGATGTTTATTTTATAACACAATTTTTTTATTTTTTGTTTATTTTGTTGATTAAAACCGTTTTTCTAAAGGTTTACCTTATTACAATAACATTTCTGAGCAGCCAATTAGAGAAGATATAAGCTAATTAGGATATATAATTAGGGACTTAAGGTTTACATATAAAACTGATGCACTAATGATTACTGATAAGAACATTGCTATTATTTAATTACTAAATGGCTCTTAATACACTAATTTAGCATGCATCATTTACTAATTATCACAATAACTAATTACCTTGCAATATTTAACAAAGGATACCTGGGATACCTGGATTTTATATAAATAGGTCACTATTAGTAACTTTAAAATCAGTGTTGATTTACACCTCGTTGTATCCAAGCTAATCTCGCAATGTATTTTCCAAATTTTAATACAAATCTTGATATTCACGTTGCTTTATGCGCACGCGCACATAAAGATTTACGCGACTTTAACTATTTGTTCAGTGTTTTAAAAGATAACAGTTGTGTTCAGTTATGTGAAAGTGCTGAAACAAGTTTAAAAGACTGGTGTCGTCGATTTTGCTACCGCATTTATGCAAAATGGACACAGTCTGGAAGAAGCACAGATAAGTTTCGGAAGAAACATGAGATTTGGCTACAGGCTGCAATTCAATGGCCGGAATTACAGAATGAAAATATGGAACCTTCTACAGAAAATATAAGTGACGTCATCGAGCCCATAATTTCTCCTGCTAAATCTGATGCTTCAACTTGTACACATCCTAGTCCTCGTAAATCTTTTGAGGACCTTAGTAACCGGCAAAAAAGAAGACGCACTGAAGATAGTCTTTCATGCAGCAGTAGCAGCGCTGAAATTATGTTTTCGGCCGAAAGGGCGCTTCAAAAGGCAGGACAAAGCGATACAGCTTATGTTATGAAATACTTGACGGAGAATCCAGAAGAGGCCTCAAAAATCAAAGCCTTCATTGAAGGTAAATCAATTCAGGTACGGGAAATATCCCCTTTGAAGGCATTGGCTCTTTATGTATCGATGAACTTATCGAAATGGCGCTATAACACTCTTCGGGATTTCAACACTCAAGAAGGAGCTCTTCAATACCCGAGTTACTACATGTTGGTTAAAGAAAAAATTAAGTGCTATCCGGCCAAAGAAGATCTCACAGTTACAGAGAGCTCTGCAAAAATCAAATTACAAGCCTTGATGGATTTAACCTCAAGAAGACTTATTAGGTCGTTAGAAACCCCTGTTGATCCCAATCAACAGCTCGTATTGACCAGCAAATGGGGTTTTGACGGATCATCTAGCCAAAGCATTTATCATCAAAGGACGAGTGAAGATGAGCAAATCGATCTTGCTAGTAATTTTATGATTAGTCTTGTACCACTGCGGCTCGTCTCAAAAGGTGTAACAATTTGGGAAAACGAGCGACCATCTTCCACTTCATTTTGCCGGCCAATATTGTTTAAGTTTATAAAGGAAACCAAAGAAAATGTGCAGAGAGAGATGGCTGAAATCGAAGCAGAGATTGAAGCCTTAACTCCATCCACCATCACTGATGGAATTAGTGTCAAACACCAACTGCTGTTGACAATGATTGATGGTAAAATTCATTCCATTATATCCAATACAGCAGCTTCAGTGTGTGACATATGCAAGGCTTGTCCTGAAGAAATGAATAATTTAGAGTTAATCAAAGTTAAACACGCAAACGAGGACATGTATAAATATAGCTTAAGCACCCTTCACGCTTGGATTCGCTCAATGGAATACTTATTACACATTTCCTACAAATTAGACATAAAATCATGGCAAGTAAGGGGTGATATAGCAAAAAGGCAAGTTGATGACAGGAAGAAAAGAGTTCAAGAGGCTGTAAGAAGAGAAACGGGCTTACTTCTCGATGTTGTGAAACAAGGCAGTGGATCCACCAACAATGGCAACTCGGCAAGGAGATTTTTTGAAAACTACACTAAATCTGCTGAACTGACCGGAATAGATGCTATGCTTTTAAGAAAAATCTGTGTGATCTTGCAGTGTATTTCATCAGGAGAGAAGATCAACGTAACTAAATTCCGAGAGTTCTGCTTTGATACTGCTAAGCTTTACGTGGAGTTATACCCATGGTATTATATGCCTTCTTCACTTCATAAAATTTTAATGCATGGGCCAGACATAGTTCAGAACATGTCAATTGTGCCCATTGGTTTTCTATCCGAAGAGGCATCTGAGGCTAGAAATAAAGATTTTAGAAAATATAGAGAGGGGCATTCTCGAAAGCATAGCAGTATCTCATGCAATGAAGATATTATGCACAATCTTTTACTGTCTTCTGATCCACTTGTTACAAGTATCCGTCCAAAAGGAAATAAGTTTGTAAAAAAATCTTCTTTTAAGGAATTTTATGAGCTTACGGATTCTGAGAAAAGTGATATCGAATTTGTTAACATAAATGATTTAGCGGACATCGATTCTGAATTTGAATTAATTGATGATGATGATGATGACGAAGATAATTAAATGATGTTATTGTTTTAAAATGTGTAACTTAGTAAATTAGAGCTTACATCTTAATTATTTATTGTACTTTTAATGAAACTAGGTAATTTATTATCAACTTACTTAAAAGTCATACTCTCATCAGTTCTTGTGAATATTTTTGTTAATATATATTTCTGTATATATATAATATATTTATAGACCTCTTAATAAGTCTGTCTGCGGTTTAAAGTAAATACAAATGGGGAAAAAACGTTTTTTTTTTTAAATTTTCATTTCCTTTTATCCCAGAAAGTGCACATTTGGCGCACTATGTGTCTTAGTATTAAATATAGCTCTTAGTAATAGCATTACGATATTAGAGACCGCTACTTGAAACAAGCCCGGAATCAGGAGGGAGAGAGCTCGATACACTCATTTTCATAGTAAAATTTCACATTTTCTCAAATTACTCCCGAAATATGGGAGTTATGAAGAAATTCATCACCACAATTTATGAAGGCATTAAGTAATCGAATAAGATGGCATCATTAGTTTGTCATAATTTTACTCTTATTTTTCGGACATGTCTACGTCCAACCGCTCCCATACATTCGTTCCACTGTGCGGCGAGCAATGGGTAGCTCGCTGCCCGGTAAGGACCAGGCTCTGGTCGACGGCGCGTTGTGTTCCACGCGCGCCTCAAAGAGATGTCAGCAGAACTGAAAGGATCTGCTAGGACCGATGCCTGGCAGGGTCGCGGGACATGGGCAACTGAAGGAACACGGGTGGGTTTTAGTCAGTAAAAGTCTGACACGCCCTCCCGCTCCACCCAGAGCGGTAGCCAGAGCGGGAGCAGTCATTTGATGATTTCCCATACAGCAAAAAAAAGATGTACGTTGACGTTAATACCGCGTCCACTCCAGTTCTATAATTTAATCGGTTTTGCTTCTAGGTAATTTACTACAAACAAACCGTAAAACCGAATGCCAAAATCGACTATATTTATATAATATTTATTTAGTTTGAATGTTCAAGAACAAAAAGGTGCTAATCAAATATATATTTTTTTTCCCATTAGTGACTAAGACCTTCCTTTGACTTTATTATTAGTTTGAAACCCATTAAAAAGTTTGGTATATTTAGCATTTATGTTTTGAAACATTGCGGACAAATTATTGCAAATGATTGGTTTTAATTTTCTATAGATAAAGTTTGACGATTTATTTGTTTTTTAATTCAGTCTAATAATGCTACAATCGGTACATTCGGTACCTCGGAAACGGTAAGTCCTACGGTTAAATTTGTTTTAACATTAGGTAAAGAATCAAATGGCGAATCTAATGGTATATTATTAGGTTTTACCTTTAACCCGGCGATATCTAAATTCAATCTCAGATCATTAGCAAGTGAAGCAAGAGTAGTCGAATTGGAATTATTCAATTAGTTAATTATTGTCTAAAGATACGTCTAAAAACCTTGCTTATTATGTCATGAATGATTGCTAAGCTCCTTAAAGGTATAGAGTAAAATATATTTTGGCGTCGTGAGAATTGTTTCCAGACCTTGCAAAAATAATGTATAGTTTTGACTTGGTTACGATTTTATTGTAAGTTTAAGCATACCTATTTAATTTTAAAACAGATAATTTTTAAGTATCGATCTCGAAAATCTCGAAATCGAATCTCGAGAGGCGTGATGTCGACTGGCCACTCCCAGTGGCGGGGCAAGACGTAAATTTGATGTGGGCAAGATACATTTTGCGAGGCCCCCTGATAAACGAATATTCCGAACCTGACCCGAAATCCTAACCCGGTCGCGGATTAGGTTAAGAAATTGAAAAAAAATAAAAAATCTGTTCCGAACGTTACCCTCCTCCTCCTGCCGGGGTCGTGTGATTGTTCGAAAGAGATACCGTGACCCTGGCAAATGGGCAACTGAAGGAACACAGGTGGGTTTTAGTCAGTAAAAGTCTGACACACCTTCCCGCTCCGCCTAGAGCGGGAGAAGTCATTTGATGATTTCCCATCCAGAAAAAAAACCCTCCTCCTAAACTGCTTTTTTTTCGTGGAGTAATGCTCATGCATACTCCGCTACCACGGCCCACCTCTGGGGGATAACCCCATTCACGGTGCGCATTAACCTCTCGCATGTTTTCAATAAAAAAATAGCGGGAATTCAAATGTATTTTACATGATTCACATGGTGTATCATAAACAGTTGGGCATTGAAATAACATGATGCACACGTGTGCATCATAAACACGCGAGGGGTTAATACATACCACGCCATGACCACCCCAGGGACCAATTAGCACATGGGCACCAGACGACCCCGTGAATGGCACCCTTGGTCCCCCTGCGACGGGTCAGGACAGTGGCCCCGCTGCCTACCACTTTTCGGCCGCAGGGGATAGGGAGAGTGGCCAACGCTATACCAACACTCCTCCTCCACTGCGGCCCCACCGCGTCCGCCATCGGACGGTGGCGACCCCGTTCAGGCCGCGGAAGGTAGGGAGAGCGGCTCACCGCAATACCGGCACTGCTCTCCCGCCGCGGCCTCCAACCCTCAGCCGCAATGCCTCAGATACTAAGACATCGCGGCCCGCCTCAGTTGCGATGTCGACAAACGACACCGCAACCTACGTGTTGGCCGCTACGTCGTCGGCTTTGGGAGGAAAAGCCCTGACGAGCGGCCCCTCCTCGGGTTCCTCCTAGCTTCACCGAGGGTGTCCAAACCACGGCTACTGAGCCCCCCCCCCCCCCCGCCTCGTCAATGCGGGAACCCACTGGGGGGGGGACCCTCCTCCTAACCTTACCCGACGTATCGTTCCTATCATAACCCAAATTCCGATATACAATGAAGATGGCAATATTTTTTGGAATAAAACCAGGCATATTGGCATGTCTATCAAAATACATTTTTAACCTTAAAATAAAATAGTGTCTGAAAAAGTCCATTTGTTGTTGAATTTAATTAGTGACTGAAAGGAATTGCTGCAGAACCGACTCCACGCAGTCTTGTCTGCTCTACCCTGAGAGTGTATTTTAAGCCCGCGAAGGTGCGTATGGGGGAGGCGACCCGCGAACTGAGGAGCAAGCGGCTAAGGCTGCGGAGCCGAAGCTGCGGTGGTGAGCGTTAAAGCTCGCGTGGGACCGCCGGAGACCCGAAGCGCCAGAGCCGTGACAGAAAACTTGCCTGCTGCATAGATACTATTTCCCTTCTTCTCTATAGGGAAATTCTATCTATACCGCAATTCGGGTTATGATAAGAACGATACTTCGGGTTCGGTTAGGAAGAGGGTTACGTCCGGAACAAATATCATTTTTTTTTCGAGTTCCTAACTTAACCCCGACTGGGTTAAGATTTCGGGTCAAGTTCGGAATAATCGTTCATTTTTCGCTGGAAACAAGTTAAAATTGTGAGAAAACCGGGTTAAGAAAAACGTGTTTTTCCGCTAAAATATGGCTAAACCCTACAAAATAATACTTTTCGTGGTCATGCAAACGCCACGAAGTAGCACAGTAGCACCTCAATTGCCAAACCGTCACCGAACAGCCAAGCCAGCCAAACGCAGCGCATAAATCCAACGCAAATAAGCTCAGATTAACGTATTGACACTAAAAATAAGCATTTTGAAAAATCTCACGTGATATTATAGAGGGAAGTTTTGAGCCGAATCTCACGACATCTCACCTCGCCAAATTGCCTCACGTAATTAATGGACGCCCCCTGACCCTTCCCGTCGCATCGAATTGCCTGCCAGTTTTCGTTGCTACTCCCCTCCTTTTAATTGTAGCGTGATGTTATATTGCCTAAAGCCTTTGTCAATAAATAAGCTATCCAAAAAAAAATGATTTTTTCAATTTGGACTAGCAGTTCTTGAGATTCGCGCGTTCAACCAAACAAACAAACGCTGCAGCTTTATAATATTAGTATAGATTAGTAATTTAGTATAGATATAATAAATTTTAAACTGAAAATTTCGTTCAAAAAAATATTGCGAGTTTTTTTTTTTTAAACCAATGTGGTAGGTTAGTATTGCCAGATACTTACTAGCCGGTGTTTTTATTATTCATTGCTAAATGAGTAATTACATATATCTATATTTGCTTTCGCGTAGTCAGACCTGCTGTCTTGTATGGGTCAGAATGTTGGGCCACAAAAGGGATGAATGAAAGGGAAATTGCATACAGCTGAGATGAGAATGTTAAGAGGGATGTGTGGTGTTACACGAATGGATAGAATAAGAAATGAGTACATAAGAGGAAGTCTGAAAGTGCCACCAATAATTGAAAAGTTGTGTGGGAAACGGTTGTCATTGTATGGTCACGTGATACGGAGGAATGAGGAAAATGTCGTGAGGAAAGTATTGAGTATGAATGTCGATGGCTTTAAGAGTAGATGGAGACCAAAGCAACGATGGATGGACTGTGTGAATTATGATTTGGATAGAAAGGGGGTGACTACTGAGATGGCGACTAATAGAGAAGTGTGGAAGAAAAAGACATGTTGCGCTGACCACAAATAAATTGGGATAAGAGCAGGAGAATGATGATGATTTGTGTTCGCATGCCTTCGAGGCGCGAGGCCCCCTGGACCGCGAGGCCGTAGGCGGTCGCCCACGTCGCCCACGCCTTACGCCGCCTCTGGCCACTCCCGACTGGTTAGCACGCGAGATCTCTAGTCGCCAACGTCGAGTCGGTACAGCATTCTGTACACGTAATATGCAACGTGAGTCACCGTCGGCAGGAGAACGTGTACGAGAACGTGTACGAGAACGTGGGCGGCGCCGCGTGGTGGTGGCGCTGCCGCCGCGCCGGGCGCGCGCAGACGCTGGAGTTCCACTCGCGCGACGGGCCGGCGGGCGCGCGCGGGCACACCGTGCCGCGCCTGCGCGTGTGCGGCGTGCGCGGCGTGCGCGTGGCGCTGGACGCGCGCCTGTCGGCGTCGTGCGCCGCCATCGACGTGGCGCCCTGCGTGCTGCTGCTGCCGCGCCGCCGCGCCGAGCCGCGCGCCCGCCAAGCCGACTCCACCGAGTCCGACGACGACTGACTGCGACCATTCCTCTCGCGCGCGCCCCGCCTACTCCACCGAGTCCGACGACGACTGACTGCGACCATTCCTCTCGCGCGCGCCCCGCCGACTCCACCGAGTCCGACGACGACTGACTGCGACCATTCCTCTCGCGCGCGCCCCGCCGACTCCACCGAGTCCGACGACGACTGACTGCGACCATTCCTCTCGCGCGCGCCCCGCCGACTCCACCGAGTCCGACGACGACTGACTGCGACCATTCCTCTCGCGCGCGCCCCGCCGACTCCACCGAGTCCGACGACGACTGACTGCGACCATTCCTCTCGCGCGCGCCCCGCCGACTCCACCGAGTCCGACGACGACTGACTGCGACCATTCCTCTCGCGCGCGCCCCGCCGACTCCACCGAGTCCGACGACGACTGACTGCGACCATTCCTCTCGCGCGCGCCCCGCCGACTCCACCGAGTCCGACGACGACTGACTGCGACCATCATTCCTCTCGCGCGCGCCCCGCCGACTCCACCGAGTCCGACGACGACTGACTGCGACCATTCCTCTCGCGCGCTGCGACCTGCGACCTGCTAGTGTAGCCGATGCCGCCGTGAACAATCTCAATATAGCTGTAATTATTTTTCTAAGGTTAGTCTAGTATTGTAGCATTTGTAGATATAAAGTAATAAAGCTAAAAATACTTCTGATTGTAATTACTCCCATGCATACCTGTATATCTTTAATTAAGGAAGTTAATAAATATCTTTAAAATCATAACATGTGATAGTTTTTTCTGCAAGTGTATTTCCAAGTCAATCGAACGACATAGCCTTGGCTATAGTTAGATAGTTTTATGAAGACGATTTTTCGGACATTGCTTTTTTATATAAAAAACGGATAGTTTAAGTTATTTCAATGCAATATTTCGTATCCCCATTTCACTAGTATGTTTAGTTTTTGAGATAAAAATTTTTGAAAATCGTCTTTTTTTCAACCGGGTATTTAGAAAAAAAATCATATCTCTGAAACTAAATATGATACGCAATTGTTACCTTAGAAACATCGATGGCGTTTTTTATGCTGCATATTTTAGAGTACAAATAAAACTCGGAACTTCGTTAGATTCAGACTTATACGAGGTTTTTAGTTTTTAGGTTTTATTATTTTTCTCTGTAATTCCATCGTATTTGGAAAAGTTATTTATACTTAAATTATGCCCTTCATCTTCCCTACATACCACAAAAATAACACATCCTAATTGCGTGGAATCTAGAAGTAATTCCAAATTAACTGTTTTTGCTAGGGTTGTCACTTTCGAATCTGAATGTTGATGACTCAGTTTTTATTTAATGGGACGTATTGGTTATTAAAATTTCGACTATTAAACCTAGGAACTTTGTTATATCCAGACTTATAAAAGGTTTTTAGTTTTTATTTATTTTGTTCTCGATAATTCCGTAGTATTGGGAAAAGTTATTTAAACTGAAACTAGCACTTTGCCAGTAACTTCGTTCGCGCATGCTTTCATAAGATCTTTAACACCCTTTAAAACTGTATTTTGACGGTAGTTTAGAAAAACGAATAACGGACCGATTCTGTTGTCACAAAATTCTCTAAACTAAACTAAAAATCACTTAAATTTGGTTTATCCCTGTCAAACGACGATTTCCTATTCTCAGACTAAAGTGACACAACTTAACTATATTGCGCTGAATTATTAGTTTAGTTTTCACCAAAAATTTTGACTATAATAATTTATTTTATCTAAATCTGACTACTTTTAATCGCGATGAAAAAGGTATTGTGATGACCGGGGTTCGAAGAAACAGTTCAATGAAAGGTTAACATAATATGTAATATATCTATATTCAAAAATAATCCTTAAATTTCTATGCGATTCTGGCGATACCTTACGACTAAATTAATTGTAAGTAACGAACAAAAAAAAAAAAACAAGAAGAACATAAGAAACTAATAAAAGAATAACCAATAAAAATGTAAAGATAATACAAACAGAATACAAAAAGTGTCCTAATTATCAAAAAAAAATCCTTAACATAGGTTTGAACTTGAACCTCTCCGTGTAGTAGATGACCGCGCTATGCCCCGAGACCGAGTGGTTCCTTAAGAGCCATGGCGAATATACTGGCCTGTAGGTCAACCACTCAGCTGACGTAATAGGACTTTAATATTACTTTAGTTGTCGATTATTCTAACTCAACACGTCGTCGTCCAAGTGATAAAGGGCGTATCCGCAGGCTGAGAACAAGGTAATGACAGTCAGCCTCGCAAAATATAAACAACGTTCAAACGTACACTATCGTAAGGTAAACGTGAACACTTACCCCGTTGCTGCACTTGCACACACTTGTCACTAGCGACAATACTTATTTATTACAAACAACGTAAATTTCTGAGTAATGATGGCCTTAACAATTAGTAATTCAGATGTTGCGTAAATTGATTACGGAGCAGCCGTTAGCTCTTTGTCTCTCATCGTCCTCTGTCAGATTTCTTGTTTTATTTTACTGCCACCCTCATTTATCCCTCAATGATAATTATGTTTTTAAATTATCGTGGCCGGACTTCTAACGCCATCTAGTGACATGAGGTCGAAATACCGATCATTACAATATCCCCTCTCCTCTCAAGAATCCAACCGGATTCAAACCCAACGTTTAAGGTCACAAGAATGCCATTTTCCTAAATCTTTGCCCCTGAAACTCTTTAATCTGTAAACATCGTCTGAGATCTTCTCAGCTACGACTGCTTTTTCAAATTTAGGAGCTAATTTGGACATGAAAGACTTGTCAGCATTTGACAAAAGTTTAGTGCGCTTCCAGACCAGATCCCCCACATTATATTTACAAGTGCGACGTCTCTTGTTGTACTGTTCGCTGTTAGTCTCGTGTGACTGTCGCATCCTTTCCGCAACCTCATTATAGATCTTATCCCTAATGGCTATATTCCTTTCAAATTTCTCTTTGTCGAAAGTAATCGTTTCGCCCGGTTCAAAGGTGTAGGGTTTCTTGCCCCGAAGCATTGTCTCTCGTCCAAAAAACAAATAGGCCGGCGTTTTTCCTGTCACTTCATGCACCGATGTTCTGATTGCATGACCTATGTGCGGTATGTACTTGTCCCATTCTTTGTGATTGTCTTCAACGTAAGAAGCTATGGCCGAGCCAATGACTTTGTTTACTCGTTCAGTGGGGTTGGCCTGAGGATGGTAGTAAGGGGTATACCATAGCTTTACACCGTATTCTGAGACTAGGTCCTTAAACTGGTTGGATACAAATTGCTTGCCATTATCACAAACTATTACGCTAGGGGTTCCATACATTAAGAATATATCTTCCTCCAGTCTTCGAGCTATACTTGATGCCTTTCCATTCCGAAGAGGGTATAAAAAACAGAATTTGCTGAACCAGCATGTTATGACTAGCAGCATAGTATTGCCATGCTTCGATCTTGGAAAGGGCCCCATTAAGTCCATAGATATAATTTGAAATGGTTCTGTTACCTCTCGTTGCTTTCCCATTAATCCTGATGGCCTATTTTGAGAGTGTTTATATTTCGCACACACTTCACATTTCCGCACATAGGTTTTCATGTCCTTTATTAATGTCGGCCAAAAATATCGCTGTCTCGCGCGATTGACCGATTTTTTAACCCCAAAATGACCAGCTGTAGGGTCATCATGACATTCCTTAAGGATGCCTTGGCGAAGCGATTCTGGAATCACAAGTTTCCAACTATCATTCTCATCTGGAAATTGTTTTAATTCCAAATGTTTCCACAATTGTCCTTGACTAATTTCCCAATCCAGTTCATTCTTCCCAGACAGCACCAAGTCTTCTTTTGATTTATACCAGTCATCTTTGTCTTCTGGTTTTACCTCTATTATGTTAATTTCCTCATCAATCGCTCTCGATAAAGCATCCGGCACAGTATTATATTTGCCTTTGCGGTGGACTATTTCGTAATCAAATTGCTGCAAGCGCATTGCCCACCTTGCCAAACGTCCGTGAGGATCCTTGTTACGATGTAGCCACTGAAGGGCACTATGGTCCGTGATAACTTTAAAATGATTCCCTTCAACATGTGGACGAAATTGTTCTACGGCATGTAAAACGCTTAATAGTTCTCGTTCAGATGCTGAATACTTGCATTCTCTTTCTGAGAGTTTTCTGCTCGTGTAAGCAATGGGAACCTCGAGTCCGTCGACTATTTGAATTAAAACTCCACCAGTTCCCCTATTAGACGCGTCACATTGAATGGAAAAGGGCTTTGTAAAATCTGGTACTCTTAGCACCGGTGTCGAGGTCAGGGCAGTCTTCAGGCTTAAAAAGGAATCTTCAGCCTCTTTATTCCATTCGATGCATTTATTCTTTTTTCCTCCCTTAGTTAGTTCATGGAGCGGAGCTGCGACAATGGCAAAATTTTCCACAAAGCGTCTGTACCAACTAGCTAGACCAATAAATCGCTTTAGCTCCGTGTAAGTAGTAGGCCTGGGATAATCGAGTATCGCCTTTACTTTATCCGGGTCCGTACGTAATCCTTCCTTGTCTACGATGTAGCCCAAGTATTTTAAGGATGATCTCGCAAATACACATTTCTCCAGGTTGATCGTCAATCCTGCCTCTTTAAGCTGATTTTTAACATGTGACAATGAGGATAAATGGCTGTCAAAACTGCTGTCACATATGACAATGTCATCCAAGTAAGTGAACACTCGAGTCTCAAATTCCGGCGTAAACAACCGATCCATCAAACGTTGTTGTGTTTGAGACGCATTAATTAGTCCAAATGGCATGACTTTAAACTGATAAAGCCCTTTTCCGGCGAGCCCAAAAGCAGTTTTTTCCTTGCTTGATTCTTCAAGCGGTATTTGCCAGAATGCTGATCGTAGATCAATAGTAGATAGGAACTGAGCATTTTTTAGACTGTCTAAGATGGATGTCACCCTAGGCAGGGGATAAGAGTCTTTCACTGTAATCCTATTTAACTGGCGACTGTCGAGGCACAATCGATTCTTACCAGATGATTTCTTCACTAGGAGTACCGGAGAACGCCATGAACTATAGGAGGGTTCTATTACGTCATTATCAAGCATGTTCTGTATTTCCTTCTCAATCTCTGCCATGATTGGGGGAGCGAAGGGGTACTGTCTATGTTTGATGGGCAAGCTGTCCCCAGTATCGATTCTGTGCTTGATCAGCGACGTTCTTCCCAAACCCTTACCAATATCTGCTGTTATTTCTTCGAACAATTCATCAAGACGTTCTTTCTGTGAAGTAGACAGTTCATCTCTCGAAATCACAGGTTGCTGTACACTTATTTCCGTAATGTTAGCGACTGATTTGCCTGTCCCTATTGCTAAATTGAACAACTCAAAAAAATTCATGCCTAAAATAATATCATGTTTCAAACAATCCATGATGTAAAAATCTACCACATAATATTTTCCCATTGATTCAATAGGTAAATGCAAGATGGAATCCATTGTATGGTAGGTGCCATCAGCCGTGGAGATCATTTCCTTGTCAACTTTATGCTCTGAAAACCCCAATTTCATAATTCTCGTTGCAAATTGCCGCGAAATCACTGAGATAGTGGCTCCCGAATCTAATAATCCCACAAATGACTGGTTTAAAATTTTTAGTTCAGCATAATATCGATTATCTTGATTGCGTTTACTTATATTACATATTTTCCCTGTCTTCCAAAACATCGAAACCGTGTGTAGCCATTGTTGCCAATCATCCGAGGTAGAATGACTTAGTTTTTCGGGGTACGATCGGCTGGCATCGACTCCGATTTGTCGTTTCCCTTATCGGTGGCATTGCACGGACATTTATTTGTCGTTTTCCCAAAACGCCAACATCTATAACAGAAGAGCCTCTGTTTTGGCAACTTACAATCCCTGAAACGATGTCCTGGAGTTCTGCAGTTCCAGCATTTTGTTGCAAGTACTTCATTATTATCCATGGCTGCTAGCTCAGTGGTATTTTCGTTTCGTGATGTCCTCGAAGTGCTACCCTTATAGGCTAAATCTTTTTCCAAAGAGTAATCACTTTGGGTAGGTTCCTTGAAATTTTCACAGCTTAACTTAGTGCGTTCAATAATCCTTAAAATTGAAGTTAATTCACTCACTGAATCGAAAGTGTCTCGACATATAGCTCTCTGAAAATATGGTTGTAAATTTCTTCTAAGTATTATTAACTTTTGCGTTTCAGGAATCGGAATGGGAAGTCGATTAAACATGTTCTGCATAATAGCTATGTAAATCAAAATGCTTTCCTGACTACTTTGAGTACGCCGCTTAATCTCTTCCAATAGCTCCTCTTGGTAATACGGCCGCTGAAATGTGTCTAACAGTAGCCTTACTAATTGTGACCAATTTAACGCAAAACTTTTATTAGCCCTAAACCATATCAACGCGTCTTCTTCGAAGAAGTCTATGGCATACTGAAATAAGTCCTCATCGGTAGCATTCCGCGCCTCTTTAAGTTCCTCAACCCTTTCCAAGAACGCGTTTACACTTACTGTGCCCTTACCACTAAACTTGACCCCCCAATCTTTAATCGGCAGTAACTTCCGTTTGTGGAAGCCATTATCAAATGTAGACGTCCTCTGTAAACCAGGGTGACGCGTAGAGGTAGTAGGTCTCTCCAAGGCGGTTCGTGGTGTGACAGCGTTAGACACCGTAGACATACGGTCTTGATGAATCTCAATCTCATCCCTCTGCGGCGAAGATTTTTCCCTTGGGTTCCGGCACTTTTCCAATTGCTCCAAAATCTGCATGGCTTCTTCGCCCAGAGACTTCTGTAAGATGTCCTTATCATGCTCAGAAATTCCATCATCTTCCTCACCTTCTTGCTCAAGACGCCTTAATGACGATAAGGTATCTTGGATATTTTTTAACAAAGCCAAATGATTTTCAATGTCACTGGATTCCGAAGGTATGACTAGTTTTGCACGGTTTGATAAGTGTGTCAAACGAGAGTGTATGCGTCTACAAAACGAGTGTTCAGGACTGTGTGATACTTCACATATAAGTAAATTGATAGCTGTTAATTTCTTTTCACAAACCAGTATCTCATCTCCAGGGTTCTCAATGCAGGATTTAGGCACTTTAAAAGAAATGGACGACTCACCTGATTGCTCACGTATTAAAATTTCCCGCAAAAATTTTCGCATAGTCGCCACGGTCTTACAATCTGAAACCCCTCGACAAGCCAACTCAAACTCGAGCTCATCTTTATACAATGCATTAACATCCATGATTAAAGTAGCCATAGTAAAATTTAAACAATAAAAACAATTTAACTCGTTAAATATAAGAGTATTAGAGCTTTAGAGATCACGAAAGTATATATTAGTTACCGTTTGTTTAGGATAATACCTGTACCACAAGAATCGTTATACACCCTGTTAAACTTTCATGCAGTTAACCCGTGGGCGCCAATGTGATGACCGGGGTTCGAAGAAACAGTTCAATGAAAGGTTAACATATGTAATATATCTATATTCAAAAATAATCCTTAAATTTCTATGCGATTCTGGCGATACCTTACGACTAAATTAATTGTAAGTAACGAACAAAAAAAAAAAAACAAGAAGAACATAAGAAACTAATAAAAGAATAACCAATAAAAATGTAAAGATAATACAAACAGAATACAAAAAGTGTCCTAATTATCAAAAAAAAATCCTTAACATAGGTTTGAACTTGAACCTCTCCGTGTAGTAGATGACCGCGCTATGCCCCGAGACCGAGTGGTTCCTTAAGAGCCATGGCGAATATACTGGCCTGTAGGTCAACCACTCAGCTGACGTAATAGGACTTTAATATTACTTTAGTTGTCGATTATTCTAACTCAACACGTCGTCGTCCAAGTGATAAAGGGCGTATCCGCAGGCTGAGAACAAGGTAATGACAGTCAGCCTCGCAAAATATAAACAACGTTCAAACGTACACTATCGTAAGGTAAACGTGAACACTTACCCCGTTGCTGCACTTGCACACACTTGTCACTAGCGACAATACTTATTTATTACAAACAACGTAAATTTCTGAGTAATGATGGCCTTAACAATTAGTAATTCAGATGTTGCGTAAATTGATTACGGAGCAGCCGTTAGCTCTTTGTCTCTCATCGTCCTCTGTCAGATTTCTTGTTTTATTTTACTGCCACCCTCATTTATCCCTCAATGATAATTATGTTTTTAAATTATCGTGGCCGGACTTCTAACGCCATCTAGTGACATGAGGTCGAAATACCGATCATTACAGTATGGAATAAAATTAGTGATCATGAACTAAAATTCACACTAACGCAACGCCTCGCCTTCACGTGCAAAGAAAGAACTGTATTTTTTGTTTTCCTTTTCTTTTGCTTATATCTCGAAAATGGCGTGTCCTATCACAAAAATAATGAAATTTTCGACCCCCTTTATAAAACCCCTGCACATATAAATCTCAACACATGGGTGATATTTTTTTTATTTTTTCAAACAAAATGTGAAAAATTCCATATAAAACACATCCAGGCTGCCCCGTTGTGCGCGCTTTCGTCTCTCAAAAAATTCATTGCGTAGCGCACACAAGTACCATTATGCGTAGCCAAAAGAAAAAAAAATTCCACGTTGAGTCGCTATTGTCAAATTCGATTTTAGTCATGTCAAAATAATTTTTAAATTCGCAGATTTTTTCTTGCAGAATAGCGTTACAATTTTCATAGCCAAAAGTAAGGAATTTTAGAGATAGTTTAGTTCGGTGTACAACAGAATTGGCATCAATGACAATTTTTATTTTGATAAGAATTTGTGCTAAGTTTTAAGTTTATTAACCTAAGAAATAAGATTCCTCCATACGGTCTTTAAAAACCCCTAAATTGTTCTATTGGAGGTTGTTCTGAAAATCTAAAATGACATTAAAATGTAAATGTGCCCTGCCCACTGCCCGTTAAGTTTGGCGATTCTTCTGATTGTGTGGATAACTTTGGTTTAAATATAGAGATAACTTTAGATCCGGATATGAAGTAATATAATATGATCGCGTGACAACCCTAACGACGTAGAATACGGATCAAGCTTAAAAATGTTGTGGTTTCTAGATTCCACGCAATTAGGATCTGTTATTTTTGTGGTATCTAGGGAAGATGAAGGGCATAATTTTAGTACAAATAACTTTTCAAAATACGATGGAATTACCGAGAAAAAAAATAAAAACAAAAACTAAAAACCTCGTATGAGTCTGAACCTAACGAAGTTTCGAGGTTTATTTGTACTCTAAAATATGCAGCATAAAAAACGCCATCGATGTTTCTAAGGTCACAATTGCGTATCATATTTGGTTTCAGAGATATGATTTTTTTTCGAAATACCCGGTTGAAAAAAAGACGATTTTCAAAAAATTATATCTCAAAAACTGAACATGCTAGTGAAATGGGGATACAAAATATTGCATTGAAATAACTTAAACTATCAGTTTTTTATATAAAAAAGCAATGTCCGAAAAATGGTCTTCATAAAACACTGTGCAACGTTGTGAAAATCGAGTGTGTCGACCAGAATGGCGTTCCTTATACTCAGAATATCCGCGAGGTATTCTGAGGCTTAAGGTCATACAGGTGTACGCCCCGACCTCGTCACACACCGACGATGATATATGAGGATATTTCCAGAGCCATGCATGGTTCTAAAACTCATTTCACCGTTCTCATGGGGGCCTTCAACGTGAAACTGGGCAAACGAAACGACAATGGGCTGTGAGTGGGGCAATTTGGAGTTGGACGTCGGAATCACCGGGCTCACCTACTGGCCAGTTTTATGAAGAAGGAAGACCTCTTTATGATGAACTCCTTCTTTAAAAAGCAAGAGCACAGGGGGTCTAAAAAGGCCACATTAAGCATTTCTGCTAAAACTAATTCATATTGTGAATTCCCAGCAATACCTTAGCAATTCCTCTAAGTTTCGTAAAATGGTGACACATATTAGCGATATCATACTCAATTCAATTCATATCCGAATCACATTTTTTTTTTTTTAATTTATTCCTGACCATGGATACATGTCCTTCAGTCGTAATCATTAAACATACTACTCTTATTCTCAGCTAATTACATCCCGAAACAATTAAATTTTTTCTACAGTATTCAGTAAATATCTAAATAATGAATTGAAATAAACTGTGTTGGAAAGTAATTCCTGAACGTGGCGGGGAACACATAAAAGAGTTTTGTTCTGCTATATCACTAATTTCACTAACAAGTAACAGTCTTTGCATGTCGAACGATTCACAGTCTAACGTGTTTTATATCCGCATTTTCTTCAGAACAATAGGTACATTTGCTTTCACTGATGAATCTTAGCTTCAATGTCTTCAGTAATTACTTTAAAATATGTATTTATGTTTTTGTTGTATTCTCTTCCGTTTCATCTTCACATTCTTCATCTTCAAAGTTTTCGTGTGATTCGTTCTCAATTAGTAGCAAATCATAGAAGATCTCGTCGTGGAATAAAGCAGCTGTTTCAATGTTAACATTTTCGTAGAAATCTGAACTGTTAACATCAATTTCTTCAACATTATTTGGTTTTTCATCCATATCTTGAATTATATTAATAAATATAAAATTATTGAAAACTTTTTGTATCTTTCCCGCCAATCACCATTTTCCTTCTCCGAATCACATTTGGTGTAAATGTTGCAGCATGAAAAAAATAAAGACCGTAATTTTACCGGTAAATATTTCTTTGAAGATTTAATAAATACAAGTGATTATTTCTAACTGTTGAAATGTTATTTAATTACAGTATGCATAAAAAATATAAAATGTCACAAATAAGCCCTGAAAAGGGAAACTAGAAACAACAAAAACTTTATAAGCTGGCAACGAATACATAAAAGTTTTCCCTTCAGATATGTCATAATTAGTCTGTGGTCTTAATGATCTGTGGTTATGTCAACAATAAACATCAACAAAATTTATTCATGCAAATTGGGTAATTTTTAATACAGAGTAAGTAAATACTTGTTTATCTTAAATCAATATTTAATTGTATCACTGTTCAAAGGTATTTAATTGGACGTAATAATTTGTAGGCATGGAATGAAAATTCTGCTCGTCTTTCTGCATTGATATAGTGGAAGTTCTGTCGTTGTTAAACCCTTCATCAAGATCACTGCAGCGTCTACTTCTGACCAGACTCGTGTGCCAGCACCAAGCTTTACCCCTGCCGATGCTACAACAGCGGCTTTGACTCATCAACTCTGCAATCAAGATACCGCAGTGAGTGGATTTTTATAACCCTACAGCTATTTTTATTGAGACTAAGACTTATATGAGAAAAAGGGACAAAAGTCACTTAGAGTCTACGACAGGAATGACGATTGAAAATGATTATGATGTTATTTATATAACGTTTTTATGTGCCCTCTGGCTCGACATAAAATTGAGTACCTACTATCGTTAACATTCATGAAATATATAACGAAATACAAAGAGGAAAATAAACTAAATTTTACCATTTAACTAAACACTAACTAAACACAAAGAGCTATTGGGCTCCAAGTCTACTATTGTTGACAACCTGTCATCACTGTTGGTCTTAGGTTGTCTTAAAAAATGATATTATTATTTTCAATTTCATTTTATTTCACAGGTATGTTAATTATTGACTGATGATTTGACTTTCTTAAAAACCACACATTTTCTTTTTTAGCCTGGTGAAGTTGTTTCAAGCAGTCATCGTTTGCCTCTCCGCAGCTCCGTGACTACCATCAAGACATAAAACATTCAAAGAAAAATAAACTGATGTACTATAGTGTTTATGTTAGTTTCATTATTTGATTATTGCTAGATTTTTATACAGTATAACATGAGAATTGTAAATTTATTAAAATATTTTAACTTGGTGTATTGTTTTATTTAAATAATAGGTATAAAGGTAAAATGTATGTCCTATTTTATAGATACACACAACCTAATAAAATTGGAGTGAAAGTAAAGTATAATATAAGGCCTATGTCCCACATAGGTTGCAGATTTTTATTAGGGTTCCGTAACCAAAGAGTAACCAGGACGGGACCCTATAACTGTAGGTGAAAGCTAAAGGACCTTAAGTCACATTTTATAAATTATTCAGTAGAGCTCATTAAAGATGTCTATACCCGAAATTAGATATTAAAATCGACCGAGTATGAAAAGTAAATAGTGTATCGTTGTAGAATAAAAAGTATGATTATGAAGTTTTATTAAGCTATTATATTGTGATATTTCTTTAACAAATATTGATCATTAAGGCTGTATTATCGGACTTAAGGTTCTTTAACTTTGAAGTTTTTTAAATATCTTATAGTATTACGGTAGTTACGTCTCTCCTGTATCAATAGTATATAGTAAATTTAATTATTTTATAACTTAGGTACGACACAAAATCATTGAAACACACACTTATAAGTTTTAATGACCTGAGAAATGAAATAACTTTATACATTTCAATATTATTCATTGAATAAAACCTTTTACTAAATAAACTTTGAACAAATCACCTAAATAAACTTTGAACTTTAAAATCTTTAATAGAAAAATCAATGAAATTAAACAAAAAAAACTTATTCTAGTAAGTCACATACTGTACCATCGTGGGCTAAGGTATTATAAAAATTGTGAAAAATGGGTGGAATCTGTAAATCCTGAAACTTTTTAGTGCTTATAGATTTGGGGCCTATTCGAATAGGCTGCAATATAGGTATGGCAAAGTCTTCTAGGGATTTTCTTTTATTTCTTATTAAGGACACCTTATCGAATTCTTGTTGAATTAAAGAGGTTTTATAACTCATTGCATCATGCACCGTGGACCACATACATACGCTGCGGCAGGTTATACAGAAGACCGAAGAGTATAACCTGCCTCTTTACTTAGCGTTTGTGGACTACGAAAAAGCCTTCGATTCGATCGAAACCTGGGCTGTACTGCAGTCTCTCCAACGGTGCCAGATTGACTATCGGTACATCGAAGTGCTGAAGTGTTTGTACGAAAACGCCATTATGTCAGTCCGGCTCCAGGACAGAGCCTCGAAACCTATCCTTCTGCAGCGAGGAGTGAGACAGGGAGACGTCATCTCTCCGAAACTGTTCACCGCTGCACTGGAGGATGTCTTCAAGGTTCTGGACTGGAAAGGGGCTGGCATCAACATCAATGGCGAGTACATCACCCACCTTCGATTTGCCGAAGATATAGAAGTCATGGCTGAGACTACGAAGGACCTCAGTACAATGCTCGATAACCTCAGTAGAGCTTCCGAAAGAGTGGGTCTTAGGATGAACATGGACAAGACAAAGGTCATGTCCAGTGCTCATGTGATACCCACTCCAATGAAGATCGGAAGCGCTACACTCGAAGTTGTGGACGAATATGTGTATCCAGGACAGACTGTCCAGTTAGGTAGGTCCAACTTCGAGAAAGAGGTCAATCGTCGAATCCGACTCGGCTGGGCAGCGTTCGGGAAGCTACGCGGTATCTTCTCGTCCCACTTACCGCAGTGTCTCAAGACAAAAGTTTTTGACCAGTGTGTGTTGCCAGTGATGACATATGGCACTGAGACGTGGTCGCTCACAATGGGCCTCATAAGAAGGCTCAAAGTCACCCAAAGAGCAATGGAGAGGGCTATGCTTGGAGTTTCCCTACGTGATCGAATCAGAAATGATGAGATCCGTAGGAAAACCAAGGTTACCGACATAGCCCGAAGTATTGCCAAACTTAAGTGTCAGTGGGCACTACATATTACAACGACAAAACGATCACAATCATCACACGTATCAGTCTCTGGTGGTTTAAACCCTAAATTAAAATGACTGTTGAAAATCTTTCTGTACGTCCAAATTTTAGCAATTAACTTATTATCCTTTCTGCACTCTTCTAAGTATAACTTATTCATTAAGTTTATATCTATATGTGCTCCTAAATACTCACGTGCTGTCTTTTCTTTGAGACTCTCGAGCAACTCGCGCTTAGGGGTAAAGAATGGGCACGCCACAATTGCAGCGGTAAGTACCCTCTTTGAGGAGTGGATAGAGAGACGCCACGGCATCCTCACCTTCCGCCTGACGCAGGTTCTCACCGGGCATGGGTGCTTTGGTGGGTTCCTGTTCAGGATAAAGCGGGAGGAAACGACTCGGTGTTTCCATTGCGAGGATCGTCTGGAGGACACGGTGGAGCATACGGTGGAGGTGTGGCCTGCCTGGGCGGAGCACCGCCATGTCCTCGTGGAGGCGATCGGCGGCGGCGACCTCTCGCGTCCGGCCTTGGTGCGAGCCATGGTAGGTACTGTTAGAAGGGAAACTTCCGGAATCTTTTTAAAAAAGGTTTATTTTACCTTCTAAGATTAATTACAATATATTTTGGGAAAACCCGGTAAACGTCCCAACTAATTGAGTGCCAAACCCGAACTGGCTAGAGGCCCGTTGCAAATCAAGTCCCAGGAATGCCGGTGCTGACTTGGCGTTAGTGTCAGCGTTTACCAGTACAAAATAGGGATGTAACAACCCCCCCAACAAGATGAAACTTATATTTTGATACTAAGTTTCAGGGAGAAATGCGGAGTTTTGGGACTGGAATTTCTTCTAATTCCTGGACCTCATCAGTTGTATTATTAGATTCTATTTTAGTTTTGAAAGTTGGACATTTACCGAATTTTTTACACATTTTATATAATATAAAAATTAAAAGAAATACAATTATACAATAGGTAATAACAGGATAATGGGATTCGTATTTTATGAACGGACTAGGTTCATTAATAATCTTATCAATGTCTGACATTAATTGGTCATTTGAATCAGTTACAAGTTTTTCAAGGTGTAGGTCATTTAGTTTCAAAGGTTTTAGTTTTGATTTAAGTAACATGACCTTATCTCTGTCGCAACAAGGATCGCTGATAAGATTAAAATCAGAAATTATGGGTTTAATAATTACATTAAAGTAAGGTTTAGGTGAGAGTTCTCTGTTTTTACAATAAGCTTTACATTCTTGCTCTATACTGATTATACCAGTACCTAATAGTTTGTACTCTGTTAATTGGGAATTACATTCAAGGGTAAGTTTGGCTGGTTCTGACTTGACAAACAACCACTTATTGTTTTTCAATTCTTCCCAAATATCTATATTTCCGTAAACTAATTTGGTTTTACATTGTTGAGGTAATTTATTTATAATTTTACATAACATTTCCGTTTCACAGGTTGGCATATCTTGAACTGAATATACATCGGGGTTATTACATACATAAATTTGATTAATAGTTTTGATACATTTATTTAATTCTTGAAGGCAAACATATGTTAATTTATCTTTACTTATAGCTATATGATGACAATGAGGTATAATCATAGCATAGGAATGAGGCTGGTTCACATCATGGGGGATAGGTACAGAGATAGGTTTATATAAAACGTATTCTGACTTATATACTAAGGGAATCTTAATGACAAACACTACTTTACTATTGATAAAATAACACGATAATTGAGATAAATCAATTAGCGTATGGATACTATCTAAACTTAAACTAATTGGTAGTTCACTATTCTTATTTAAATCCTTAACACTATGTATCAGCTCTTCATATAATTGTTTTGGAGTTAAGATAGAGGGATGTATGGAGTGACTTTTAGTAAACATTATAGCATTAATAATATCATCAAGTCTAAACGACAAAGTAAGTAAACTAGAAAACAATTCGTTATAGATTTCATTCAATTTAGATTCTATATAAGGTGTATTAGATACATTGTTTAATACGGCTGATAGATTTTCAATAGCATTGCCTAATCGAGCTTTATTGGTTTGGATTATTCTAAGTGTTTCATTATAATTCTTTAATGCTGTATTAGTTATCAAAATATTATCTTTCAGGAGATGTGAAAGTTTCTTATCGTTATTTTCTAAGTGTAGAATAGCGGAACTATACTTGATTGAGTCGTCTTCATCCATTGTGCCACTTACTTGTTTAAAAAGGGAACCGATACCAGCAAGCCACGCAGATCTCTTATCTCTATCGGGAATAAGGTGAGATATAGCACTATAATCTTTTAGAATATTATCAAGGCGAGATGTTAAAGGTTGTAAAAAGTTATGGCATTTTGAGACACTTAATTCGTTCTCTTGGCAAAGAAGTCTAGCAGTTCCTAAAGTGATCCTAATATTTTCTATATGAGGTTGTATATACCCAATATCAATCGGAACTAATATATGGAGATGATTATTAGAAGTTTTCAAGGTTCCCACAGGGTCAAAATAGATTCCAGTGCTTTCTTTAATCGGCTCTATTACGTCGGCTGAAATAACTGAAATACACGCCGAGGCGATCCTGAAATAATATTCTACGTTATAAAACTAATCTATATAACTAATTATAACATAATAAAACTAATCATTCGTTTCAGCAAGTTTAACTTCATCATAGTGATGTTTTACATGCCGACGGTTTATCGATAAGGTAAGTGTGTTATTTCCATTTATTCTAATTACTTTATAGGGACCTTTCCATATGGGTGATAAAGCTTTACGGAGTCTTAAATGATTTTTAACGTATACCATATCACCTGCTTTATACTTTACTGGTTTGGTATGTTTATCATAATAAGTTTTGGAGGTTATTTTTGATTTTAGTATGTTTTCTATAGCTTTTTCCCTGGAAATTCGTAGACGTTGTTGTAAAATCCTAACGTAATTATTATATGTGGATTCTAAGGCAGAGTCGTAAATAGATGAGGGTATAAGTGCTTTATGACCGAATACTAGCTCATAAGGGGTGAAATTTGTAGTACTATGAACTGTCGTATTATAAGTGAGCATGGCTGTGTAAACATATCTAGGCCAATTAGTTTGGTTTACATCCACAAAAGATTTAAGGTATTCTTTTAATGTTGAGTGGCTCCTTTCAAGAGCTCCCTGTGTTTGTGGGTGATACGGGGTAGACCAGAGCTGTTTAATCTTTAAAAAGTTGCAAGTTTGCTTGAATAGTTCGGCTGTAAAATTTGTGCCTTGATCGGTTAGGATTGTTTTTGGAATACCGAATTGGGCGATGAAATGAATTAGACATTCAGAGGTTTCCTCTGCGGTAGCATTAGAGATAGGATAAGCAGCTGAATATTTAGTCAGGTCATCTTGTAATGTTAGAATAAATTTCAATTTAACATTACCAACTTCAGGCAAGGGACCCACAATGTCTAGTGCAACGCGTTCAAACGGTTGCGTCGATGTTGTAGTAATCTGCATCGGTGCACGGTTAGTTTGGCGTAGCGCTTTATTGGCTTGACAAGGGACACACTTACGAACATAATTTTCAATGTCACTGCGCATATTTCGCCAGTAATATTTTTCTTGAATTCTTTTTAACATTCTGTTAGAGCCTAAGTGACCCGAAATAGGGATGTCATGATTTTCACGCATAATTTTGGCAATTTCGCTCATAGTCGGATACATTATAATATTTTTATAAATATGAATGGTTATGTTTGTGTTATGAAATAGGTACGTGATTATATTATGTATCTTTATAAAACTATGGCTATCAAAAGGATTTCTGAAATCCGTGATACTGAACTCATTTATATTTTCAGATAAAAGGTAATTCTTTAGGTTTTTCAGGCTTTTAAAAATGTCTTCATAAGTAGTTGTGTCATAATGATACACTTTAATGAATAATAAATAATAAGTGGTATTCTCTTTTTCAGATATCAAGAATGAGTATAAAGTTCTCTCTAGTGCAAGGAATTCTTTACTTTCAGTCATATTACCGATAATATCAGATACATAGCGGTTCGACTCGTCGAAGTCAATTGAGGTAGGTATCACAATATGTTTTGATTTTGACTTTAAAAGATTTTCATTATGTTCAAGAATGTTAGTATCAAATGTCACTAATCTGTTATTTATTGTTTTTAGGCACTTAGAATAAGTACTATCATCGTTAATGACATCACTAGATTGTGGGGTAGGTATATCAAAATCATCAGGGAGTTCCAGGTTTTCAGGGAGGACAAAATCATCAGGTAAGTTTAGGCTTTCAGGATTTGATTGCGGCGAGGACTGCGAAGGAGGGGCATCATCGGTAAGTATTTGGTCAGGGTTAGTAGATACATTTTCGGGATTAGTATTTGGATGGTTATTAGGTAGTGTATTATTCGTTTGAATTTGCTCTATGCTTCGTAAAGGATTTATTGGATACCGCGAAAGAGCATCAGCGTTGGTATTTGTCTTACCTTTTCTGTATTGAATCTCATAATTATATTCCTCTAATTTAAGGCGCCAACGGACTAGTCTGGATCCAGGGTCCTTGCAGTTAAAAAGCCAATTTAGGGGTTTATGATCTGTTAATATTTTAAACTGACGGCCGAAAAGGTAGGGACGGAATGTCTTAGTTCCATACACAATAGCCAAACATTCTTTTTCGGTTACACTATAATTACATTCCGCTTTATTAAGTGTCCTTGACGCAAAGGCGATTGGTTGGTCTTTACCAATTACACCCTGGGATAATATAGCCGAAATAGCATAGTTTGACGCGTCGCAAGTTAGAATAAAAGGTTTAGTAAAATCGGGGTAAATAAGGACTGGTGCAGTTACTAATTTTTCTTTCAATTGTTCAAATGATAATTGTTGGCTATTGGTCCAGTTAAAAGGAGTATCTTTTTTCAGAAGGGTAGTAAGGGACTTAGCGTATTTTGAGAATTCTGGTATAAATCTTCGATAATATGATGCTAAACCTAAAAATGATTTTATATCTTTAGTACATTTTGGCACAGGATAATTTACAACAGATTTTATTTTATCAGGGTTAGGCCTAACGCCTTCACTACTTATTATATGGCCTAAGTAGGCGACTTCTTTTCGCAAGAACTCACATTTGTCTGGCTGAAGCTTTAGGCGGAATTTCCTCAATTTTTCAAAGACAAGGATAAGTTTTTTTATATGTGAAGATAAATCATGCGAGTATATGACGATATCATCCAAATAAACGAAGCAATGTACACCTTGTAGTCCGGACAAGACAGTGTTCATTGTTCTCTGAAAAGTTGCGGGTGCATTTTTTAAACCAAACGGCATTCGTCTGAATTCGAAATGTCCTTGAGGTACACTAAATGCTGTTTTGGGTGCGTCTTCTGGAGACATTTTTATTTGGTGAAAACCGGAAGCTAGGTCTAAAGTCGTGAAGTATTTACTTTGACCTAATTGGTCTAAGATTTCATTGATTTGAGGAATTGGGTAATTTTCACCAATCGTGATATCATTCAGTTTCCTATAGTCGATTACTATTCTCCACCTCTTTTGCCCTGTAGAGTCATCTTTTTTAGGCACTATCCAGATAGGAGATGACCACGGGGATTTTGAGGGTTTAATAATTTGCTGATTTAACATTTTGGTTATTTGTGACTTAACCTCTTCCTTGTGTATTTCGGGAAAACGATACGATTTTACGTTGATTGGCTGTGAGGAATTTGTTTTTATTTCATGTTGGATTACATCCGTACAAGTTAATTGGTCTCCTGGTAGATGAAATATGTCAGAGTACTGATCACATATGTCATTAAGATGGTGTAATTCTTCCTGATTTAAATGAGATGTTCGTAGTAATTCGGATAATTGTATGGACCTTTCAAGACTATTAACCAATCTGTTGTGTTGTATTATGTTACATTGAGTAGGGTCAAATGGACTTAAAGTAAGCATAAGGTTGGCGTTTAAATGAACTGGTTTTTCGGATACGTTGACAATTGTCACATTAATTCTATTATTGTCTTTTACTTTAACAAGGCAATTTGATATAAGAAGGGAATCGGAAATATGTTGATCCAATACGATTCCCTCTTTTAATTCAGGGTTTTTTACTGAACACTCTATTACCGTTTCGGTACGAGGTTCAATGACATATGATGGTTCATCAAAGGATAATGTAATGTTATGATTATTTATTTCTAAAGAATCTGTTTGATAATTAATGCGACACTTATATAGTGTGAACAGGTCGCTGCCTATTATACCATCATAAGGTAGGCTTATATCCTCAAATATTTGGAAAGGATGGGTTATAGTAAATTCTTTATTGAACTGTAGTTGTAAGTTAAAGCTTCCTACACTCTTCATAGTTTCGTTTTTAGAGTCTATTCCTTTGATTGTAACGACACTATCTTCTAATTTTATGGTATTTGTTATACTTTTCTTTTTCAGGACGCAGAGTGTCGCTCCAGAATCTATCAAGAGAGTAAGTGGATTTTTATTCACAGATGTCTGTAGTTTAATAAAAGGTAAGTATCTTTTCCCGGTAAGGATTTCATATATTTTAAGTTCTTTTTCAGGTTTGGAAATAGTTAGTAGGTTCAGACTTTCCTTATGGGGCTGGTTACCCTGCGGCGTAGTCCTACTATTAGAAGGGTTCAGACTTTCCTTGTGGGGCTGGTTACCCTGCGGCGTAGTCCTACTATTAGAAGGGTTCAGACTTTCCTTGTGGGGCTGGTTACCCTGCGGCGTAGTCCTACTATTAAAAGGGTTCAGACTTTCCTTGTGGGGCTGGTTACCCTGCGGCGTAGTCCTGATTTTAGAAAGGCCGTGAGTTTGGGGCTGGTTACCCTGTCCATTGGTCTTAATATTGATAGGTGTAGTATCGACTGGATTAAAAGGGGTTTGCCCCGTGCGATACTTAAACGGGACATAATTTAGTTTAAATCAATGAATTTATCTACTTCGTCTTTACCCTCCTCCTCAGGGCTATCTGTGAAGTTTACACGAGAAGGTTTAGATGGAGTAAATGGCTGAGAACCATTTGAAAATCTTTTGTTATTGAAATCACGCAATTTACAATTTTCAAGGATGTGTCCTGTTTTTTTACAGTATCTGCAGAAGGGGGAATCATTGGAAGAAGTATTGGGTTGGTTGGTGTAGCTTTTAATGAATACTTTTGCTTGGGGTGTGTTATTTGTTTCATTCCTTTTATAGACGGATTCAGTAGCCCTTTGCCTGTTGAAATTGCGATAAGAGAACTGCTGTATTTTCTCTTCGGATATCGCAGCATTAATGGCATCATTTAAGCTCTTATAGTCTCTACATCTTACGATATTCGCTATTCTTGGGGATAATCCTAATATGAATGTATGAAGAGCTAGGTCTTCCATCGCGGCTAATCTGCCCGGGAGTTCGGTTTTCCTCGAATTTGAGACTGTTACTTCTGTAAGAAGTTTCTGCAGACAGGTTTCTACTCTCAAAGAAAATTGACTAACAGGTTCCTGGTTTCCTTGCCTACAGTCTTGTAAGTCGGTGAGCAGGTGAGTATAATGTTTACGTTCACCAAACTGGTTTTTTAGAAATTCCTTAAGTGATGGCCATGTTTCGAAATCTTTAATAGAGCACGCAGTTTCTGCCTTGCCTTCTAATTGACTTAATACATATTTAAAGACGACGTCTTCCTGTTGAGGAGACGCCAAGGATATTGCGCTATCGCAATTCCTTAGGAAAGCTGTTAGCTTATCCCTGTCACCGTTAAATGGTTTAATAAATTTTAACACAACACTTAGTGGAATTTCCTCATCACCTTTCAATTCTTTAACGTCTCTTTTAGATTCAGATTTCGACATATTTATGTGGCGTTATGGTACCGATATGGACTTATAAAACGTTATCTAGTTCTGAGAATTGACTCTGCTCGGATGTGAGAGTTATGCACAACTGATAAGGACGACTGAGATCGAAGCGTAAGCCTCTTAACAAAGTTATCTTGAGTCTAATTATAGATGCTTTAAAACTAATCTTATTTTAAGTTAACACACGATTATGACGCTATATACGCGAACTTTACACACAACACACACGAATTTCACTGAATAGAGTAATTTGGACTTACAGGAACAGCTTGTAGGAGTTTTTCATGCTGGATTACGTCTACCTTAGACGTATGGATAAGAAGCCGAAGGTTGCCGTAGGGTCGGCGCTGGATACAATATGGGTTGGGTGCAGCAAGTGCTACCCAACTGCTTAGTACCACTTATTACGCAGTGGACCCGGAGCGGCGATAAGCAGCTTTGGACCAGGTCGAACAGTATCGACCTTCGATGTGATGAGTTCGGGTTGAGATGTTTGTTAGGCGACACAATCACTAGGCACTTTTAGGATCACAGATACACCTACTTTTGTTTCCGGCGACGTATTTACCGTTTATTATTAGGACACTGGGGATGCCTTATCCCACCGCTGCCACCAAATGTTAGAAGGGAAACTTCCGGAATCTTTTTAAAAAAGGTTTATTTTACCTTCTAAGATTAATTACAATATATTTTGGGAAAACCCGGTAAACGTCCCAACTAATTGAGTGCCAAACCCGAACTGGCTAGAGGCCCGTTGCAAATCAAGTCCCAGGAATGCCGGTGCTGACTTGGCGTTAGTGTCAGCGTTTACCAGTACAAAATAGGGATGTAACAGTACGGAGCGACAGGGCATGGGAAGCCGTCACCTCCTTCTGCGAAGCAGTAGTGCTCGCGAAGGAGGAGGCGGGGCGCGTGAGGGAGTGGCAGTCTCTGCGCCCTCACGTCCCTAGCCGCCGCAGGAGGAGACGCCCCGGGCGCCGGGAGTCAATAGCGGACTCCCAGCCACCATAGGCGCGAGCTTGCGGGCGGCGAGCAATGGGTAGTTCGCCGCCCGGTAAGGACCAGGCTCGGGTCGACGACGCGTAGTATTCCACGCGCGCCTCAAAGAGATGTCAGCAAACTTAAGGGGTCTGCTAGGACCGATGCCTGCCAGGGTCCCGAGATTGTTCGAAAGAGATACCGTGACCCTGGCACATGGGCAACTGAAGGAACACGGGTGGGTTTTAGTCAGTAAAAGTCTGACACGAAAGAGCGGGAGAAGTCATTTGATGATTTCCTATCCAAAAAAAAGGGTAAAGAACAGAAGTCCCACATAATGTCGTTAACATTTTATCTAGATTTATTTTTTAAAATAGTGAACAATATTATGTGATCGTACGATCGTTTACTTTTTCACGCTTAGAGACTTAATGTTATTTATAATTTTACATCCACGAAATTAGTGGCTGTAAGACTTAATGTCTTTTACCATTTAATCAATACGGGTATACTGAATAAGAATCATTAAAAATACCAAAATGACAAAAAATGGACTTAAGGTCCTTTAGCTTTCACCTACAGCTAAGCCTCTGCTGTCCATTTTTCCGTCCATCTGTCTGTCTGTGAGCGGGCTGTATGATGGAAAATAAATATACCTACATATTTCCTCTGGAAATGTTTATTACTTACCGAGTGCAAATTACAAAAATAAGCTTGGTGTGAATAGTGTGTACTTTAAATAAGTCTTTTTTCAACTGGGCACTGAAGTGTTACGAGTTTTATGATAAATGATTTTATTTCTGTTAGTAACACAACATAACATAACATCACGCCTTGTTTCCCCGAAGGGTTAGGCAGAGGTGAACCTATAGTACACCCACATTTCGCCTGTTATGTCTGTAAGTAGGTTTGGTATATTTTTTTAAACTAGATGAGTTCGGCGTTTCCTAAGTGACTACTCTGAGAAGAAAGTTACTGGTACCTACAGCTATCACACTGTTTTATACACTACCTTGGTGTTTCATATAGTGTACGCCCTTGGTAACCTGTGGTATGATCCAGATGCTTTAGTACTAAGTGGATCTACTCAGTGCCTGTGAAATATGATTATATGATTGTATTAATTTGTAACATTCACAAGAGTAGATGGTAGTGTCCATTCAGAATTGCTTCATTAAAACTGACTAGGTACTTCATTACTATTCTTGAAGGTAGGTTGTATGTTTATTTCATGTAAGTTGGATCATTTTGAATACAGAGTAAGTAAATACTTGTTCAGCTTAAATCAGTATTTAATCGTTATTCGTTGTATATAGGTATATGTTGTGTTGTGTAGGTATATGGTGTGCGCCCATATTAGCCTGTTGTGTGATCCAGATGCTTAAGTAATAATTGGATCTACTCAGTGCCTAAAATATGAAAAGAAGATTGTAATAATACATTCACAACACTAGATGATAGTTATCATCATCATCTCAGCCGCAAGACGTCCACTGCTGGACATAGGCCTCCCCCTATTTGGAGGCCTTGCCATAATCGCCACGCTTGGCAAGCGGGTTGGCGATCGCAGTATGATGGTAAAATGCATAGAGAACGCTGCTGCCCATTCTCTAGTAAATCCCTTAGTTGCCTTTTACGACCCCCACGGGAAGAAATGGGGTGATGCTATTCTTTATGTCCGGCACCACACGGGACAGACTAGATGGTAGTGTCTATTTGGAACTACCTTAAAACTGACTACTTCATTACTATTCTTGAAGGTAGGTAGTACACATGCCAGCGCGGCAGTACATATGTACGGCTCCAGCTCATGGACCTTATTACGACGTATATTTAGCCTATATAACTGAAAAAACCTGGAGGTCCCACATTTGAAACGCTATGTCCATTTTTCGAAGTGCCACAATTCATTGGTGACTTATAATGGACTACATATCAAGAGCGTGCTCAAAAAAAATTTCTTAAGGCCTAAATTTGCAATTATTACGATATTTTTTCAAAAAATCCCTAATATGATTTGTAAAATGTTCCTCTTGACTAACTTCTTATGATTCTGCTATTTGACATTAAACTTCAATAGAGCAATTCATATTATGTGTACCATTTTACGAATGTCCATAGAAAACTGTCAAATAGATGAATTGTGTTTAATGAATTCTACGCAGAAAATATTATGAATTGTCAGTTTGTGACCATTTTACGGATTACAATATGATTCATAGTATTTTCCTATTATTATTCTACCAAAGTGGCCTTTTTAGACCCCCAGGAAGTGGCCTGGCAAAACCCCGATGGTGCAACTAAAAATGAGATTGACTTCAATGTGCCGACGATGAAGCAAACATTCAATGATGTCACTGTGATCAACGTAGAAAAAACCGGAAGTGATCACCGCATGGTAAGAGGCACATTGAATATGAATATCAAGCAGGAAAGGTCTTGGCTGATGAAGTGGAGCTGGCGCCCGCCGGGGGCCATGAAAGACCATGGCCTCCGACTTGTTGGGGCCACCTCCAGGCCAGGCGGCTCACCACCCGCGAGATCGCAGCCGTCACCAACAACGTTGCTTCCCTGTACGGGCTCCCCTGGGCCGTTAACAGCGTGTCATCCGCATAACACGTCAGGTTCTCGCCCGGCTGAAGCTCGGCCCTCATCACCCAGTCGTATCCGATTTTCCACAGGAGTGGACCCACTACCGAGCCCAGTGGAACACTGCACAACAACTCGCGTCGACCTCTGCCGGCCAGCCCAGTCTTGATGGCCCACCACTCCAAGACTTCACCTCTGGGATCAGTGACCGGTTAACCCCAGGCCGCAGACTTGGCGTTGAGATCGCCGAGAAGCAACGTGGGTCGAGGGTGATACCGGCCCACGACGGCTCCCAAATCTACGAGAAAGCTTTCGAAGTCGGCGAGACTCCTGTTGGGCGAGAAATATACCCCGATAGTGACTATGCCCTCCACGAGGGCGGCTACACAGCCGTGACCTCGAGACGCGTTAACAAGAGTCCCGCCGATAGTGGCAACTAGGACGTCAAGGTTGGGAGACCAGTTGTCTTGGGGGGAGGGGGGGGGGCTCAGCGACCACCGCCGCATGGATCGACCACTCCGCCATGCTCAGGAGCAAAAGATCCTGAACTCTGGTAGAGTGGTTGATGTTAGCCTGGAGGAAATAATAGAATTGTACCATCACTGGCAGTCCATTTCCTGGGCAACTCCTCTTTCCCTGACCGACTGGGTGTTATGCTGTAAGGGGGGTGCAGTTCCCCCAACAGCCTTAGTCCACCATTTGCTGCGCTTTTTAGGCATACCACAGGCTTCTCCACCTATTCTGTGCCCCGCGGACTTCTGGCAGCTGCACAAAGGCTGCAGTTTGGTGCCAACAAGCACTGGGTCGCCTTATGGCCAGGCTGACTGCAGCGATGGCAGAGGTCACTGCGGTCTGTGTCTGCAGTGCATTGTGCCCGGACATGTCCCTTTTCCAGGCAGCTATAGCACTGCATGACCCTGGTTGGCAGGAGTTTAACACTCGCTGACACCCATCCCACCAGAAGACGTCCCCCGTCGGTCATTCTTGGCTGTCTGTCCGGCCGGTTCTAGCGCTTTGGGTCCCATTCGCGGGTTTTTTGGCCACCTCTGCAGGGCTCTTAATCCCCTCGCGTTTCTTAGCTTCTTGTGTGTGCCCCAACCGCGACTGCTCTCGTCGCCGTTTGTCCACTGCAAGTCACAGCCGGTGGGTTTCCTCAGGAACTGGTCTCGGCTGCATATTGGCCAATCGAGCATTTTAATTGAATGTAATTTTAAGTAATGTAAATTTGTCACCATTTGCTGCATAAAACATGAATATTTACAACCTAAATGGAAGAAGTCACTGGCTCCTGAAATACAGGTACTTTAACCTAGCTCTGGAGCCAGGGTCTCAAATTTTCTGTAACCTGTTTTTATGGCAATAAAGAAATTTATTATTATTTATTTATTATTCAGAATATTTCCAAATACATCCGTTACGCGCCGTGCCAACTTATCTGCCAGTTGGTACTGTTCCAGGAACAGCTATGGTGGAACGGAGGTGGCAGCTGTGGAAGTCGGATTCACTAGCTGCTGGCTAAATTCGGCCCTCAGAGTGGTGACCTCTCTCTGAAGTTCTTCCATTCTCGATTGGCAGTTCTTCTGCTGCAGCTTTAAGGTCTCCCCCGAAGTAGTGCGATTGAGGAGGACTTCCACCGCCTCTTTAATTCCACTTGTCGCCTCCTTAAGAGCCCGCCTGAAAATGCCCTTAACTGGCGGTTGAGAGCTGCCGCTGTTACTCCCTCCGTGGAAGCGGTGGTTTGTAACCGCCTTTCCCTTGCCTGTCTTGCCATTTCGGCGACGTCATCAGTCGCTACCGCCTTACGTGCCTCCCGCTGTGCAGCATTAAGCTCCGCTTTAGTGCTGACCAATGCCGTAGGGCCATCACCAGAGTCGCTCGCCCCACTGACTCGTACCAGGCCGCTTGAAGCGACCCCGAGTGTCACATGAAAGCTTTGTAATGGCTGCTCCGATGGATGGTACGCGACGTCTCCCTGTCCTCCCTGAGGGCACCTCAGCGGCCGGTAGGGTTTTTTTCGCTCGAAGATTGATCTACCGACCCAGCGCGGTGTGATTCATAGTCACGCGGACGCTTCCCCTAAGATTCTTTCTTTCTTTAATTTGGAGGGAGCGTCCGTGCGACTATCGCCTGACTCCTGGTCGGGCTTCGTAAAATTAAAATTAATCAGGTCTTCGAATGACCGTGAACGTGATGAGCGAGCGTATACCAGAAGGTAGTCATCGCAAAATGCATGACGATACCCCTCTATTCACTCTTCAAAAACTCGAAGACTGAATTCCGCACCATCCAGGAATACGAACTTTGTTTCAACCCCCAGACGGCGCGCCCCTCACAGTAAGTAGTCCAATGTTAAAAATAAAATGATAAAAATAAAATAATCGTTTATTTTCTCTTCACAAAGCTGACTTAGTGTGTACAAAAATAAGGTCTCAGCTGTATTTCACCTTTGTGGGAGACTGGTGCCTGAAATATACAATGGCGGAGACTCTACCACGTTTTGATGTGAGGTTTTCACACGTGACCTGGTCCCATTGCACAACTTGGCCAGATTGAGATTTCGTGGTAGCATTGCTGGAGCACCCACTTTGAGGATAAGTGTGTGAGACGGGGACCAGATGGGTTGAATAAATTTAAGAGTTCCATAGGATAGTGATAGCATCATCTTTATGAATTCGACATGTATGCATGTAATGTAATTACAACAGATTTTTGTTGCCTGTGTTTATTTCATTGGTTTATTTTGTATAGCTTCTGCCCGCGGCCTTTTTTTTAGAAACAAACATCTGCGCTCTCACTACTTCTCAATTTAATATAAAAACTGACAATATCCCAAACAAATAGAACGAAGTTCTTCGTAAAACTTAACTAATCTCTGGGATGAGAGTAGTATAGTTTTAATAGAACTCAAAGCGTTTGTGAAAAGATTTATTTAGGAGACAACCAGAAGTGGATAATAAACAATTAATATTGTTTACAACGAAATACTATGCCTACCGCAGTATTTCTTTGTAAACAAATTTTATTTTTACTACAGGTGCTAGAATCACCAGGCTGCTGGTCTGCACCAGACCGTGTGAAAAACAGTTCTTCCTTAAGTCTACCCCTGTTACCCCTTGTTTGGCCTTGAGATTTATTTATGGTCATGTCAAAGCAGACTTTAGGGGGACACTGCACTCTTTTGAACTCGAAGAGGTAGTTCGATGGCGTTAGAGGAATCCTCGGAATAAACACAGACTTCTCTCTGGAACAACCTGTCAGAATAGTTGCCTCGATAACATTTCGTTGCAATATTTTCACTCGCAACCTGGTGTCATTGCATAATTTTGGCGGGTTTAAATTACGCAGCAACATAACTGGGAGGCTAATTCTAAATTTTAATATGTGAGTTGGGAGACCGGGAGGCTTCTATGTGCTAAGAAAGTCAACCGGGTAATATGGCGTCATCGTGGTTTATCACTCGAGTACACTGATTTATAATGATTTTCAACTCCTTCGAACGATCTCAAGAGAATTTAATTGATGATTGTGTGGTTTTATTTTAATGTATAAACTAAAGTCGCATTATTACTCATTGAACGTACCTACAGATGTATGTGCCCAATTAGTTTTTACTTATAAAGTTGCATAGGTATCTATTTAACAATAGTCACTGTAGTTATTTAATTTTATTTAATACAGAAACAAACGCGTTTTTTACATGTACTTACTTATTTCTTGCAAATATTAGTTCATATTAATATCAGTTACATATTTGATACATACAGGGAATAAAGAGAACTTATATTTTCGCTTTAAAGTTGCCTTCAAATTTAGCATGCAAGTAGGTAATTTGCCGTTCTGTTATATATTCCGTCAATATTGTTATGTTTTAGCAATATTTATCCTACAACAATCATTTATCAATCCGAACGCTGCTCCTTGGATAACACAAAGTAAGCAGTGCAATAACCCAGTGTTTACCCGGATAAACACAAAGGGTACTTTTAATCCCAGTAATACGTTCCTGTGGGATATTTTTCGACATCCACGCGGGCGAAGCCGCGGGCAGAAGCTAGTATTTGATACATCCCAGTTACCTTGGTTGAGATTGAACACCGGGGACGACAATGCGCTCCCCGGGCTGCCCCGCACGCCATGCGCCCTTTTACCAGGCCACGAAGGATATTCGAAGCCCTATTTGACTCAGTAAGGGGATGATTTTGGAAAAACTGTGATACACGTGTCTCATAATTATACTTGAAAAGTATGTGTACCAATTTTTGTGTCAATCGACCCAGAGAATAAAAAGTTTCATAGAAACTTCAACCCCCCATTTCACCCTCTTAGGGGTGGAATTTCTAAAAACCCTTTCTTAGTGGATACCTACTCTTCACAAAGAACACACCCTTCAAATTTTAAGTCTCTACGACCAGCGGTTTAGGCTGTGCGTTGATATATCAGTCAGTCAGTCAGTCGGTCACTCAGAGCTTTGAATTTTATATATATAGATTACTCATATTCGTACCATGACCTTCATCGTTCAATATTGTTATATATAACATCTTATGAACTGTATGGCGATTTCGTGCTCTGTTTTCAACAGAAAGATAGCTTTCTGTAGAAAACAGAGCACGAAATCGCCGCTCCGACAGTGTCCAAAATTGGCATAATCAGCCAATAATTTTTCCATTGTTGCGACACACATTTCTCCTCTAAGAGAGGTAATTCGGTTTGGTACGTGGGCTCAATGAGGGTTGGTAGATGTCACATGTCTTCGAATTTTCGGTCCTAGGACATGCCTGCTTCCTCACAGTATTTTCCTTCGCCATTTTAAGAGCAGCGGTGATAAAATAAATTACGCCAAGTGTAGCAACTCTTTGCGTGGGTTCAGATTCAAACCTACGACCTAGCTCGTAAGTTATGGCTGATACCACTGCTCTTAGAGACAGCAGCACTGAAAAATATCATAGCGTCGTGTACGTGCATGTGCGTTGAGCATGCAACATCAGTCAAAGACCTCCTACATCATCTAAACATCATTAGTGTTGTAATGTGGGTGACATGCTTCGTTTGGAAGTGTCAACAAAGCCATCTCTAGATTTGGTCGCCGAGGCGTCTCCTTGTTCCGTTATTCGGAATTTCAAATAATTGTTTGCAAGTACTAGGAACAAGGATTATCGCGACGGTATTATTTCGCGCATTGAATCTTGAACGCACTGCATAGTGCTTAGAGTTGAAAATCCAAGAATGTGTTTTTTCAACCCGCTGGGATGTACTTTGTTGGCTTATAATACTCGTCTCAACATGCAAAGGTTGAAATTCTAGTGCGCGCTAAAATCGTGCGGCTTTATTTTTACGTACATGCGAACGTGGTCTAAATCTGAATCAATTAATGCTGGTCACCAGGCTCCATCCACGGCTAGAATTAGCTAGTAGGTACAGGGATACCGTGCAAGAGTCGCAGGCAGACAATATGCACAGGTAACAAAAATCAAAACTAAGTAAGAATACAAAAAGAAAAGAAAAAATATGCTTAACACAACTAAATTAATCCATGCTATCCATACTTCCATACTAAAATACTAATATTACTAATCTACTATATTTACTAATTTACTATTTACTAATATTTACTAATTACTAATATTACTAATAATATAATAATAATAATTAATAATTTAATAATTAATAATATAATCATTAATAATATTAATAATTAAAAAAGATAAACAAATCAAGTATCTTGACTTGGCTCGTGAGGTTGTCGACATGTGGGATGTGTGGACTCAGCGATCATTGTGCCGATATGCGATAGTCGTCACAGCCAATGGGTTGATAGCCAAGACCCAAGTAGCACAAAAGTGCTGTATAACAGCATTTTAACAGTGCACAGTGAATGCATTAGTTGCTGAATAATAGCGTAGACAGCGCATCCTCAGAGGATATAACTCTAATTTGGGCACAAATTATTCAGCACATAGCTGTATAAGAAATCCAATTGACAAATAATTGCATTATAACAACATTATAGTAGCATTTATGTGTGTAACAGTCACCTAAAGAGCTGAATAATGAGGCACGTGTTACTTATTATACAGCAAGGAAGACGAATGTGTACATTGTGTATACTTTTATACAGTTGAAATTACACACTGAGCGAAATTGTGGAATGCAATAACTTAAATTATTTATTTTTCTTTGATATGAACTGTCAAATTGCAAAACATGAAGTGTATCGTTGTGTGCAAGATCTCAGGTGCCATTTGTGAGAATATACATACATAAAAAACTTTTTTACAAAAAAAAAAAACAACCGACTTCCTTAAAAACACTACAAAGTGAAAAATAACTTTAATTTCGGCAGTCGGTGTCTTAGGATTTGTATTTAAGGTTTTTGCCACCGACTTCCGAAATTAAAGTTATTTTTCACTTTGTAGTGTTTTTAAGGAAGTCGGTTGTTTTTTTTTTTGTAAAAAAGTTTTTATTTTTAAATTTTTAGTTTTGGTATCTACCCCGCACTAATTCCAAACAAACAATGCATATTAATGCGATAGCAGAAATCGCGGTTGATTTGCCGTCATTTTTTAAAGAGTTCCGGTGTCTGTCTCCAGAACTCATCATCAGATCTACATGAAATTTATATGGGTCCATTTCGAAATAAACCCCTTTCGAACAAAAAAAGAATTTTGCAAATCCGTTTATATATGACGGAGTTATGGCCGAACATACATAAAAAAAAAAATAAAAAAATATAAACATCCGAATTGATAACCTCCTCCTTTTTGAAGTCGGTTAAAAATTTAAGGTAAGTAAAACATTGATTTCCTCCTATTATATTTGAAATCTTATTGGGAAGGTAACTTTACTGTCAAATACCATACATATTTAGTTCAAAATTTTCACGCGCCCTCGGAATACCACTAAATACTAAAAGAAAAGCAACAAAATTAGAATGAAAATAAAATTAACATGTTCGTTTTTGTACAAAGTAACCAAAAAAAAAACTGTTTTCGTGTAATTATTTTTTAATCCATGTTTACAATTGATGTCGTCTAAAATAAACAAAAATTAAAAGATAAAATTTTATAATAATACAAAGTAACGCAGTGAATATGGCGGATGGCAAGCGAACAGTTTTAATCTCAATTTAATGCTAAGGTCTGTACGAGTGTTCACATGTGGCCTGTAATTCAGCCAAGAGTAAAATAGTTCAGCACTTGTGAAATACAAATCAGACATGGATCGATTAGGAGAGTAGTATTGGTTCACATTTGCGTCAGTTACCTAGATAAGTACCTTTATGGATCCAAGCTTTTAGGGTTCCGCCGTGGTTCTTTTAAAGCCATTTCGTTCCCTTTTTAGGGTTCCGTTGCCAAATGGCAAAAAACGGAACCCTTATAGATTCGTCATGTCTGTCTGTCTGTCTGTCTGTCCGTCCGTATGTCACAGCCATTTTATTCCGAAACTATAAGAGCTATGCTGTTGAAACTTGGTAAGTAGGTGTATTCTGTGAACCGCATTAAGATTTTCACACTAAAATAGAAAAAAAAACAATAAATTTTGGGGTTCCCCATACATAGAACTGAAACTCAAAAATGTTTTTTTTCATCAAACCCATACGTGTGGGGTATCTATGAATAGGTCTTCAAAAATGGTAATGAGGTTTCTATTATCATTTTTTTATAAACTGAATCGTTTGCGCGAGAGACACTTCCAAAGTGGTAAAATGTGTGTCCCCCCCCCGTAACTTCTAAAATAAGAGAATGACAAAACTAAAAAAAATATATGAAGTACATTACCATGTAAACTACCAACGAAAATTGGTTTGAACGAGATCGAGTGGGTAGTTTTTTTTTTAAACGTCATAAATCGTAAACCGCAATTTACCTTACATTCTATCAACTGAAATATAAAAATTAAAAAAAAAATATATTTTTAAACCGAAAATACCTACAGGTTTGTACGGAACCCTCGGTGCGCGAGTCCGACTCGCACTTGGCCGGTTTTTTTAGTTGTTATTCGACGATAAGTACCTACTTAATTAAAATTGTAATTTAAGTAGCTGAGATTATAATTTAATTATATGTATAATACATAAGTTATTGATTTATTCAATATGCGACAAAATACCTATAAATTAGTCGGTACCTATCTAAAGATAATGTATTTTTCTGGCCTAATAATTTAATTACTTCCACATGAAATAGCATTATGTTACCTTAAGTTTAGGTATTTAATATGTTATTGTATCTTTTGGTTTTTTTCCTCAAAATCTGTATAGATAATGTTGTCATTAAGAAACTGATACTTCTATTATAATAAGTATATTTTTCTTGTTTTTACAGAACGAGACTTTCAAAATAGTTCAGACTATAGAGAGATGTGTTGTCGATCTAACATTCGTTCCTGCACAGTGGAAACCTAAGGAGATTCTATGGTGGCCACCGAGAAGTACTTTTGTACTCCTTGAAATGATAAAAAGATGAAAATTCAAGGCGTGGACCAGGGTACACCCTAAATTGTACTTTAAAAAGGGAACATTAAATAAACATACAGAAAATTACGTTGTTTTTTTATCTGGAATCTTAAAAAGTCTCGAAAGGTATTAATTTATTATTAAAAAAAAATCTTGGATTTCTCTTAATAAATCTTCTTCATTTTTAGGTAAGTACCAGAAACATATAAAACAACAATATTAATTTTGTCGCAACCATATTAGTCCCGAAAATGGGTAGGTTATAAGAAGATTTTTGTAGCAGGGCATTTTTGTACCTACTTAGCCTAATGTCATCAAACACACTGACCTCTATTTATAAAGGCTTTTTTGTATTGTTTTGTTAATATGTGCAATTATTATTTATTGTTACTTTAATTTAAATCCGACGTAAATTTGAAATTTTATTTTATTTCAATTATGTGACGTATATTTTTATTTTGTTGATGACATTTTATTCTTTTCTGCTGCAGCATTGTTACTTTTATCTTAATTTTTGTAATATGGGTTATGTCTGAAATAAATTAATTTCATTTTATTTATTTATTTATTTATTAATAAATATAACATACGGAACCCGTCGCGTCCAATATTCCATTAGCGCATGCCGACACTTGGATACATGCTGTTATTCGAGTGTATGGTAACACCTGACTAATAGGGGAAAAGTGAATCTGTAAGCAGCATAAAGCATTAAATAACTTCACAAAGTAACTGATTATGTTATAGTGGGTGATATGTTCTCTCTTAAAATGCAACGGTTGTATAGTACACGTGTGGGCTATTATTCAGAAAACTTACAGCTAATAGGGTACTGCACTACTAAGCGCTCAATAACAGTGACTTTGTGGCGTGTTTGTGGTGCTTAATAGAATTACTGTACAGAAAAAAGCATTATAGTTGGCCACGTTTTTTTCGAAACAGCTGTTGCAGCACAGGTGAATACTAATAAGTCTTTATAAATGCTTAGATTACCGCTGTGGGCCTTAAGTGACAATTTATAATGCAGTTCTGTGCTACTTGGGGAGCCTCGAACAACACTTGAAGAGGCTCTCGTTAAGCAATTGGGTCAAGGGCTTGATTCAGAAAGCGGTACATCTGGACACGGCTCGCATTGTCAGGAGGTTCCTCTCTCTGGAGGCCTGACCGCCGGTAGCTTGGACCCTGTTCCCGATACCGGTGGGCTACTATTTTTTATATTTTTAAATGTTTTTATTTTATATTCCAATATTTAAAAATATAATTATAAGTTTGTACAAATGAATAAAGGGTTAATAATTAATAATTTAATAATAATATTATAAATGCTGCTTGACGCTTTTTCCGGGCCCTACATGGACCCGATGTAGATATACTAGCGTCCGTAGCCTGGCTGCGTTTCGGCGACCTCTTTGGGGAAACCGAAGGTTTTGTCTGTGCAATTATGGACGAAGTTATGATGACGAACAATTACCGGAGATTTATTGTGAAAGACGGCACGGTTGACATCTGTCGGGCATGTCACCGTCCAGGAGAATCAATTAGGCACATAATCTCCGGGTGTTCTCGTCTAGCTAACGAAGAATACTTGCATAGACACAACCTAGTAGCCAGGATTATCCATCAGCAACTTGCTCTTAAATACAGCCTTGTGGAATCGGAAGTGCCGTACTACAGGTATGTGCCCGACCCAGTTCTCGAAAATGGAAATATCACATTGTACTGGGATCGATCCATTATCACTGACAGGACTGTTGTCGCAAATAAGCCTGATATAGTGGTGGTGGATCGAGTAGAGCGGCGCACAATGATTGTTGACATAACGGTTCCGCATGACGAGAACCTCGTGAAAGCCGAGAAAGATAAACAGATCAAGTATCTTGACTTGGCACGCGAGGTTGTCGACATGTGGGATGTGGATTCAGCGATCATTGTGCCGATAGTCGTCACAGCCAATGGGTTGATAGCCAAGAGCCTCGACCAACATCTAAGGAGGCTCTCGTTAGGCAGCTGGGTCAGGGGCTTGATTCAGAAAGCGGTACTTCTGGACACGGCTCGCATCGTCAGGAGGTTCCTCTCTCTGGAGCCCTGACCGCCGGTAGCTTGGACCCTGTTCCCGATACCGGTGGGCTACTATTTTTTATATTTTTAAATGTTTTTTTTTTATTTTATATTCTAATATTTAAAAATATAATTTATAAGTTTGTTAAAATGAATAAAGGGAATTATAAATGCAAAAGTAACTCTGTCTGTCTGTCGGTCTGTCTGTCTCGCTTTCCTGCTAAAACTACTAAACCGATTTAAATGAAATTTAGTACACAGATAGTTTAGAGCCTGAGAAAGGACATAGGCTACTTTTTATCCCGGTAGTACGTTCCCGCGGGATAATTTCCGACTTCCACGCGGGCGAAGCCGCTGGCAAAAGCTAAGCAAAAAGCTAAGTAATAAAATATGTAAATAAAAAAAATATCATCATTTAAGATTAAGAAAAAAAAACTGCAGAAGTTGAGTTATGTTGTGAGACGATATGTGAATCAGTGTTTGTCGTATGTGAAGTGTTAGACTAGAAGATGTATGTGAATAATTTAGATGAGCAGTGTGTGAGTGTAGGTATGTTATTGTGGTGTGAGTTGAGCGAGAGTTGTTTCTGTTTTTTTTTTATAGGAGGTTAGGAACGGTTATTTATGTTTGGGGCTTGTCAAATTAGGTTTACTTCATAACGGACAAAACATTCTCAGTTTTATCATAGTCTAAGGTTTTTAAGTAAGTATTTTTTAATTCCTTAATACAGCTTGATCAGGTTTTTGGATATAAGTTTAGGAATTTGTTCAATTTATTATAAAGGTAATACCCAAGGAAGCAAAAGAATCTTTTAGGGAGTGTGGATTTGAATTGAGCCGTGGGACATACCCTCTCCTTTCGACGGTTGTCTTTGAGTAGGTTACGGTCAAACTTCATTTGACAATGATTTTTAATAACTGTACGAAGTATGAATGTTTGTCTGACGGGGAGTGTCCCATTCTTTGTATAGGTCAGTAGCCGGAAAACGAAAAGGAAGACCAGCTCCAACCTTAAGTATGGCACGCTGTGCCCTTTCAACTTCGATAAGGTGTGTTTTTGCAGCACCACCCCACGCTGTGATGCAGTAATCAATAAGAGATTGGCACAATGCGTAGTAGACCATCTTAATAATCTTTCGGTCGGTCGAGTGTCTAAGAGTTTTGAAAATGAAAATTACCTTTCGTAACCTGGTGACGAGGGTTTCTATGTGTTGTTTAAAGGATAGATACTGGTCAATAGGGACTCCCAGGTATTTAATATTATCAGTCATTTCAAGGGAAGAACACGAGCATTGGGCATTTTCAATGCCACATGTGTGAGCAGTAATCGTCAGAGTTGAGGGTGGGAGCAAGTTAGATCTATGGGGAAACGCCATGTACTTGGTTTTAGAGACGTTTAGAGTCAGAACATTGTCTTGCAGCCAGTTATCAACACGATTTAGACCCAGTTATGCAACATCGAATACCTCCTCCCATCCATCACCACTAAAGAACAGTGCAGTATCGTCAGCAAAAGTAATAATCTTTCCTTTAAGAAGAGAAAGGAGTTAAGGACTCTGTTTGTGTCTCTCTTAGTCTGGTCTCTCACTTGGACCTTGCCGACATTAGTGACTCTACCGGCAAAGCTCCAAGATCACTGAAACACGCAGGCCCTACCACGACAACAACGTGGAGACACTCGGTGGGGCCAAACGACCCGAGACCTAGATTGACCCGAAACTACACCGAAGATATCCCAGACGTCAGCTTGTACGAGATAAGGATGGCTCTGAAGCAGCTTAAAAATAACAAGGCCGTCAAGATTTAGATAGCGGTACTACTGGACACGGCTCGAATTAATAGGATGTTCCTCTCTTAGGATCCCTGACCCTGTTCCCGATACAATAAAAACCATTTTTATATTTCAGCCCATTTATATAAAATTCAAAGTCCTGAGCGACTGACTGACTGATATATCAACGCACAGCCTAAACCGCATGATGGTCATGGTCCTAGAAGCATGAAATTTGGAGGGTGTGTTCTTTATGAGTAGTAGGTATCCACAAAGAAAGGGTTTTTTGAAATTCCATTCCTAAGAGGGTGAAATGGGGGATTGAAATGTTGAATTTTTCGACATCCACGCGGGCGAAGCCGCGGGTAGAAGCCAGTATTGTAATATAAAAAAAAATATTGTGTTAAGCAAAATTAAGGACATTTTGTTATTCAGTACATGGAGAACTTACAGCTAGTTAAAACAGAAAAAAAAGAAACCCTATGGTTTCTTTTTTAACCCCCCCCCCAAATTGGCTTTCTGATAACTATTTATCAGAAAGCCAATTAGGGGAGATCCTTGTACCTTGGGACACTTTTCTTTAAACCTCCTTAATTTAAGTTCAAATTGATCTTTGGCCATGAATTTTGAAATTTCTAGTAAACAGGATGTTTTTTAACCAGTGCGCAATTTTTTTTTTTGGTGGTTCAGTATCATTAATAAAACACATTTCAATTATTTTTTCAATACTTTTTTTTTAATTTTTATCCGACCTTAACCTCTAAGTCCCTGAGATACCACATTTGGTATGTAAACAATCGTTTTTTAATTGTGTCTGTAATTACGGTAATTGACCGGTTAAATGAGTAAACTGTGGACACCCTACATTTTCCATAATATGATATCGACAATAGGTATAGGTCGGTACCTAACCGCGCGCGTAGGTACTTCGAATTTCTTAGAATGTTGACCGATCGAATAACTGGTAGGTACTTGTGTAGCTACGCTCGGTCGTTCACCGTACCATAAAAACCAGTTTCAAAATAAACATCTTTCGTTATCGATAACTTAATTTTTTTGTACTAAGATATATCAAAATAAAAATTGTATGGTCGTTCTAACTCGTTTAAGTTTAATTTGTTAAAATTTGCGCATTGGTTAAAAATTTATCCTGTACTAGCTTTTGCCAGCGGCTTCGCCCGCGTGGAAGTCGGAAAATATCCCGCGGGAACATACCACCGGGATAAAAAGTAGCCTATGTGTTAATCTAGGTTATAAACTAACTGTGTTCCAAATTTCATCCAAATTCGTTCAGTAGTTTTTGCGTGAAAGAGTAACAAACATCTACACATCCATACATACAAACTTTCGCATTCTAGGAGATTAGGATAAGGATAACACCTATTATGTTTTATCAATGAGAAAATTACAATTATGTAATTACTTTAGGATATTTGTTCCAAGGTACAAACATGGCTTGTACCTTGGGACATCAATATTTGTAACTTCACATTTGACACATTTTTGTAAAAGTAACCTCCCGCCAGACGAATATTATTTCTATCGAAAAAAAAAAACAGCCTATGTACTGTATAACTTATCGCATAATAGTACATTATGGTACAAGTGTGTAATGTTGGTGATTACCGCTGAGGCGCCATTGAGACCCGAGCCGTCAGGTGAGGGTCTTAAGAGAGCCGAGGACGGTAATCATCAATACACACGTGTATCATACGACGTTTTTCAACACACTTGCGAGGAAAAAACAAATATGTATTGCATAAATCGTTTTACCACACAGCAACAAATGCGATACAAACAAAATATGAAAATTAGGGGAAAATTGGGAAATGGCGCGCAATTTTTTTTTTTTGCACTCGCCAAATGTAAGTTGATTGATTACAGCCATACAGCCTACTTCAAAATGATAATTTTTGTGATAAAATGCAAATATTTTATAAGAAATTATTGTGAATTATAAATAATTTGATAATAATAAATGTTTTTTCGTCTTAATTAGGGACACATTTATTTATTTCAAAAATGTAAATAGATTTTCGGTGGCATAAAACCTCTTTGTTGTTACAAAAAAAAAAAAAAAAACTGTATTACCCGGTTAAATTGAAAATGCTCTGTTTACTCGCATATAATTTGCAGTTAGGTACTAACTTAACTTTGTAGGGATCATTCTATTATGCACTAGTGTGTAATATTATTATGCACGTGTATGTTATAGTTCGGTTTATGGCCCTAAGAACGATATAATAAGGCTCACTTTACGAGCAAGTGTGTTGAAATAGTACATTATGGTACAAGTGTGTAATGTTGGTGATTACCGCTGAGGCGCCATTGAGACCCGAGCCGTCAGGTGAGGGTCTTAAGAGAGCCGAGGACGGTAATCATCAATACACACGTGTATCATACGACGTTTTTCAACACACTTGCGAGGAAAAAACAAATAACAGCAACAAATGCGATACAAACAAAATATGAAAATTAGGGGAAAATTGGGAAATGGCGCGCAATTTTTTTTTTTGCACGCGCCAAATGTAAGTTGATTGATTACAGCCATACAGCCTACTTCAAAATGATAATTTTTGTGATAAAATGCAAATATTTTATAAGAAATTATTGTGAATTATAAATAATTTGATAATAATAAATGTTTTTTCGTCTTAATTAGGGACACATTTATTTATTTCAAAAATGTAAATAGATTTTCGGTGGCATAAAACCTCTTTGTTGTTACAAAAAAAAAAAAAAAACTGTATTACCCGGTTAAATTGAAAATGCTCTGTTTACTCGCATATAATTTGCAGTTAGGTACTAACTTAACTTTGTAGGGATCATTCTATTATGCACTAGTGTGTAATATTATTATGCACGTGTATGTTATAGTTCGGTTTATGGCCCTAAGAACGATATAATAAGGCTCACTTTACGAGCAAGTGTGTTGAAATAGTACATTATGGTACAAGTGTGTAATGTTGGTGATTACCGCTGAGGCGCCATTGAGACCCGAGCCGTCAGGTGAGGGTCTTAAGAGAGCCGAGGACGGTAATCATCAATACACACGTGTATCATACGACGTTTTTCAACACACTTGCGAGGAAAAAACAAATAACAGCAACAAATGCGATACAAACAAAATATGAAAATTAGGGGAAAATTGGGAAATGGCGCGCAATTTTTTTTTTTGCACGCGCCAAATGTAAGTTGATTGATTACAGCCATACAGCCTACTTCAAAATGATAATTTTTGTGATAAAATGCAAATATTTTATAAGAAATTATTGTGAATTATAAATAATTTGATAATAATAAATGTTTTTTCGTCTTAATTAGGGACACATTTATTTATTTCAAAAATGTAAATAGATTTTCGGTGGCATAAAACCTCTTTGTTGTTACAAAAAAAAAAAAAAAACTGTATTACCCGGTTAAATTGAAAATGCTCTGTTTACTCGCATATAATTTGCAGTTAGGTACTAACTTAACTTTGTAGGGATCATTCTATTATGCACTAGTGTGTAATATTATTATGCACGTGTATGTTATAGTTCGGTTTATGGCCCTAAGAACGATATAATAAGGCTCACTTTACGAGCAAGTGTGTTGAAAAGTAAGTAATGATACACTTCTGCTAACTTATCATGGGTTGGTGGCATCAGTGTTAAGATTTGGGATCATATTTTGGGGTAACTGTAATGAAAGGGAAGAGATTTTTAGGGCCCAGAAACGGTGTATTCGATCTATGTCAAACCTTAAAAGCACAGACAGGTGTGTACCTGTGTTTCGGTCTCTGAAGATACTGACTTTTCCATGTTTGTACATACTGGAGGTGGCAATTTTTATTAAAACCAATCTGACCTTATTTCCGTTAATGGCCAGTATAAGAACACGTAATGGTCCATTTAGATCCCAATACAAGAACTTACTACATTCGGGTAATTACAAGACAGCACTTTATGGATAAGTGTTATGACAATGGGACCTGTCATTTATAATAAAATACCTCATAGTTTTAAGGACTGTGCTGTAAACATTTTTAAATCTAAGGTAACTGCACTACTTTTAGCCAAATGTTACTACTCCTTGAAAGACTTTTTAGGGTTCCGTTGCCAAATGGCAAAAAACGGAACCCTTATAGATTCGTCATGTCTGTCTGTCTGTCTGTCTGTCCGTCCGTCCGTATGTCACAGCCACTTTTTTCCGAAACTATAAGAGCTATGCTGTTGAAACTTGGTAAGTAGATGTATTCTGTGAACCGCATTAAGATTTTCACACTAAAATAGAAAAAAAAAACAATATTTTTTGGGGTTCCCCATACATAGAACTGAAACTCAAAAACTTTTTTTTCATCAAACCCATACGTGTGGGGTATCTATGAATAGGTCTTCAAAAATGGTAATGAGGTTTCTGATATCATTTTTTTCTAAACTGAATAGTTTGCGCGAGAGATACTTCCAAAGTGGTAAAATGTGTGTGTCCCCCCCCCGTAACTTCTAAAATAAGAGAATGATAAAACTAAAAAAAATATATGATGTACAGACGCCAACACATCAAGCTACTACAATCTGTCAGATTTTTTTGATAGATTGACAGTTTCGGGTAGCTTGACCTGGTGGCGTCTGTACATTACCATGTAAACTACCACCGAAAGTTGGTTTGAACGAGATCGAGTGAGTAGTTTTTTTTTAAAACGTCATAAATCGTAAACCGCAATTTACCTTACATTCAATCAACTGAAATATAAAAATTAAAAAAAAAAACATTTATTTTTAAACCGAGAATACCTATAGGTTTGTACGGAACCCTCGGTGCGCGAGTCCGACTAGCACTTGGCCGGTTTTTTAAATGATACGAATTTATCCGAATTATGAATGTTATAATTAATTGCTTTGACCACATAAGACTTACCTACATATGTAACTGACTATCATATTACTAATTGACTTCACTTTAATTTATGTTTTGTTGACATTATTTTGTTTGTATTAATATTTTAACTTATTTAATAATTTGCACGCCGTAAGGTAGACTGCAGCTGATCTAATTAATTCATGCACAACATCTTATACCTGTACCTACATTCATAGCAAATAAAGTACTGATACTGATCAGTTGACATAAATATTTCAGATGCTGGAAATTTGCGTATGCAGGACAGCTTAAATATTCTGCTAAAGATATTTAAGGCATTGAAAACGAAAGATAATCTTCATCATCATCATCAGCAGCCTATAATGTTCCCACTGCTGGGACACAGGCCTCCTCTCGGTAAGAGGGAAAGAAAGAGGGCAAGATAATCTTAGTTCTGTATTAATAAAAACAGCAGCGATTACAAAGCTTACTTATAATCACTTTTTTGTAAAAAAATTTAACAAAAGTTCTTCTTAAACAGTAATACTATTTATTTTTAGATTTAACCTCTAAGTCCCTGAGATACCACATTTGGTACAGACATAATGGTTTTTTAATTGTGTCTGTAATTACGGTAATTGACTGGTTAATACCGCATTTCTGACAGAAATTTTCAAAAAAGGGGCAATGTTCGTGTACCCAGAATCGACAGGTGACACACTGAATCCAGTCTTCTGTGCTCGAAGTAGTAAAATTATTTTCACCACACCCCACACAATTGTTTTCTTCTTGAACGTCATCACATGAATCGTCATTTTCTAAGTTAGCATCAGTTTCATCCTCAGAACTACTGACTTCAACTTTTTTTCTTAAAAAATCGCTTTTTGACAGATTTCTTTTTTTATTCACTTCTTTCTTTCTTTTTTTAGCAGCAAAAAAATCCATTTCCTGTTTTTCAAGAGTTTCGGTTAAGACTCTTGTTTTACCTTTTCTATTTCTAGTAGTTTTATTCTTACGTGGTGGGGCCTTTAGAAAGGACGAATGAAAACCTTTTCTATCTGTGTCCCAAGCACTTAGATATGTTTTTTTGAAAATTACTGCATATTCAAATGCTAGTTTTAAAAAGTCATCTGTTCGCTGCCAGGCCAAGCCTCACCATCGGATTTTAATTGAGTAGGTGGAAGCGTGATGCTGGGGCCCTGGAGCAAGAAGTGGCGAGCGATCTGTCCGCCGTGCGTGGAGCTTATCAATACAATAATATAATTCAATTACAATACAACAAACAAAAGACTCACCTCATGGTTGAAGGAAACTGCTTCTGGGTGGTACTTGAATTTATGTATGTAAGTGAGTGTGTATTGTATTGTGTTGTGACGTTATGAGTATCTCCTAGTTACAATGAGGCCGTTCCAAGAGGTCTGCCATCCAGACATGCAGTCTCCAACACTAACACATTAACCTCAAAGTTTCAACAAAGGTATATCCAAACTCAACCCGTATTATTTCGTCAAACTGGGGTTATTTACAAAACAATGGGATCATGACTTATTGTCCACCAAAACGACCGGTTCTAAGGGATTACTTTACAATAGGGTCGCACGCGCAATTTGGACCGCTATCCCTTTTCAAGCACAAAATCAAAGAGAAGAAGTGTCAAGTGTCAAAGTCAAAACTGACAAGTCAGATGTCACTCCGTTTGGGCGCGTTCCGGTAGGCGCATAGAGTAACCAATTTAAACGGGACTGAACATCTACCCCCCCCCCGGACGGGCCTTCCCGTCCGCTAATCACTTGGCAATCTTGACAAGGTTGCGTTTTATCAGTCCACTTGACGCGCTGCTGGAGGATGTGCAAATACTCCAAGCTCCAACGCTTCCAAAAACTCTGAGCGAGCTGCTGCACCAACTGAAACCGCGATAGCCAATTTTGGCTCACATCGACAAAAGGGTGCTCCGGCAGGGCGGCAAGTGACTATCAAATCAAAAAATGGCCCGGGGGTCAGGGCCTCCAAGTCGTTCGGGTCCGAAGACAGCGGGCACAATGGACGCGAGTTCAATACAGCTTCAATGCGGCAAAATACCGTAGCTAACTCCTTAAAGGTGAGAACGGTGTCTCCCAACAATCTGCGCCAGAGTCCCTAACCACTTTCACCGCGGCCTCAAAATACCCCCCCCAATGGGGGCAGGCTGGCGGATCAAAACAATAACAAACAACCAAACAACAACAACCAAACAACAACAACAACCAAACAACAACAACAACAATTTAACCAAATGGCCCTCCTTAGGCAACAAAAGGGGGTGACGGGCCCCATAAGGAAGGCTAGAGTGCCTCAACCGTCAACAACCAAACAACAAAGACCCGTATCGTCCAAAAGGGGGTTCAACTTACTAACGGCTCCCGACAATATCCAAAACTCTCGCTGCAGAATGGCCAACAGCGCATTGCAACCGGCATGCGAGTTCTTACTGTGACGATCAGTCACCAACAATTCAACAATTTGTCGAGAAGCTGTATCGACTCAACAAAAAATCAGGGTCCTTCGTTCCAACAGCGAGCACCTTGAGCCCGGGCAAAGGACCCGACATCCTCCAAATCAAAGGCGTTTCAAAATTTTGAATCTGGGACACTCGGTACGCAACAAAGACCTCCAAAGAGTGGCCGGACGTCTTCAACCAACACAAAACAATTTGACTGTCCGTCCAGGCGTAAGAAACCCGAATGTCCACAGTTCCACCCAAAGTGTGAGCAACGTGGTTCAATAGACGCACAAGAAGCGCCGCCCCTGACAATTCTAACTTAGGGATGGTCAGTGCCGTCCGGAGGGGGGCCACCTTGCTCTTGGCCAAGACCAGTGACAACTTCACCTGGCCGGTCGCGCAGACGGTGCGCAGACAAACAACAGCTGCATAACCGTGCGAAGACGCATCACAAACAAGGGTAGCAGTGTGGCTCCCAGGGGGGAGGATAGCGCGGGGTAACACGACCTCGTTGACTGCAGGGAGTGCGGATACAAATTGGAGCCAATCTTCCAACAGGGTTTCCCGAAGTGGCTCGTCCCAACCAAGTCCCGCAGTCCAAAGGCGCTGAAGAAAACAATTTCACCCAAAACAATACACAAACAAAACAACAAAACAATAGACAGAAGGCAACCCTGGGTTCCCGTGTCCAAAATGGCACGGACCACAACAGAGTCCCCCGTGGGCCCCCAGACCCGACCGATGCCGTTGGCAACAAAACCGTGTCGATCTGAGGGGTACCTTAGCGGGGCAGGCGCCAAGTTCCTAACAATGCCTGGGTGGCGACCGATTGGCCCACACCCAGGCTCCGCACCCAGGCTCAAGTCCCTCGCGACGAGGATGGAGGCCAAACTCCTCGTCCGCGCGGTGTCCCGAGCCACGCGCCATCGCTGGAAGGGCACATCCCACCGGATGCCTGAATGGCGGGGGGCGTGACTCCAAACGGGGACGTTCCGCCAATGGAGGGGAGGGAAGGCGGTGCTGGTCTGGCCAGCGCTGCCTAGCAACAAGTGCGTAATCGCTTTTACGCGGGGAGACCAAATGGCGGTCGCGCGGCTCCCGATCAACTTGCGCGGGGGGTGGAGTGCGGCGCTCAAAATTGCGGGCCTCTCCCCGGTTCTGAACCGGCGAGGCAGAAGCCCGGTGACCAATCCATGGTACCCCCCCGTACGCGAACCTTCATCAGAGGCTGGTCTGCCAGCGTGGTTCGCGTTAGCGCACAATATGTCCAAATGAGACCCCCTACAAATTCTACAAGGGCGGGGGTTGGGGCAGTCCCGATGGAAGTGAGCCCCCAAACAAGAGAAGCACATGCGGCGTGCATTGGCAATTCGGCGGCGGGCACTCACGTGCAATTTCAAAAAGGCCGCGCAAGTTGCCATGCCATGCCCCGTGTCCCTACAAAACTCACAACCAGGACGACTCTGAGTGCCAGCAAAACGAGCGGCGGGGCGACCATCAATAGACCCGCGAGCCCTAGTCCGTCCCTGGTCTCGTGGCCGGGAAGACGGCTGGCATGACTCAGTGGCAACGCCAGAGTTGTCCACAAACCGTCACTCATCCTCCAAAAATTGGACGAGGTCACCAAATGGGGGGAGATGTGTGACACTATCCCCACCATACTTTTGCTCGAAATGAGCCCTCAAATCGGCAGGAAGCCGTTGCAGCACAACATGCACCAAAGGGTAAGACCATTGGTCCACTGGCAAGTCCAATCGCTTTAAAGCGTTGGTCGCTGCCACCAACGGGTTCAACAGGTCAGTACGCAATGCTGACAAACTAGTAATGACCGGTAACCCCAAAATCAATTCAATATGAACATCAGCCAAACAACGTTTATTTTGGTACCGCCGGGTGAGTAGTTCCAAAGCGGTAGGGTAGGCTGAGTCAGTCAACGACAGATGCTGTACCAAGGCTCGGGCCTCACTTACCAGGACAGACAACAAATAGGCCAACTTTTGGGCGGGTCTGAGATCCGAGCGTGCATCAACCAAACTTGCAAACAGGTTTTGGAAACCGTACCAATGGTCCAAGCGACCGTCAAAGTGTGGCAGTTCCAAAGTAGGCAATCTACTCAATAGTCCGGGACCTGAAACAACCGAGGTCTCCGGCTTGACCTGGACAGGTGTCCGGCACTGCAGTATTTCCATTTGTATGCCATTGCACAAACAAACAAATCAAATAAACCAAATAATTAAATAATCAAATAAAAAATTTCAATCAATCGATTACAAAATAACTACAAGCAAACAATCAAACTACCAAACTGTTAGTCAGCAACTCAAGAAATAACAAAATATTGGTTTCAATTCAATTCAACAACAAACTTTTATTTTAATTCAAAACCAATGTCAACGTTCAAAAAATAATTCAAATTCAATTCAAATATTCAAATGTTAATTTCACAAACCACTTTGTCAATGGTACAACAATAATAAACCTTTTCATCCCACCATCTCGGAAAGAGTATTTTTAATCTTCAATATCTGAGTGGAAAAGCCGTTTTTATTCTCTAGAGGATAAAGTAAATTGAATTTTGTACGCTGCCAGGCTAGACTAGACCCCTACCATAGGATTTCAATGCGCAGTGGAAGTGTGATAATCGTGGGGCTCTAGAGACAAAAGTGGCTAGCGTACTGTCCGCCGTACGCGGAGCAGACAATCAAATCAAACACTTACAGTACAACAAAAGAACTTACCTCATGGTTGAAGGAAACTGCTCTGGTTCCTACCTGGAGTTGTGTATGTAAGTGAGTGTATCTGTATTGTGTTGTGACGTTATGAGTAAGTATTCTCAGGAACAATCCGCAACAATCCGCCCGATGTCTTCAGGGCACGCGGTCTTCAAATCACTCATTCCCAATAGCGTCACTAACACTTAACCATCGGGTCATGACAGATTGTCCACAAAACGACCGGTTCTCAGGGATTAAGGGATTACTTTACAACAGGGTCGCACGCGCAATTCGGACCGCCATCCCTTTACAAGAACTTCAGTTTTAACAAACGTAACCCGTATTAATACGTCAAATTAGGGGTTATTAACAATCAAACAACTGGATCACGACTAATTGTCACAAGCGGATCGATTTAAAAGGATTAATTTCAACAAAAGCGTCGCGGGGGTTCCAAAACGCGACGGACCTATTTTAGCGGCAAATTAACAGAGAGCTGTCAAGTGTCAACGTCAAATTGACAAGTCAGTTCTCACTCTGTTACACGCGCATTCCGTTAGGCGCACAGATAATAAACGGGACAGAACATCTACCCCCCCCGGACGGGCCTTCCCGTCCGCTAATCACTTGGCAATCCCGACAAGGTTGCGTTTTATCAGTCCACCTGACGCGCTGCTGGAGGATGTGCAAATACTCCAAGCTCCTACGCTTCCAAAACTCAGAGCGAGCTGCTGCACCAACTGAAACCGCCATAGCCAATTTTGGCTCACATCGACAAAAGGGTGCTCCGGCAGGGCGACAAGTGGCTGTCAAATCAAAAAATGGCCCGGGGTCAGGGCCTCCAAGACGTTCAGGTCCGAAGACAGCGGGCACAATGGACGCGAGTTCAACACAGCTTCAATGCGGCAAAATACCGTAGCTAACTCCTTAAAGGTGAGAACGGTGTCTCCCAACAATCTGCGCCAGAGTCCCTAACCGCCTTCACCGCGGCCTCAAATAACCCCCCGATGGGGGCAGGCTGGCAGGTCAAAACAATAACAAACAACAAAACAACCAAACAACAATAACAACAACAACAACCAAATGGCCCTCCTTAGGCAACAAAAGGGGGTGACGGACCCCATAAGGAAGGCTAGAGTGACTCAACCGTCAACAACCAAACAACAAAAGACCCGTATCGACCAAAAGGGGTTCAACTTACTAACGGCTCCCGACAATATCCAAAACTCTCGCTGCAGAATGGCCAACAGCGCATTGCAACCGGCATGCGAGTTCTTAATGTGACGATCAGTCACCAACAATTCAACAACAAAAAACAACAATTCAACAATTTGTCGAGGGAGCCAAATCGACTCAACAAACTCAGGGTCCTTTGTTCCAACAACGAGCACCTTGAGCCCGGGCAAAGGACCCGACATCAAGACTGGCGATCGAGGCCAATCATCCTCGGGGTGAGTCGGCCAGTCTGGACCCCACCATAGGGGGTGAGCAATCAAGCGGGGTGCCATGCACCCACGTGAGGCCACGGCACCTGGGTTCAAATCTCCAGGCACGTGCCTCCAAATCAAAGGCGTTTCAAATTTTGAATCTGGGACACTCGGTACGCAACAAAGACCTCCAAAGAGTGGACGGACGTCTTCAACCAACACAAAACAATTGACTGTCTGTCCAGGCGTAAGAAGCCCGAATGTCCACAGTTCCACCCAAAGTGTGAGCAACGTGGTTCAACAAACGCACAAGACGCGCCGCCCCTGACAATTCAACTTAGGGGTGGTCAGTGCCGTCCGGAGGGGGGCCACCTTGCTCTTGGCCAAGACCAGTGACAAATTCACCTGGTCTGTTGCCCAGACGGTGCGCAGACAAACAACAGCTGCATAACCGTGCGAAGACGCATCACAAACAAGGGTAGCAGTGTAGCTCCCAGGGGGGAGGATAGCGCGGGGTAACACGACCTCGTTGACTGCAGGGAGTGCGGATACAAATTGGAGCCAATCTTCCAACAGGGTTTCCCGAATTGGCTCGTCCCAGCCAAGTCCCGCAGTCCAAAGGCGCTAAAGAAAACAATTTTGCCCAAACAATACAAACAAAACAATAGACAAAAGGCAACCCTGGGCTCCCGTGTCCAAACTGGCATGGACCACAACAGAGTCCCCCGTGGGCCCCCAGACCTGACCGATGCCGTTGGCAACAAAACCGTGTCAATGTGAGGGGTACCTTAGCGGGGCAGGCGCCAATGTCCTAACAATGCCTGGGCGGCGACCGATCGCCGCACCCAGGCCCAAGTCTTTCCCGACGAGGATGGAATTCAAATTCCTCGTGCGCGCGGTGTCCCGAGCCACGCGCCATCGCTGGATGGGCATATCCCACCGGAGGCCTGAATGGCGGGGGGCGTGACTCCAACCGGGGACGTTCCGCCAAAGGAGGGGAGGGAAGGCGGTGCTGGTCTAGCCAGCGCTGCCTAGCAACAACTGCGTAATCACCTTTACGCGTTGAGACCAAATGGCAGTCGCGCGGCTCCCGATCAACTTGCGCGGGGGTGGAGTGCGGCGCTCAAAATTGCGGGCCTCTCCCCGGTTCTGAACCGGCGAGGCAGAAGCCCGGTGACCAACTCCATGATACCCCCCCGTACGCGAACCTTCATCAGAGGCTGGTCTGCCAGCGTGGTTCGCGTTAGCGCACAATATGTCCAAATGGGACCCCCCACAAATTCTACAAGGGCGGGGGTTGGGGCAGTCCCGATGGAAGTGAGCCCCCAAACAAGAGAAGCACATGCGGCGTGCATTGGCAATTCGGCGGCGGGCACTCACGTGCAACTTCAAAAAGGCCGCGCAAGTTGCCATGCCATGCCCCGTGTCCCTACAAAATTCACAACCAGGACGACTCTGGGTGCCAGCAAAACGAGCGGCGGGGCGACCATCAACAGGCCCGCGAGCCCTAGCCCGTCCCTGGTCTCGTGGCCGGGAAGACGGCTGGCATGACTCAGTGGCAACGCCAGAGTTGTCCACAAACCGACACTCATCCTCCAAAAATTGGACGAGGTCACCAAATGGGGGGAGATGTGTGACACTATCCCCACCATACCTTTGCTCGAAATGAGCCCTCAAATCGGCAGGAAGCCGTTGCAGCACAACATGCACCAAAGGGTAAGACCAATGGTCCACCGGCAAGTCCAATTGCTTTAAAGCGTTGGTCGCTACCACCAACGGGTTCAACAGGTCAGTACGCAATGCTGACAAACTAGTAATGACCGGTTACCCCAAAATCAATTCAATATGAACGTCAGCCAAACAATGTTTATTTTGGTACCGCCAGGTGAGTAGCTCCACAGCGGTAGGGTAGGCTGAGTCAGTCAACGACAGATGCTGTACCAAGGCTCGGGCCTCACCTTCCAGGACAGACAACAAATAGGCCAACTTTTGGGCGGGTCTGAGGTCCGAGCGTGCATCAACCAAACTTGCAAACAGGTTTTGGAAACCGTACCAGTGGTCCCAGCGACCGTCAAGTGTGGCAGTTCCAAAGCAGGCAATCTACTCAATAGTCCGGGACCTGAAACAACCGAGGTCTCCGGCTTGACCTGGACAGGTGTCCGGCACTGCAATATTTCCATTTGTATGCCATTGCACAAACAAAACCATTCAAATAAACAAAACAATTAAATTATCAAATAACAAAGTTCAATCAATAAATAACAAGGAAATCCAACGCAAACAATCAAATAAAATAAACCAAGCAAAAGGTAATTAAGTAACAAAGTTCAAACAATCAATTACAAAATAACTACAAGCAAACAATCAAACTACCAAACTGACTAATCAGCAACTCAAGAAATAACAATATTGGTTTCAGTTCAATTCAACAATAAACTTTTATTTTAATTCAAACCCAATATCAACGTTCAAAATTCTATTTCATATTCAATTCAAATATTCAAATTCTAATCCAATTCCAAATGTTAAGTTCACAAACCACTGTGTCAAAGGTGCAACAATTATAAACCTTTATTCCAACTCAAAACAATGGTAATACTCAAAATGCCAATTTCAAATATTAATATTCACAAATAACCATATCAATGGTACAAACCCAACATTTTAATGTCTTCCTGACATTCAATACAAGACAGAGGTCAAATAACAACAACAAGAGGTTATAACATAGCTCAATCTAACCAACTCTGAAGCATATGCAAATCTGGTTGACCCCCGGCAATATGAGTTACTCAACTCAATTAATTCCAACAAATTATTTCAAATAAACTAGCAATCATAGTTATCAAATATTTACAGCGTATTACTACTTCCCTTATAGAGACTGCCAAGTAATTAGCCTACTGTAAATTACCAATTGGGTGGTTTTGTAGGTTAAAACCACGCCTCTGCTACCAAAAATTGTACGCTGCCAGGCTAGACTAGACCCCTACCATAGGATTTCAATTGAGTAGGTGGCGCGTGATGGTGGGGTCCAGGAGACAAGAAGTGGCGAGCGCAACTAGTCCGCCGTACGCGGAGCAGACAATCAAATCAAACACTTACAGTACAACAAAAGAACTTACCTCATGGTTGAAGGAAACTGCTCTGGTTCCTACCTGGAGTTGTGTATGTAAGTGAGTGTATCTGTATTGTGTTGTGACGTTATGAGTAAGTATTCTCAGGAACAATCCGCAACAATCCGCCCGATGTCTTCAGGGCACGTGGTCTTCAAATCACTCATTCCCAATAGCGTCACTAACACTTAACCATCGGGTCATGACAGATTGTCCACAAAACGACCGGTTCTCAGGGATTAAGGGATTACTTTACAACAGGGTCGCACGCGCAATTCGGACCGCCATCCCTTTACAAGAACTTCAGTTTTAACAAACGTAACCCGTATTAATACGTCAAATTAGGGGTTATTAACAATCAAACAACTGGATCACGACTAATTGTCACAAGCGGATCGATTTAAAAGGATTAATTTCAACAAAAGCGTCGCGGGGGTTCCAAAACGCGACGGACCTATTTTAGCGGCAAATTAACAGAGAGCTGTCAAGTGTCAACGTCAAACTGACAAGTCAGTTCTCACTCTGTTACACGCGCATTCCGTTAGGCGCACAGATAATAAACGGGACAGAACAAATTTAGAACATCGTGTGCACTAAGTTTGTAAATTCAAAACATCATTAAACCTATTTACTTCTACCTTCATGGTGCCGAATTTATCATACAACCTTTTTCTAATTTGTTAAAAACTCAGACTCGGAACCTTATTGGTGTACTTTTTTTTAATTTACTTTGCGCGCCCCATTTTCTTTTCACGTCACTAACAAAAATATTACACTCTACTTAGGCAGCTGTAGTAACTTTACTTTAAATTTTTCTTAATTATACCTAAGTATTATTTGAAATAATTTAAAGATAATTCTGTAATACTTACCTATCATAATGTAGTACCTATTAAATATTAATACCTAAACTGAAATAAAAGTATCTTGTGATTGTAAATGCTTTTTTTGCATTTAGTCATTTCCTCGCTGAGGTGGGATGAAAACTTACGTGTTGCACTCGAGTGCAAAGATTTTTCACCTCGTGCTCTTTTGATTCCCTCGCTAATGCTCAGGATTCTAATTTTTGAATCACTCGCTGCGCTTGTGATTCAATTTTAGAATCCTTCGCTTGCTCGGTCATCAAAATTGAGCACGCGGTTAAAAAGCAACTTTGCACTCTTGTATAACAAATAACTATTATTCCAATTTAAAACGATGTTAATGCTCAAAAATGCCAATTTCAAATATTAATTTTCACAAACAACGATGTCAATGGTACAAACTCAATATTTTAACGTCTTCCTGACATTCAATACAACACAGAGGTCAAATACAACAACAAGAGGTTATAACATAGCCCAATCTAACCAACTCTATCAGCATATGCAACCCGGTTGACCCCGGCAACTCAGTTACTCGGCTCAACAAGTTTAAACAAATTATTTCAAATAAACAAGCAATCATAGTTATCAAATATTTACAGCGTATTACTACTTCCCTTATAGAGACTGCCAAGTAATTAGCCTACTGTAAATTACCAATTTGGTGGTTTTGTAGGTTAGAACCACGCTCTGCTGCCAAGAATGTTCGCTGCCAGGCCAAGCCTCACCATCGGATTTTAATTGAGTAGGTGGAAGCGTGATGCTGGTGCCCTGGAGCAAGACGTGGCAAGCGAACTGTCTGCCGTGCGCGGAGCTTATCAATACAATAATATAATTCAATTACAATACAACAAACAAAAGACTCACCTCATGGTTGAAGGAAACTGCTTCTGGGTGGTACTTGAATTTATGTATGTAAGTGAGTGTGTATTGTATTGTGTTGTGACGTTATGAGTATCTCCTAGTTACAATGAGGCCGTTCCAAGAGGTCTGCCATCCAGACATGCGGTCTCCAACACTAACACATTAACCTCAAAGTTTCAACAAAGATATATCCAAACTCAACCCGTATTATTTCGTCAAACTGGGGTTATTTACAAAACAATGGGATCATGACTTATTGTCCACCAAAACGACCGGTTCTAAGGGATTACTCTACAACAGGGTTGCACGCGCAATTTGCACCGCCATCCCTTTTCAAGCACAAAATCAAAGAGAAGAAGTGTCAAGTGTCAAAGTCAAAACTGACAAGTCAGATGTCACTCCGTTCGGGCGCGTTCCGGTAGGCGCATAGAGTAACCAATTTAAACGGGACTGAACATCATCTTTGCATATTCCATAGTGAAACTTGGATGCCTTTAAGCAATATGCAACGAACTGCTCTTCTTCTGTATCATTAAATACTCTCTTGACAGCATTCTGAGGGTGATAGACGATCTCAACATTTTCTTTTTCTTTGTTCAAGTTCACGTAACGGCCTATTGTAGATTTTGATAAACGAAATTCTTCGGCAGCTTTCCTAATAGATAAACGTTTTTGAATGACCATTTCAATTGCATTTTTTACATTTTCCTCACTTGGTTTAGGCCGGGTGACTTTATTTTTACTTCGCGGTATCTAGAAACATAAAAACAGATATTAAAAATATAACATAAAAATAAATAGTTTAAAAAACTTTTTACAAAAAAATAACAATCGATTTCTTTAAAAAAAACAACACAGTCAAAAATAACTTTAATTTTGGAAGTCGGTGGCAAAAAACCTTAAATACAGATCCTAAGACACCGACTTCCCAAATTAAAGTTATTTTTGACTTTGTAGTGCTTTTTTTAAAGAAATCGATTGTTATTTTTTTGTAAAAAGTTTTTTAAACTATTTATTTTAATGTTATATTTTTAATTTCTGTTTTTACGTTTCGAGATACCGCGAAGTAAAAATAAAGTCACAAGTGAGGAAAATGTTAACTTAGGCAAATATATTGTAGCCTAAGTTCTGACTTGGCTAGTTTTCATATAAGAATGATATTATAGCCTGCGCAAGTTCTAAACCTGTTACCCCGTTCTTATTTTATTATTCCGAAAATTTGGCTTGCTGGTATGAACTAGCCATCGAACAAAATAATTCGTATATGAGAACTAGCCAAGTCAGACCTTTTTTTTTTGGATGGGAAATCATCAAATGACTTCTCCCGCTCTGGGCGGAGCGGGAGGGCATGTCAGACTTTTACTGACTAAAACCCACCCGTGTTCCTTCAGTTGCCCATGTGCCAGGGTCACGGTATCTCTTTCGAACAATCACGCGATCCCGGCAGGCATCGGTCCTAGTTTTGCTGACATCTCTTTGAGGCGCGCGTGGAACACTACGCGCCGTCGACCCGAGCTTGGTCCTTACCGGGCGGCGAGCTACCCATTGCTCGCCACCCGCAAGCTCGCGCCTACGGTGGCCGGGAGTCCGCTATGGACTCCCGACGCCCGGGGCGTCTCCTCCTGCGGCGGCTAGGGGCGTGAGGGCACAGAGACTGTCACTCCCTCACGCGCCCCGCCTCCTCCTTCGCGACCATTAATGCTTCGCCGAAGGAGGTGACGGCTTCCCATTCCCTCTCGCTCCGTACCATGGCTCGCACCAGGGCCGGATGCGAGAGGTCGCCGCCGCCGATCGCATCCACGAGGACACGGCGGTGCTCCGCCCAGGCAAGGCAAACTTCCACCGTATGCTCCACCGTGTCCTCTAGACGATCCTCACAATGGAAACACCCGGACGTATCCTCCCGCTTTATCCTGAACAGGAACCCACCGAAGCACCCATGCCCGGTGAGAACCTGCGTCAGGCGAATGTGAGGATGCCGCCGCGCCGTGACGCCTCTCTATCCACTCCTCAAAGAGGGGACTTACCGCCGCAATTATGGCGTGCCCAAGCCAAGTCAGACCTTAGGCTACAATATATTATCCTAAGTTATAAGAAGAAATTATATTTTATGTAGTTATAAATAAATTTCAGCATTTGGTCAATCCCGAAATTGGCACCCATATAGAAATCATTTCTTTTGTCGTTGAAGTCAACAACCAAGGCATTTATTATAACATTGAACTTGGCTCTCATTTCACATAGAGGTGAGGCGTATATACTGGTACAGGTATATATACCACGTATGTGCTTCCCAGTACGCAGCCCGGGTACAGACCGAAATACTGGGTATATACCTTGAAGGTATGACGTCATACCTATAGGCTAGTACGAAACGAACCGCTACCACAAGGTATCAGCCAGTTCGTGCAGCATCGGCTCGCCGAAACCACTCGAAGCTACCCGACTGCTTACGGCAGGACCCGAAGCGTCATTCGTGCTTTAGGAACGTTCGGACGATCACGATTCAGTTAGAAAAAAATATACATAATATGTCTACGTCCTGAAGGAATATAATTGCGTAATAATATTATTGCATAAAAATATTACGAATTACGTTTTTTATCATATCAAAGAGTTCCTTAAAAATATAATATAGTGTGTTTAATAAAGTGATTTTTAACTATGCAGCTACGCTAGTTTACATAAAATTAATATTATTTCGCATATAATTTATACCTAATTATTTAGCACTCACTAATAACCATCTTCTTAACGCAAATGTATACTTGAAACGTCGTACCTACATAGTATTGGAGGCATACCGTACTTGTCGCGTACGTTTACTTATCAAAATCATAACACACCCAAATACTTAGAGGTATTTTGAAACCCGGTTTTTGTACCAGGTATTTGGCGATACCCATACCTTGAAGGCCGGGTATGGAGATTGGCAGGTATATCTCATCTCTAATTTCACATTTATGTTTTTGATGGGATTATATTAACGTAAATGATTACAAATGTAAATAACAACTAATTGTATCATAATTAAAATAGTTATGTACCTCAAAATATTTCGATATTAACCAGTCAATTACCGTAATTACAGACACAATTAAAAAATCATTATGTCTATACCAAATGTGGTATCTCAGGGACTTAGAGGTCAACAAAAATTCAAGTGGATTACAAGAAAAAAAAATACAGACGAATAAACCACACAGCATACCACATCTAAGGAACGAGGCAAAAATGGCCGACTTTACTGCATGCATTCTGAATGTTGTTGTTGTTGTTATTGAAATAGGGACTAGATTAGATGTCGCCACTTACCACTTCTCAAGGCAATATTTTTGATTCAATGAACTTGTCCCGAGGTACAAGGTGTCCCAAGGTACAAGGATCTCCCCTACAAATCCTCACGTATAGACTTCAATTAATTAATTTATGATGTGAGCACAAAAACAAAAACACATCACCGTATTTAAAGTAAAAAGCCATATGAATACTTGATTCACAGTTATATGACTGAAATAATAGAGAAAATAATGAAAACAAAATTAAATAATAGAACCTGCTGCTACTTAAAAATTTGAGGCTTAAGCACCTTCTGGCTGAATTCACACTTATTGTGAATGGATCAAACACATATTCCTTACATATTATGTCATTGATATTGCTGCTTGCTCGCACAATGTAACTGTTTTGACTTCTGACTATATAATTCTAAGATGTAGGTATGTGGTACACGTACCTATGTGTGGTTTAAAACGAAGTGCTTTGCATGTTAAAGTAAAATTTTGACAATAACTCGTGGTTATCAATATTGTAATTGAGGATTTTCAAATAGAATAAACAGTTAACAATTTCACGTCGGTCTACCTGTGGTAGCAGATGATATTTCTTACGGAGTCCAAGACAATCTGTTGACTGATATGGAATCTTTTGATGAAAGCAAAGATATTTTATGAACCGTCTTCAATGCGGTCAATGTATTTATGATAACGTCGATTCCATATCTGAGACGCATATTCTAGCTGACTTCTTACAAAAATGCAGTATAATATTTTTAGAGTTGTAGCATCAGTAAAGCTCTTAGAGGAACGTAGTATTATTAACCCAAGTAGTTGAGATGCTTTTTTTTGACACTTGCATCAATGTGGGTTTCAAAAACTAACTTACTGTCGTGATGGACGCCCAAGTCACAAATAGTCTGCACCTTGGCGAGATCTGACCCGCCAAAGTGTAAGTCTCGAGTAAGTTTTCTAGTGTAAGTGATCACCGAACACTTAGATGGGTTGAGATCAAGGTTATTAACTCGACAATACTCTTCCAGCTGATACAGGTCAGCCTGAACTTCTAGTTTGTCTTCAAGCGTTGATAGGGATAGTGGCATAGGTTTTCATGTCATCGGCAAAGCATAATAGTTTGGATGTATGGAGGCACTGATCGATGTCTTACACATACACTTCAAATAAAAAAGGACCGAGCAACGAACCCTGAGGCACTCCTCTGGGCACGTTTACTCAACTAGATATATAATAATTGAGTACTACTGTTTGTGTGTGTAATATATCATCATCTGCCTAGCCTTTTCCCAACTATGTTGGGTTCGGCTTCCAGTCTAACCGGATGCAGCTGAGTACCAGTATTTAAGACTGAGCAACCGCCTATCTGACCTCCACAACCCAGGTTCTGGGTAATACGATGCCTCTTGGTAAGACTGGTTGTCAGACTTTCGGACTTCTGACGACCCGTAACGACTCTCTAAGATCTACGAAAGACAGCCGGAACCAACGGCTTAACGTGCTTTCCGAGGCACGGAAGGATCTTGGTATATAAAGATGTTCACCCATCCACAGACCAACCGCGACAAGCGTAGCTTAACCTGAACGATCGACCCGTGCGGCTGTTGTAACTTAGCCACAAGCCCTCGTGTGTAATATATAGTACCTAATAATAATAATAAATAGTTTTATATTTTTAAACCGTGACTAATAGTTTGTACAGTGTGGTGCCGGACGTAAAGAATAAATAAATATCTTAGGACAACCAACACACCGTTATCTGATCCCAAACTAGGCAGAGCCTGTACTATGGAAACCAGACAACTGATAAACATACTTATATATTTCTAAATACATACATATTATAGATAAATTACACCCAGACACAGAACAAATGATCGTGCTCATCACACAAAGATTTGTCCTGGGTGGGAATCGAACCCACGACCTCAGTCTTAGCAGTCAGGGTCACTAACCACTAGACTAACAGGCCAGTCGAATTACACCACCCCATTTCTTCCCGTGGGTGTCGTAAAAGGCGACTAAGGGACTTACTAGGAGAATGAGCAGCAGCGTTCTCTATGCATTTTACCACCATACTGCGATCGCCAACCCGCCTGCCAAGCGTGGCGATTATGGCAAAGCCCCCCAAATTAGGGGAGGGCTAAGTCCAGCAGTGGACGACTTATGGCTGAAATGATGATGATGATGATATTTTTAAATGTTTTTTTTTCTAATATTTAAAAATATAATTTTTATGTTTATAGATGAATAAAGGGAATAATAAATAGTACCTAATAGTAAACTCGCTACTACTTGCTTCCCATTCTCAACAAAGTCTCTTAGTCATCTTTTATAACACCCACGCCACGGGTAGAAATAGTGTGAGTCGCGTGGCGCTAGTTTGTGAGAGCCTTTAAAGTGAATATAAATATAATAGTACTTAGTCTGTGGTACACCTGTACTTGTGCAGCGGCTAACTAGCAGCCGAGCTGTGCTGGCAGTGCTGGCACCGGCACCGGCAGTGCGCGCCACACCGCCGCGCGCGTTGCACGTGTCACGAGTGCGCAGATTGTACGTGTCAGTGCCGCGAGTGTCAGTGCAGTGCGGATAACGGCACCTGTCACCGTATTACAGTGCGTGTACTCATCACCAAACAATACTCCTTACACTTCACTCCTAGAGTACTGAATGCATTTCCTATTTCCCTACATGTCTGTTGATAAAACAACGATGCACTAAACTATTCGCAAATCAGTTTGTTGTCAGTTGCTGTCACCACCATCATTTATATGTTCCTTAGTCTAAAGTACAACATAATTAATATAAAAATCATTTTTCCTGTGCTTTCCCTATCCAGACTAGCAGCCGACGGATGTCTGACATAAACATTGGGCGTTAATTGATATAAGGGAACCTTATCTCAAGCAGCAACTAATTACATAAGCGTAGGTACACATTACCAACCGATCTATTCTTAAGAATACCACCGTGAAAACTTAGTGAAGCGAGCTGTCATAGCACCGATGCTAGGCATTGATCTTCTTGACGATTGACAGATTTACGCAAATAGATCGACTGTTCATTACGAACAGCATAACTGCTGTGTCCACAGCGTGGACGTAGACAGTACACGAGGAGATGACACCAACATCTAGCATCTCTTGATCAGCGTCGCGTCGCTAGCGCCACCTGTGCCACTTCCAACAGCAAACTCAATTCAGCAATCGCACTCTTTGATGCTGACTGATAGGCGAGCTATCCCGTACTTACTTACTAGCTTTAAAATTAAGTTCTCATTAGAACCACTGATTTGACTTCTTAACGTTAGCGGTAGGACCCTTCAGTAGTAAGAAAACGCAATAATTTTATAAATACGTGGATCGCAGTCTCATAAAACAATCACAAATAGTGAATTCTGTTAGCAGATATTGTTTAGTGTGCCGTCGGTCATCGGTGACCCTCTGTGTGTGTGACGTGATGCGCAGCGCCGCGCGGCGCCGCCATGAGGAAGTTCATGCGCACGCGCGCGGCCCCCTCCCCCTCGCCCTCGCCCCCGCTGTCACCGCCACCTTCGCCCCCGCTGCCGCGTGAGCCCCCCGCGCTCAACGGACACGCGCACAAGAACAACGGATACGCCAGTGAGTATACCACCGCTACCTCCACACTACTAAGTATTCAAAAGCTCATTTCGACTGAGGGGTCGTGCGCCTATGGTTAGGCACCTAGCCTGAAGATCAGAAAGATCACTATTGAAACTGTTGGTGAGCGAGATATCCTGTAGGCATTCATATATTCTGTAGGTTGGATAGAGTTAGATAGACTTTCAAACTATTGGTCACGTCACGACTCACGATGTCAGCACTCGTTGTCGCTCGGCATTCGTCCGCATAAGATAGGTCTGATTCCGAGCTAGCTCGTTGCGGACGTCGTAGGTACTCGTTGAGAACTACTCTAGTAGTTGCACCAGCGCGGAACAAACGAAGCCTCCTCGACGCGGGAGTGCTCATGTCTAGTATCTACATACGTTATGTGAAGCTCAGTCGGTACCTATTTCGGTTTTCCGTATTTCAAGGCTTTATCATCTAATGGCTTCATATCGTGGGGCTCATACCGTACAGTTAGCAAGATGGCTGCGGAGCTGAGGATGACTGTCCATGATACGGCATGCGTGAGAACAGTTTAAGCACTGCTATTCCGGCACTCCAACTTGTAAGGGTTTGTAGTAACAGTTAACACCTGACGCCTGCAATGTGTTTAAGCCATCATACAAACATATGCAATATCTTACTTCTTGACATCGTCATAAAAAAAATGTTAATACTTGCAATGTCGTGCACCTAGTGTGGTCATCGCGCGCTTAATAGCATCGGAACGAAATCGAAAGTCGTGGAACACGCACGAACGAGACGTAACCGCTGTATCCACTGGAACCGCAGTAGCCCAGAATAATTAGCCAACATGTCCCCAAAAACTTTTTGGTTATAAATTATAATAATGCCTTACATCATTCTCCTGCCTTTATCCCAATTTATTTGGGTTCGGCGCAACATATCTTTTTCTTCCACACTTCTCTATTAGTCGTCACCCCATTTCTATCCATATCATAATTCACACAGTCCATCCATCGTTTCTTTGATCTCCCTCTATAGCCATCGACATTCATACTCAATACTTTGCTCACGACATTTTCCTCATTCCTCCGTAACACGTGACCATACCATGACAACCGATTCCCACACAACTTTTCAGTTATTGGTGCCACTTTCAGACTTCCTCTTATGTACTCATTTCTTATCTCTATCTATCCCTTCGCGTAACACCACACATCCCTCTTATCATTATCACCTCAGCTACATGCAATTGCCTTTCATTCATCCCTTTTGTGGCCCAACATTCTGACCCTTACAAGACAGCAGGTCTGACCATCCACATCCATCCACACGTGGATAGTGTGGATGGATTGGATGGTCAGACCTGCTGTCTGACTACTTTCCACGCTTATCAAACTAATATTATAAATGCAAAAGTAACTCTGTCTGTCTGTCTGTCTCGCTTTCCTGCTAAAACTACTGAACCGATTTAAATGAAATTTGGTACACAGATAGTTTAGAGCCTGAGAAAGGACATAGGCTACTTTTTATCCCGGTAGTACGTTCCCGCGGGATATTTTCCGACCTCCACGCGGGCGAAGCCGCTGGCAAAAGCTAGTGGTTTTATATATCTTCGACTTAAGTTTAAGGGATGTGAGGGTCGCAGATTGTCCCCGTGACCTGCCGCCATTTCATCCTTCCAGTTTTTATTAATGCCTATAAACTAATAAAGAAAATAATCTATTCTATAATATATAATATATTTAATATATAATATTATAAAGCTGAAGAGTTTGTTTGTTTGTTTGATTGAACGCGCTAATCTCAGGAACTACTAGTCCGAATTGAAAAATTCTTTTTGTGTTGAGTAGCCTATTTATCGAGAAAGGCTATAGGCTATATAACATCACGCTACAACTAAGAGGAGCGGAGCAGTAATGAAAAATGCTGCAAAAACGGGGAAAATTTATACCTTTTGAGAGTTTCCGTTGCGTGCGCTGCGTAAACGGTTAAAGTAACGCAAAAATCATGTATGACGGAATTGTTCCTTTTAATAAGTTCTATAAAAAAAGTCCGCGAGAGCATATGTCTATCTTTTAAGGTTGACTCACTATAACTCAAAAGGAGCGAGCAGCAACGAAAATGGACGAAAACTAGCAGGCAAATCGATGCGACGGGAAGGGTTAGGGGGGCAAAAATTTGACGCGGACGAAGTCGCGGGCAGAAGCTAGTGTACAATAATATGTCCTGTACCTATGAATGATTACTCAAAACTATCGCATTAATACTTTCGATATTCACATGAATTCTAATCCAAATTCATATAATTAATAGGGGTATGACTGCAAAATTAAAGCTCGTTTTTTTCTAAGATGTAACTTATTCATTTAATCAAATATTTACCCTCATTATCTATACATTGCTGCCATCTAATTGGAAGTTCATTTATGCTTTTGCGATAGACCTCTGGTTATTCTAGATTCGAAAAACTGTGTGAAAGCATTTTGTACTGCCCCTTGAGAATATTTTTTTTTACCACGTAGAAAATTGCCCAAATCACGAAAAAAATGGTAGTCAGTTGGAGCAAGCTCTGGTTTCTAACTGCAGCTTCTGTAGATTCACAACGGAGTCCCGTGCAGTGTGAGGTCTTGTGTTATCATGCAACAATAATGGTGATTCACTGCTGATATTGCTTGACCAAACCTGAGAAAGCTGTAGTGAATAACATGAAGTGACCACCAAACAGTTACCATTACTTTTTTACTGGTAAGCTTTGCTTTAGGGCACTGTTGCGGCGTTTGACCTGGGGTCAAACATTGCAAAGAATCCACATTTCATCTCATGCTACAATTCTATCCAATATCCCTTCATTTCTGTACGGTAGTTTCTACTCGCGTTTCATTCTACAGATTATTCAAATCATGAGGCACCCATTTTTCAATTTTTTTTTATGTGATTGACTTGATGCAAATAAGTAAATATTGTAGGTAAGGTAACGTTAAACCTTGCTGCTAATTCCTGGGTAGTTTGATTCAGCGGCTTCCACCATTTACTTCATTCAGCGTTATTCACCTGTGTGTCTGCGTCTTCTACGTGGTTCTTTTTTTAAGTCAAAGTTTCCATTACGAAAGCTTTTAAACCAAAAATCATGGTAAGTTCATTAGCAGTCTTCTCTCCAAACGCAGCATTGATATTGCGAGTCATTTCTGCTGCGTTAGGTCCGCGTCGGAATTCGTACCTATTCTAAAATTACTTGGATTTTCGAAGTATCCATCCCTTCTGTCTCAGCTGAATAAAAAAAAAACAGTTGAAATTCGAAACTGGAATGTTACACATTTTTAACCGACTTCAAAAAAAGGAGGAGGTTATCAATTCGACTGTATTTTTTTTTATGTTTGTTACCTCATAACTTTGAACTGTGTGAACCGATTTTGATGGTTCTTTTTTTATTTAAAAGCTGGTGCTTCCCAAATGGTCCTATTTTAATTTGGTTCCATTCGGACAATGGGGTCCATGTGAAAACCATATAAGTCTTAAATTTGCATTAAGTTTTTGCACGACAAATAAACGAATAACGCGATTAGATTAGTGCGGGGTATCTACCATAACTAAAATGTTAAAAATAAAAACTTTTTACAAAAAAAAACCGACTTCCTTAAAAAAACACTACGAAGTCAAAAATAACTTTAATTTCGGAAGTCGGTGGCAAAAAACCTTAAAATACAGATCTTAAGACACTGATTTCCGAAATTAAAGTTATTTTTGACTTTCTAGTGTTTTTTATAAGGAAGTCGGTTGTTTTTTTTTTGTAAAAAAAAATTATTTAAAAGAAAATCCTCTTAGATGTATAATGTAAAAAAAGTTTTACTCGAATATCTCACACACACCATGAAGGTTTAATATCAATTCAAGGTACCTATTACTATAAAATTGGTAATTTCATACTACAGCCCCCACTGTAAACTTTTTTAAAGTTATAAGGTTATAAAGTTAATCCTACTACTCCAACTATACTTTTGACTCTTGATTATCATGAAACCAAAACCTCAAACACTCGTATACCTTTACCTACCCACACAAACTCACATTCCCCCACATGCTCTCACTTACGCTTACTCACTGGCATACATTCGTACACACACATAAATCTCATATTCATATCCATTATTTAGTCGTTTTTTTTTTTTTTTTAAATATACTTATTCCTTTTATATCACAAAATAAACAGTGCTCAGTGCAAAAACTCCATCACACATTTAGTTCATACTTGTCATAATCTAATAATATACATAGGTGCCCGTAAAAGTTCTCAACTCACGATTCTGCCATCCGCAGTTCTTAGTTTCATCAGATGGGACCTTCCTAATTGCCGAGCGAACACTTTCGACCCTCGGTTCTGCTCAATCGCAACTCGTAACCTTGATGTCACGGGTGTTGGAGCACCGAAGGTCACGTCGTGTCAGCTTTCTAATTTTTAGGTCCTCTTATCTGACGAAGACGGCTGCGTGAATGGCAACTCTCGTCTTTCATTCATAAGTCCGAGAGTTTCCGAGGAAAGTTTCGACACCTTACTTTTTCGTTGCGACGGGAAATGTTTGCGGGATACGTCGCATAGCGCTTTGACCTCCTCACCGGCTTTCCTGTCGACAGTGCCTGTGGTTTCCAGCAGGGTGAATCAATTTTGAAGTTCCAGTTGGAACTTTTCGGATCCCAAAGCGGCGTGGAGCTGCGTAGGTCGGAGGGTAGGCCTCATCATGCGGATTCTCTCAGCATGAAAATTTATATTTAGAGTGCCTCGTACTAGTCTGTGATCGCTTCCGGTATTAAACCCGCTGATCACGGAGACATCTCGAAATATATGCTTTTTATTCGTCATGATGAAGTCTATCTCGTTCCTCGTCACGTTATCAGAGCTCTGCCATGTCCACTTCCTCTGGGGTTTTTTTCAAAGAACGAGTTCATCATGAAAAGCCCCTGCGACTCGAGAAAGTTGACCAGTATTTGCCCCCTGTGATTCCTGCGCCCCAAACCGAATGGTCCGACTTTCGATTCACCGCGTTCTTGTACTCCCACCTTGGCATTGAAATCCCCCGTAAGAGCGTTGTAGTGGGCCTTTGTTGTACTGTGAATTGCCATGGCAATATCTTCGTATGTGGCCACTACACGGAAGACATCCCGGATGTCGACCAATGCGAGATTAGGGCGGCTCTCGAGCAGTTTAAGAACAATAAGGCACCTGGTGATGACGGAATAATGACAGAGCTCCAAAAAAGCGGGCGGGGCTCCAGTCCTAAGAGAGCTCGCGAGTCTCTTTACCTCCTTCATCCTACAGGGTACAACACCTGAAGCGTGGAGCAGGGGTGCGGTGGTTCTGTTCTTCTCATCTCACTTCTGAGCCACGTATACAAGCTGTTTTCAAGGGTCGTCACGGACCGTCTCCCCAGAAGACTTGACGAGTTCCAGCCACCAGAACAATTCGGTTTTGGAAAAGGCTTCAGCACCGTAGACCACATCCATACTGTTCGGCAAATTGTACAGAAGACCGAAGAGTACATGTTCGACGCTAGGCCAAGGCCCTGGCCATAGGACTCAATGAGCGCAGTGGAAGCATTATTTATGGTGGGCCTTGGGACAAGAGTGGCAGCGAACTGTCCGCCGTGCGCGGAGCTGATTAACACAAATATTCAAAAGACTCACCTGGTTGAAGAAACTGGTTCTGGAGCCTACCTGGATTTATGTATGTAAATGAGTGTATATTGCATTATGTAGTGACGCTATGAGTATTCCAGGATACAAGGCCGCTCCAATACGCTGTAGTTTTTCTTAGCACGCGGTTTCCAAATGGGTCACTATAACCTCAAACTCTTTCAATCAAACAAACTGAACCCGTATTATTTCGTCAAAAGGGGTTGGTTACACACAGAACAAATGGATCACGACAAATTGTCCACAAACCGATCGATTCAAAGGGATTAATTTACAACAAGGGTCGCACAAAGCCAAATTCGACCGACATTTTTCAAAGACCAAACCAAAGAGAAAAATGATCAGACTGACAAGACTAAGTGACAGATATCACTCCGTTCGGTACGTTCCGTTAGACGCACAGATTAAACAAGTCAAACGGGACGGAACAGTACAATCAGCCGCTGTGTATGGCATTTGTGGATTACGAGAAAGCCTTCGACTCCATCGAAATTTGGGCAGTTCTGGCCTCTCTGCAACGATGTCGAATTGACTGGCGATGATACATCGAGGCGATGAGGTGTTTGTATGACGCTGAAACGATGACTGTCCAGATCCAGGATACGAAAACCAGCCCAATCCAACTGCTCAGGACGGAGAGACAGGGAGATGTGATATCCCCGAAACTGTTCACCAAAGCGCTGGAGGACGTATTTAAAACGCTGGACTGGACTGGACAGGGAATCAGTGTGAACGGCGAGTACATCTCACCTTCGTTTTGCCGACGACATCGTCATAATGGCAACGCTGGAACCGTTAGACTAGATGCTGCATAGCCTAAACGGAGCCTCGCGGCGGGTAGGCCTCGCCATGAACTTTAACAAGACGAAAGTCATGTACAATTCGCATGTCTTGCCGATTCCATTCCGCATCGAAGGGTCGCTTCTCGAGGTTGTGAAGGAGTATGTCTACCTGGGGCAGGTCATCCCTCCTAGTGAGTTCCCGCATTGTCGAGGCGGGGGGGCTCAGTAGCCGTGGCTTGGACACCCACGGTGAAGCTAAGAGGAACCCGAGAAGGGGTCGCTCGTCAGGGTTTTTGCCGTCAAGCCAACGACGTAGCGGCCAACACGTAGGTTGCGGTGTCGCTTGGGTGACATCGACTGATGACTGACTGACATATCATCACAAAACGTACTGCACTGAGATTAGGTACGTGAAAAATTTGTACACGGCTTTCTTTAACAATTTAGGGGAGCACTAAAAGACATTTTAATGAGAATTGTTTTACTTACTTAATTTTATAAGTATTCTAACATCAATATGAATCACTGTATTCGATTTAAATAAATAATAAAAAAAAAATAGGGGGTTTTTGGAATTTCAACTTTTGAGGGTGTGGTAAAGGGGTTTTTTCCTCAAAAGCTCGGAAAAAAAACTACGAGACTCGATTCCTCCTGAACTATTTATAATATGTAACACCAAATTTATACGGAACCCTCGGTGGGCGAGTCTAGTCAGGTTTTTGGTTTTTTTTTTAATTACCTGGCATAAGGGGATTAGCGGGAGTTAGGAGTTTGTAGGAACAAATACGAAAGCTACGCGGTTGATGTCGAGCTCTAAGTGCTAGTGATTACATCTTCTTTACATACTCGTAGTATAAATGTACGCGGTTGATGTCGAGCTCTAAGTGCTAGTGATTACATCTTCTTTACATACTCGTAGTATAAATGTACGCGATTGATGTCGAGCTCTAAGTGCTAGTGATTACATCTTCTTTACATACTCGTAGTATAAATGTACGCGGTTGACGTCGAGCTGTAAGTACTAGTGATTACATCTTCTTTACATACTCGTAGTATAAATGTACGCGATTGATGTCGAGCTCTAAGTGCTAGTGATTACATCTTCTTTACATACTCGTAGTATAAATGTACGCGTTTGACGTCGAGCTGTAAGTGCTAGTGATTACATCTTCTTTACATACTCGTAGTATAAATGTACGCGGTTGACGTCGAGCTGTAAGTGCTAGTGATTACATCTTCTTTACATACTCGTAGTATAAATGTACGCGGTTGACAACCAGCTCTAAGTGGTAGTGATTACATCTTCTTTACATATGAGTAGTATAAATTAAAGTCGCCTCCCGCGTTTGTACGCTTAAATCTTTTAAACTACGCAATGGATTTAAACCAGTTTTCATTAATAGACGGAGTGATTCAAGAGGAAGATTTATCGCGGGCGAAGCCGCTGGAAAAGCTAGTGATTAATAAAACATTTATCATCCATAATATCAGCTAAACTATGGGTTCGTGTTAATTGTCCATACGGTTGGTTCTAAGATCTTCATACAGAAATGAAAAGCGCTCCGATTCTACTCTAAATCTCACAGAGGAAAGCTGCGAGTTGATTTTGCAGACTTCAGATAAACGAACTCCACCGCTTTATTACTAAGGTATTAACACGTAACTGCCATGTCGGAATATGTGTCCGACACTTTTTGTTCCATTCAGGGCTTGTCGGACTATATGACCGACAACGCATACAAAATCTGAACATGTCGTTGCTGCCTGGTGCCATGTTTTTGAAATAAATAATGTTTTTATGGAAAAAATAATCTATTAAAAGTGAAATAACACTAAGTAAATTTTTTGACTTTCTTTGATTTTAGCCATGGCAGTTAACGTGTTAAGAATGCTATAAAAGGGAACAAAAAAGGGGCTCAATGGTCATTGCTAGAGATCCTGGCTCTGCCTAATAGGCATTAGGCAGAGCCAGTTTACGAACCTCGAAGACCTATAAACTTTAATTAGTATAATAGACATCGTAGCCTTTTCTTTTTTTTTTTTTTTCAGGATGGGAAATCATCAAATGACTTCTCCCGCTCTGGGCGGAGCGGGAGGGCGAGTCAGACTTTTACTGACTAAAACCCACCCGTGTTCCATCAGTTGCCCATGTGCCAGGGTCACGGTATCTCTTTCGAACAATCACGCGACCCCGGCAGTCACGTCATCACGTCATCGTAGCCTATTCAGCTGTTGCTTTTAATAAATTGATAACGATTCTTTTCCTGACCTCAGGAAGAGTAGCAAACTCACACCATTATGGAAATCAGGTAATAAAAATGGCGTTTCTAATTTTAGCCCTATTTCTATCTTACCTCTATTTAGCAAAATATGTGAAAATTTATTACTCAAGCAGTTACTAAGACATTTTAATTTAAATAGCCTCTTTCATAATGAGCAATATGACTTTACAAAAGGTCGTTCAAATACAGATGCGTGTATTGCTCTCTAGAAACAGATTTTTAACGAATGGGAGAACTCGCAAAATGCTATCGGAGTTTTCTGTGATCTCTCCAAATCCTTTAATTGCCAGCACCATGACACGCATTTGCGTAAACTGCGTCATTACGGTGTCCATAACGAAGCCTTAAACGTAAGAAATTCTTATTTAAATAATAGGTTCCAATGTGTAAAAATTAATTTTCCTCTACAAATTATAGACAAAATTCATTTATAGTGCGTGCAAGTAACAACTTCAATAACATGTGCAAACAGCATGATTTCGACCCTTTCGTAACAAGTGTGTCCTCGGCCAGAAAGTGCCTGAGCCTTGGCTTTTTTAATTAAGATTTAGTATGTCCTGGTTTTAATTTTGTATATAATGTGAATTTAGTTTAAGCTTGAATGTTTTACTATTTTCTTTTTCTTTCTCTTTTGGTAACTGTGTTGTGCTGTTCATACTCTTTCTTTCTTTCCAATCTGTTTCTATTAAGTGATGGCTTGTAATTGGCTGTCAGTCTCACACACTATTTTGTATTCTGTCTGTTTTATCTGTAAAGCAACCAAACTTATTAAATAAATAATGTAAAACTTCTTTGCATCAATGTGACGTCACAAGCCCGCTTGTTGCGCGCGGTTGCAGCTCGTTATCATGCCGAGTGACGCCGCCGCGCCGCGCCGCGCCGCACGTCCGTCGTGCGGGTATTGTGTGCGCAGGGGCCGACGCGCGGCGCTAGACGGCCTTCTGCGATTGTTATAGCAACAATACTTTGTATTTGTATTTCTATATTTAGTCTAAGTTGTTGGGTCATAGTATCATAACTGATCTGAGATAATATTTAAGCGAGGTCTTTACACTTAGCACCGAACCTAAGGACTTCATTTATAAGGCCGCCAGCTAGCTGCTGGCTTGGCGAGCACACCGGGGGCTCACTGGTTTCAGTCTACCTACGTCTGTGCCAACTGTCCAAGGTTAGCTCAATACTCAATACCCAATTTATATAATTATGTTTTTACTACAGTGCACACCCGTTATGACAGGCCTGTTGGTCTAGTGGTTAGTGACCCTGACTGCTATGCCGGAGGTCGTGGGTTCGATTCCCACCCAGGACAAATCTTTGTGTGATGAGCACGATCATTTGTTCTGTGTCTGGGTGTAATTTGTCTATAATATGTGTATTTAGAAATATATAAGTATGTTTATCAGTTGTCTAGTACCCATAACACAAGCTCTGCTTAGCTTGGGACTAGATGGCGTTGTGTGATAGTTGTGGAATATATATAATTTCATACTTTGTTATAGGTATGTCCAATAACAAAGTATGAAATTATAACGGGTCCCAATCTAGGCACAACTTGTATGTATATATTGGACTTGGTGAGCCTAACAAAACACTAAGATGTTTGCTCCTGCTAGCGTACGATTGTAATTTAGTTCATAACATAAATTAACAAAAGGGTATAGCAGCACCTAATTGCGGAACACACTATTCATCAGAATTTGAATCATTTTGTAGCTTATTTGTCATACTCGTACATTCTTTCATATGTTCGAAAAAATTGTTTGCTTAGCAACGTAAACAACGCGATGAATGTTGTGGAACTGTCAAAATGAAACCGATTCCTACTGACAGTGTAGTACGCAATTACCCCTCAGGTTAAGTATTGAGAATGTGCCCCCAAAGCCAAATGTAACGAATATGCCATTGTTAAGTACGCTGCTCAGTTGCATTACTACTACATTTTAGTAAGTTCTAAGAGAGTGACTACGTAAAAAAAAATCTTGAACACCGATTGATATACCCTTCTCGCCCTTGTGTATTTTTTAGATGTGAGAAGGGTACATCAATCGGTGTTCAAGAAGTGTGTCGCGAGGTATACAGGCAAAGTATGTATTGTCTTGAATAAAAATACACTTGGATCAACTCAATGCCCAAACTCTTACGGGGTTAGCAAAGTGAATGGAGAATAACTTTTTCGTATTATTTATTATTTTTATTATGAAATATATCACTTAAAACTTATATGTGTAGTGTCACAAATAGGGTCCTGACAACATTTTTTTTTAGTATGTTGCAGGCATTCTATTTCGATGAAACTTGTTAATCAGTAAAATCAACACACTAAGTGCTATTTTGCGTATTTTTTTTAAAGTGGTCACTCTCTTAGAACTTACTAATAATAGCCAAAAAAAACATTAATTCAGTTAAAATAGTTATTTGTCATACAAGAGTGCAAAGTTGCTTTTTAACCGCGTGCTCAATTTTGATGACCGAGCAAGCGAAGGAATCTAAAATTGAATCACGAGCGCAGCGAGTGATTCAAAAATTAGAATCCTGAGCATTAGCGAGGGAATCAAACGAGCACGAGGTGAAAAATCTTTGCACTCGAGTGCAACACGTAACTTTTCATCCCACCTCAGCGAGGAAATGACTAAATGCAAAAAAAGCAAAATCACAAGATACTTTTATTTCAGTTTAGGTATTAATATTTATTAGGTACTACATTATGATAGGTAAGTATTACAGAATTATCTTTAAATTATTTCAAATAATACTTAGGTATAATTAAGAAAAATTTAAAGTAAAGTTGCTACAGCTGCCTAAGTAGAGTGTAATATTTTTGTTAGTGACGTGAAAAGAAAATGGGGCGCGCAAAGTAAATTAAAAAAAGTACACCAATAAGGTTCCGAGTCTGAGTTTTTAACAAATTAGAAAAAGGTTGTATGATAAATTCGGCACCATGGAGGTAGAAGTAAATAGGTTTAATGATGTTTTGAATTTACAAACTTAGTGCACACGATGTTCTAAATTCAATTTACTTTATCCTCTAGAGAACAAAAACGGCTTTTCCACTCAGATATTGAAGATTAAAAATACTCTTTCCTCGGTGAGGTGGAATGAAAAGTTACGTGTTGCACTCGAGTGCAAAGATTTTTCACCTCGTGCTCTTTTGATTTCCTCGCTAACGCTCAGGATTCTAATTTTGAATCACTCGCTGCGCTCGTGATTCAATTTTAGATTCCTTCGCTTGCTCGGTCATCAAAATTGAGCACGCGGTTAAAAAGCAACTTTGCACTCTTGTATGACAAATAACTATTTTAACTGAATTAATGTTTTTTTTGGCTATTATTAGTAAGTTCTAAGAGAGTGACCACTTTAAAAAAAATACGCAAAATAGCACTTAGTGTGTTGATTTTACTGATTAACAAGTTTCATCGAAATAGAATGCCTGCAACATACTAAAAAAAAATGTTGTCAGGACCCTATTTGTGACTACTGATTCAATTTTAGAATCCTTCGCTTGCTCGGTCATCAAAATTGAACACGCGGTTAAAAAGCAACTTTGCACTCTTGTATAACAAATAACTATTATTCTTAGCAAAATAAGTAAGATCGATATACGTAATATTTGTCATAATGTTGTCTACAGTTTGGCTTTGGAATCAAATTCCTCTGTTAGTTTTAAAGAACATAAGTTTAAAAAAATGTCTGTTATTAGGACATTTTTCAAGGTTACTCAAAGACAGTAAGAGCTAGGCAGTCAAAAACTACATAAATAGTAATGCAAATGAGCAGCGTACTTAACAATGGCATATTCATTACATTTGGCTCTGGGGGCACCTTCTCAGTACTTAACCTGATATACCCTTTGCAAATGTGATCTTAGATGGTAGGTTTTACAAAGACATGATAACTGTGGACCCTGTCGGGCACTTTGTAGTGGCCGACAGGGTCCACAGTTATTTTGATGACCGAGCAAGCGAAGGATTCTAAAATTGAATCACGAGCGCAGCGAGTGATTCAAAATTAGAATCCTGAGCGTTAGCGAGGGAATCAAAAGAGCACGAGGTGAAAAATCTTTACACTCGAGTGCAACACGTAACTTTTCATTCCACCTCAGCGAGGAAAGAGTATTTTTAATCTTCAATATCTGAGTGGAAAAGCCGTTTTTATTCTCTAGAGGATAAAGTAAATTGAATTTAGAACATCGTGTGCACTAAGTTTGTAAATTCAAAACATCATTAAACCTATTTACTTCTACCTCCATGGTGCCGAATTTATCATACAACCTTTTTCTAATTTGTTAAAAACTCAGACTCGGAACCTTATTGGTGTACTTTTTTTAATTTACTTTGCGCGCCCCATTTTCTTTTCACGTCAATAACAAAAATATTACACTCTACTTAGGCAGCTGTAGCAACTTTACTTTAAATTTTTCTTAATTATACCTAAGTATTATTTGAAATAATTTAAAGATAATTCTGTAATACTTACCTATCATAATGTAGTACCTAATAAATATTAATACCTAAACTGAAATAAAAGTATCTTGTGATTTTGCTTTTTTTTGCATTTAGTCATTTCCTCGCTGAGGTGGGATGAAAAGTTACGTGTTGCACTCGAGTGCAAAGATTTTTCACCTCGTGCTCTTTTGATTCCCTCGCTAATGCTCAGGATTCTAATTTTTGAATCACTCGCTGCGCTCGTGATTCAATTTTAGAATAACTATTACAAATAACTATTTTAACTGAATTAATGTTTTTTTTGGCTATTATTAGCAAGTTCTAAGAGAGTGACCACTTTAAAAAAAATACACAAAATAGCACTTAGTGTGTTGATTTTACTGATTAACAAGTTTCATCGAAATAGAATACCTGCAACATACTAAAAAAAAAATGTTGTCAGGACCCTATTTGTGACACTACACATATAAGTTTTAAGTGATATGTTTCATAATAAAAATAATAAATAATACGAAAAAGTTATTCTCCATTCACTTTGCTAACCCCGTAAGAGTTTGGGCATTGAGTTGATCCAAGTGTATTTTTATTCAAGACAATACATACTTTGCCTGTATACCTCGCGACACACTTCTTGAACACCGATTGATGTACCCTTCTCACATCTTAAAAAATACACAAGGGCGAGAAGGGTATATCAATCGGTGTTCAAGATTTTTTTTTACGTAGTCACTCTCTTAGAACTTACTAAAATGTAGTAGTAATGCAACTGAGCAGCGTACTTAACAATGGCATATTCGTTACATTTGGCTTTGGGGGCACATTCTCAATACTTAACCTGAGGGGTAATTGCGTACTACACTGTCAGTAGGAATCGGTTTCATTTTGACAGTTCCACAACATTCATCGCGTTGTTTACGTTGCTAAGCAAACAATTTTTTCGAACATATGAAAGAATGTACGAGTATGACAAATAAGCTACAAAATGATTCAAATTCTGATGAATAGTGTGTTCCGCAATTAGGTGCTGCTATACCCTTTTGTTAATTTATGTTATGAACTAAATTACAATCATACGCTAGCAGGAGCAAACATCTTAGTGTTTTGTTAGGCTCACCAAGTCCAATATATACATACAAGTTGTGCCTAGATTGGGACCCGTTATAATTTCATACTTTGTTATTGGACATACCTATAACAAAGTATGAAATTATATCTGTGCCTCCTGTGATAAGTGATACAAGTCAAAAAACGTCATTTTACAGGACAGCAAAAATAAGATTTAAAAAAATCTAGTTCGTTAATTAAATGGGCTAGGTAAAATATCAGTGCACTCTTTTGTAGAACAAAACATTTTCTTTCTCTATATAATTTAGATTTTTTGATAGATATTTAATTTTGGAAGTAATTCATGAAAAACCTGCGACTTGTAACTTTTACTTAGTTTTTATGTGCTAAAATTAAGTTATTAATGATACTTGTACAGTTATATTACGTTGCACCAAGCTTGCACCAATAAATTGTCTTAGTGTAAACTGATGTACATCAAGTTAAAACGTCTAATAACTCATTAGAATAATGATTCTAGCAAAATGTGCTAAAACAAAAGATGAAGATATAACCCTTAAGATTTATTTTTTTTACTTATCAGTCACCTCTTTACATATTTTAGTTGAACTGTATCAATTTACTAAAATCCTAGTCTTTCAGAAGATATGTTAAATGATGTAAGTCAAGAATTTACGTACAAAGTTGCACGTTGGTAATTTTCTTTTAGTAGAGAAGTCGAAGTTCCGGATTTCTAGACGAACAGAAATTGTGTTATACTTTGTGTGTAAGACTTATTAGATAGAAACTAGAATTTATATCTAAACTAGCTTTTGCCAGCGGCTTCGCCCGCGTGTAGGTCGGAAAACATCCTGCGAGAACGTACTACCGCGATAAAAAGTAGCCTATGTGTTAATCCAGGTTATAAACTAACTGTGTGCAAAATTTCATCCAAATTCCTTCAGTAGTTTTTGCATGAAAGAGTAACAAACATCCACACATCCATACATCCATACATACAAACTTTCGCATTTATAATATTAGTGGGATGGAGGTAGTCTAGAAAATCAAGTACATACACCCGTGAAATGATTCCAAAAAAAAAAAAACAGTTCGTCAGCATCATCATTACAGCCGAAAGGCGTCCACTGCTGGACATAGGGCACCCTCAATTTGTAGGGGTTTGCCATAATCGCCATGCTTGATCGCAGTATAGTGGTAAAATGCATAGAGAACGCTGCTCCCCATTCTTTAGTAAGTCTCTCAGTAGCTTCTTATGATACCTACCGGATGAAATGAGCCTAATAATATAGCTAGTAACTGTATCAGTAGTTTTTTTAATAGTACCTAATAGTAATGTTACAAGCCATAGAGCAGCTGTCAGCAGAAATCTGAGCGTGAAACTAAGTATAAACGCAACATTAGACCATAATTTAATAGTCACTGCCGCTGCTGTGAACTTCGAAACGGGTATGTGTTAAATTAGTTATTGAATTCACACTTTATTGATTTTGCACATATTCTTCAATTCCGCAACCAAGATTTCACAATTACACTACTCGTGTATGTTCGGCTGAATAGTTTTGTTTGTTCAATTGAAATAATTGATAATTTCATTTGGGTAGACACAATCCAGGATATATCCTTTAGTCACTTTGTTAGGAGGAATGTTTTCGTATATCATGGATTAGATTTCTATGATCTGAATGGCTGGTTACAAGGGATTTGTGGTCATTTAGCTGCTTCGCCGATTGACAGATATATGTCGTAATCCGGTCCATCGATCTGTGAGCTTAAGCTCGGTTATGTTGCTGTTGCTAACTTAATTGTATTAGATTTATTTTTCCCCTATGACACTGATTTACATTCTATGATTACTATAACTCATACACTGATTTGTAACTTGTAAAATATTAGGAAATTTGTATTTTTGCCTTTGCAATGTTTGTAAGTATGTGGGCACCATGTATCTATCATAATAATTAATTTATCTCTCTTTGCTTCTTTTTAAATTTTCACCTGTTGTGGTATGGTAATTTTATTTTAGGTGCATTGTCTTCACATATAATTATATAAATCATCATCATCATCTTCATTTCAGCCGAAAGACGTCCACTGCTGGACATAGGCCTCCCCCAAGCACCGCCACCTCGACCTGTTCTGTGCCTCTCGCATCCAACGTATTCCTGCGGCCTTCACCAGGTCATCGGTCCATCTTGTGGGAGGCCTTCCAACGCTACGTCTTCCAGTACGCGGTCGCCACTCCAGAACCTTCCGACCCCATCGGCCATCTGTTCTGCGAGCAATGTGCCCTGCCCACTGCCACTTAAGTTTGGCAATTCTTCGGGCTATGTCGGTAACCTTGGTTTTCCTACGGATCTCATCATTTCTGATTCGATCACGTAGGGAAACTCCAAGCATAGCCCTCTCCATTGCTCTTTGGGTGACTTTGAGCCTTCTTATGAGGCCCATTGTGAGCGACCACGTCTCAGTACCATATGTCATCACTGGCAACACACACTGGTGAAAGACTTTTGTCTTGAGACACTGCGATAATTGGGACGAGAATATACCGCGTAGCTTCCCGAACGCTGCCCAGCCGAGTCGGATTCGACGATTGACCTCTTTCTCGAAGTTGGACCTGCCTAACTGGACAGTCTGTCCTAGGTAACTACACATATTCGTCCACAACTTCGAGTGTAGCGCTTCCGATCTTCATTGGAGTGGGTATCACATGAGCATTGGACATGACCTTTGTCTTGTCCATGTTCATCCTAAGACCCACTCTTTCGAAAGCTCTACTAAGGTCATCGAGCATTGTACTGAGGTCCTCCATAATCTCAGCCATGACTACTATATCGTCGGCAAATCGAAGGTGAGTGATGTACTCGCCATTGATGTTGATGCCAGCCCCTTTCCAGTCATTATATAAATATTGTATACAAATATTGAAAACATTTTAAAAGAGTAACGGTGGAGTTTCTTGCCCATTCTTCTCCATACGAATCTACCTTTTGGAAGGGGCAACTAGAATCAATTCTATTTTCATATAACTGTAGACGTTCAAAAGTGCCTTTTTGGGCCTATTTGAAATAAATGCTTTGACTTTGACTTTGACTTCGCACCTCCGATTACCCCCTCGAACCCCCGCAACCTGCACTTGTATCACTTAGCACATTTATTATTTTGTACCATGTTTTTACAATTGGTTGGAATTTTAGATACAACTACATTTATATCTGTTTACACATAAAAACAGATTTGTGTAGAATGATTTAAGTCAAGCTGTATCACTCGTCACAAAAAAGAGCATACCTTACATTCAGATTTGTAGATACATGTCGATTTGTATCCTAGAGGCATATCGGAAGAATTAGTTTAAAGGGATATTACTCTAGTCACATCAAAATTCACGATAAATGAACTGAAAAATAAAATGTGAAGTTAAATACAATAGCATTTAAATCACGAAGCACGAAAAATTGTGTGTTAAGTGACCGGTTTTGGGGTTACATCTTGACAAATATCGATTGTAACGAATTTTTTGCCAAAATCCCTATAGTTATATCACTTTGCACAAAATTATCTCCGAAACTATAGCAGATAGAAGAACGTGAGTTAGACCAAAAAAGACGTATTTTTTTTTTTGATAATGCTCATGTGAAAATCACAAAAAGGGTACAACTCGAGTTATATCACTTATCACAGGAGGCACAGATATATATTCCACAACTATCACACAACGCCATCTAGTCCCAAGCTAAGCAGAGCTTGTGTTATGGGTACTAGACAACTGATAAACATACTTATATATTTCTAAATACACATATTATAGATAAATTACACCCAGACACAGAACAAATGATCGTGCTCATCACACAAAGATTTGTCCTGGGTGGGAATCGAACCCACGACCTCCAGCATAGCAGTCAGGGTCACTAACCACTAGACCAACAGACCTGTCATAACGGGTGTGCACTGTAGTAAAAACATAATTATATAAATTGGGTATTGAGTATTGAGCTAACCTTGGACAGTTGGCACAGACGTAGGTAGACTGAAACCAGTGAGCCCCCGGTGTGCTCGCCAAGCCAGCAGCTAGCTGGCGGCCTTATAAATGAAGTCCTTAGGTTCGGTGCTAAGTGTAAAGACCTCGCTTAAATATTATCTCAGATCAGTTATGATACTATGACCCAACAACTTAGACTAAATATAGAAATACAAATACAAAGTATTGTTGCTATAACAATCGCAGAAGGCCGCACAGTGGAACGAATGTATGGGAGCGGTTGGACGTAGACATGTCCGAAAAATAAGAGTAAAATTATGACAAACTAATGATGCCATCTTATTCGATTACTTAATGCCTTCATAAATTGTGGTGATGAATTTCTTCATAACTCCCATATTTCGGGAGTAATTTGAGAAAATGTGAAATTTTACTATGAAAATGAGTGTATCGAGCTCTCTCCCTCCTGATTCCGGGCTTGTTTCAAGTAGCGGTCTCTAATATCGTAATGCTATTACTAAGAGCTATATTTAATACTAAGACACATAGTGCGCCAAATGTGCACTTTCTGGGATAAAAGGAAATGAAAATTTAAAAAAAAAACGTTTTTTCCCCATTTGTATTTACTTTAAACCGCAGACAGACTTATTAAGAGGTCTATAAATATATTATATATATACAGAAATATATATTAACAAAAATATTCACAAGAACTGATGAGAGTATGACTTTTAAGTAAGTTGATAATAAATTACCTAGTTTCATTAAAAGTACAATAAATAATTAAGATGTAAGCTCTAATTTACTAAGTTACACATTTTAAAACAATAACATCATTTAATTATCTTCGTCATCATCATCATCATCAATTAATTCAAATTCAGAATCGATGTCCGCTAAATCATTTATGTTAACAAATTCGATATCACTTTTCTCAGAATCCGTAAGCTCATAAAATTCCTTAAAAGAAGATTTTTTTACAAACTTATTTCCTTTTGGACGGATACTTGTAACAAGTGGATCAGAAGACAGTAAAAGATTGTGCATAATATCTTCATTGCATGAGATACTGCTATGCTTTCGAGAATGCCCCTCTCTATATTTTCTAAAATCTTTATTTCTAGCCTCAGATGCCTCTTCGGATAGAAAACCAATGGGCACAATTGACATGTTCTGAACTATGTCTGGCCCATGCATTAAAATTTTATGAAGTGAAGAAGGCATATAATACCATGGGTATAACTCCACGTAAAGCTTAGCAGTATCAAAGCAGAACTCTCGGAATTTAGTTACGTTGATCTTCTCTCCTGATGAAATACACTGCAAGATCACACAGATTTTTCTTAAAAGCATAGCATCTATTCCGGTCAGTTCAGCAGATTTAGTGTAGTTTTCAAAAAATCTCCTTGCCGAGTTGCCATTGTTGGTGGATCCACTGCCTTGTTTCACAACATCGAGAAGTAAGCCCGTTTCTCTTCTTACAGCCTCTTGAACTCTTTTCTTCCTGTCATCAACTTGCCTTTTTGCTATATCACCCCTTACTTGCCATGATTTTATGTCTAATTTGTAGGAAATGTGTAATAAGCATTCCATTGAGCGAATCCAAGCGTGAAGGGTGCTTAAGCTATATTTATACATGTCCTCGTTTGCGTGTTTATCTTTGATTAACTCTAAATTATTCATTTCTTTAGGACAAGCCTTGCATATGTCACACACTGAAGCTGCTGTATTGGATATAATGGAATGAATTTTACCATCAATCATTGTCAACAGCAGTTGGTGTTTGACACTAATTCCATCAGTGATGGTGGATGGAGTTAAGGCTTCAATCTCTGCTTCGATTTCAGCCATCTCTCTCTGCACATTTTCTTTGGTTTCCTTTATAAACTTAAACAATATTGGCCGGCAAAATGAAGTGGAAGATGGTCGCTCGTTTTCCCAAATTGTTACACCTTTTGAGACGAGCCGCAGTGGTACAAGACTAATCATAAAATTACTAGCAAGATCGATTTGCTCATCTTCACTCGTCCTTTGATGATAAATGCTTTGGCTAGATGATCCGTCAAAACCCCATTTGCTGGTCAATACGAGCTGTTGATTGGGATCAACAGGGGTTTCTAACGACCTAATAAGTCTTCTTGAGGTTAAATCCATCAAGGCTTGTAATTTGATTTTTGCAGAGCTCTCTGTAACTGTGAGATCTTCTTTGGCCGGATAGCACTTAATTTTTTCTTTAACCAACATGTAGTAACTCGGGTATTGAAGAGCTCCTTCTTGAGTGTTGAAATCCCGAAGAGTGTTATAGCGCCATTTCGATAAGTTCATCGATACATAAAGAGCCAATGCCTTCAAAGGGGATATTTCCCGTACCTGAATTGATTTACCTTCAATGAAGGCTTTGATTTTTGAGGCCTCTTCTGGATTCTCCGTCAAGTATTTCATAACATAAGCTGTATCGCTTTGTCCTGCCTTTTGAAGCGCCCTTTCAGCCGAAAACATAATTTCAGCGCTGCTACTGCTGCATGAAAGACTATCTTCAGTGCGTCTTCTTTTTTGCCGGTTACTAAGGTCCTCAAAAGATTTACGAGGACTAGGATGTGTACAAGTTGAAGCATCAGATTTAGCAGGAGAAATTATGGGCTCGATGACGTCACTTATATTTTCTGTAGAAGGTTCCATATTTTCATTCTGTAATTCCGGCCATTGAATTGCAGCCTGTAGCCAAATCTCATGTTTCTTCCGAAACTTATCTGTGCTTCTTCCAGACTGTGTCCATTTTGCATAAATGCGGTAGCAAAATCGACGACACCAGTCTTTTAAACTTGTTTCAGCACTTTCACATAACTGAACACAACTGTTATCTTTTAAAACACTGAACAAATAGTTAAAGTCGCGTAAATCTTTATGTGCGCGTGCGCATAAAGCAACGTGAATATCAAGATTTGTATTAAAATTTGGAAAATACATTGCGAGATTAGCTTGGATACAACGAGGTGTAAATCAACACTGATTTTAAAGTTACTAATAGTGACCTATTTATATAAAATCCAGGTATCCCAGGTATCCTTTGTTAAATATTGCAAGGTAATTAGTTATTGTGATAATTAGTAAATGATGCATGCTAAATTAGTGTATTAAGAGCCATTTAGTAATTAAATAATAGCAATGTTCTTATCAGTAATCATTAGTGCATCAGTTTTATATGTAAACCTTAAGTCCCTAATTATATATCCTAATTAGCTTATATCTTCTCTAATTGGCTGCTCAGAAATGTTATTTTAATAAGGTAAACCTTTAGAAAAACGGTTTTAATCAACAAAATAAACAAAAAATAAAAAAATTGTGTTATAAAATAAACATCACTCTTTATCCCAGAAAGTGCACATTTGGCGCACTATGTGTCTTAGTATTAAATATAGCTCTTAGTATTAGCATTATGATATTAGAGACCGCTACTTGAAACAAGCCCGGAATCAGGAGGGAGAGAGCTCGATACACTCATTTTCATAGTAAAATTTCACATTTTCTCAAATTACTCCCGAAATATGGGAGTTATGAAGAAATTCATCACCACAAGTTATGAAGGCATTAAGTAATCGAATAAGATGGCATCATTAGTTTGGCATAATTTTACTCTTTTTTTTCGGACATGTCTACGTCCAACCGCTCCCATACATTCGTTCCACTGTGGGCCGTCTAGCGCCGCGCGTCGGCCCCTGCGCACACAATACCCGCACGACGGACGTGCGGCGCGGCGCGGCGCGGCGGCGTCACTCGGCATGATAACGAGCCGCAACCGCGCGCAACAAGCGGGCTTGTGACGTCACATTGATGCAAAGAAGTTTTACATTATTTATTTAATAAGTTTGGTTGCTTTACAGATAAAACAGACAGAATACAAAATAGTGTGTGAGACTGACAGCCAATTACAAGCCATCACTTAATAGAAACAGATTGGAAAGAAAGAAAGAGTATGAACAGCACAACACAGTTACCAAAAGAGATAGAAAAAAAATAGTAAAACATTCAAGCTTAAACTAAATTCACATTATGTACAAAATTAAAACCAGGACATACTAAATCTTAATTAAAAAAGCCAAGGCTCAGGCACTTTCTGGCCGAGGACACACTTGTTACGAAAGGGTCGAAATCATGCTGTTTGCACATGTTATTGAAGTTGTTACTTGCACGCACTATAAATGAATTTTGTCTATAATTTGTAGAGGAAAATTAATTTTTACACATTGGAACCTATTATTTAAATAAGAATTTCTTACGTTTAAGGCTTCGTTATGGACACCGTAATGACGCAGTTTACGCAAATGCGTGTCATGGTGCTGGCAATTAAAGGATTTGGAGAGATCACAGAAAACTCCGATAGCATTTTGCGAGTTCTCCCAATCGTTAAAAATCTGTTTCTAGAGAGCAATACACGCATCTGTATTTGAACGACCTTTTGTAAAGTCATATTGCTCATTATGAAAGAGGCTATTTAAATTAAAATGTCTTAGTAACTGCTTGAGTAATAAATTTTCACATATTTTTGCACTCGAGTGCAACACGTAACATTTCATCCCACCTCAGCGAGGAAATGACTAAATGCAAAAAAAGCAAAATCACAAGATACTTTTATTTCAGTTTAGGTATTAATATTTATTAGGTACTACATTATGATAGGTAAGTATTACAGAATTATCTTTAAATTATTTCAAATAATACTTAGGTATAATTAAGAAAAAATTAAAGTAAAGTTGCTACAGCTGCCTAAGTACAGTGTAATATTTTTGTTAGTGACGTGAAAAGAAAATGGGGCGCGCAAAGTAAATTAAAAAAAGTACACCAATAAGGTTCCGAGTCTGAGTTTTTAACAAATTAGAAAAAGGTTGTATGATAAATTCGGCACCATGGAGGTAGAAGTAAATAGGTTTAATGATGTTTTGAATTTACAAACTTAGTGCACACGATGTTCTAAATTCAATTTAATTTATCCTCTAGAGAATAAAAACGGCTTTTCCACTCAGATATTGAAGATTAAAAATACTCTTTCCTCGCTGAGGTGGAATGAAAAGTTACGTGTTGCTCTCGAGTGCAAAGATTTTTCACCTCGTGCTCTTTTGATTCCCTCGCTAACGCTCAGGATTCTAATTTTGAATCACTCGCTGCGCTCGTGATTCAATTTTAGAATCCTTCGCTTGCTCGGTCATCAAAATTGAACACGCGGTTAAAAAGCAACTTTGCACTCTTGTATAACAAATAACTATTATTCTTAGCAAAATAAGTAAGATCGATATACGTAATATTTGTCATAATGTTGTCTACAGTTTGGCTTTGGAATCACATTCCTCTGTTAGTTTTAGAGAACATAAGTTTAAAAAAATGTCTGTTATTAGGACATTTTTCAAGGTTAGTCAAAGACAGTAAGAGCTAGGCAGTCAAAAACTACATAAATAGTAATGCAAATGAGCAGCGTACTTAACAATGGCATATTCATTACATTTGGCTCTGGGGGCACCTTCTCAGTACTTAACCTGATATACCCTTTGCAAATGTGATCTTAGATGGTAGGTTTTACAAAGACATGATAACTGTGGACCCTGTCGGCCACTACAAAGTGCCCGACAGGGTCCACAATGGTCATGTCTGTAGGAGAGAGGAAAAGGGCTTTCATTTGACTAGATATTCTGTTATTATATTGTATTATGCTAGTTTCGGCCCGCGAAACTAGCATAATACAATATAATCGCTAAATGTCACTTTGAAATGCCTGCTCGTGCAATCTGAGCAAAAAAAAAAACTATTCGGTTTTTTTTTCTAAGTCGTGAGTTTTTCTTTTCGCTCGGCTCTTTAATGTCCTAGCAGGATGTTATAGGATTCAGATTCACAATTAATTATTTGCAAAAACGTGTGTAGATCATATATGAACATGGTATGATGCTTATTATAGTTGTCAATTTTATCACTACTATTTAATTAAGGTCCGGAATTGATCTGATGATGGAGCCGAAATACAGTCGAGGGAACTCCTCAACAATTTAGTTACAGCAATTACCCGTTGTTTGAACTTAATTCATTTCTATTGATGAGAAAGCCCACATAAGGCTTATAAGTACCATTACAGGTGTGATGATGGAGACCATAGACAGACAGTTAAGGGAATTCCTCAACGATTTACAGCAGTAGTAAAGTATTTAATTTCACCTGGCGAGTAGTCTTGTGTAGTTCGCGAACGAACTAGGTCGTAAGAGCGCTCCCATAGATGAACTACGCGAACTAGTTCCCTCATTCCCCGATCCGCAGTTCGTTAACTTTTTTTTGCAAGAAATAAAGTATATTGAAGTCTGAGAAGAATATTCAACAGTATTAAAAAAAAATAGTATTTTATTAATTTAGTGTTTTAACTACATATTTTTAGAGCTTCTCGCACAACTTATTAATTTATAATCTTTGTAACCGACTTCAAAAAAAGGAGGAGGTTATCAATTTGACTGTATTTTAATTTTTTTTATGTTTCTTACCTCATAACTTTTGACTGGGTGAACCGATTTTGATGATTTTTTTTTTAAAACGCCTCACCACAATTATATCTAAAATTAAAATAAATGAGGAGCTCAGTTTTATTAAAATAATATGTAGTTCCTCTATTTCTAGCCTCCTGCCACTGTGCATTTATTACTGAAAAAACTCTTTCTGTAAATGCTGAGGTGGTGGGAACAGAAAGTAGATATGAGACAATTTAAGTAATATTTTAAAATTCTTCCGAGGTGTTTACTAATAAATAACTCCACTTTTGGCCACTACTCATTACAAGAAAATCTTTGTCTTCTGATACTTTTTCATAAATTACTTCGAAATTTGTTTAAGTATTCTGAATATAAATCATCCATACCAATATAGAGTCTATACAAATTTAGTTTATCTATAATTTTCTCAAAATGATCAAATGTGACCAAAGACTTTAATGAATGACAAACAGCTAATTAAAGAAAGCCGAGTCACAATTTCTCTAAATATAAATTAGCCTTATAATAAAAATTATGATGTTATTATTAATAGTTCATTTAGATGCTGAAAACAGCATGTTAACCGACTTCAAAAAAATTAGTATTTTTATGTTTGTTACCTCATAACTTTTGACTGGGTGAACCGATTTTGATGATTCTTTTTTTATTTGAAAGTTGGTGCTTCCCAAATGGCGGGACTATTTGGGAAGCACGTAGTACCACCTACCCACTTTACTTTGGTTCCATTTGGGCAATGAGGTCCATGTGAGAACCATGTAACTCTTTAATTTGCATTAAGTATTTGCTGCGACAAATGAACGAATAACGCGATTAGATTAGTGCGGGATATCTACTATAACTAAAAAGTTAAAAAAATTACTACCTACCTACTTCCTAAAAAAAAACACTACAAAGTGAAAAATAATTTTAATTTCGAAAGTCGGTGTCTTAGGATCTGTATTTAAGGTGTTTTTCCACCGACTTCCGAAAATAAAGTTATTTTTCACTTTGTAGTGTTTTTTTTAGGAAGTCGGTTGTTTTAATTTTTTTTTTAACAGTTTAGTTGGCAACCCTACTTATGCATCGCTTTTGCATTATATCTCTATATATAATGCCATATCTCTATTAGAGGAGTTGCCCCATAAGATAATGCCATATCTGAGGACAGATTCAACAAGTCCATAATAAACCGAGAGTAAAACATTAGTGTTCATGGATGGAGCAATTTGGTACAGAGCATATGATTGACTTCTGATTTTTTACATAGTTTGTCAATTATTATGTTCTTTCCAATTCAGTTTACTGTCAATAATTTAACCGACAACGGGCATTATTCACTTCATTTAGAGTGTAATTATCATGAATCAAATTTACATTTAATGGATTCCGCAATCTTTATTTATTGAGGGAACAAATATACAATAATACAGAAGGTTAACAACATTTTTAGTAGTAATGTTGCAGTCCACTGCCATTATCCGCAGGGGGTAATTATTCAGCCTAATTTTAATTCCATTCTAATGCCAATACGATTCCAATGTTAATTTTGTATACATGTAATTCGGTACTATTGAAAACAATAGTGTCAACATTAGAACAACAACAACGCCCGATTTCGATTCTACTTAGTTCTCCAAAACGGACACCTAATTTAAAAACACATTTTGGCGCTAGCATCGAACTCAAGAATACGAAAAGTCAAAATTCCAATGTCAATCGATTCGAATTAAAATCAAGAGCAAGCACCCAGACATAAACAGACTGACACGTAACCCTACCCAACTGTAACCCACCGGTCAGAATGAAACTTTGCACATCGATATAACACTAAAAAATATTGAACCCTTGTTTTTTTATTTTTCCGGAATCCACTTTTTAGAGGTAGAAACCACCCCTTATAACCCCTAAGTAGGCTATTACTTACATTACGTCCGCATTAAGCAGAAAAAACTCAATTAGAAAACGATGCCAACAGGCCACGAGAAACGCTAAATCTTTACTACCATTCATATTGAACTCAAAAATGGACGGGAAACTAGCTACACTTATGTATCGAATGACTATGGTACCTTGTATGATATATGGCTTAAAAGTATCAGCACTCACATAGGCGAACCGTTCAAAACTGAGAAGATATGAATGTGTTATCATGAGAGACTTGATCAACCACGCTAGGACTAAAATGAGATAGAAGAAAATGCAACCAATCTTAGACGGGAAAACAATCAAGAACCACAGGATGTGCTACCTGGCACACATTTTCAGACGCTCTGAACCACTCCTGTTACATGCAGCAATGCAGTACAGAGCCAAATCTAAGAAGGTCGGACGACCTATTTACACATGGTATGACAACCTAAAATAGGACATGAAATACTTCGACAAGGAAATCCAGTTTTGGAGGGACACGGCTGGAGACAGAAATAAGATCAAGAAAGCGGCTAGTGATATCTACAAAAAACCAGAAACTGATAGCAGCGAGAACTCAGGAGACGACCATGAAAACAACAACATGGAACATAGCGAAGCCTCGAAATAGAAAAGAGCCAAGCAAACGGTTAACCCCACCAAAAGATGCATCGGTGAAGCGATCAAACCACGCTGAGATCGGTGCTATTCATTTAATTTCATATTCGTTTTTTTTTTGAACTATTAAATATATTAATGTAAATTAATTATAGAATTCTAAAAATCAATGAACAGTGCAGCGTAAGCCAGAGTTCGTACGAAGAGAATTTAGCGCGAACAGAGTACGTGCACGAACCTGACGCACATGAACTGTTCAGAGAACAGGGGGCTTAAAAAAGCCACATTAAGCAATTCCTCTAATTTCCGTCCGTAAAATGGTGACACTAGCGGTGATATTAGCGGAGTCATACTCAATTCAATTCATATCAGAATCATATTTTGTGTAAATGTTGCAGCATATAAATATAAAGACCGTTATTTTACCGGTAATGTAACTGTTGAAATGTTATTTAATTATAATATCCATAAAACGTAATAATTATTTAATTATAATTAATTGTACGCAGATAATACTATAATGCATTGTAAGTTTGTGACCATTTTACGGTTTATAATATGATTCATAATATTTTCCTGTCATGATTCTGCCAAAGTGGCTTTTTTAAGTCCCCAGTTCTCGCCGGGAATCCTACTATATATGCCTTCTACCGAATAAAAACGGCTGCCACGAAGTGGTAATTTGAGTTTAGGAAAAAGAAAGACGTCGGCTGGAGCCATTTCTGGTGAACAAGGTGGTTGCTCGATGGTATTTGTTGAGATTTTGGTAAAAAATTCGTTCACAATGATGGCATTGTGCGAAGGCGCATTATCGTGGTGCAAAAGCCAAGAATTTTCTTTTCACTAATCTCGCCTTTTTTATCTAATTTGCTCTTTTAAACGTGACGTAACTAGATGTTATTTATAAATATGTATTTTTCTACGGACATTATCATGAAAGAATTTCAATTATCAGAGGATTAGGGAGGCGCAGATGCAGCCTAGGGTTTTACTTTATTTGTTGCGATTGATGCTAAGGAATATTTTTAGGGAGGTACCTACATCTCGCAACTGATGACCATGAGGTCCTGGGTTCCATTGCCAGGTCAGCTAAAGTGTTATTGGGTGTTTCCATCAGGAATATCTCAGAAGCAGCCTGGAGCCTGGAAATGTGCCTGGTTCATGGCAGTAGGGTCGGCCCCTACGACAACTACGGTAACAAATGTTTCTCGTAAAAAGTACTCACCACGTCTTACAACTACTCTGCTATGATATGTACTTTATGGTTATTGAGCTTCCCATAGTTCGATGCTCAAGCTCCCATGTCATTTCCATATTCATTGATATTATAGCATTAAAGTAATATATAAATTGTTTTAGTTTGTTTATAAATCTATCTATTATATTTTTGTTCTTCTTAATTGTTTCCATCTTTAATTATTATAATATACTAGCTTTTGCCTGCGGCGTCGCCCGCGTGGAGGTTGGAAATTATCACGCGGGAACATAATACCGGGATAAAAAGTAGCCTATGTCCTTTCTCAGGCCTTGAACTATCTGTGTACCACATTTCATTTAAATCGGTTCCGTAGTTTTAGCAGAAAGCGAGACAGACAGACAGACAGAGTTACTTTTGCATTTATAATATTATAGTGTGGATAGTGTGGATTTTAATTGACATGACTGCGGTACTTACTGAGAGTTTCGGTGCAAGCAGCGTGCACTGCCACCTATGTTCGGATGCGCTTATGGCTAACGTGTGTGTTGTTTGCAGATGGCGGCGCGCGCGACGACCGGCATTCCTCGCTCTCCAGGTGAGTCTCCACTACCCGCGTCACCTCGCAAAGTCTAGCATCGCCCCACTTAACTGCCAAACATTCTACTATGTTCTGGGTTTGTATTTAGTCTTCCAGACCGTATGTCTGCCATGGGGGCCAATCTCGATGGAGAATAGCCGGGAGATATTATAGTACACAAGTGTGTGCGCAGACACCCGGGCGAGTGCCCCGGACACCGGGGCACTCACTTTTCCCTCACTCTCATAATCCAATGGGACGGTACAAGACCAACGGCTTAACGTGCTGTCCGACGCACGGGGCTATCACACCGCCAACTTAACGTGCTGTCCAACGCACGGGGCTATCACACCGCCAACTTAACGTGCTGTCCGACGCACGGGGCTATCACACCGCCAACTTAACGTGCTGTCCGACGCACGGGGATATCACACCGCCAACTTAACGTGCTGTCCGACGCACGGGGCTATCACACCGCCAACTTAACGTGCTATCCGACGCACAGGGCTATCACACCGCCACCTTCTAAACTTATCGTGCTGTCCGACGCACGGGGCTATCACACCGCCACCTTCTAAACTTAACGTGCTGTCCGACGCACGGGGCTATCACACCGCCAACTTCTAAACTTATCGTGCTGTCCGACGCACGGGGCTATCACACCGCCAACTTCTAAACTTAACGTGCTGTCCGACGCACGGGGCTATCACACCGCCAACTTAACGTGCTGTCCGACGCACGGGGCTATCACACCGCCAACTTCTAAACTTATCGTGCTGTCCGACGCACGGGGCTATCACACCGCCAACTTCTAAACTTAACGTGCTGTCCGACGCACGGGGCTATCACACCGCCAACTTCTAAACTTATCGTGCTGTCCGACGCACGGGGCTATCACACCGCCAACTTCTAAACTTAACGTGCTGTCCGACGCACGGGGCTATCACACCGCCAACTTAACGTGCTGTCCGACGCACGGGGCTATCACACCGCCAACTTCTAAACTTAACGTGCTGTCCGACGCACGGGGCTATCACACCGCCAACTTCTAAACTTATCGTGCTGTCCGACGCACGGGGCTATCACACCGCCAACTTCTAAACTTATCGTGCTGTCCGACGCACGGGGCTATCACACCGCCAACTTCTAAACTTATCGTGCTGTCCGACGCACGGGGCTATCACACCGCCAACTTCTAAACTTAACGTGCTGTCCGACGCACGGGGCTATCACACCGCCAACTTCTAAACTTAACGTGCTGTCCGACGCACGGGGCTATCACACCGCCAACTTCTAAACTTAACGTGCTGTCCGACGCACGGGGCTATCACACCGCCAACTTAACGTGCTGTCCGACGCACGGGGCTATCACACCGCCAACTTCTAAACTTAACGTGCTGTCCGACGCACGGGGCTATCACACCGCCAACTTCTAAACTTAACGTGCTGTCCGACGCACGGGGCTATCACACCGCCAACTTAACGTGCTGTCCGACGCACGGGGCTATCACACCGCCAACTTCTAAACTTCGAGCTGTGTGTTACTAAGAAATTTCTAACGGAAAAACCCGATAAGCACTTTACCCGATCTGGGAATCGCACCCGGTACCCCACGCTCAGCGGTCGCACTTGCGCCTACGCAACAGGTTATACATTTAGTAATTACAAAGCATGACGGTCTGTAATTACTAAATGAATAACCATGTGAATTTGAGGAAACCAGATCACTCCAAGTTGAGTGTTGTATGTAACGCAGTGACCTTTCACACGTGTTTGAGCGGCCACGAGCGGTGTGAACAGATCTTATCTGTGCCTGTGATCGTTTCACCGAAAACTGTCGAGTGCCGCGCGATGTTCACATGTGCCAAGCAGAGCGCGCGGGGTTGATGTTCAACTACTGACACAGACATCCGCTAGAGTTTCAAGTGCGCTCACTTGCTCTCCTTACGGGCCGCTACTGACTATATCGTATGTATTGAGGAACAGTAACTTGTAAAGCTTCCGTGACTGGAGAGCGCCTACTGCCATGCTAACCCCGCTTGGCAAGCTGATAAACAGATTATAGCACGATCTGCAATCTGAACATTTTAAGATTTTACACCGATAGGATTTCCTCAGCTTCTCCAGCAATTCTTAGGTTATTTTAGTGTTATACTTTCTTTCGCGTTCGTACGGCGGAGCTTGCAGAAGTGTAACTATGTATTTATTTATCATCACAGTATAAGTAGCTATACCTATGTACTTATATGGCCAAGGCTATACGTTCAGTGCGACTGCCAGCGCTAGGCGCAGTTGCGCTGACTCCACGCCTACCAGTTGTCATCTTTACGACTGGCACGAATGGAGCCGACTGGGCAGTGGGCGGCAGGAGTGTTCGGTATGACGTGTGTGTGTGCGTGTGCAGGTACTGGAGCGGCTCGGAGGCGTCGGGCGCGCTGTTCGAGGACGCCGCGTTCCCGCCGGCGCGCGCGCTGGGCGACGCCCGCCTCGCGCGCGCCGCCGCCTGGCTGCGCCCGCACGTGAGTCTGGAGACAGGTGTCCCGCGGCACGTGGCACGCACGAGCACAGACCCGTCGCCTCAAGTGCGTGGAGACACGTGTCGCGCGACATTACCTCCTAGTGCTTAAAGCCTCGTCCCCACTAGGAACATTTGTCGAGCGACATGTGTCCCCGGAGACATCGGGCGATGTCGCCCTACATCGCCCCACGTCGCCCGATGTCTTGTCTCCGTCCACATCAGTTCAGTCAAACCTATCATGTCTCCAGAAGAGGCAGTGTTGTACAGTGCGGCTTATATAATGATGAATGCAATGTATGATGTTGTAATGTATTGTCTGGTGTACAATAAAGCATATATAAATAAATAAATGCATCAAGAACAAAAAAGAAGAGAAGATGGTGGAATAAATAGTACTTGCAAAACAAAACAAGTGTATTTTCTGATCTCAGTGTTCTAGACGGCTCATTTCATAATTTTACTCGGATATCATCAACAGACTTTGAAATACTCTTGTGTAAAATATCCCCATCAATATCTAAACAGAAAACTAGATTCCGTGATCCCGTGGTTGCTAAAGTTAGACTTGCTGTTACGTTAAGGTACCTAGCAAGTGGTGATTATTACACGTCCTTATCATACACTTTTAAAGTATTAAAGCAATTAATTAGGCGAATAGTTCTGGAAGTATGCATAGCGCTGATTGAATCTTTAAATGATCAAATAAAAGTAAGTACAATATTATATTCAATATTTATTGAAATTTTAATAGACAATGTAGCAATATTAACATTATTGTAGATTAAGTAAAGAAATTAAAGGTCGAATTGAGATAGTAGATTATGAATTTTTTTCTCAAGTTCTTTTCGCAGAATATTTAATATTTTCGACATTTCTTCCCACGCGTCATGCTTCTTATTTAAATTTTTATAATAATTATTCTTTGCATCCCACAAATACTCATAGGAGCGATATAGTTCAATAAGTCGCAGCACTACGTCGTTCAACCACATTGTCGCAGGTTGCACGCACGTCCATACTCTATCACTACTCTTCATCGACTGTGCTGGACTGTGCGACAAGGAATAGTTTCAGTAATGTCGCGGCGATGTCGTCCGACGTCGCCCAACATCGCCCGATGTCACCGGGGACACATGTCGCTCGACAAATGTTCCTAGTGGGGACGAGGCTTAAGACAACACCATTCATTTGTTAACAACGTAAGCACTCATACACACACATGGCATGCGAGATGCTACATTAAATTATATCTGTGATGTATGAAGTAACAGCTTAGAAATGTTAAAATTAAAAAGAAACTAATATACTATGAATTTATCCATTATTCATATCTTTTACATCCAAATAAGAAATTCGTCAGGGCTGAAATTTAATAGGCTTAGCCTTTTCAACCTACTTCTTAATCTGTGTTTTGTGTAAATAAGCCGCGGCAGCTCGTTCTCACGTTGTAGGTATTGTACGAGTGTACGGCATGTACTGTTTGTTGGTGGCGAGTGGCAGCGAGTGGGGACTGCTCGGTGCCGACTTGACAGCGTTGCTGTGTGTGTGTAGGTCGCAACGGGAATCACTTCCGGCGCGCTCCGTATACCGCATAACGATAGCGTGGCTACTTAGTGTCGTGACAAACTCTTTGTGCTCTTTGAAAAAATATTTTCATCATGTACGGTTAACCTAATTTTTTTTTTAATTTCTCCCTTTGTTTTGTAGTCTTCATAATTGTCTATCACAATGATCATCATCAGTGTATACAGTTCCCACTGCTGGGACACAGGCCTCCTCTCGGCGAGAGGGAGTGGGCCGTAATCTACCACGCGGGCCCAGAGCGGGTTGGTAGATGTCTTCCAATTTTTGGTTCTAGGACATGCCGGTTTCCTCATGATGTTTTCCTTAACCGTTTTGAGAGCAGTGGGGAGGAAATAATTTGCGCAAAGTATAGCGCCTGCCTGGGTTCCAACCCACGACCTACATAATATATTTGTAAGTTGCGGCCGTTACTATTGAGCCACCACTGCTCTCATAATTAATCACGTTAATAACAACGTAATTAACATATCAATCTGCATAATTGTCTGTGTGGTCTGGAAAATCGGACTGAGTTGTCTGGCGAATGGGGCGCGCCGTAGTGCAGGGTGCGTAGGGCGCATGGGGCGCGTGGGTCGCGCGGGGTGCATGGGGCGCGTGGGGCCGCTTGCGATGTGTGGGCAGTGTGCGCGAGCAGCTTGTGCGGCTCTGCTCGTTACGCGCAAAGGTCGCGGAAGTGCGAACCTGACATCGCATAAGAAAGACATCAACGCGCGCGGCCTTCCCCACCACGATGAGCCGCCTGTATATCGCCACTCCATTCATACTCACTATACTGACACATTATATTCAGCCGAGTTACAGAACTCGAGGCACTCCTTCCGGATGACCCGTTTGAGAACCCGCGTTATTTTGATGTCTAGGGTCGCTTTTATTTCTAAAACTAGCTTTTGCCCGCGGCTTCGCCCGCGTGGATGTCGGAAATTATCGCAAGAGGACGTATTACCGCGGTAAGAATATATTAATCCATGTTATACATACATAAAATTACGCCTTTTTCCCATGGGGGTAGGCAGAAACTACGGAACGCCACCTGCTACAATCCTTGATCGTTGATTATTTACCAGACACCAAATTAAATATAGTTATAAGAATAGTACTTTGGCCAGTGGCTGCGCCCGTATAGCTGTCGGAAAATATCAACCGGGAACCTACTACCGGGATAAAGTATCTTAAATGGTAGGTAAGTATCCAGGATAACCAAAAATCCAAATCCATCCAAAAACCTAAACATCTAAGCCATATTTCGCGGTCTTTTACTTGGAATAATACAATTAGGTTTATTTTGAGTACTCCGAACACACATGATATTCGCATTTACTGTGAAGCCAAAGTAATATGAATTACAATATTCCAATCCTTCTAATCCTGCCGGCCGGACGCGCGAAGGCCCGCTAGCCGCTCTGCGGCTATTTTATTATAACTTCTGATATCTTCTAAAATATTCATTTTAATGATATGATGTAAAGGGCAATTTTGATCTACATGAAATGTACAATTTATTTAAGGTACTTAATTGCATAAGGATTAATGCTGTATTGCTTAAAATCGCATTCATAAATAAGCCATTATTTCTCGTAAAAAGTAAAGGATAAAAATGGTTATTATGGGTTATCCCTAAGAGTTAGACATATACCATCGCGGACTTTTTTGTAGAACTTTTTAAGGTGTACAATACTGTAGTACATTATTTTGAGCTATTTCGTAGGGTTCAGCCAGCGTTCGCAATGTAAGCGCAAAAAAATGTGTTTATTTATGACATCACATTAGAAACCTCTAAAATTATCAACGTTTCTTTACTATATTATGCATGTTATATACATATAAACCTTCCTCTTGAATCACTCTATCTATTAAAAAAACCTGCATCAAAATCCGTTGCGTAGTTTTAAAGATATAAGCATACATAGGGACAGACAGACAGCGAAGTGACTTTATTTTATAATATGTAAAGATATCACAATCAGTCTCGCGCGTTGGGCATAATTTTGCGATTCGCGTTACACACATATCACAAAAAGTGAAACGCATTCAGTAATTAATAACGTTATAATTTTATTTAATTAATAATGAATCAGCGGTTTGGTGAATACCCAACAAAAAGTAGGCTTGCAAAAATGACACTTATAAGTATATTATTTTTTTATTTCCTATGTCACGATTCAAAGTCATGCCTCTCTTTAACTGCCACTACCTACAATCTTGGGTGAGCAATGCGGAATACTATGAAGATCTTCAAATGGTTGATCCTCACGGATTGCCTCTACTTTTCTTCTGCGCTGTAGTTATGATCATTCAAACGGTGTAACGGTATTTCCTGGCCTCGAGAGCGTTCGCGCGATCGTCGACATTAGACGTGAGAGAAATTAAGGTTGGCAGGCGACAACCGACGGCTGCGCTGAGTCACGTCGAGTCACGTCGACATCGCACCGTGCGGCCGCGGCACCGCGGTGAGGCACACAGCTACTCGATCCACGTCAACAAATCGTTCTCGTCCCCGTGTTGTCCGTGAGGGATATTGCTCGTATTACAAGGTCTTGCTAATGTCCCGTGCGGTGCTCAAGTGAGTGGTTCATGCAGCTATGTAGACAGCAAGCGTGCACAGCGCGCGCCTCACACTCACACGCACGCAGAGCATGCAATGAGGTTGCACTTGTTACAACAATGAGGCGCGAGTGTTTGTCGACTGCGGTGCGACGTGCGACGGCACGAGGTCATTTGGCCAACTGAACACACCCACCTACTTATTCGATGGGAATCCAATCATTTATTACAATACATGATCTAAAAGAGTATTCACTGAAGTATTTTCTGACAATCTACTGCACCAGTCTAAGTAACTAGGCGGTAACTAGCGGTAACAAAACCTGTAGATATACGTAAGTAGGCCTATTATTCGATTGAAACTTGTCACTCCGTATGTACTTAGCTAGACCAGCTCAAGGTTTTAAGTGTTCGTACAGACGCGGCGACGCGACGGCGCGGCGACGCGCGACGGTGCGGTTGACTGGACTTACTCCTATTACTATTGTTGTTTGAACAGTGATAGACTTGCGTAGAGTTCAAGTTTCTCGTGATTAGTTTCCACTACCGCATGCACTTGATGTGTTAGACTTTCTCCGTTGCAGCCGCGCCGCCGCGCCGCACTTGATATATATGTACATGTAATTATTATGTGTCTAAAATTGAATTAGGTATTGAATTTCGTAAATGATTTTTGTAACAAACTTATTTTTCAACCGACGAAAAAAAAAGGAAGAGGTTATCAATTCGGCGCGTATATATAAATTTTAATTTTTTTTTATTTATGACCACGCATAACTTTTTACATAGTTGTCCGATTGTGATAATTTTATTGGAAAGGATATACTCCCAAGGTGGTCCTATATAAATTTGGAAAACAAAATCGAACCCTAAGGGTCGGAAAACAGGGGATGATTGATTGTTCACTCATTGCACTGATTGTAATGTATAACCACGCATAACTTTATACAGAGTAGTCCGATTTTGATTATTCTTTTTTTATTGGATAGGGTATAACTTGCCAAGTATTATAAGTACATTAAAGCCACAAAAAAATATAAAATAAAAACTTTTTAACAAAAAATTAAACCGCCGAAAAACTGAAAAGCAAAAAATAATAAACCTTAAAATTTTAATTTTTTGTTAAAAAGTTTTTATCGATAAGTCAATCAATTATTTGACTCAGCTGTCACTTTTGAACCATACTTGTTTGTTAACTAACGGGTATAAAGGCCCAGTGAAACAGGCAGTTATTCGGCATAGCGTAGGCTTTCGACAAAGTCTGGCACAATGGCTTACCAATTCGGTGTGTCTGACCGTCTCGTGCTCATCTTACGAGGCTTTTTATCGAACCGCACCTTCCGCTATCGCATCGAGCGTTTTCTCTCTCCTCCCCTCATTCGATTCGCGCCGGAGTCCCCTAGGGCTCCGTGATATCTACCCTTATCTTCACACTTTTCACCAGCGATATTCCCAAAAGTAAAAAGGCCCAGTTGGCTCTATTCACTGACAACACAGCCATTTACTACACCGGGCGCTGTCAGGACGCTATCGTACTCTTCAAACCTCCGCAAACGTGTTAGGCGCTTGGTTCCGGAAATGGAGGATCGAGGTCAATCCCGATCTGGAGGACACGGTGGAGCATACGGTGGAGGTGTGCCCTGCCTGGGCGGAGCGCCGCCGTGTCCTCGTGGAGGCGATCGGTGGCGGCGACCTCTCGCGTCCGGCTCTGGTGCGAGCCATGGTACGGAGCGAGAGGGAATGGGAAGCCGTCACCTCCTTCTGCGCAGCAGTAATGCTCGCGAAGGACGAGGCGGGGCGCATGAGGAAGTGGCAGTCTCTGCGCCCTCACGTCCCTAGCCGCCGCAAGAGGAGATGCCCCGGGCGCCGGGAGTCCATAGCGGACTCCCGGCCACCGTAAGCGCGAGCTTGCGGGTGGCGAGCAATGGGTAGCTCGCCGCCCGGTAAGGACCAGGCTCGGGTCGACGGTGCGTAGTGTTCCACGCGCGCCTCAAAGAGATGTCAGCAGCAGTGTAGGGGTCTACTAGGACCGATGCCTGCCGGGGTCGCGTGATTGTTCGAAAGAGATACCGTGACCCTGGCACATGGGCAATTGATGGCCACCAAAATTATATCCGTTTCTTTTTTTATATATACACACTGACATTGATAATTTTTATATATACAATGACATGAATATTTACTTTGTAAAGTATCGTATTGTTTCAATTATTGTGAATGTGAAGGCTATGTGGGTTTTTTTTTTAATTTTGTTTTCTTTCATTCTCAGTAATCATGATCTGGCAGTTTGAGTAATTATGTGGCCTACCCAAATGTCCTTTCTTTGGTACTGTTCGTCAAAGCGTTGGGCTCCTTATGTTCCCAGTTGAGCTAAACGATTAGTGACAAATGCTTGCACTGACTGGACAGGTCCACTCAATCTGTGTGGTTCTTTCTTCAAAAGACCATTTCAGTCACCAATCTACGTGATCTTCACATGATGTGAACAAGATTATGTCTGGACTTTAAAATGGACTATGACCTCTGAGTTTGTTTCGGCCTTTCTTCTCAGATTAGTCAGTTAGGAAACGCCGAACTCATCTAGTTTAAAAAAATATCATTGACATGTAAAAGTGTTTATACAAACCTACTTACAGAAATAAAATCATTTATCATTTATCAATACTGTTTCCCAGTCGGCGGTCTCTGCCTAACTGCAATGCACCCCGCATTGCATGTAGGCAGAGACCGCCTGTTCTTGTCTAGGCAGACAAACGCAAGCTTCTTTTAGGTATGATACTTTAGTTAATTTCTTTATAATTTCGGGACACTTTAAAATGTAAGTGACAGGCTTATGGTGATTTTTCGAGGTAGGCACTGCTTATGTGCTATATGCAATGTACGCCACTACTGTTTCCATGGAGTTTCTTGTCCTTCTTCTCCATGAAAACCTAGTTTTGTAACAGACGACTAGCTTTCTGATTAATTGCTGACAAGCCTAATTGAAACAAAAGTCTAGTCTTATATTTCCGTGCTTTACTTAATAAAACGCTGTAGTAACACAGTAACGGAACGTTACTAATCTGTCATGAGTGACAGAGGGCTGTCACCATCGTTTTTGACACAACCACGTATACTGAATTTTCATGTGTATTAAGAACTAAGAGACTTATATCAAAATAATAAAATAAAACAGTTTAAGTATAAAATACTTTTATTTAATTCAAACGAATAACAATACATGGCGCAGCCGGTTTAGGAACACATTTACATCTACGGATTAAGAAGATTAGAGCGAGTTACTTGCAAAACCCACGCTGGCAACAATAACGAATGGAAGAAATGGCCACCATAGAATATAAGATGCCACAGCCGTTATTGCTCGAAGATTTGTTGCCCAGATGGAAGAAGTTCAAGCAACAATTCCAAATTTTCCTCACGGTGGCTGGTTTTGAGAGATTGTCGGAGTTGAGAAAGGCGGCTATCTTATTAAACTGCTTGGGAGCAGAAGCACAGGAATTGTATTTCAACATATTAAACAATGATGAAGAAAACCCGAAATATGAGCAGATGCTAAAAGCATTTGATGAATACCTCACACCCAAGCAAAATGAAGTAATCAATGCTTTCATTTTTAATAACAGAAAACAAGAAGAAGGTGAGAGTTTTGACAATTTCTACTCTAATATCAAGAAACTAGTAAAAAATTGCAACTACAAAGACTTAGGAGACAGAATGTTACGGGACAGAATTGTTATGGGGATCAGCGGCAAAAATCTACAACAAAAACTCATAGAAGTCAGTGATCGACAAAGCAGTGGACAGGTGCAGAGCTGCAGAATTATCAAAGAAACCCATGAAGAACTTACAAAATCAAGCGGAGCTTATAATAAATGTGGATAAACTCACAAGTGAACAGGGCCAAAGTACCAACAATAAGGGAGCTAAGTATAACAATTTTAAGAAGAATACACAACCTGAAAAACCTGTCAATAAAAACTATTATCAATGTCTAAAATGTAGGCGAGAATATGGTCCCAGACAGTGCCCAGCTTATGGAAAAAAATGTGCAAATTGTTTAAAAATTAAATGATTTTACATCAGGGTGTAAAAATAAAAGAGTGCATGAGATTGAAAAAATAGATAAAAACGAGGAAAATAATGGGGGTAAGGAATTATGACTCGAGAAAGTTTGTCATTTCATAGGGAATATTATTAATGTAATAAGAAATAAGGAGTGGTTAGTAATATTACAAATTGAAAATAAGAAGGTGAACTTTAAGTGTGACACAGGGTCGCAGGTGAATGTCCTATCACTGGGGGAATTAAGAAGAATAGTCGATGATGAAAACCCGTAGTGGTCTGAGACTAATATCATTTTAGAGGCATTTGGGGATGAGAAAATTATGCCAATAGGCAAAACAACATTAGAGTTTAGGGAGTTCTCTTGGACCATTGTCCAAGAGAACTCAGAATAATATCAACACAATCACAATAATAACAATATCTAGGAAAAAAATATGAATATTCCATTTATATGATTTAAAACATTAGCAATAATAGCAATAATATAAACAGTACAACAACATTGTCATAATAGGCAATAATTAGGATATAATATCAATTACTTAACTTAAATGACCTCCGGTCGATCCTATCCGCACAACAACAGCACTAGAACTAACTAACTGAACATCTTCAAAGCAACTGCCTGTTCCACTGTGGCTCTGGTCTTTTATACCCGTTAACAAACAATTATCATTCAAAAGTGACTGTTGAGTCAAATCAGTGTTTGACTTATAGAAAAATAAGTTTGTTATAAAAATCATTTAATAAATCCAATAATTAAATATTAGACACGTAATAATTACATGTATATATCACGCGCGACTGTGAGCCAATGAGCACATTTTTTTTTTTAGATGGGAAATCATCAAATTACTTGTGTAAATTTTTTGTCTGTATATGCACGCATGGGTCAAAAACTACTGAAGGGATTTTAAGCAAACTTGGTACGATTGTAGTCCATACTCCTGGGCAGGTTATAGGCTATATATTCGGAGCTAATTAACATCGTTACCGTGGCGCGTTGGTTCTAGATTCGCCACCGCTCTTGAAACCTCGCGTTCGAACCTGGGTGACACAAATTGTCTTTTTGTGTTTTCTTTCTGACTTTTTTGTTTGTTTAATTATCTGCCAGGTGATAAATTGCATTATGCCGCGTATAATCCGTACACCACCCATTACAACAGACGCAGTAAATATTGCGAATGTTCAGTCTGAACCGGACATACCAAGGGCACAGGGCACACCAGATACCTCAAACGTATCTCTACGCCAGAAGCGACCGCGGATGGATATTTCCCCAGATACTATCGCTACCGAGCATGTGAATACTGGTACTGGAGATGTACCTGAGTCCAGATCAAAGCCGCCCACAGAAACAGAGTCGTCATTACCTACTGCTCTCTGAAATCCGTTTATTGAGACAACAAGTATCTGATCTAAAAAAACAAAATACGGATATCGGTTTGAAACTGACAAATGTTTCCGAAGCCATCAATCAGAAACTTGAAGAAGTTAATAGAAAAATAGAGGCACGAGATAACGAAATAATATTGCTAAAAAACTCTATAAGCGAACTGCATCACATGTTGAATTCCTACGAACAAAGTAAGATGAGAAATGAACTCGAAATAATCGGAATCGAAGAAGAAAATAATGAAAATCTTGTGCATATTTCTATGTTGACTGCTAAGAAAATTGGATTCCATCTTTCAGAGGCTGACATAGACGAGGCCTATCGCGCGGGCCCACGACGCACTAATCTGACGGGCAAACCGAGGTCTATTGTTTTAAGACTTACACGCCGAGCTACACGCACACAGATCTTAAAAGCTGCGAAAGAGCGACGGTCGCTCACCTCCGACGATATAATAAAGGGAACATCCAATAAAGTCTACATAAACGAGCGCCTGACTGCCCGCAATAGGCTGTTGTTTCGTGAGGCTCGGGCACGTGCACAGGTTCACGGTTTCCGTTACTGCTGGGTACGAAACGGCACTATCAACGTACGGAAAGCTGAAAAGCAACCATCTATTCCCATCCGGACCCCGACTGACTTGGACAAGAAGGTTGGTCCCACGCGATCGATGGATGCTGCCGATCCAGAACATGATCTATCGTCTCAGGTGCCTGACGAACAGTAATTTTAGGAATCTCATTATCCGTTGTTTAAAATTGTCTTTTCCACTGAGGAGTATTTTTAATGTTTTAAAATTAATTAACCTAGTCAAAGTGCACGTGTATTATATGATAAACACAAACACACTTACCCATAAACTCTACAAACAAATCTCTAGTAAGCCCTCAAACCGAAGTTCACACTACTTTTGTTGCGTGAACCCCACACTAAGAAGATTTCCTTTACAATCACAAACGCATAAACAAAACACATACACCTCACGCACTCCAGCCATACAAGTTACCTTTGCTTATTACGTGATCCACTATGCTATATCTGATATTGTAAACAAATCAATTAGTACACTAAGCCGCACGCTACTAGAGAAAATCGTTACTAGCTTTTTTAACGCCGTAAAAGCATATCGGTTGCTTACCAGCCCAATGTCTTTACCTATTTGCAGCTTCGGGCGTAGAGTTCATGACACTAAATATCCATGCTACTTATACCAACTGTACTGTTACTTTAAACGCAAATGGCAATTTTTTTAGTTGATGTCTTAGATGACAGTACTAATCTGGAGTGTCAAGAACTCGATAGGCTTGAAGTTTGCCAGAATTTCTTGACTTCTTACTATAATTTTAAGACTTTGACTCTCAACATACGCAGTTTACAGCACAATTTCAATACTTTCTGCATTGCATTAAAACGACTTAATATCGCTTACGATGTTATTATTCTCACAGAATGCTGGCTGAAAGGTTGCCCAGTGGTTGGACAGATACAGGGTTACACGTCATATTCTACTGTAAATAATCTAAACCGATGTGGAGGGGTTGTAACATACATTAGAAACTGCTGGAACGCTTCCGTGTCGGAGCCTGATCTTCAAGACGCTGAATCTCTCTTACTTCAGATCTCTAAGGAGATCTGTTTAATTGCGGTATACCGATCTCCTTCAAATAGACAGACTGACAACTTTATCTCCTCTCTTGATAAAATTCTCAACTCAATTAGTAGTTACCAAACAATTATAGTGACCGGTGATATTAACATAAACCTTTTGTCTATGTCTGATAAATCTTCGTCAGACTTTGCTTGTCTTATGTCTGAACATAGTCTGAGGCAAGTTATATCTAAGCCAACTAGACTGGATGCATGTCTCAATCACATCTTTTTAAAATCTAGACACCAGAGTGCTTTAGGCATCATCTGCGAAGCAGATATCACCGATCACAAATTGGTAATGATGGGTTACAATACAGTCACACCAACTGGCACTAAATGTCCGCCACGCACACTGAAGACACTAAATTTCCCGCACTAAGGGAAGACCTCCGTAACATCGACTGGAATCAAGTAGTGACTGATTTAGACGTCAATACAGCAACCAATGAATTTCACAGACTCCTAGCGGATGCAATAAAGAAACACACTACTGAAAAAACAATTAGTCGTTCTAAATACATATGGAAACCATGGATCACACCCGGCCTTATTAAATGTATGAATCATAGGGATAAACTCCATAAAGAGTCAAAAAAATATCCAAAAGACCGAACAAAACTACTTGTTTATACCCGATACAGAAATTTCTTTACTAATCTGGTGCACAAGTTAAAACATGAACGTGAGAGTAAAAAGTTAGAAGAAAACAAAACAAATCCTAAAGGATTATGGGAGACTATAAAAACAATAACCGAGCATCACAGTAACAGATGCAGTACTAGCGAATTACTAAAATGTAAATCTACGGCTCAAGATTCAGTTGACTACTGCAACGAATATTTTTCTTCTGTTGGCGCACATTTGGCAAGCCAGATTCTCACTGATTTGAATGAGACTCAGGAGTCAGTAATTTCTAAACAAAAATTTGGAGAAGCGCTGGGTACTTCCTTTTTTATGCAACCCACTGATGTTTGTGAGGTGGATAAACTAATTACTAACCTTAATAGTAACAGTGCCGCCGGCGTTGATGGCCTTACACCAAAAATTGTTAAAGATATAAAAATCGAAATCTTAACCCCTTTAACTTACATCATTAACCTTAGTCTAGGTTCAGGTGTATTCCCCGATAGATGGAAAGAAGCCAGAGCCACCCCTATACATAAGAATGGATCAAAACAAAACCCTGCCAACTATAGGCCGATATCGTTACTGGGAATATTTTCCAAACTTCTGGAAAAGGTGATGAACAAACGCTTAGTTTCTTTCCTAGAGTCAAACAAGCTGATCTCCGAAAAACAGTTTGGATTCAGGAGTGGGAAATCTACTGAAGATGCAGTAAGCCTCCTGACCAAACTAGTAACATCTTATCTAGACAGTAACAAAAAATGCTTGGGTGTGTTTTTAGATCTCGCCAAAGCATTCGACACCGTTGCAATACCCATCCTGCTAAAGAAACTAGAGGTCATTGGAATCAGAGGACAGTCATTGGATTGGTTTAAGACATATCTTACTGACAGACACCAGTGCGTGAAAGTGGGTGAGAATACCAGCAGTCAGTATGATATTTGGAGTTCCACAGGGTAGTGTTCTCGGTCCGACCTTATTTCTCATCTACATAAACGATATACATCGTACATTAGATAAAAAGGCAGATATCATGTGTTATGCTGACGACACGGTCATTCTATTTCACGAAAAATCTTGGGAATCAGTGCAAAAGGAAGCTCAAAAAAGTCTGACCAGTATCAAAAGATGGCTCGACTACAATCTTCTTTCATTAAACATTGACAAAACCAATTACTTGTGCTTCCACAAAACCCGGGCCTCGGCGCCCAAACGACCACTAGACATCATTATCCACCGCGTGACCTGTAACCCTCTCCTATGCACCTGCCAGGAAATAAAAAAGGTGGAATGTATAAAATACCTGGGGATTTTAATAGACCAGCGGCTCTCTTTTAAGCCCCATATTGACCTGGTAGCCAAACGCACCAGAAAAATGATTCACATAATGAAACTCCTCCGTAACTCTGCAAATAAAACAACCCTAATCATGGTATATGTGGCACTATGTGAGTCAATTCTATCTTACTGTATAACAGTATGGGGTGGAGTTGCAATCTCCACCATGATCCAAAGCGATCGAGCCCAAAGATCGGTCTTGAAAGTCATGCTCAAAAAACCCTTCAGATACCCGACAACCCTTTTGTATGAAGAAGCTGCACTACTCAGTGTCCGAAAGTTGTACATACTCAAAATGGTACTGAAACAGCACAAAATTGTAACACAAGCCCCTGAATACTCGCAGCTTCTCAAACGTCGAATTTTTAGGTGTGCTTCGATTAGGACGCGTACATCTTTCGCACAACACATGCAAGAATTCTTGCTCAGTCACATTTACAATAAAGTTGTGAGAATGTGTGGCATCTGTGACTCCAGATCAAGCCAAGTCAAAAATATTGTTCGCAAATGGTAGCAGCCATTTGCGAACAATATTTTGTACCCAATCGTACAGTGAATCAGAATCTCTTTTAAAGGTAATTTTGTAACACACCATTACATATCCACACTCACTCACACAAACACACCCACGCACACAGACACACTCTCTCTTCCTCGCTTTGACACACACTCTTACTCATAGTGCACACTGCTATCAAATATTCCTCTATACTACTTTATTGTTTTTAATTTTGTTTTGATTTTAATTAAACTTAATTTTAATTTTGATTTTGATCTTAATTTTAATTTTGATTTTAATTTTAATTTTAATTTTAATTTTAATTTTAATTTTGATTTTGATTTTGATTTTGATTTTAATTTTAATTTTAATTTTAATTTTAATTTTAATTTTAATTTTAATTTTAATTTTAATTTTAATTTTAATTTTAATTCTGATTTTGATTTTGATTTTATTTCTGATTTTGATTTTGATTTTATTTTAATTTTGTTTTTGATTTCAATTTTATTTAATTTTGTTTTAATTTCGTTTCACTTCTCTAAACCTAGACAATTGTTTTTTTTATTTTTTTTTATTTTTATTATTTTACTACTTTAAAATCTCAACTGTAACATGTAGTATTGTAACGCAAAGTCATACGGTAATACCACTCATGAACTCCACGAGACAGGCTCGACCTAGTGTGGAGTTCATAAGCAAAATGCTCCTTATGCGTCTTAGTTTTATTATTCATGTTAACCTAGCTAATAATTTACTTAGATCATAAGGAAAATGTAAAGCTCTGTTTTTGGAAGAATAAACAAACAAACAAACATATAACATAACGCTAAAACACATAGGAGCTGAGCAGTGACGATAAATTTGAAGCAAGTCGGATGAAAATGCGCTTTCGAGCTCTTATCCTCGCATACTTTGATCATACACCAAAAGTATGTATTACAAAGATGATGATCTTTAAAAGATCTACAAAAAAATCTTTAATACTATATATCTATCTATACTTTATAATATTATAAAGCTGAAGAGTTTGTTTGTTTGTTTGATTGATTGAACGCGCTAATCTCAGGAACGACTGATCCGAATTGAAAAATTATTTTTGTGTTGGGTAGCCTATTTATCGAGGAAGGCTATAGGCTATATATCATCACGCTGCAACCAAGAAGAGAGGAGCAGTAATGAAAAATGTTGCAAAACCGGGGAAAATCGCACGGGTAGGCGATTCGACGCGACGAGAAGGGTCGGGGCAGCAAGAAATTTAACGCGGACGAAGTCGCGGGCAGAAGCTAGTCTGTTATAAATTAGCCACAATAAAGTGTTTAATCGTTAGGCATTTCTTCAAAATAGATGGGTCGTTCCGTATTCGCCAATTTTATCCAGAACATTTCAAGCTCACATAATGAGCGTGGAGACTATAAAATACAGGGTGTAAGAGACAGCCCCCCACAAACTGACAGAGTGCGTTCAGCTCCTTATTTTAAATCATATTCCACCGGAATTTTTCTCCAGATTTTTTTAGTATTTTTTTTTCGATTTTCAGCTTTTTCAGTTTTATTTCAATATAAAATTACATTATCTGAAAGCAGCACTCCATTTATGTAAACAATACAGCTATGCTAGCTAGCTAAATAAAAAAAGCAGCAATGGATGTAGAAATACTCTAACGAACGACGCGTAAAATCAGCAGTTCACTTCCCGTCTAACTACAGAGTTCATCGAACTCGTCGTCGGCGATTGCACAAAGGCGGCTTTCCGAATTGATCTGAGATACATTGCGTGTGAGGAAATAAAACAAATCAGGTTTATTAGATTCCCATAACGGTCCTGAAATAATTTCTTGTACTGGTCATTTTAGTATGATATACTGAATCCGCCCCATCAGTTTGTGGAGGGCTGTCCCTTACACCCAGTATATTTGTAAATATTTAAATAAGGGTAGTGATCAAGCAACATTGGCGTTGAGAAACTATCACGATGAAATTACAAAATTTCAGTCAGGCAGGTATAATATACCTGCCTGACTGAAATAAATGCGCCTTTTTTTTTGGATGGGAAATCATCAAATGACTTCTCCCGCTCTGGGCGGAGCGGGAGGGCCTGTCAGACTTTTGCTGACTAAAACCCACCCGTGTTCCATCAGTTGCCCATGTGCCGAGGTCACGGTATCTCTTTCGAACAATCACGCGACCCCGGCAGGACAATCACGCGACCCCGGCAGGCTCTTCCGAGGCTGTGTGGCGCATTTTGAGTTTCACCCGTGACACATTTGGATGTTCATCTTGAAGGCGGTCAGAGAATCTATATATTAATACGTGAAGCGAAAACTTTGGATCCCTTTTTACGAAAATTGGGCGGACGGAGGAGTATAAAATTTTGCACACTTGTAGTTTATACAGAGAAGAAGTGACGAATGCAGGTATTTTTTTTAAATTATGCGTTAAAATACATTATTTTCAATAAATAACACGTTACACACACTACTGTTCATTACCGTGTATCTAATACACACATGCATAGATATTCTTTTGTTTATGGTCCAAATCTGTCTTTATTATTTTGTGCAGTGTTACCAACACCCAGAAATATTTACCCCTAAAGCTTAAGTTAAAAATCCCTAAAATTGCCACAATTACTAAAAAATCCGCTAAAAAATTATAATGAAAATAACCAACGAATGTTCAGTAATCATAGACCGGCACACAGTAGTAATATTTGTCTATATTTATTACGCGACATTTGTTAATCATTCACTCTGCATTCTTAATATCGAGGAACCGTACAAGTCCTTAATACTTTTATTGTAATCAAAAACACAATGAGAAATGTAAGATGGCAAAAAATCCCTAAGAATACCCCTAAAAATGGAACGCCCCTAAAAAATCTCAATCCTCTTATTTACCCCCTAAATTTGGGAAAACCCCTAAGTTGGTAAGCCTGATTTTGTGTCTATAGTCTTACTGAATGTCAAGTATAACCATAGGTAATAAATTAATTTTATAGATATATAAACTATTTCATTTTTAAAATCTATGATCATATCGAGAATATTTGTCTTTAATATTATTTGTAGTAGCGACGTTAGGAATTTAGTTTAGATCTAAAAGAAATATTTTTTGTGGTTTTATGGGGAGTGTCAAGTATGGCATTAGTAAGTTTCCCATACAAAACTTAGTGTCGTGTGCAAACTGTAGAGGTTGTATGCCTCACGATTGTACAAGCTGGTCATAGATTGTACAGGCTGGTTATAATTATGACATTTGGAACCGTCATAATTAATTAAAAATAATAGGGAAAATTCTATAAAACAGAACAAATTTCTGTGATAATTCATTCCATATTGTTCCATATCCAGCAGTTAAGAAGTATTAAGATAATAAAAAAGAGAGTCCTGAAGAAGTATTCTTAATCATTACACCTACGTCCTGGTCCTGGCCATCACCATCCCGCCAGCGAACCCTCTCCACAGTAGTACAGCGTCAACAATTTGTCTATAGTGTCAAATATAACCACATTATTTTTTTTATATTTATTTTCATACATATTTCGTTACATTTTTAAATATTTTTACAAAATAAATATACAAAAACATTTAAAAATATAAAAAATAGCGGTCCATCGGCATCGGTAGCGGGAGCAGGATCCAAGCTACCGGTGGTTAGGGCTCCAGAGACAGAAACCTCCTCACAATGCGAGCCGTGTCAAGGAGTACTGCCTTCTGAATCAGGCTCTTGATCCAACCGCCTAACGATAGCCTCGACAGGTGTTGGTCGAGGGTATCGGCCATCAGCCCATTGGCTGATACGACAATCGGCACAATGACAGCCGAGTCAACATTCCACATGTGTGCTAAGTCGAGATATTTCATCTGTTTCTCTTTCTCAGCTTTCACGAGGTTGCTGTCATGCGGAATGGTAACATCGACTATCATTGTGCGGCGCGCTAACCGGTCTATCACAACTATATCAGGCTTATTGGCGACAATAGTCCTGTCAGTAATGATAGACCGATCCCAGTACAACGTGACATGGTCATTTTCGAGAACTGGGTCGGGCACACACTTGTAATACGGTACCTCAGAATCCACTAGTTTGTATTGCAAAGCAAGTTGCTGATGAATAATCCTGGCTACTTGGTTATGCCTGTGCAAGTATTCGCCGTTAGCCAGACGAGAACAACCAGAGATAATATGTCTGATGGACTCACCCGGATGGTGACATGCCCGACACACGTCAACCGTCCCGTCCTTCATAATATGTCTCCGGTAGTTATTCGTCAAGATAACTTCGTCCATAATTGCACAGACGAAACCTTCTGTTTCCCCGAATAGGTTACCAAAACGTAGCCAGGATACGGACGCTAAGAAATCTACACTGGGCTCATGAAGAGCCCGGTAAAAGCGCCCGTGAAGCTCCTTGTTTCGCCATACTTCCTTGCGGTCATCGGTAGTAAGTACTACAGGTTTGCGCCAGTTCTCTTTAGCCATGGAGAGCGGGGTGAGTCCCTTGTCCACTGCGACCACATCACGGTGCATACCCACTTCGGCTTTTAAGAAATACTCCCTGAGACTGCACACCTCGCGGTTGTGGAGGGTCTTTGCATTTAAAAAACCTCGACCCCCGCACTTCCGCGGGATGTACAGTCTCATCACCGATGATCGTGGGTGATGCATCCGGTTTGCGGTCAGCATTGTACGGACCCTCCTATCCAGGGCGTCGAGTTCTGTCTGAGTCCATTTAAGTATGCCGAAAGAGTACATCAAAACTGGCATGACCCAACCGTTGAAGGCGCGCACCTTGTTTCCGCCTGAGAGAAGACTAATTAATACCTTCTTCAGGCGACCAAAGAAGCGCTCCTTCAACGATTGCTTCATGTCAGCATCGTTGATGCCTAACACTTCCGACATACCCAAATACTTGTAGATTTCGGATGAGGAAAGGGATCTGAGGTATACGGAATCCGAAAGTTGGATTCCCTCGGATTCCATAACCTCGCCTCGCTTTACATGCATGACTGCACATTTGTCCACACCAAACTCCATCCTGATGGCGCTACTAAAAGTTTCAGTTACCTTCAGTAGCTCCATCAGTTGCAGTTTGTTGGGGGCAAAGACTTTTAGGTCATCCATGTAGAGGAGGTTAGATATAACCTGACCACCTCTCCTCAGCCGATAGCCTAGACCTGAATCCTCCAGCAGTGTGCTTAGAGGATTCAGGGCTAAGCAAAACCAAAGTGGACTCAGACTGTCGCCCTGAAATATTCCCCGCTTAATCCATACAGGCTCATTATTTCGCTGGATCTGTGGACATCCTGGATAGCGAAGGACTGTCCTCCATTGCCCCATGCACGACTCTAGGAAGGTGCGTAGAGTTGTATCAACCTTGTGCAACTCCAGCACCCTCCTGAGCCATGAATGTGGCACTGAGTCGGAGGCCTTCTTATAGTCTATCCAGCATGTCGACAGATCCTTGCGGGATCGACGAACCTGTTGGCTTATGGCCATGTCGATGAGGAGTAGCTCCTTAGTACCACGGGACCCGTTCCTACATCCATTTTGAGACGCAGACATAATGGAATTATTATCAATATGCGAACTAATTTTCGCTTTCAAAATGGATGTAAGAAGTTTATAAACCGTTTTTTTTATATTTATTATAATCTATATTTTTTCATTTCATTATGTATTTCTATTCAAATGAAGTATGGTCGAATTTCGACCAATGGGCGATCACTAGTATATTTTAATGCGGAAAATGTTACAGAACGATTAGAGAACCCCAGACAAACAACTTTACTGGCATACTTTCGACTTTGCCAAACTGATGTTTTTGCAAAAACTTTATTGTACGAGGAAGTTCCATCTTATTATACTTACGATAAGCAACGTGGTTCTTTTAATCGTAGACGCCGCGCGCCGTGGCAGTCCAGTACATGGTGAACCAGGTATTTTCAAGGAACACGTTCTTGGTAGGGTGTATACGGTGCATCCAAACAATGCTGAGTGCTTCTATTTGCGATTATTATTACATACAGTACGAGGATCAACATCATTTATAGATTTGAGAACAGTAGATGGAATTGTATATCCTACTTATCGCGCAGCTTGCCAAGCGTACCATTTGTTAGAAAATGATCAGCATTGGGATCATGCTTTAGCTGAGTCCTGTATTAGTGATAATCCACGACGCTTACGCCATTTATTTGTCACTTTAATGGCATTTTGTAATTTGTCATATGCTGCACAATTATGGGAAAAATATAAGGAAAAGCTTGCGGACATCGATATATATGTACTCTTGCGGAGGATTTCCTTCAAAATATGTCTCATAATAATGAAGGTGCAACAAATGACAGTTCTCGTGAACTTACCATAAATCAGTGCTTATTAGCTATTCAAGAGGAGTTAACAGCAGTAACCGGTAAATCACTCAGTGAATATGGTATGCCGACACCAAACTCAATTGGAGAGCGTACTAATAGAGAATACTTCGCAGAGATTAGTTGTAACTAGAGGATACTATCCCGGGATCCTGAATCTCGGGATCCCGGGATCCCGACCTTTTTCTGGTCCCGAAAATCCCGGTACTGTACTTGGCTAATCCCGGGATTTTCGGGATTGCCACAAACAAGTCTAATTTGTATCCCGTAGTCCGTTGCGCCTTGACAATAACCTTGCCTACATTATATGAATAGCATTTATTACATAACGACAAAAAACAACCCTTAGATACGCCGTCGTACGATACGTACCTACTATACACAGTACGCACTAAACAAGTACAGTCCTAATATACATATGTTTGTCGTAGAACTTAGAAGGGACTTAAAGGAAAAGTTACAGCTGGAAATTAACAAGAGTATGAAATCCCCAGATCCTGAAGTACAAGTACAAAATGAATTGGGGTTGGCAAATATTTGTAGTATTAGACGTGAAATGACCCTGTTCAAAAATGGAGGAGTTCGTGGATATCACTTAGAAACAGCATATAAGTATCTACACGTATTGTCTATTGCTCCAACCAGTGTAGAACCTGAGCGAGTGTTTTCAGCTGCTGCTTATGTTGGCAATAAACTACGAAGCAGGCTTGGAAGTCAAAGATATTAATATTTTTCTGCGCTTATATTTTCGTTTTCTTTTTGTGTTGTCTTTTTGATTCCTTGCAAAAGTGTAGTTTTTTTTTTGTTTTGTCTTTATCTATTCTTATTATATTGTGATTTTTGTTGTGCAAAGACATTAAAAAGATTTTTTTTTAATTATTTAAGTTAATTTTTAATTTTAGCCCAATTAGAAACCACATAGTCTAATCCCGGGATAGGCCCGGGATCCCGGGATTACGCTTCACAAATCCCGTAATCCCGGGATTGAAAAATATGCTCGGGATTGTATCCTCTAGTTGTAACTCAGTGGATCTGCTGGAAGTTTTAGAAAATGGGGTCTCCATTATGAATCTTGATTGCTGGAGTAGATCTTGAGGTCTCTTCACACAGCGAGCGGGGCGCGGCGGGACGGGACGGCGACGCACAGAGCGGCCGAGGTCGGACAAAAATCAATTTTGAAAAGTTGAAGGTAGGTCAAAAAAAGTTATGGCTGCCATTACTTTAATAGTTGCTTCATCAAAATGTGCGAATATAAAGGTAGGTTTATGATAAAATTTAAGATTTACAACAGTTCAAATATTCTACAATCGGTTATCTAAAATGCGTTCAGTAAAAATTGCAGTTACCTGTTGCTTTTTAATTTCAAACCGACATAAGTCAGCGAAGTTCTGAAACATGGATTCTGTAGCTCAAAGTATCTATTTTAGTATAATACTATAGATTTTTACATAAAACATTTATCTAATGTGATAGCAGCGGTGCACATAATAAGCTCAAATTGTACGAATAAAATTCACTTTACGAGAGTAAAAGTTATAGCATGTCGTTACTCTTTGCAACAAAACTTGTATGAAAATATACCTTAAACCTTCTTAAAATAAGAAATGAAAAAAGCTAAAGTTTGCTAACCTTGACGTAATTATTATTTTTTATTGTAGGGCGCGTACAAATTTTTACTCATCGTGAACTGGTAAACTTGATATTTCAAGATCTAAAATTGTGATTTTTGGAGCGAATATTGGAAAAAGTTAATTATATTGAAAATTAATTACCCCCTGATCAACAACATTCTATAAGAATGAGAGTTTCAGTTTTTTTTTTATATATAGAAGATATTTTTGTACTGCGTACAGAAAAGAACACGCTGAGTGACTGCAACATCTTTTTATTCACATTTTCTTGGCATCACTGCAAAGTTTTTAATAACATGCCTTTTAAACCATAATTGCAATTTCCTCAAGGCTTTTTTTACATACCCTCCGCTATGTAAAAAAAGCCTTGACCATTCATGAATTTATTTTCGATCCTAAAATTCACTAACAGTTTGTCGAGTGAAACTAAGGACATAGACCAACTTCGACAAGTAACTATTTTAAGTTAGGTGCCATCTGAGAAGAGAAAACAACCCGAGGTAAATCTCGATCATGAACAGCAGATTATAGTCACATTACATCTATTACAGTACTGTTAATAAAGAGGTGAATCGAACTAATAATAACTTTTTAACAGTTTTATAATCTGTGTTATAATAATACAGCGAACACTTCTTTCAGAACCTGTAAAATTACTCAAAAGTGGGTAATATAGACTACTCATAAACTAAAATAATCACAATTAAATAACTTAAGACGTTTTTATTTATTGTGCATCATAATTTGTTAAAAATAATTTTGTCCGCTTCCAAGTATGGGGCGGCCGCTCTGTGCGACGCGACGCTCGAGTAGTTGTAATGTAATGTACTAGATATTACGAAGTTTACGAACGACTTCACACAGAGCGCACGGCGCGACGGCGCGCGGTGGCGGCGGCGTGGCGTGACGGTTCTGTGTGAAGGCGTCTCCGTCCCGTCCCGCCGCGCCCCACCCGCTGTGTGAAGAGACCTTAAGATCTAATCCAGCAACGTGGAAAGTCTGACCCTGAGCTTTATTAATTGTCATTGCATAACATACCGATACTGGGAATTGCGTTCTTTTGAAATGAAATAGAAAAATATTTGGTATAATTGGAATTCTGGGAATAAAACGAACGAAGAAACGAAGAATTTGAGCCTCAATTATGTTTTGTTGTAATTGTATGCTATATATTTTTAATCGGGTTAAAAAATAACTTTAATTTCGGAAGTCGGTGTCTTAGGTTCTGTATTTGAGTTGTTTGCCACCGACTTCCGAAATTAAAGTTATTTTTAACTTTCTAGTGTTTTTGAGGAAGTCAGTTTTTTTTTCTGTAAAAAAGATTTTATTTTTTACTTTTTAGTTATGGTACGGACTACCTCGCACTAATTCCTATACCACTAATCACCAGGTGAAATTAAATACTTTACTACTGCTGTAAATCGTTGAGGAATTCCCTCGACTCTCTGTCTGTGGTCTCCATCATCAGACCTGTAATGGTACTTATAAGCCTTATGGGGGCTTTCTCATCAATAGAAATGAATTAAGTTCAAACACCAGGTACATCAAAAATAAAAATAATATCTTTATCAATCAATTAAAACAATTTCTAATAACCAAAAGCTAATACACTATTGACGAATATTTTAGAGATAAAGTTCAACAACAATAAAAACTATTTTTAAATAATACCTAAAATACATAAATAATATTTAATTTATTGTAATTGTTAATAATGTAATTCGTGTAATACACAATTCAAAAAAAATATATAAATATAACTTAAAACCAAATATATAAATACCATGAAAGCAAATAATTCGATTTAAATTATACTATTTTATTTTAATATTTATTGCTTTCTTAACAAAAAGCGCCTTCATCCTCTCTCCTATTAAAAATTAACTTTGCTGTGCCCGACAGGGTCCATAACTGATTCGATGTTTTGACATACTAACTGTTATATGTATACATTATGGAATGCAATAAAGTATTGAGTAATTGCTGTACCTAAATCGTTGAGGAGTTCCCTCTCTTTCGGCTCCATCATCAGATCAACTCCGGACCTTAATTAAATAGTAGTGATAAAATTGGCACTTTGAACCGTATAAAGTAAGCCCAACAATGGGGAACTTCTGTAAATCGTTGAAGAATTCCCTCAACTGTCTATGGTCTCCATCATCAGACCTGTAATGGCACTTATAGCCCATATGGGTGCAAAGTTCTCATGAATAGAAGTTAAGAAATAACGATGGATTAAAAGGAAGTCGAATCTACAAAATCTAAATACTCTTGAACTTCTAGATTTTCCACATTTATCTGAAAAAGAACTTAAAATTGTATTTACAGGGAGTTACCAGTTTTCACAAGCTGTTTCATACTTAGCTGAGGGAATGGATGATCAGGGCAACCTATAGGTACAATATGATAAGCAAATACCAAATATAATTGAAGCAGAAGTCAAATCTCGGCATATAAATCGCAAAGTCTACGATATAAACATACAACGTATCATTTGCGAGATATTTGTAACGTTTAATGCGACCTGCGGAAATATTATTAAGTATATTTGCCATGGACCAAATTCCACTAGTAATTAACCAAGATAGTGATGATGGCTACATGATCTGCGTAAGTAAAAGAATTCACATGTTCCGTGGAAGATATTACGACATAAGTGTTATATGTGTAATGAAATGACATTTCATTAAATAGGTTCTCCTTAGAGTTTATATGTTCTGTGATTAGGTTGTCTGTGGAAGTGAGCAGAGGACGCATCGGGCTGACACGTAATTCAATGGCGGATGATGTTCAGATTATTTTGTTAATTATTATTAAAAACTTGTAGAAAGATAAATGGAAGGTTATTTTTGAGGAGGCGATATTAGTGAACTTTAAATGTCGTTTCTTTGTATTTTCAGGTGAGATATAAGTGTAATTCTCATATTTTGTTGTAATATTGTAAAAGTAAAAGTGTGCTAAATAAAACTTTGTATTTTCAGAGAAACAATTTGTGTTTATTAGCAAAAATCCTCAATAATATACCTATCTTATAAAACGACATTTTCGTTAACTAATGAAGATGGACCGGCTGCAATTTGAGTTTACGATGATAGCTTCAAATGATGGCAAATCTAATGTATTAGCCATAACCGCAATATCTACAGAAGAAGGAAAATGTTATGTTTTACCTGATGAGCTGAAGCCGGTGAGTTATCATACATATATTGTTAAAATGAACACTTTCTCAAAAATAAAAAATAGCTTAAAGAAAAGGCACCAAAGTAGAAAAATATGGATAAAATTGGATGAAGATCTAAGGAAAACATATATAGATGAGGAAGGTAATATACAATTTTTGGATCAATATTTAGAAGAAATGAGCACAAAACAACCAAAGGGCAAAGATGACAGTTTGCAACATATCTTGGAACAATTAATAGAAACTACAACAAAGAAAGAAAATCAACATAACCTGAAACATATTTCAGAGAAATTTATTATTGAAAAATTCACAAGCAAAAACCCTAATGCAATGCAATGGATAGAGACTTTTGAAAAAGAATGTGAGCGCTTTAATATAACTAAAGATGAAACAAAAATAGATATATTGAGGTTATTTTTAGAAAAATCTTGTTTGGACTGGTATAGCTCGATGGTTGTAAAACTAACAGTAAATTCTGAATGGAAGGAATGGAAAGACACATTTTTGGCAACTTTTAAAAACCGAGGATGGGACATAGTCACAACTGCCTTCGCATTCAGGTATAAAGATGGACTGTTAATTGATTATGCTTTAAAAAAAGAACGGCTTATACTAGATATAAACAAATCAATAGACCCAAAAACAATGATAGATCTGATTGCAACAGGTCTACCTGGGTTTATCTTAAATAAGTTAAACAGAGACGAACTCAACAATACCACTGATTTATTCAACGAGATAAGAAAATATGAAGGTATGATATACAAAAAAAACTCAACTATAATAAAAAGTAGTACATTATTTTATAAAAATAAAACTAATGAGAAGAAGCCATGTAAGACTTGTGAATCTTTGGACAAAGGAACTAGATATCATCCGGAGGAGTCATGTTGGTTCAAGAAAAATAAAAATGAATCTGAAAAGATCTTTAAAGCCAAAAATATAAATAATAACTCCATTATTGAAGTAGATATGAATACTGATAAAAAAAACGAGTAAGTACACCATTAATCAAAATCAAGCTTTTAATAGAAAATAAACTAGAAGTGAACGGCATTTATGATTCAGGCTCACAGATCTCGTTAATAAATTCAAGACTAATTAAAGTAAAAGAAATAAAAGACAATGTGAATATAGCATATATGAAAACGGTTAATGGTGTAAAGAAGACGGATGGCTTGATAACAATAAAAATAAAAATCTTTGATTTAGAAGAAGAGGTGGAAGTATATATAATAGAAAATGAAGATTTTGATGATTTTATAATCGGATTGGATATGATAAAGAAATTCAAATTAATCCAAAATGAGGACTTGAGGATAGAACAAAAGAAAATAACAAATAAAATAGACAGGAAGTCTAAAGATAACACAAATGAAGATAAGAATATAAAAACATATGCAATAAATTTCAATGAACACATAGAAACAGAGGAATTTGTTAGTATGACAGACCATTTAGATAATGAAAAGAAAATTGAGATAGAGAAAATTATAAAGGAATATAAAACAATTTTTGCTAAGGACAAGTATGATATAGGATCAGTTAAAGATTATGAAGCTCATATAGATTTACTAGTAAATAGATACTGTAGTAAAAGACCATATAGATGTACAATAGAAGATAAATTAGAAATTGAAGAGCAAATATCCATGTTACTAAAGAATAATTTAATAGAAGAATCTTACAGTCCTTTTGCTGCACCAGTGACATTAGCATTTAAAAAAGGTGAAAATAGAAGATCTCGCTTATGTATAGATTTCAGAGAACTGAATAAAATTGTTGTGCCACAAGCTCAACCTTTCCCATTAATAGATGATTTGATTATTAAAACCAGAAATTGTAAGTATTTCACTACACTGGATATAAACTCAGCATTTTGGGCAATACCACTACGGGTGGAAGATAGAAATAAAACAGGATTTGTCACACAAGATGGCCACTTTCAGTGGACCTGTCTCCCTTTTGGCTTGAAAACATCACCAGCAATTTTCCAGAGAATTTTAAGTAAGATTCTAAGAAAGCACAATCTCACAGGATACTCCGTAAACTATATTGATGATATTTTGATATACTCATCTACCTTTGAAAACCATATAAAACACATAAGAAGTGTATTAGAGGCAATAATAAAAGAAGGCTTTAGATTGAAGTTTACAAAATGTACCTTTGCTTCAGACTCAGTAAAGTATCTTGGCCATGTAATTCAAAACAATTCGGTAAGACCACTAAAAGACAATTTGATTTCAATAAGACATTTTCCAACTCCTAAGACGCAAAAGAATATCAGACAATTTTTGGGAAAAATCAACTTCTACCATGAATACATACCAAGAAGCGCAATTATCTTAGACCCATTACATAATTTATTAAGAAAAAACGAAAAGTTTGTGTGGTCAGAGAAGTGTGAAGAATCCTTTAATCAAATAAAAAGATATTTATGTTCTCAACCGATATTGGAAATATATGACAAAGACTTACCAATAAAAATCTTTACAGATGCATCCTTAGAGGGCATCGGGGCAATACTAAAACAAACACAACTAGATGGTAAAGACAAACCGGTGGCATATTTCTCAAAAAAACTGAATGAATCTCAAAAACGGAAAAAGGCTATATATTTGGAATGTTTTGCTATGAAAGAAGCTGTTAAATACTGGCAACACTGGCTTATTGGAAAACAATTCACTATATACTCAGATCACAAACCTCTAGAGAACATGAACATTAAAAGCAGGACAGACGAAGAATTGGGTGATCTCACATACTACCTGTCTCAATATGACTTTACAGTAAAATATATATCTGGTACAGAAAATGTGGAAGCAGACTGTTTGAGCCGAAATCCAGTATTAGAATCAGAAGATAACAAAGACGAACTATTAAAAATAGTTAATTTAATACAAATAAAAGATATAGTTGCAGACCAAGAGAAAAATGAAATAATAAAAGAAAAGAAATCAAATCTTATACACAAAAATAGAATTTATTATAAAAAAATAAAGAAACATGAAAAGATTATCCTCACAGAAGAATTTAGTAAAAGACTCATAAAAAACGTGCATGAAGATTTATGCCATATTGGGATCAGACAATTGCAGAAAAAAATAAGTCCATTATATACAGCTAAAAACCTGACCAAAAACATCATAAATATTTGTAAAACATGTGAAATATGCATAAAAAATAAATCAAGATGTCAAGGAAAATTTGGATTAATGTCACAACTGGGTCCAGCAACAAAACCATTTGAGATTATGTCAATGGATACTATCGGTGGCTTTGGAGGCTCTAGGTCAACAAAAAAATACCTACACCTTTTAGTAGACCACTATACAAGATATGCATTTATTGCGACTTCAAAAACACAGAATGCAAGTGACTTTATAAAACTCACAAAGAATGTGCTAGAGACAGATGAGATTGGAATAATTCTGACAGATCAATATCCGGGCATAAATTCAAGAGAATTTAAGCAACATTTGCAAGAGAATAATATTAAACTAATTTTTACAGCTGTGAATACACCATTCTCGAACGGCTTGAACGAAAGATTAAATCAAACAGTAGTAAATAAAATAAGATGTAAAATAAATGAGAAAAATAATAAGAGAACATGGACAACAGTTGCAAGAGAATGTATACAGAAATATAATGAAACAGAACACTCCGTTACAGGTTTTGCACCAAAATATTTACTGGATGGTACAAATGTCAGTATTCTACCAAATGAATTAAAAACAACAGAAAAGGAAGACGGGTGGATTGCTGATAGAAGACTGGCACTAGAGAATACAATAAAATCCCACAAGTACAACAAGAAAATATTTGATAGAAATAGAAAAATGCAAGAGTTTAATATAGGAGACAGTGTATATGTAGAAAATGGAAATAGATTGAATAGAAAGAAATTAGACGAATTAAAAATAGGCCCTTTCAAGATAATAGAGAAAATATCGAACTCCATTTATAGGATTGACACTGGCAACAGAAAAACAGAATCAACTTTATTCCACATAACAAAATTACAACCTGTCACAACAGAAGCTGAAGAAGATGAAGTAGAAGAAAACGAATATGAAAATAAATTATAGGTACAGTGTATGGATATGTTGTTTAGGATTTTCGCTCTTAGGGGGGGAGATGTAATGAAATGACATTTCATTAAATAGGTTCTCCTTAGAGTTTATATGTTCTGTGATTAGGTTGTCTGTGGAAGTGAGCAGAGGACGCATCGGGCTGACACGTAATTCAATGGCGGATGATGTTCAGATTATTTTGTTAATTATTATTAAAAACTTGTAGAAAGATAAATGGAAGGTTATTTTTGAGGAGGCGATATTAGTGAACTTTAAATGTCGTTTCTTTGTATTTTCAGGTGAGATATAAGTGTAATTCTCATATTTTGTTGTAATATTGTAAAAGTAAAAGTGTGCTAAATAAAACTTTGTATTTTCAGAGAAACAATTTGTGTTTATTAGCAAAAATCCTCAATAATATACCTATCTTATATATGTATGTAAATTAAACGAAATCCAACAGTGGATTTTGAATTTCGACTTTCACACAATTATTTTTTTCGAATTGTTTTAGTGTTTTGATTTAAATGTGGATTGAATAATATGTAACTAGGTTTAATAAATCATTATTGACATTTTTTATAGAGGTGTCACTCTAAGAAAACTATGGGAAATACCATTTTTTATTAAAACCTCAAATTTTTTCAATACTTTCTATATCTCGAAATATCTCAAAAAAATAAATATAATAATTCTTTTTTCCTTCTACACATTCCATTTTACCAATTTCGTTTTGATCCAGAAAAACTGGTGAATTTTTTTTTTTGGAACCCTCAATTATGAACAATTTTGTGATTATCTTTCAAAATATCAATGATAAAGGGGTAAAAACGCTATAATATTGCACAGTTCCACTCACCAAATAAACTACGTAAATAAGTCCCTAGATCTAGAGAAGGGGCCATTTGGCCATGCTTATCCCGCTATATCTACCATTTAGCTTGCAGATAGTTTATAACCTGGACTAATATTATAAATGCGAAAGTTTGTGAGTATGGATGGATGTTACTTACTCTGTCACGCAAAAACAAATGAACGGATTTGGATGAAATTTAGCACGCAGATAGTTTATAACCTGGACTAATAAAAACACACAAAAAATTGCTTACACAAAAGACTTTTCACAAAAAAAAAAAACAAAACAAAAAAAAAATATAAATGCGAAAGATTGTGAGTATGGATGTATGGATGGATGTTTGTTTCTCTTTCACGCATGAACTACTGAACTGATTTGGATGAAATTTAGCACGCAGATAGTTTATAACCTGGACTAACATTATAAATGCGAAAGTTTGTGAGTATGAAAATATGAATGGATGTTTGTTACTCTGTCACGCAAAAACTACTGTACGCATTTGGATGAAATTCAGCACGCAGATAGTTTATAACCTGGACTAATATTATAAATGCGAATGTTTGTGAGTATGGATGTATGGATGGATGTTCGTCACTCTTTTACGCAAAAACTACTGAACAGATTTGGATGAAATTTAGCACGCAGATAGTTTATAACCTGGACTAACATTATAAATGCGATAGTTTGTGAGTATTAATATATGGATGGATGTTTGTTACTCTGTCACGCAAAAACTACGGAATGCATTTGAATGAAATTTAGCACGTAGATAGTTTATAACCTGGACTAACATTATAAATGCGAAAGTTTGTGAGTTTGGATGAATGGATGGATGTATGTTACTCTGTCACGCAAAAAATACTGAACGGATTTGGATGAAATTTACCACGAAGATAGTTCAGATCTGGACTAATATTATAAATGCGAAAGTTTGTGAGTATGGTGTATGGAAGTATGGAAAGAAAGAAAGAAAGAAAAATATTTTATTTGGCATACGCACAGGACATAAAACAATAAAAAAGAACATAGGAACATTTTTACATTTAACATACAGATAACAAAATATTTCTAAAAGATATAAAATATAAAAAAGTAAGACATGAGTATGTATGTTACTCTTTCACGCAAAACTACTAAACAGATTTGGATAAAATTTGGCACCCAGATAGTTTGAAACCTGGATTAACACATAGGGTCCCTTTTACCCCGGTAGTACGTTGCCGCGGAATAATTTCCGACCTCCATGTGGGCCCCCATCCTTGTCACAGCTGGTCACATTTGTGAGAGCTCCTCCCCCTTGTGCAACGTCACATATTGTGCAATTTAACATCTAGACATTGAAACAGCAGTTCCGAAATTGGTTTTACTTCCATTTCAAATCAATTATTTGTTTCAATCAAAACAATCACGTAATACATATAATGTTTCATGTGTTAAAAATCGCAAAATAGCAGAACTAAATAAAATTAAAGAAAAAAACCTTTTTATAAAAACAGAGCTTGTTTTTAAAACAAGTTTTTTTTCTTTAATTTTATTTTTAACTTTTAGGATTTTTATTTTTTTTCCCAAAGAACAGTGGCGAACTCCCAAACAAATTTTTGTTGACATTTTTTTTAGCGTCTGCCTATGAAAAATATGTAAAAGTATAGAGATTGAATTGCTGAACAGTTTTATCTTTTGTTATACTTTTATAGGAAGTCAGGAATTTGAGATATTTCAGGTTGAAGTTTTAGAGGTTATGTCTCGTCAACAACAGACTTACCTATCGAAAAAGATATATAGAAATACCTACTTATTGCTCAAAATATCATGGATAGAAATGCATTTTAAATATAAAATAAACTACGGACTACGTATTCAGAATATTAAGTCCAACCGACGTGCGTAGGTCTGCCATATGGTCCACGTAAGTGGGCAGGTACTTACCTATTTAATTATATGTTCAGAAGAATATTTATTTAATAATCTTAGTCATCTATCTTTAGAGCAGTTAGTTATAGATATAGTATGATTCATTACATGGTAAGGGTAGGAATAGAAAAAAAAAAACAACTTATTTTTAAATATTTATTCCTCATCTTCTCTAACCACAATGCCATCAAGAAAACCTGCGGGTGCTGTGATATATGGTTGATGTCTGGCCCATCCTAGATATCATACTACAGTCATTGTATGATCGCAACATCCAACTCTCGAGTTATGTACCAATGCCGGGTATCGGCGCATTTTATTGACACACATAATATGTTGCAGTTGACACACATGATGCGTGTAGGCCTACACGGCTACTTATCGTGATAAACAAATCGATTCACACACAACAAAATCCATCCGTATCAGGCAGAATCGGAATCCAGAGTCACAGAAAAATGTTGTGGTATAGGCAAACAATCAGAATCCTTAGGCAAGCACAGCTCACAGGGAACCGTAAATCTCAGAGTCCATAAGCAGAAGCAGTCGATGAAGTAGAAAATCATGGAAAACAAAATAACAGGACGCACGCGACGACAATGTAATGACAATTTATCAGTGCCGGCCGATTGACAATTGAAATGCCATGTTTTTTTTATTTTGCGCTGTTGCCATACTCGACTTGCACTACGATGTCATTTGTACGCATTAAAAATTATGACCGCTATCGTCGATCAAAAATGTACTAGATTCCCGATGAGAGCTTCAAAAACGGCCCGAAAAATAAGAGCACAAATATTTTGTGCTCTTATTTCAAATTAGCTTAGTCCAATCATAGACAACGATAAGACGTCCTAAATGCCGCAGTACGCGTTCAAAAGAACATTGGTCAAATACAACCTGACCAAAATATGAAACGACCACCAATGACCGATACGACAAAAAATTGTGAATTAAGTCTAAATTAAATTACGGGGTCCAGCTTATTTTATTGGAGCCGGTAAAATAATTTAGGTTTATAAGAAAAACCGCATTTTCTTACTTCTTTTTATAGATTTTGAACGCATCCAAACCCGTCCCGTTTTCATCTGTGGTACATGTTTTATTTTATCACTCAAATAAACATATATTTTTTTAATTCTAGATATTATTGCCAAGTTTTTAATTATTTTTTTAGTGTATTATGAATACAATTATTTTTAGATGGGTATATGAATTGAGTATTCCGAAATGAGTCGCAAATGATAGGTTAACAGTCAATGTAGAATGCACTAATAGGTAGAACGAAACGTAAATGTATTATATGACATTAGAGCTGACAAAGATAACACCGATCGTATTGTAAATACATGGTTATCATTTTTTTTAACTGTCATATGTAAAACCATGATACGTAGATACCTACACAATGAGAAATGGTTTTATCATTACCTAAATCATACCCTGATTCATGCACATTGCATTGCACCTGTGTCTTAGATACATCAGTGAAAAAATTAGAAAGGCTATTGATTCATTTTTGCGATTTTAGCTGAGGTTGCAAACTTACATCACAACCTCAAAAGTTACGAAATACTTATGTGGAAAGTTCTATGATCCTCGGCTTATAAATAATATATTTTCAATTTAAGGTTGATAATTGAGCCTAGGGGAACGAATTAATCCATACACTATTTATGTTCGTGGTACTTCATAGTCAGGTCACAGCATGTATGGGCCGTGGCCAATGTTCTTTGTGTAAATAACCACTGTAACACCAAGTTTTTGGAAGGAATATCTTTTTTCCCGTAAGTTTATTATCTTTATGTGTTTTCCATAAAATAAAAAGAATCAAATAGTAAATATAAATCATTTATCAAATACACATTATGATTGTTTCGCCAACTATTGTAACAAACATTGTCTGTTCTGGAACAGAGAATGCATGGAGTAGTATTGTAATTTTATTTTATTTTTGTTTGTAGATATCCTAGCGAGCCATTTCGCTGTGCAGAATGAGTATCTATTGTAGCGAAAGAAAGAGGAGAAGAAATATACAAACTTTATAAAAATTCATATTTGAACTTTAATTTAAATGAAAAAATAATTTGATTTAATACAAAAACTTCTAGATAGCGTAAGTAAAAGTAGACGCACCCATTTTTTATACGGGTGGATCACATTGAGTCAACCCGCACTTAATTATATAAAATAACTATTGTACCTACTATTTTAGTCCTACTACTTTTTTAAATCGATTAAAAATGTTTGCCACCATCAAAACGTACCTTCACCTAAAAAATATATTCTGCAACTCAACGTCTTTCAATACGTACTGTGTTCTGAGCATTGAAATGTAATACCAAGAACTTCGTCTAGTTCCAAAATAGAGTAAGCACGAAATTGTCAACACACTGTTTTTAACCTTATTGCTTCGACTTTAAGTTTCAATCCACACTAATATTATAAATGCAAAAGTAACTCTGTCTGTGTCTGTCTGTCTCGCTTTCCTGCTAAAACTACTGAACCGATTTAAATGAAATTTGGTACACAGATAGTTTAGAGCCTGAGAAAGGACATAAGCTACTTTTTATCCCGGTAGTACGTTCCCACGGGATATTTTCCAACCTCCACGCGGGCGAAGCCGCTGGCAAAAGCTAGTTTAGAATAAATAATGTTGTACTTATATTAAAATGACTTGATTTCTAAGGGACATTTTAAATTTATTGCTCTTTACCTTTCTCCGATGACAAAAGGACTTAAATATGAATATTATATAGACACAATTAAAAACCATTATGTCTATACCAAATGTGGTATCTCAGGGACTTAGAGGTTAAAGCAAATTATTTTTTCATTTAAATTAAAGTTCAAATATGAATTTTTATAAGGTTTGTATATTTCTTCTCCTCTTTCTTTCGCTACAATAGATACTCATTGTGCATAGCGAAATGGCTCGCTAGAAAATCTACAAACAAAAATAAAATAAAATTACAATACTACTCCATGCATTCTCTGTTCCAGAACAGACAATATTTGTTACAATAGTTGGCGCGTTGTCGGAAACATTGGTGAAACAATCATAATATGTATTTGCTAAATGATTTATATTTACTATTTGATTGTTTTTACTTTATGAAAAACACTTAAAGATATAAACTTACGGAAAAAAACATATTTCCTTCCAAAAACTTGGTGTTACAGTGGTTATTTACACATTTTTTGAACGCGTACTGCGGCATTTAGGACGTCTTACCGTTGGCTATGATTGGACCAAACTAATTTCAAATAAGATCACAAAAATATTTGTGCTCTTATTTTTCGGGCCGTTTTTGAAGCGCTCATCGGGAGTCTAGTACATTTTTGATCGAAGGTTTTATTAGTTACTTTTCCGTTTGGTCACGTGATCGCACGGAAAGCACTGATATAGGTCCGCCGTCTAAGAGCGCCAACGCGCGTCTAACGGAATGAAATTGGCAAGGAAAGTGGTTGATCTCCCGATTTTGGTAGGTATTTAAACATAGTAATTATTGTAATGATTTTATCAGGACAAACTCAGGGCCCAGACCTAAACAATCTTATTACCTTTTCATTCACATAAGAAATAATAAAAAAAACGTTTGGTTTGTAGCTATAAAATCGGTTAAAAATTACGATAAGAGGTATCTTTGGGTTTTTTTCTATCGAGCAAAGTTAATTTAATCGTGTTTCTAAAAATTGCTGCACATCCGTCAGATCCTTGTATACGGCTTATATTTTTTTTCACAATTTTATAACACTGTTTTTCATGTTTCCCATTGATTCAAAAACTAGTGAGCGCGGTCTCTGATGGAACATAGCGTCTTAAATGTCCTGTAACTTTTTAAGGGTTTTACTACAAATTCCAAGAGCGGGCCGATAAAATCGGCTTATTTACTACTGAATATTGGTAGTACCCGTGTTTAAAAATGGGGCATGACTCCTTAATCCATATGGATACCTCAAACAATACACGAAGAGCAAAAGAAACAGAAGCAGGCTATGAACAGCTAGCATTTTACGAACGATGGAATCTAGAGGCTCAACAAGCAAGCAGACATGATACGTAAACAAGCTAAGCGGCTAGCTCTTGCTCATGGGAGCGAGTGTGACTGTGGGTTGAATTGGCATATCACGAGTAAAAAAAATACTAAAGTGAAATTACACTAGTATGAGTTGATTCTGAACTTTCATTGTTGTTGATCAGTGATGTGTGAGGGAGCACATTGATACCTCAGCGCGGGCGCGGCATACGTAGCGCATCGCATATTACGCCATGTAATAATATCACGGAATAAAGAAAACTAGAGGAAGTGCCCCTCACATATTGCGCGCGTGTCAACATTAAGCGCAGATGCACAACATTTAGCTTATTCGCCGTCAGATACTCGTCGCGATTGGATGTCTCAGAAATACGCGAAATATTACAAATTATGCCTTGTTGTGCGGTTTTGACCTGCAAAAACGAAAGCAGAAAAAAAATGTATCTTGTAGAGGTGTATCGTATCATTGGTAAGTGCTAAACTTTGTTAATTTTTAATATAATTGATTTTAATTACAATACCACATGTTATGACTTCAATGCAAACTATAAACAACCTTATGTTCATTGATACAAAGTCTAAATGCACTTGGTCGTCATCTGGACAATCACAAACTAAATTCTAGTAACTTCGACGCTACTCGATTAGGGATGGGACACATCCGTAAAGTAGGTCGGTATCGATAGTTTGTCTGATTTTAGTAAGGAATCAATAGCTCACATAGCTGGTTAAATAATAAGACAGTTGATAACATAAGTGTGATATTTGCGTTAGTGCTTTAGTAACAGAAAACAAATCAATAATTACATAGATTTATTATAGGTAAGGCTAGAGCGGGTTATTATGCCCATCAGAATCTGTGATTAAGTTATGTCAGACATCCTAAATATTTTATAATACGGTCATATATTTAATAAAGATTATATCATGGCTGAAATAATGCACCAGATTATTGGGTCATCAGTATTCCAAAACATAAGCTATAACCAATTAGAGGATTTTCCTACGTCTAATCATATTACTGTCTTAATGAAAGCTATCACGGCAAAATATATTAATATTCGACTATCAAAATGGCAAATATTAAATAAATATGTATTATTTCAAGGTCAGTAAATATTTTTAGCACCATCTGTTATCGTTACATTTATCGTTAGCTTCTGGCAGAAACTTCGCCCGCGTACTTAATTTTATGAAAATAATATTACCCCCCTACATACAAACATACAAATATCTCTTTAACATTGATATTTTAACGATAATCAACCTTTTTGGTTATTAATCATTTGTATGATGTTAACAAATTACTACATTGCTCACCCGAATAAATTACGTAACATCAATATTAATATATCGATATATGTCTACATCTCTAACTTTTTTTTTTGTACTCACCACAAGAGATTACAAGTGCATATGAATATGACATCTATTTCAAAGGAGCTAGCGTTCTGAATAGAATGAATTGGTTACAGCGCCATCTAGCGTTGAGTTGCTGAACTCGTTGTAAACTTGTCTATTTAAAGTTTTTAGACGAAAAACGTCTTTATTGTTTGTGTCATGTCAAATAATAACAACTTTCATTCGTTGCAATAAGACACAATTTTTGAAAGCAATAAGAAGATGATTTGTAAAAGTTGCGTTTGTAATTTGTAGCCAATCATATCACTGTTTTTTATGTGTGTAATGGAGAATTTGATATGCAAATGTGTGAGTTTGGCGACACTGGTTCCCGTGCTTAGCCAGCGTAGGGGCACTTCTCTGTATTCTTTGTTCTGTGAATAATATATTATCGGCGCGGGCGCAGTTATAGTTGCGCACGAGCCGTTATGATACCCCCGCGTCGCGCACTATCGCTCGCGCCGCTCCGCTCGCCCCACATTCGAGCGTTACTCTATTTGTAGGGCAATGTTACCTTGCGCCGTTTGTAAGAGTTGATACTTGCGTTATCTCGCCGCGATTGTTCTACCGCGGCATCACCCGAGTACACGAGTGATCTACTTACAACCTACAAGTTGTGGTTTTCCGGGAAGCGTGCGGCGCTGCCATTTCTTTGGTGTTGACATACTGTACCTCTGGCACGCTGTACTTCCTTTATTATTTGGGTCAGGTTTGCAATAAACCTAGAAGCTGGAGCGCTCCAGCTTCGCACAAGGGGTATAGGCAGAACAATCTGGTCGTGGCTATCTCGTGTGCAGCTGCAGCTTGACAGAACTACCACCCCCGTTTGCACGGCGAAGTTAGCTCACCGGCTCAGAGCCACGGGCCATGTCGTGGGCCAGCTGAACGCAGTTCAGCGTTAGGTCTGTAGCCGGGTCGAGTTGACTGGGCTCATTGCACCAACAGAATTACTATTTTGTTACATAACATAAATATCTATTTGGATATTCGTAGGTACTAAATTTAACGCAAAAGCGACGCTTGCGCGCAAAATCAGGCCCTAGTGTCAATTTCTTTTAACCATCTTGAATCCCAATTCATCCCTTCACGAAGGGCCAATCGGAGCACCGAACGCGGTTGATGCGTTCAGTCGAGAACTCGAGATGGTTAAAAGAAAATCACACTGGGGCCACAGGCCACAGTGTTCCGTAACATGCAGTAAATCACACACCGCTCGTAACAGTTTCACTACGAGAACCGCCCTTAAGTGTTACATAAAGGCGTTGCCATAGTTGCCACTAATGTGCGGTGGAGTGTTATGTACGAGTGTTGTGTTTGCAGGAGCTGTGCGCGCGGCCGCGCTTCCGCGGAGACGACGGCGCTGAAGAGTCGCCCGATGAGCTCGCCGAGCGGTAAGTACAGGCACATTCAAAATATGTTTGGCATTTTAATCGCTGCGGGGCAGCGCCGCACTGTGGGCTGAAAATCGCCTTTCATAGATATAGAGACTTGAATTTTCAAAGGTCCTTTTTTTGGCTAGAAATGGATTTTCCTGATCATTACTATACTATAAAATTTCGTATGAGGCAATTGCGTGTACAACTGAAGGAGTTATAATTTTTTTAACAAAAATTTGTATGGCACTGATATGAAAAATAGGGCTATCTCTGGAATTACAAGGTTTGCCATTATATCCTTACATACTAGTATTGTACTATTTATTAGTATTGTACAATTTGTGCTATTTTTTTTTAAATCCTCAAAATTAAAAAAAAAATCATGTTGATGATTCATTTTAATGCTTAACATATGCATGCATGCTTTGTATTTGCTTTGCTTTATGTCTAGTTTACAATATTTTATTTAAACTACAAGCCAAAACAGTTAAAAGTTCATTTTACTAAATTGAAATGATATGGTAATTATGTATTACCTTTTGAATGTAATCTCCTTTAATGGTCAAGTCCGCATCATTATCATCAATAGCTAACGATTTCATTGAGGTAATCACCTCATATGTCGAAATACCTATGTACCTAATGAATTAATTAGTTAAAAGAATACACACAACAATAATTAAGTTTTGGGCATACGTTAATTTTGCAATTGGTGCAGGATCACCTTAATGAGGGAAATTAGATAAATGTAATGCCCTCATTAGTAAATAACAATAAATAGTCAAAAATCAGGTTCGTAACTTTAGTTCATTTTGAGCATTTCTACTACTAACATCTGATACCACCGTGCGTCTCAGTGATTGAATAATGGAAAGCATAATTACAAACTTGGATTTTTTTGATATTCTGAGGAACAAGGATACTTCTTCCTTCGATCATGAAATATTGTTATATCATGAAACATCAACGATGACATCCACTTTAACGATGACAAAAAGATCTCGAAAGCCGTTTGAAGATCTAGGTAACAAGCAGAAAAAGAGACGATCTGACGAACACAAAGGCGAAGAACCTATTGAATAAGCATATTCAGCGACAGCACTTTTTAAACAAGATGGTCGTGAGGATATTGCCTCTTTTATGTAATATATGCTCAAAAACCTAGAAGCAGCAGCAAAAATTAAGGAAATGATTAAGAAACCAGTTTCTTCACCATTATTTTCACCAGAGAAAGTGCTAGGTTTGCTACTTTCGTTAAAACTATCGAAATTCCAATACATCACTTTGAGGGAAACGAGAAGGTTTAAATGATATATTTCCATCTTACTATAAAGTACAAAAGGCTAAGCTGCAGTGCTACCCTGCGAAGACATTTGTTATTATAACGGATTCCTCAGCTAAGATTGCACTACAAGCATTACTAGATTTAACAGTGAACAAGATTATTGAAAGTCTTCCTAGTACTAATGTCATACAAGGCAAACAACTGATATTAATTTCAAAGTGGGGATTTGAAGGTGCATCCAACCAAAGTAGATATAAACAAAAAATGGTGAGCGAGCAAGATGACTCAAGCATCTTTATGACCTCTTTGGTTCCATTAAAGTTGATAGCTGGAGATGATACCATATTGACGAATCCAAAACCCTGCTCATCTACGTATTGTCGTCCAGTGCAGTTCAGTTTTTTGAAGGAAAGCAAAGAAGTTGTCATAAATGAAAAAAGGAAAATGGATCACGAAATCAAGGCTCTGGTTCCCTCAAAATGCCAAGGAAATGAGGTTAGTCATCAATTAATGATGACGATGACTGACGGCAAAATTTGTACGTATCTTTCTGAAGCTAAATCAAATGCGGCCTGCTACCTGTGTTTGGCTAAGCCTACGGAAATGAATAAGTTAAATACCGTTGCGTCCTGGTATCCTGGTGTATATGAGTTTGGGTTATCGTCACTGCATGCCCGCAATAATGTGATGGAATGTCTTCTACACGTAGCTTATCGTCTCGATTTCAAGAAGTGGTCTGTGAGAGAAGAAGATCACAAAGAGTTGTTACTGGCAAGGAAAAAACTTATCCGAGACCGATTTAAAGACGATCTCAATCTTTTGATCGACATCGTTAAACAAGGATCAGGCACAACTAACGATGGTAACACAGCAAGGCGGTTTTTTGAGTTTCCTGATAAAACTGCAGCGATCACTGGACATTAGAAACCTCAATACTATTTTTGAAGACCTATTCATAAACACACGTATGGGTTTGATGAAAAAAAAAATTGAGTTTCAGTTCTAAGAATGGGGAACCCCAAAATTTATTGTTTTTTTTTTCTATTTTAGTGTGAAAATATTAATGCGGTTCACATAACACATCTACTTACCAAGTTTCAACAGCATAGCTCTAATAGTTTCGGAGAAAAGTGGCTATGGCATACGGACGGACAGACAGACAGACAGACATGACGAATCTATAAGGGTTCCGTTTTTTGCCTTTCGGCAACGGAACCCTAATAAAGTCACTTCGCTGTCTGTCTGTCCCTATGTATGCTTATATCTTTAAAACTACGCAACGGATTTTGATGCGGGTTTAAATAGATAGAGTGATTCAAGAGAAAGGTTCATATGTATATAACATGCATAATATTAATAACTAGCTTTTGCTCGCGACTTCGTCCGCGTGGAGTTCGGTTATATCGTAGCGTAACGTAGCGAAGACGAGCGCTAAGAAGGGAAGTAGAATCGCACGGACTAAAGCTAGTAAACTACAAAAACGCCATCTATTGGTAGCGATTGGAACTTGAAGATAAATACAAAATAGGTCGGTACCTACCTACGTATTTCTCTTGATTTTACCATTTTATTCATTTAAAAAAATATATATTTGGTTTGGTTGTTTATTTTCATTGTTTTTAAATTGTTTTGTTCAGGTGTCATTTTGTGCAAATTTTTTGTATAAATCTTCTTGTCTATTTTTTAATGTTTTTGTGCAATTTCTGTGAAATAGTTGTTGTTTTCGTAATCAGCGACCCGATAAACTATAAAAACGATGCCCATGTTGATTTTCAGAATTTGTCACCCCTTTTCCACCTTTTAGGGGTCGAATTCTTAATGAGCCTGAAATACTTGTTTACTCATTTATTGATAGGAGTACTCCTGTGAAATTTCGAACAAAATAGTTTAACTAATCTTGTTTCCCCAAACAAACTTTCAAGCCCTTTTTCACCCCCATAGGGATTGAATTTTCAAAAACCCTAGGACATGTAACTGTTCAATTCTAATCGTTAACCTAAAAACAAAGTTTCAAGTTTCTAGCTCTAAAAATGACGGATGTCCATACAAAATTTTAACCCCTTTTTCACCCCCTTAAGGGGCGAATTTTCAAAAATCCTTTCTTAGCGGATGCCTACGTTATCTGTATGCAAAATTTCAGCGAAATCCGTTCAGTAGTTTCAGCTGTGCGTTGATAGATGAGTCAGTCAGGTGTGCCTTTTATATATTTAGATGATAGTTGGATTGTTCCCCCCGCACGCGGGGAGTGGCGGATCTATCTTCAGTGGTCGGCTGACACGTCATCGCCACAAACTTTAAAGACGTATTTTACCAGTGGCCAAAAGTCGAACGAAGGAATTATCACTGACCGAAATTTAAAAACTATACTTAGCATGGCCTTTCGCTAAGCATTATTCTTGTCACCGTCCCACAGCTGTTAAAATAAAAGTGCAAGATAAAGACGTCAAAATATTTAAGAAAAATGTGCATGCCAAGTGACGTTAATTTGTCTCGGTCTTTGAAATTTTTGCGCATAGTAAACTATGGAGTAGACAACTAATACAAAATATTTAAAAACCTTTAATTTTGATTAATGGTATGCATGGGTAAAATTAATTGAAATCGAATAACGATTTCTTATAGATTTTGAGGTTCTGATTAACGAAAAAATAAAGAAAAAATTCCATCACGTAAGGTTTTGTAGAAATCTTCATAAATGCTACCATAGTACAAATCCGTACCAGGCGTGAATAACTTAACAAATCGAAAATGCACATTTTTCAGGACAGCCATATTTAACTTTGAGTTTTATCTGTAAATTCAGATTTTATGTTATTAATTTTTTTTTTCTGATTGTAATTCATTTGCTTTGAGTTTTCAGATAACATAAGATTATTTTATGAATTTACCGTATTTATAGTAAAAAAATGACTTATCAAGTTGTTCACCAATGAGTTATCAAGTTGTTCACCTAAGTACCTACTTTAAGTACGTGTGTAAAAAATCAAAAGTAATAAGTATAGTCTCTGCCTACCTCTTATGGGACTTAAAATCGTGATATTATGTATGTAGGTATGTATAGGTAATAAAAAAACAAACAATTGCAAAATAATTATATCAGTTTAATCCAATCGTTATTTTAAGCGGTGTTTTCTTTTTAGTTCTTTCAATTTGGGCATGATCAGAGTCACATTCCATGTGGCTAAAACTTATGATTGACTAGCTTTTGCCAGTGGCTTCGCCCGCGTGTAGGTCGGAAAATATCCCGCGGGAACGTACTACCGGGATAAAAAGTAGCTTATGTCCTTTTTCAGCCTGTAAACTATCTGTGTACAAAATTTCATTTAAATCGGTTCAGTAGTTTTAGCAGGAAAGCGAGACAGACAGACAGATTTACTTTTGCATTTATAATATTACTAGGTTTTGCCAGCGGCTTCGCCCGCGTGGAGGTCAGAAATTATCCCGCGGGAACATACTACCGGGATAAAAAGTAGCCTATGTCCTTTCTCAGCCTCTAAACTATCTGTGTACAAAATTTCATTTAAATCGGTTCAGTAGTTTTCGCAGGAAAGCGAGACAAACAGACAGACAGACAGACAGACAGACCGACAGACAGACAGAGTTACTTTTCATCATCATCATTTCAGCCGTAAGACGTCCACTGCTGGACTTAGGCCTCCCCCAATTTGGGGGGCTTTGCCATAATCGCCACGCTTGGCAGGCGGGTTGGCGATCGCAGTATGGTGGTAAAATGCATAGAGAACGCTGCTGCCCATTCTCTAGTAAGTCCCTTAGTCGCCTTTTACGACACCCACGGGAAGAAATGGGGTGGTGTTATTCTTTACGTCCGGCACCACACGGTACCGGGAGTTACTTTTGCATTGCATGTGTGGCAAGTATCTTTTGTCGGTTTTTTTAATGATAAGTTTAAATTGTGAAAACACTGGGCACAAGTGAAATTGAGCAACTTTGTCTATATAAACGATACATAGCAGCTATAAAAAGGTCCGATGATCAATATTTTTTATTTGTTCTATTTCTGCAATAATGACTTTCGTAGTTTGGGAATGATAAGACGTGATCTTTGGCAGATTTTAAATCATCAACAGTCTTTTTATTTTTAGATGGCTGATGTCCTCTTGTATCAGCTGGAATGATTCCAGGTGTGGAGTGTTATCATACGCGCAACGGATAGAAAATGTAATAGATGATAGATTTATTTGTCACAAAATACACACGCAATCTCGATGCGGTAATAACTGGACAACTTGATTTATGCTAATAAAAACGTTAAGTAGGTTGTTAGAATAAATGAACATCTCGTGTTGTTCGTTACTTTTTTTTAATAGTTAGCGGTATTATAATGACATGTTGAGTTGTATAAATAATTATAATTTGTATGTTTTAATATCTCAAGATGTCACATTGTACCCTTTAGTAAGAGAGTTATTTAAAAATTCACATGTTTGCTATGTGCGGTAAAACAGACCCATCGACTTAGTCGTTAATTCACCCTATGAATAAAACAGTCCTAATGCCTATTATGCAATAAAAAATATATATGTAAGTCGACTTATCAACCTATTCACGCCTGATACGGAAATATGATATGATAACAATTATTATTTTCGGAAGGGCTTGTGGCTAAGTTACAACAGCTGCACGGGTTGGTCATTCAGGTTAAGCTACACTTGCCGCGGTTAGTCCGTGGATGGGTGACCATCTATAGAAACCAAGACCCTTAAGTGCCTCGGCAAGCACATTAAGCCGTTGGTCCCCCTGCCAAGGTCGCGAGATTAGTTCGAAAGAGGTACCGTGGCCCTGGCATATGGGCAACTGAAGGAACACGGATGGGTTTTATTCAGTAAGTCTAACACGCCCTTCCGCTCCACCCAGGGCAGGAGACGTCATTTGATGATTTACCATCCAAAAAAAAGCCGTTGGTCCCGGCTGTCTTTCTTAGATCTTTGACAGTCGTTACAGGTCGTCAGAAGCCCGAAAGACTGACAACTAGTCTTACCAAGGGGTATCGTATTACCCAGTAACTGGGTTGTGGAGGTCAAATAGGCAGTCGCTCCACATAAAATACTGGTACTCAGCTGCATCCGGTTAGACTAGAAGCCGACCCCAACATAGTTGGGAAAAGGCAAGGTAAAAAAATTCTAAAAAAATTCAAAAAGGTAAATTTTGCGTACCTTTGTTATTTACGACATGAAATCCTACTAATATTATAAATGCGAAAGTTTGTATGTATGGATGTGTGGATGTTTGTTACTCTTTCACGCAAAAACTATTGAACGGATTTGGATGAAATTTGGAACACAGTTAGTTTATAACCTGGGTTAGCACATAGGCTACTTTTTATTCTGGTAGTACGTTCCCGTGGGATATTTCCCGACCACCACGCGGGCGAAGCCGCTGGCAAAAGCTAGTTAAAAATAACGAATTAATCTTCTAGAAGTATATAAATAAAATGGATGTTGGTATATAAGATATTGATAAACTCCAACTTCGTTTCACCGATTTCACCGTCATCAAATGACTTCTCCCGCTCTGGGCAGAGCAGGAGGGCGTGTCAGACTTTTACTGACTAAAACCCACCCGTGTTCCTTCAGTTGCCCATGTGCCAGGGTCACGGTATCTCTTTCGAACCATCTCGCGACCCTGGCGGTTTCACCGATCACCATACATTTGCATGGTAAATGACAATTACAATATTTTACATACATTCCGCCCATAACATAATACTAGTTAAGAGTATTTACCATGAATCCTATTTTTCAAGAAAATGCATGTTCACATTAATATAAAAAGGCAAAGAACAACAACAGTTCAGTTTTCTCTTTCAAGACCGATTGTTTCGGTGCTTGTAAGCATTCCAGTTTAACTATGTAGTACATAATAATTCCATGCAGTAAGCATACGTTTAATAAATTATTAATATTATTTATTTATTTATATTCAGAGGTAAGTATAACTTGTAAACTAAGTCCCACAAAACCGTAGTAGTAGTAATCAAATATTTTCCGGCATAAGGTACTCCAGATAAATAGTTCTTCACACCTGAACAAAAATCAAAAAGGTATTGCTATTAATGCCAGGATTAATAATGAACTGTTTGTAAATGCGAGTCATTAACATTTCCTTCAAGGTCGATTTCGTACAGTATTTTATGTGATGAATTATAAAATTACTTGACATTTACATATTTTAGTAATTACGTGTGACTGCGGTTATAAAACCGAAATCTATGTTATTACCATTATTTTGTTACTATGTCTAGATTATACCTTTATATTTGAGTTTTTACCCGACTGCGGAGGGCAATGTGTTTATCAGCATATGTAAATGTATGTTTGTTCCTTTATTAACTTTTTCTTTTACAGTTATTTTGGGTTTAGGTATAATTGCAGCAAATAGAGTTTGATACAAATAATTTGCTTATCAGTCTTTATAACATTACAGAAGTATGTCACACTTGTAATGCTACTCCATTCCTTCGCTGTGCTCTTGAATCTAAATGTCAGTATAATGCGATTCAAATGAGAATAGGATCGCCTTTGCGTCATATTGTCACGTCATAGCTGTCAATTCTAACCAGTTAGGTAGGGTGAGCAAAAAAAAATTTTTTTTTAAATAAAATTTACAAAGATTCAGTGAAAAATATTAATATTAATTTATCGTCGTCGCCAAATAACCTCGCTCGACGACTTTTCTTGCATTTTGCAGTGTTTGCAAAATGGTAGCGTACATTTCACGAGTCAAACTTATGTTTCCTTCAGGTCCCAAGAGGATGCCTACTGACTTTAATTGTTGCATCAGTTCTAAAGTTTGCTGTTTCTCGCTCTCAAACTGTTTGTCTACACAGCGTCTCGTTAGCTATTTTTCGAGCAAAATGAGTACAATAACAAGAAAAAAAAAATAACAACAATCACAAAAAAAAAAATACAACAATGTAACAAACAGAATTAACAAAATAAACAATATTAGTCTACAAGCACTTGCACTGAAAATAAAAAAGGTTATGGTATCATTAAAAAAATGAATTATGACTTTAAATAATTAAATATTATATTAAGACGATTTACTACTATTTAACCTTTTTATTTAAATTTGATGTAAGACTTTTATTAATTATTATTGATATGCTAATAAGTTTTTTTTGCAAACCGTACAAGTGAAATTTGACAGATAGAGGTTATTGACATTCCTATTCTTAATGTCGCACAGTGGAACGAATGTATGGGAGCGGTTGGACGTAGACATGTCCGAAAAATAAGAGTAAAATTATGACAAACTAATGATGCCATCTTATTCGATTACTTAATGCCTTCATAAATTGTGGTGATGAATTTCTTCATAACTCCCATATTTCGGGAGTAATTTGAGAAAATGTGAAATTTTACTATGAAAATGAGTGTATCGAGCTCTCTCCCTCCTGATTCCGGGCTTGTTTCAAGTAGCGGTCTCTAATATCGTAATGCTATTACTAAGAGCTATATTTAATACTAAGACACATAGTGCGCCAAATGTGCACTTTCTGGGATAAAAGGAAATGAAAATTTAAAAAAAAAAACGTTTTTTCCCCATTTGTATTTACTTTAAACCGCAGACAGACTTATTAAGAGGTCTATAAATATATTATATATATACAGAAATATATATTAACAAAAATATTCACAAGAACTGATGAGAGTATGACTTTTAAGTAAGTTGATAATAAATTACCTAGTTTCATTAAAAGTACAATAAATAATTAAGATGTAAGCTCTAATTTACTAAGTTACACATTTTAAAACAATAACATCATTTAATTATCTTCGTCATCATCATCATCATCAATTAATTCAAATTCAGAATCGATGTCCGCTAAATCATTTATGTTAACAAATTCGATATCACTTTTCTCAGAATCCGTAAGCTCATAAAATTCCTTAAAAGAAGATTTTTTTACAAACTTATTTCCTTTTGGACGGATACTTGTAACAAGTGGATCAGAAGACAGTAAAAGATTGTGCATAATATCTTCATTGCATGAGATACTGCTATGCTTTCGAGAATGCCCCTCTCTATATTTTCTAAAATCTTTATTTCTAGCCTCAGATGCCTCTTCGGATAGAAAACCAATGGGCACAATTGACATGTTCTGATCTATGTCTGGCCCATGCATTAAAATTTTATGAAGTGAAGAAGGCATATAATACCATGGGTATAGCTCCACGTAAAGCTTAGCAGTATCAAAGCAGAACTCTCGGAATTTAGTTACGTTGATCTTCTCTCCTGATGAAATACACTGCAAGATCACACAGATTTTTCTTAAAAGCATAGCATCTATTCCGGTCAGTTCAGCAGATTTAGTGTAGTTTTCAAAAAATCTCCTTGCCGAGTTGCCATTGTTGGTGGATCCACTGCCTTGTTTCACAACATCGAGAAGTAAGCCCGTTTCTCTTCTTACAGCCTCTTGAACTCTTTTCTTCCTGTCATCAACTTGCCTTTTTGCTATATCACCCCTTACTTGCCATGATTTTATGTCTAATTTGTAGGAAATGTGTAATAAGCATTCCATTGAGCGAATCCAAGCGTGAAGGGTGCTTAAGCTATATTTATACATGTCCTCGTTTGCGTGTTTATCTTTGATTAACTCTAAATTATTCATTTCTTTAGGACAAGCCTTGCATATGTCACACACTGAAGCTGCTGTATTGGATATAATGGAATGAATTTTACCATCAATCATTGTCAACAGCAGTTGGTGTTTGACACTAATTCCACCAGTGATGGTGGATGGAGTTAAGGCTTCAATCTCTGCTTCGATTTCAGCCATCTCTCTCTGCACATTTTCTTTGGTTTCCTTTATAAACTTAAACAATATTGGCCGGCAAAATGAAGTGGAAGATGGTCGCTCGTTTTCCCAAATTGTTACACCTTTTGAGACGAGCCGCAGTGGTACAAGACTAATCATAAAATTACTAGCAAGATCGATTTGCTCATCTTCACTCGTCCTTTGATGATAAATGCTTTGGCTAGATGATCCGTCAAAACCCCATTTGCTGGTCAATACGAGCTGTTGATTGGGATCAACAGGGGTTTCTAACGACCTAATAAGTCTTCTTGAGGTTAAATGGTTTGATGGTCAAGGCTTGTAATTTGATTTTTGCAGAGCTCTCTGTAACTGTGAGATCTTCTTTGGCCGGATAGCACTTAATTTTTTCTTTAACCAACATGTAGTAACTCGGGTATTGAAGAGCTCCTTCTTGAGTGTTGAAATCCCGAAGAGTGTTATAGCGCCATTTCGATAAGTTCATCGATACATAAAGAGCCAATGCCTTCAAAGGGGATATTTCCCGTACCTGAATTGATTTACCTTCAATGAAGGCTTTGATTTTTGAGGCCTCTTCTGGATTCTCCGTCAAGTATTTCATAACATAAGCTGTATCGCTTTGTCCTGCCTTTTGAAGCGCCCTTTCGGCCGAAAACATAATTTCAGCGCTGCTACTGCTGCATGAAAGACTATCTTCAGTGCGTCTTCTTTTTTGCCGGTTACTAAGGTCCTCAAAAGATTTACGAGGACTAGGATGTGTACAAGTTGAAGCATCAGATTTAGCAGGAGAAATTATGGGCTCGATGACGTCACTTATATTTTCTGTAGAAGGTTCCATATTTTCATTCTGTAATTCCGGCCATTGAATTGCAGCCTGTAGCCAAATCTCATGTTTCTTCCGAAACTTATCTGTGCTTCTTCCAGACTGTGTCCATTTTGCATAAATGCGGTAGCAAAATCGACGACACCAGTCTTTTAAACTTGTTTCAGCACTTTCACATAACTGAACACAACTGTTATCTTTTAAAACACTGAACAAATAGTTAAAGTCGCGTAAATCTTTATGTGCGCGTGCGCATAAAGCAACGTGAATATCAAGATTTGTATTAAAATTTGGAAAATACATTGCGAGATTAGCTTGGATACAACGAGGTGTAAATCAACACTGATTTTAAAGTTACTAATAGTGACCTATTTATATAAAATCCAGGTATCCCAGGTATCCTTTGTTAAATATTGCAAGGTAATTAGTTATTGTGATAATTAGTAAATGATGCATGCTAAATTAGTGTATTAAGAGCCATTTAGTAATTAAATAATAGCAATGTTCTTATCAGTAATCATTAGTGCATCAGTTTTATATGTAAACCTTAAGTCCCTAATTATATATCCTAATTAGCTTATATCTTCTCTAATTGGCTGCTCAGAAATGTTATTGTAATAAGGTAAACCTTTAGAAAAACGGTTTTAATCAACAAAATAAACAAAAAATAAAAAAATTGTGTTATAAAATAAACATCACTCTTTATCCCAGAAAGTGCACATTTGGCGCACTATGTGTCTTAGTATTAAATATAGCTCTTAGTATTAGGGAGGGAGAGAGCTCGATACACTCATTTTCATAGTAAAATTTCACATTTTCTCAAATTACTCCCGAAATATGGGAGTTATGAAGAAATTCATCACCACAAGTTATGAAGGCATTAAGTAATCGAATAAGATGGCATCATTAGTTTGGCATAATTTTACTCTTTTTTTTCGGACATGTCTACGTCCAACCGCTCCCATACATTCGTTCCACTGTGTGTCGAGATGAAGTAGTCCCACGTAACAGGCGCGATAACAGTAGGATATGCTCTCAGACTGCGAGAACAGCCCTCATGCACAAAAGTGTTTTCTGTATGGCTCCTAGGATATTTAATAAATTGCCTAAAAGTTGGAGAGAACTGCCCTTGTCACTTTTTAAAAATAAGCTGAGAAATTTTTTAGTTAATAAAGTGTATTACAATGTTTTAGATTTTTTGAAGGAAAAGGACCTTTCTATTCCGACTTCAAATATATATGGTTAAGAATAACAATTTATTAATGCGAATTTTAAATCAATTGACTTTTGGACATACTGGACATAATTTAATTTATTTTTGAGTATAATGTACTTTTACTTTAATATCTTGACATTAATTATTATTTATTTCTTGTGTATTTTGTAATGAAATTTAAAATGGCTAAGTAAATGCAAATGAAATGTAATTTTTATACCTACAAAATTTGTACGCCGTTATTGGCAAAACATGGACGCTCACAACATATTAATCTAATACCTTGCATACCTGATTAGTCAGTTTATGTAAACGCATGTTTGACAAATAACATTTCTTTCTTTCTTTCTTTCACGTTTTTCTCGATACGTCACCTTAAGTGAGAGGCGCAGAAGCGGTCGGCGCGTGCGCGTGCCTGTCATACCGGAGTGCCGCACGTCGCTCCGTGCTCGCGGTAGGCAGCGCGTCCACCGACCAGCACTCCCAGTGCGGCGCGTGCTCCACCGAGTAAGGCGCGAGCGTGCGGCCGCACTCTCAATGAGCTGATGTTCGTGCAGCTGATACTGCATGCACACTAATTCATAGTCTCTTCGCTGAGTTCTGAGTGCCGAGTGCGGAGCGGTGAGCTCAAGAGGTGCACACTCCGGCTGTAACATTCCAACTCCTGCTGCTCGAAGATTCTCTTAAGCATAGGGACATTTTATCCAGATACTTATGCTGGATAGGAGATTACACTCGGAGACTAAACTTTGATAATGAAAGTCACAGTTGAAGTGTCATTAACAGCTATGAACATGTACGACATCGGTATCAAGTGGAACTGATCTATATATTCTGTTAAATTCTCACCGTGATACCTTGGCTGAAGTGAGTTTAAACTGAGCTGTTATTTCATTTGATGCTGGGTCACTTTTTTTTTTAACGTGGCGAAATGCTCATACATACTGCACTACCACGGGGAGATAGTGTAGTAATGTGGGACCCACTAAAACTCCACGGTGTCCTCCTGTGCCGCTTGTGGCGGGAACACGGGCACACGTAATTCTTTCACGAACTCCCCGCGGCTGTCCGTCACCGGACCCTCCTCTGGGGGATAAGGTACCCCCATTTGCTGCGCGCCAGAACACACATAGCACGCCGTGACCATCCCGGGGACCAATAAGCACATGGGCACCAGACGACCCCGTGTATGGCACCCTTGGTTCACCTGCCACTGCTACGTGTTAATCGCTACGTCGTTGACTTTGGGAGCAAAAGCCCTGACAAACGGCTCCTCCTCGGCTTCCTCTTAGCTTCACCGTGGCTGTCCATTCCACGGCTAATGAGCCCCCGCCTCGTCACTACGGGAACCCACTGGGGGGGATGCGGGCTCACTTCATCCAAGTTATCACGGTGACTTTTTTATAGAATAGCACTACAGAGAAACAAATAGAGTGAACGCAATGGTCTTGCATTGCAGTTTCGGAGCGTATTTTGACGGGTTCCCTCTATCTGGCAGAAACTTGATGCTCCAAATTTTATTTGGCATAACACACTTGGCATAATCTTATTTAAACGAATATTTGTAAGGCATAAAAAAATGTTTAGCATAATCATTGTTTGGCCGAATGTTTATATGCTCGACTTTACGCTGGCATACTTTTAAGATGGCAGAATTTTATTTCGCATAATTACCTTTGGCAGACTTAAAATTCATTATTAGCATAACATTTATTTAGAGCATTGATTATTTGGCATAATTTCACTTGGCATACTATGAAGGTGGCAGAATTTCATTTAGAATAATTTTGTTAGGCATATTTTCATTTCTATTAAATTGCATTTTAACCTTAAATAAAATGAAATAGTGTCTCAAAAAGTCAGTATAATATGTTGTGCTACAAAAATGATTGACAGAAACGAATCGCTGCAGAATCGACTTCACGTAGTCTTGTCTGCCACCCCTAGAGTGTTATTTAAGCCCACGTAGGCGAGAAGGGGCGAGGCGGCCCGCGAGCTGAGGCGCAGGTGGTGAGCGTAAAACCATCTGCGACGATGAGCTCGCAGGGGACCGCCGTAGCCCCGCAGCGCCGGAGCCGTGACAGAAACCATGCATGCTGCATGTTGCATGCTCGCCTGCATGCTGTAAGCTTGCTTGCATGCTGCTTGCTTGCTTGAATGCTGCATGCTTGGTTGCTTGCATGCTGTATGCTTGGTTGCATGCTGCATGCATGGTGTATGCTTGCTTGTATGGATGTCTGCATGTAGGGTTTTAACTGTATGCATAGTGTATGTTTGTTTGCATATTCGCATGCTTCTGATAAGGAAATAAAAACCACGTATGTTGAAAATCAAATGTTTTATTGTATATTCCTACATGCAGAATGTGTGAATGTGTGTTTCAATTATTATGGATATGAAATGTATGCCAAAAGATGATTCTAAGTTTAAAGTTTCTGAGATATGACAGTTCTGCCTTTTACTAACTATCGATATGAAATTATGCCAAGAGACGATTCTGACTGCGAACTTTCTACGATATGATGGTTCTACTTTTTAATTTTTATGGAATAAAATTTATGCCTAAAGATCATTCTGACTTATAAAATTATGCGTTGTGAATGTATGATAAATGAGTGTATGCCAAACGATTTTCTGCGAAATGAAGTTTATGCCATCCGCTGTTATGCAAAATAATATTATGACGAAAAAAATTCTGCCATAAAGGGTGGACCCTATTTTGACAGCCAAACCGCCGCCGTAATGTCCATGACCGCTGTCACTGCGGCTGTGTAGCGGACGTAGCGGTCGCCGCTCTTAGGGGCTGTCTCCACGAGCGAGAGAATCGCAGCGATAATATCGTCGTGCCACCTATTTCTATACACTCTATATGAACTCGTCTCCACACGGCGATGTTATCGCGGCGATGCGACGAGTGACAATGTGCGCGCGTAACGTCGTCGTATCGCCGCGGTATCGTCGCTAATGGTGGCGCGCATGCCGCGCGCTCGCCGCAGAACGTGGCGCTCTCGCAGCGCGCGCGCGGCGGGCGCGCTGTAATGTTATTTATTGACTGAGACACTACTTATTTCGCTCTCGTGTGGCACCTAACTGAACTCTTTCAACAAAACTATTGCACAAACGCCTCATCGCGGAAACACGGCGATTCCGTTACGAGTCGTCGCGGGCACGCGGCGATTCCGTTACCAGTCGCGACGATACGCTGGCGGAATAATCGCTCGTTCGTGGAGACGACCCGACGATAGAAGCGCGGATCCGTCGCGATTCTCTCGCTCGTGGAGACAGCCCCTTAGAGGAATCCGTAGGCCTAATATTAAAGTACAAATTGGTAATGTTCTTTAAATAAATTATTATCTACTAGCTTCTGCCTGCGACTTCGTCCGCGTTAATTTCTTGTTCCTCCGACCCTTCCCGTCGCACAGTGGAACGAATGTATGGGAGCGGTTGGACGTAGACATGTCCGAAAAAAAAGAGTAAAATTATGCCAAACTAATGATGCCATCTTATTCGATTACTTAATGCCTTCATAACTTGTGGTGATGAATTTCTTCATAACTCCCATATTTCGGGAGTAATTTGAGAAAATGTGAAATTTTACTATGAAAATGAGTGTATCGAGCTCTCTCCCTCCTGATTCCGGGCTTGTTTCAAGTAGCGGTCTCTAATATCATAATGCTAATACTAAGAGCTATATTTAATACTAAGACACATAGTGCGCCAAATGTGCACTTTCTGGGATAAAGAGTGATGTTTATTTTATAACACAATTTTTTTATTTTTTGTTTATTTTGTTGATTAAAACCGTTTTTCTAAAGGTTTACCTTATTACAATAACATTTCTGAGCAGCCAATTAGAGAAGATATAAGCTAATTAGGATATATAATTAGGGACTTAAGGTTTACATATAAAACTGATGCACTAATGATTACTGATAAGAACATTGCTATTATTTAATTACTAAATGGCTCTTAATACACTAATTTAGCATGCATCATTTACTAATTATCACAATAACTAATTACCTTGCAATATTTAACAAAGGATACCTGGGATACCTGGATTTTATATAAATAGGTCACTATTAGTAACTTTAAAATCAGTGTTGATTTACACCTCGTTGTATCCAAGCTAATCTCGCAATGTATTTTCCAAATTTTAATACAAATCTTGATATTCACGTTGCTTTATGCGCACGCGCACATAAAGATTTACGCGACTTTAACTATTTGTTCAGTGTTTTAAAAGATAACAGTTGTGTTCAGTTATGTGAAAGTGCTGAAACAAGTTTAAAAGACTGGTGTCGTCGATTTTGCTACCGCATTTATGCAAAATGGACACAGTCTGGAAGAAGCACAGATAAGTTTCGGAAGAAACATGAGATTTGGCTACAGGCTGCAATTCAATGGCCGGAATTACAGAATGAAAATATGGAACCTTCTACAGAAAATATAAGTGACGTCATCGAGCCCATAATTTCTCCTGCTAAATCTGATGCTTCAACTTGTACACATCCTAGTCCTCGTAAATCTTTTGAGGACCTTAGTAACCGGCAAAAAAGAAGACGCACTGAAGATAGTCTTTCATGCAGCAGTAGCAGCGCTGAAATTATGTTTTCGGCCGAAAGGGCGCTTCAAAAGGCAGGACAAAGCGATACAGCTTATGTTATGAAATACTTGACGGAGAATCCAGAAGAGGCCTCAAAAATCAAAGCCTTCATTGAAGGTAAATCAATTCAGGTACGGGAAATATCCCCTTTGAAGGCATTGGCTCTTTATGTATCGATGAACTTATCGAAATGGCGCTATAACACTCTTCGGGATTTCAACACTCAAGAAGGAGCTCTTCAATACCCGAGTTACTACATGTTGGTTAAAGAAAAAATTAAGTGCTATCCGGCCAAAGAAGATCTCACAGTTACAGAGAGCTCTGCAAAAATCAAATTACAAGCCTTGACCATCAAACCATTTAACCTCAAGAAGACTTATTAGGTCGTTAGAAACCCCTGTTGATCCCAATCAACAGCTCGTATTGACCAGCAAATGGGGTTTTGACGGATCATCTAGCCAAAGCATTTATCATCAAAGGACGAGTGAAGATGAGCAAATCGATCTTGCTAGTAATTTTATGATTAGTCTTGTACCACTGCGGCTCGTCTCAAAAGGTGTAACAATTTGGGAAAACGAGCGACCATCTTCCACTTCATTTTGCCGGCCAATATTGTTTAAGTTTATAAAGGAAACCAAAGAAAATGTGCAGAGAGAGATGGCTGAAATCGAAGCAGAGATTGAAGCCTTAACTCCATCCACCATCACTGATGGAATTAGTGTCAAACACCAACTGCTGTTGACAATGATTGATGGTAAAATTCATTCCATTATATTCAATACAGCAGCTTCAGTGTGTGACATATGCAAGGCTTGTCCTAAAGAAATGAATAATTTAGAGTTAATCAAAGATAAACACGCAAACGAGGACATGTATAAATATAGCTTAAGCACCCTTCACGCTTGGATTCGCTCAATGGAATGCTTATTACACATTTCCTACAAATTAGACATAAAATCATGGCAAGTAAGGGGTGATATAGCAAAAAGGCAAGTTGATGACAGGAAGAAAAGAGTTCAAGAGGCTGTAAGAAGAGAAACGGGCTTACTTCTCGATGTTGTGAAACAAGGCAGTGGATCCACCAACAATGGCAACTCGGCAAGGAGATTTTTTGAAAACTACACTAAATCTGCTGAACTGACCGGAATAGATGCTATGCTTTTAAGAAAAATCTGTGTGATCTTGCAGTGTATTTCATCAGGAGAGAAGATCAACGTAACTAAATTCCGAGAGTTCTGCTTTGATACTGCTAAGCTTTACGTGGAGTTATACCCATGGTATTATATGCCTTCTTCACTTCATAAAATTTTAATGCATGGGCCAGACATAGTTCAGAACATGTCAATTGTGCCCATTGGTTTTCTATCCGAAGAGGCATCTGAGGCTAGAAATAAAGATTTTAGAAAATATAGAGAGGGGCATTCTCGAAAGCATAGCAGTATCTCATGCAATGAAGATATTATGCACAATCTTTTACTGTCTTCTGATCCACTTGTTACAAGTATCCGTCCAAAAGGAAATAAGTTTGTAAAAAAATCTTCTTTTAAGGAATTTTATGAGCTTACGAATTCTGAGAAAAGTGATATCGAATTTGTTAACATAAATGATTTAGCGGACATCGATTCTGAATTTGAATTAATTGATGATGATGATGATGACGAAGATAATTAAATGATGTTATTGTTTTAAAATGTGTAACTTAGTAAATTAGAGCTTACATCTTAATTATTTATTGTACTTTTAATGAAACTAGGTAATTTATTATCAACTTACTTAAAAGTCATACTCTCATCAGTTCTTGTGAATATTTTTGTTAATATATATTTCTGTATATATATAATATATTTATAGACCTCTTAATAAGTCTGTCTGCGGTTTAAAGTAAATACAAATGGGGAAAAAACGTTTTTTTTTTTAAATTTTCATTTCCTTTTATCCCAGAAAGTGCACATTTGGCGCACTATGTGTCTTAGTATTAAATATAGCTCTTAGTAATAGCATTACGATATTAGAGACCGCTACTTGAAACAAGCCCGGAATCAGGAGGGAGAGAGCTCGATACACTCATTTTCATAGTAAAATTTCACATTTTCTCAAATTACTCCCGAAATATGGGAGTTATGAAGAAATTCATCACCACAATTTATGAAGGCATTAAGTAATCGAATAAGATGGCATCATTAGTTTGTCATAATTTTACTCTTATTTTTCGGACATGTCTACGTCCAACCGCTCCCATACATTCGTTCCACTGTGCGTCGCGTCGAATCGCGTACCCATGCGTTTTTCCCCGTTTTTGCAACATTTTTCATTACTGCTCTGCTCCTCTTAGTTGTAGCGTGATGTTATATAGCCTATAGCCTCCCTCGATAAATAGGCTACCCAACACAAAAAGACTTTGTCAATTCGGACCAATAGTTCCTGAGATTAGCGCGTTCAATCAAACAAACAAATAAACTCTTCAGCTTTATAATATTATAGTATAGATATAAGGTATATCTATTCATACACGAAATATTTTAAGAGATACACCTGCTGGTGGTATAGAAGCTACAGCCACGAAAAAATTTTTTTCTAAATGTATTTTTTTCAAAATTTAATATTTATAAATTTTTTAACGCACATAAGAAATACTGGCTACTTCTTATTTTTTACGGCCCGAGACACAGCGGCCATGCTCGTGCCATCCGGTCGCCGCCCTCGCAGCGTCAGGCGGGCCATTCATAGAATTTGGAGTAAAGGTTTTATGCAAAACGTCTCAAGCAGTTTTAAAATTATAATAATTACGAAAATTCAAAAACGCTTAGATAAAAAAATTATTTTTGCTTCTATAGCTTCTTTACCACCTACAGGTGTACCCCTTAAAATATTTCGTGTATGAATAGATACACCTTATATAAAGTATAGATTAATAATATTATACTTAATTTTGATGTGAAACATCTATAGGCGAAGGGTAAAACTTAATTTTGGCTGGCGAGCGTGGCGACGCACAGTGGGCCCATTAAAATTAGTGAACTTAGGCAACAAAGTTCCAATATCGATGCGAATTTTTTTGATGGATTTTACCATATTTATTTCCTTTCGTAAAGTATGCTTTATAAATATTATCTTAACAAAATAAATCATATATTATGTCCCTAGAAAATTTCATGAAGTTCAAAAAATGTAGGGTTGTCGTCATTATCCTTTCAACCAAAAGAGTCTACTACTTAACTGGCCATGTGCCTCCCCCAAGGGTCTTAATTTCCACAGGTAGTATAAATATATTTAAATTAAATTTCTAGCAGAATAGTAAATAAAACACTTAATTGAATTCAAAATAATAAATATTTATTGTTAAAAATAATAATCACTGAATAATCAGCGCTGGTTTGGCTTTTGAAGGGCGCGCCGGAAAGCGCGCCAATTTGTCTCCGCCCCCTTTAAACATATTTTCATTAAAATTATAAACTGATGTATTAAATTGGTAACGAATACATTATTTTAATAACTGAATGAAATAAAATGTAACTACTGTATTGGTGACAAAATAAAAAGGAGTCGCAATCAGGGATCGATTAATCGATTTGTTTGGTGACAGATCTACCATTCTGAGCACAAAGCTATTATTTAAGTAATAAAACTATTATTATAAGAACAAAGTTTATATTCATGTAATGCACTACAATTTTATTGGTAATCCATCTCATATTTTACACATTATATTAACAATAATTTGATAATTCATACCTGGGAACACTCTTTGTTTATCTGAGAACGAAAATATTTCGTGGCGATAGATCTATTTATTATGTGATACAACTTGATGACAAATATACATTTTGGTGACAAAAAATATAGTCCCCTTAACATATTATTAATATGTTATTTTTGATTATACCATATTTATTTCCTTTCGTAAAGTATGCTTTATAAATATTATCTTTACAAAATAATTTCGATGTTTTTTGTTTAATTATTTACTTCTATATTGTAAACATTTAAAAAATATTTCATAACATATAAAAAATAAGTAACTTTGGTTAGGGTACTTTGTTTTTAGGGTTCCGTTCCTCAAAATGAAAAGGCTTATGTTTAACTTACCACCAGATATAGTGACACATAACAGAAAAAAATAGTAAATGATCACCAAAATTAAACCCGCATTTTAAGGGTCGGATACACTGCAAGCGCGAGAGAAAATTAGGTATTGAAGCGCTACTCACACAACGGTAGGCGCGCGCGCCCCGCTCACGCACACATAGATGTTTACATAGTGGTTCGAGCGGCAGGAACCTTGAAGATAATATTAAAAATAGAAGTGGATAATATGTTGTTTTTTTATTGCATTTATACTTAGTGAGGAAGGATGGGAGATATGGTGGTTTATTGTAGTATTGTATGTAGGCATCAATCAGCTCTTATATATTATGATTTTCATAAACAAAGACAATTAATACGTCTACATCATGATTTTTGTTCAGAGTGCAAGTGCCTCTTTTTGTTGCTTGAGATTGCGCATGCAATCTAACGACCCAAAACTAGAGTTGCAAAGGCCTCGAGTCATCGAGTCCTAATTTTAAAGACTCGACTCAATTATGCTAGACTTAATGTGCTCAAAAGGCTCGGAGTCTACAGATAAGCACTTGAGTCTTAAAAAGGACTCGAGTCTTAAAAAGGGCTCGAGTCTTAAAAAGGACTCGAGTCTTAAAATGAACCAGAGTCTTAAAGAAAAACTCGGAGCATGAAGATGAAACTTGTACAAGAAACTTGAAACTTGTGAAGTCAATAAATTCAAATTAGTGGTTATGATGAAATTTTGCGTACAAAAAAATCTGACGAGTTATTCGAGTTTTTTCGAATGATGAGCTACAAGACTTGAGTTCATTTTAAGACTCGAGTCGTTTTTAAGACTCGAGTCCTTTTTAAAACTCCAGTCCTTTTTTAAGACTCGATTATGACTCTGGCTCAGCTTGACTCTGGACTCCGAGCCTTTTGAGCACACTGAGTCTTGCTTATCTGAGTCGAGTCTTTAAAATTACGACCCGAGGACTCGAGTCTTTTGCAACACTAGCCCAAACACCACGAGGTTATGTTGTATACTCAAAGTAGACGACGAAGGGGATGGTGAGGTCTGGAAGACCCCGCCATGCCCTTCGTGGTTATTTATATTGATCCTAAGGTACTTTGACCTTAAGGTCACTTTCCATGAATTTTGACCTGTTACTGCTCTTGAGAATCGTGAAAATTGACTTTCGGAATTTTGACCTTAGCCTCAAGGTCAATGACCATGAGGTCGAGGTCAGTGAACTTGTGAAAATAGCGAAACTTGACTTTCAGAATTTTGATCTTGACTTCAAGGTCAATGACCATGAGGTCAAGTTCAGTGAATTTGGGAGAACCGCGGATCTTGACTTTCGGAATTTTTAGTTTGACCTTAAGGTCAACGACCCCAAGGTCAAGGACATTGTCTTTGAGGTGTCCCATGGTATTCCCCCACCGAACTACTCCCACATCCCACTGGGTCCCAAAGTTTCATAGTGCCCCGTTTCATATCCACTGACCAAGGAGTTTCAATGGCCACCTTCCGACTTCCTCATCAGACCTGGACACCATATAGATCTGTAGTACTTGTCAAGACAAATCTAAAGAGCCCAAACACGATGAGGTTATGTTGTGTACTTAAAGAGTTCCTATGGCCACCGGTTGGCTTCATCATCAGACCTTGGACACTATCTAGATCTGTAGTACTTGTCAAGACAAATCTAACGAGCCCAAACACGACGAGGTTATGTTGTATACTTAAAGAGTTCCTATGGCCACCGGTTGGCTTCATCATTAGACTCTGGACATTATTCTAGTTCTATAGTACTCGTCAAGACAAATCTAACGAGCCCAAACACGACGAGGTTATGTTGTATACTTAAAGAGTTTCTATGGGCACCTTCCAACTTCATCATCAGACCCTGGACACCATCTAGATCTATAGTACTTGTCGAGACAAATCTTACGAGCCCAAACACGACGGGGCTATGTTGTGTAGATAAAGAGAACAATTATGTAGTTAGAGCAAATTATATCACACCAAGTACTTGAAAATCTATACTACATATATATTATATATTATATATTATATATTATATATAATATTATAAAGCTGAAGAGTTTGTTTGTTTGTTTGTTTGTTTGTTTGATTGAACGCGCTAATCTCAGAAACTACTGGTCCTAATTGAAAAATTCTTTTTGTCTTGGGTAGCCTATTTATTGAGGGAGGCTATAGGCTATATAACATCACGCTACAACTAAAAGGAGCGGAGCAGTAATGAAAAATGTTGTAAAAACGGGGAATATTTATTCCTTTTGAGAGTTTCCGTTGCGTGCGCTGCGTAAACGGTTAAAGTTACTCAAAAATCATGTATGACGGAATTGTTCCTCTTAAAAAGTTCTAAAAAAAAGGCCGCAAGAGCATATGTCTATCTTTTAAGGTTGACTCACTATAACTCAAAAGGAGCGAGCAGCAACGAAAAATGGACGAAAACTAGCAGGCAAATCGATGCGACGGGAAGGGTCAGGGGAGCAAAAATTTGACGCGGACGAAGTCGCGGGCAGAAGCTAGTAAGATTATAATTATGAACCGGAAAGACGTAAATATAATAACAAACAAATAAGAAATGCCACAATATACAAAATACGTGCAGAAAGAATCGAGCTAAATTTTAGTACTTGTATAAATTGTTGTGACTCCGACCACTGTGATCTCGTGTACGCACAAGCCATTATTTGCCGCGTATTTTTTTACTAAGAGCGATGTGCTCCCACCTTGAAGACGCGCGGTCGACTGAGCTCCGCGGTTTTTTTTTTTTTTTTTTTGTAGGACATCTCGTTGTTAATCCTGAAAAGATTCTTACTACTTAAACGGCGAGTTCTAAAAAGTTACCTTTTTAGGCCTCCAGCCGGGGCTTATTATACTTAAAACTAAAGCGAAAGCTCTAAGGGTTACCCCGAGGGGGGTACGAACCTCGGCTTAGGCAATCACTGGTAGGGGGACAGCAAGGGACTGGCTGGATCTGGGTTGAATTATTTTGGGACTAATTTAAAGCTAACGGCGCAGCATCGCGGGCTGGCTCTTGCAAGGGTCGGGAGGGACTGTTAAGTCGGGGTCGCGACGACGGATCTCGGCGGCGAGGTCGGTACGATTTGTGTTTGTGTGCTGGTCTAGCTGTACTTGAGCTCCGCGGTTCGAACACTGCTATATAAATGGTAAACCGCGTCGCCATAGTAAATTGTATGGAGATTTCGAGCGTCAAAATTGAGAAAGTTTGCGAATTTTTTACGCAAATCAGAAGTAACATTATGGAAAACTAAAAAATGCACCGGGTTTTATGTTCTTTATTGTTTTTATTTATGTATAAATTAAATAGGTGCCTTCTTGTTTTAAGCTTTAAGTTATCAAAATACGGCAGTGCTTTTTACACGTTTTTAGTGAAATTCAATATTTTTTTAAACAATCATCTGCAAAATTTATCCCCAACCCGATTTTTTCATGGTCTAGTAAAACTCTTGAACTAGCCAGATGTATTTTTTCGTGGTAATCCCATAACACGATTTCCTACTGCTGACCCTTAATGTAAAATTATAACCAAAGTTTTAACATCTCGCTATCCTATTTAAGCAAAATGACTCCAAATAAATCATTGTTAATCCAAAAAACTTTTTTTTAACAAAAAAAAATTAAACCGCCGAAATAACTGAAAAAAATAATAAACATTAAAATTATGATTCGGCGCTTTGAGTGATCTTTGTTCATTGATTTTTCAGCGCCGACTCAAAATTTTAATGTTTATTATTTTTTGCTTTTCAGTTTTTTCGGCGGTTTAATTTTTTGTTAAAAAGTTTTTATTTTATAATTTTTTGTGGCTTTAATGTACTTATTATACTTGGCAAGGTATATCCTATCCAATAAAAAAAGAATAATCAAAATCGGACTACTCTGTATAAAGTTATGCGTGGTTATACATTACAATCAGTGAGTGAACAATCAATCATCCCCTGTTTTCCGACCTTTAGGGTTCGATTTTGTTTTCCAAATTTATATGGGAGCAGCTTGGGAGTATACCCTTTCCAATAAAAAAGAAATCACGATCGGAAGAATGATCACAATCGGACCAAGAATTATCACAATCGGACTACTATGTAAAAAGTTATGCGAAGTCATACATAAAAAAAAAAAAATATACGCGTCGAATTTATAACCTCCTCCGTTTTTTTTCGTCGGTTGAATAGTATTAAATGATCACCAAAATTAAACCCGCATTTCAATGTAAAATTATAACCAAAGTTTTTACATCTTGCTATCCTATTTACGCAAACTGACTCCAAAAAAATTATTGTTAACGCAAAAATAGTTAATGAACATCAAATTATTAAGAGTGTATCTGAGTTTGTTTCGGCCTTTCTTCTCAGATTAGTCAGTTAGGAAACGCCGACCTCATCTAGTTTAAAAAAAAATATTACTGACATGTAAAAGTGTTTGTACAGACGCCACCAGGTCAAGCTACCCGAAACTGTCAATTTTTCCCAATGAACCTTGAACCTAATGCTCTAGAAATAAAGTCGAAAATCTATCAAAGAAATCTGACAGATTGTAGTAGCTTGATGTGTTGGCGTCTGTACAATCCTACTTACAGAAATAAAATCATTTATCATAGGAAAACACCAACTTGAGTGATACAAAATACAATTTTAAATTCTTAAAAAATAAAGTAAAATAAAATACAATAACAGAAACGAAAAAGCTAAAAATAAAAAACATACTAACATCATTAATAATTATTATACTAATACCATTGAATTATGTAATTGAATACCAGTCACACAGAACTGTGGAAGATGCCCACACCCCTTCATCAACCAGAAAAGAGCTGAGAATCTTCAAAGGACTGAACAATATTATTATTCTTGGTTAATAATATAATTAAGAACACTGTTGAAAAGAACCACAGCCCGTTTTGTTGATACACTTTAGAAAAAAATAAAGCTATTGCATTTTTTATCAACTTATGCAATTATAATTATTTATTTATTTTTTATTTGACCGATAAGAAAACATTTTTTTTTCTTTTATTGATTAAATGAGAAGTTACTGCCCCCCCCCCCTTTTTAAGTCTCTGATATATTCTAAGAACTTCATTTTAATTACATGCTGTTAAGGGCCATATTGATCTTTATTAAATGCACAATGTATTTACGGTACTTAATTGGATAAGGATTAATGCTGTATTGGTTAAAATCGCTTCGTAAAGTAGCCCTTATTTCTCGTAAAAAGTAAAGGATAAAAAATAGTTATTGTGGGTTATCCCTAAGAGATAGACATATACCATTGCGAATTTTTTTGTAGACCTTTTTAAGGTGTACAATACTGTAGTACATTATTTTGATCTATTTCGTAGGGTTCAACCAGCGTTCGCAATGTAAGCGCAAAAAATGGGTTTATTTATGACATCACATTAGAAACCCCTAAAATTATCAGTGTTTCTTTAATATATTATGCATGTTATATACATATAAACCTTCCTCTTGAATCACTCTATCTATTAAAAAACCCGCATCAAAATCCGTTGCTTAGTTTTAAAGATCTAAGCATACCTACATAGGGACAGACAGACCGGGAAGTGACTTGTGTTAGGGTTTTTCGTTACGGAATTTCTTGATTCGGGCGCCGCGCTCAAAGCCCGCGATAAAGGCTATACAATAGCTTGAAAATCTGTTCAGCCGTTTGGAAGCTACGATGCCACTAGGCGCAAACCAGCATCATAAGATTATTTTTCTTTGTATTTGCAGATCCGTAGAACGAGAAAGAGATAGATCATCTTACTTTTAATTGCGCGCCTTCCACAGCATTTGTGCATAGTTATACTTGTAAAGATGATTCATTCGGCCACTTTGAGCGCGTAGCAAGTTCCATAGTGTCTGTCAGTACTGCTACAGTGTGAGTGTTGGTGTGCGTGCAGGTGGAGCGTGCAGGCGGGCGCCGCCGGCGACCCGCACGTGTGCTGCGCCGCGGCCGCGCTGGCGCCCACGCCGCGCCTGCTGGACCGCGCCGCGCCGCCGCAGACCTTCCGCAAGCGGTACACCGGCGCCTTCAGGTGCGTGTGTGTGAGTAGTGTGGCTGTGCTGTGACTGTGTGAGGGGACGCGTGGTGTGCAACACCGGCGCCGTCAAGTTCGTGCTCCTGACTGTTATTGGTGCTACGCAAAACGAAATTGTTAAAATAAAAGCACTCTGAAATACAAACCAAGCAAATTAGTCTGAACCGTATGCCGATCATGTGTTACGCAATGAGGCTGCGGCTCTGGCAGTGGCAGACCGAGTTCCTGAGTGCTAACTCCAAGGGAGATCCACGACACTCATTCCATACATACCTCGGGTGTGTGCGCCCATCGTGTAAAAGGTGGTGTTTGGGAGAGGTGAGGACCCTCAACATTGAAGAATTACGACTTGAGGACTTGGTAAGTCGTGCGTTCGGTTACATCGTACCTACATCCATCACGCTACTTTCACGTTCGGTTACATCGTACCTACATCCATCATGCTACTTACACGTTCAGTTACATCGTACCTACATCCATCACGCTACTTACACGTTCGGTTACATCGTACCTACATCCATCACGCTACTTACACGTTCGGTAACATCGTACCTACATCCATCACGCTACTTACACGTTCGGTTACATCGTACCTAGGGCTTCCATTACGTAATTACGTAATTACGCAATTACGTAATTACGAACTCATTTTAAAGTATTTTCAATTCCGTAACTGAAGATGTCAATTCCGTACTTACGTAATTATTAGTATCATCAATCCATCAAAATAGTCAACCAATAAAAAAGCATTATACGTACACATTTATAATGTGGCAACACTATACTATATACCTACATCGAAACTGTACAAATAGGGTATTCCCCGCAGTTTATTTTATATCTATTTTGCAAAAAATAGTTCTAAGACGTACAGAATAGAGTTCAAATATATCAACTTGGCGAGTCGGCAAGGCCGGGGAGTCCCTGACGAAAAGTCCCTACGACCACGGGGAACTTAGGGGAACTACTATGCTCCTCACATTCTTAACTAAAAAGAAAGTAGTTTCATTGCTCAATTGTCGGTTGTTCAGTTCACATCGCTAGACTCTCGGCACAGTTGACACTTGATCTGATACTTAATTAAAAGTTGGTGGTAAATGCGCGCAAATATTAACAATTTGTAGCAGTTGTATCTTTATCGTGGGTGACTTTGAAATTTGAATGTGTGGATTATCTCTTCAAAGATGTAAGTACTTAAATCAGTCTTATTTAGTATTAAAAGGGCATTAAAAACCTCATGGGGCGTGGAGCATTCGTAGTTCATACAAAATAATTTGTAAATCAAACATTTTCTTAAGGTGTATTTATTCCGATTAGATTATAGAATATCTAGGTTCCCAAATATATATTAATTAAGAACACTGATTAAAACATAAAAGGTCGGTACCTATCAAAAATTTGAAATTCCTCATAGTTCGTCTCTAAATCAGGAATGAATGAACTAAGCATGCTCTTTCGCCTATTATAGAAGAAAAAAACGTTTGGCTACAAAATAAGTGTTTACATTATTTTGTAATGAGTTGACAACTATGTTTAACCAATATCATTTTAACCTAACTTCCTTTTATTTTTTTTCAGGTCTTCTTCAAATAAGACTGTATACAAGGAGTTTTTGAACAAACGCACACAAAGCTCTATCTGGGAATATTTCTTGAGAGCTGATAATGGACAGAGTGTTGAATGTAAGCATTGCAAAAAAAAATTGAAAACTCCAGGTGGCGCAACTGGAGCGTTACACACTCACATGCGTGCCAAGCATATCGGAGAGATGCCGCAACAGCAGGAGTCGCAAAGCCCGAGTACATCAACGTCTAATAGTGGTCAAATTCAAACACGAAAACGTACGAATGAACCTTCACAAAAGAAAATTAAACTCACTGATTATTTTTCAAATATGGAGGTTCGAGTGGCCAGAATGGCTGCATTGGATGGGATACCATTGAGCACATTTTGTACGTCAGAAGATCTGAGATATCTTTTTAAAAACTCTGGCTACGATGTGCCGAAATCTTCTACGACTATAACACAGATAATTCTAAAACAGAGTGATAACACAAAAAACAAATTGAAAAATCAATTGAAAATTATGAAGTCTGAAAATAAAAGATTTACTATCACGTTTGATGAGTGGACGTCTACCCGTAATAAAAGGTATATGAATATAAATATCCACAATAAAGACTTTGATATGGCCAAATATAAAAATTTGGGACTTGTACGGATACAGGGATCAATGCCAGCTGAAGTAGGCACTCAATTATTACAGCAACATTTGAGTGACTTCGGTTTAAGTCTGGAAGACGACATAATTGCTTTCACAACAGATGGAGCGAGTGTTATGGTCAAAATGGGTAGAAATTTTGACGGCCACCACCAATTGTGTATGGCTTATGGGATACAACTAGCAGTCCTGGATGTTTTATATAAAACACAAAAATCTCCAGAACCTGAAGTCCAGGAGGATGTCTCAAATACCGGCGCTGAAGAAGAAGAGGAAATTGAAGAAGATGAGGATGCGTTTATTGTAGAATCGACCAGAGTTCCAGAATCGGAGTTTTTATACAAAGGCACTATAAAAAAATTAAGAGATCTAATAAAATCGTTTAAAAACTCCCCTTTGAAAAACGACTTGTTGCAAAAGTACATTTTAGAAGAACATGGTAAAAATATTGACCTAATACTAGACTGTAAAACGCGATGGAACAGCTTATCAGATATGGTAGGCCGATTTCTCAAATTAAAATCATGCGTTTTTAAGGCGTTATTAGATTTGAAATCAAATGCGAAATTTACAGACGAAGAGATCCAAGACCTTCACGACATTCATTACAGCTTGGATGTAATAAAAACTACAGTTTTGTCATTATGTCGCCGTGATTCAAACTTATTGACGGCCGAAGCTGCGCTTCGATTCATGCTAGAGAAACTTAATCTTCAGTTAAACGATCTCAGTGGAAAACTAGCCACATCTCTTAGAAAGAGAATTAAGGAAAGGCGAACAAATGTATTCGGTGTTTTGCAATATTTGCATAACAATGAGGATTTTTTTTAAACAGCTGCCTCAGAATATTTCACGAAACCATCATCGGATGATATACGAATGTACATAGTGGAACTTTTGGAACGGTTGAAATATAATTCTACTCAAAAAAGCACTAATTCACAACCACAACCGAGTGCATCGGACGCAATTGCTACCAGTGACGATGATGACGAGGAGTTGACAATCGCACAACAGTTAGACAAAGAAATAAACAAAGTGACTGTAAATAAAACAATTTCAACAGTAAACACAGATCTCCATTCCATTATTAGGGTAGAAATGTGCATTTACGACAGCGCTGGCGGCGGTCGCGAAGTTTTTTGACTGCAGCGTATAATTATTTACTTTCGATAACGCCTACAAGTGTTGAAGCCGAGCGAGCCTTTTCATCCGCCGGATATTTTTGTAATGTGACAAAACTTTAAATGCCTTGTCATTTATGAGATCACATTTTCAAGAAGAAAGATTATATTCGGGACGATAAAAAATGGTTTGACTTAACTAAGTTCTTGAATAATTCATAACAATTAAATAAAATTAACCACCTCTTTAAATGAATCAATAATTTGACAGTACAGTGTTAGATTATTTTGTCATGGAACTAATTTTTTTTTTTTTTTTTGTATCTATCTGTGGAGGCTTGTTATTAGCAATTTAGTTATATATTCTTGTTACTATAATGTTATTAGTCTGTAAGCTTTCTAAAAATTAAAAATAGAATAAATAAATATAAATAAATATTTTTTTGTTTAAATATTGTGTTTATTTTGATACATCCTTGAATTTGAGATAGTAAAAGATAACTGTAAAAATTGTAGATACTCTATCTACAATATTTACAAAAATTCATAATCAATTTAAAAAAAGTAGGAAAAATTACGTAATTACGGAATTACGGAATTGGAGAATAAAGTTGCGTAATTAGTTACGTAATTGACATTTCCGTAATTTTGGAAGCCCTAATCGTACCTACATCCATCACGCTACTTACACGTTCGGTTACATCGTACCTACATCCATCACGCTACTTACACGTTCGGTTACATCGTACCTACATCCATCACGCTACTTACACGTTTTGCCAGTTACTAAGCCTCCGAAGCAGTTGGAAGCTCGTTGCCGCCGGTAACAAGCCACAGACAGGCCGATGAAGAGAGGTTCATTCGTGTGGAGTAGAAGAAGAGGCTGGCTTATCGCAATTAGTTAAGTGAGGAGGTCCGCAGAGGTGGGCCGGCACCAGTTGGGGATCGCGGAGGACGCATTGGTTCCCATGGTCCCCGACGTATGTGTGGGACGGAACACCGGGGTGTGGGTGGTTTTAGTCAGTAAGAGTCTGACAAACCCCTCCGCCCACCCCAGGGCGGAGGACATCCATGAGGATAGCCTTCCTCAATAAATAGGCTACCCAACACAAAGAGAGTTTTTCAATTCGAACCAGTAGATTACCACGTTCAACCAAACAAACTTCAGCTTTAAAATATTAGTATAGATTTGTTTAATATTTTGATAGAACATTTTATGTATTTTTATATTATGAGTCTTAGTTAAGGACGCTATAACATTTTTGAATCGCTCAAGTTTAGTCGCCACACAACAACATTACGCGCAAGCACACATTGAAACCATTGTCTGCTCGATTTTAAACATTACTTAACTAATCTTGATACTCGAAGGTATTATTCATTTTATTTTACTAACACTGTTGAGTAAAATTAGTAGTAAAGTAACTTTACTATCTGTATTAATAGTGACAGTAAATAACTTTTATTTCCATGGTCATCAATATTTTTGGAATAACGTATATGTTGTCAATTAAAAAAAAAAAACAAGGTGTAACAATAAAATACTTTAACAATATTTTTGGATAACCTTCTTCTTCTTATTGGCGTGTCGATAGCAATCTAAATAGTGTTAGCCCAGAATTTGGCTACGAGCTTAGCATTTTCAGTAGCGTCCATCAACTCCTGTGGCGTGCAAACAACAGGACATGCTGGACATGATATCAAGTGCGTCATCGTTTGTGCGATGGCACCACATTTGCGACCCGCCTCTCTGTTGCGAAGATGGAATACGCAAGACTGCGTTTTGCTCGGATTTGGTTTGAGAGAGTTTGCGTGGTAGTATATGTATGACATTAAGTCACTAAGAGCTTCTGACAAGTGGACCTCGGCGTCTTCAAAGGTGGTGGCTCAAAAGGTGAGGGCAAGATCGTCTGCATAGAGGAAGCAGGACGTATTTGGGCTCGATGGTTGGTCGTTCGTGTAAATATTAAAGAGTAGTGGTGCCAAGACACTACATTGTGGTAGGCCGTTTTTCTGTGCTCTCCAACGATTTTTTCCGAAAGAAGATGGACCTGAAAACGGTGGTTGTGGAGAAGTTCTCGGAGAATTCTAACGAATTTTAAGGTTTCCTCCTTCCACATCAAACGTTTGAGATTGACTGTATCGTAAGCAGCTGACAAGTCGACGAAAACAGCTCCCGTGACTTTACCCATCTCAGAACCATCTTCAATGTGTTGCACAAGTTTGAGGGTCTGATTGCAGCAAGATTTGACGGGCCTGAAACCAACTTGCTCCGGGATCAATTTTGGGTTAATAACGCTCGTAAGACGGTTTAGCAGCAGTCTCTCGAATAACTTGTATGTATGGCATAGTAGAGAAATTTGACGGAAGATTTTTGGGTCGTCTGCTGCTTTGCCTGGCTTGGGTATTGGATAATAAACAAATATAACTGATAGTGATCGTAAAATATCTTTGTAATCGTTGAAAATTTATAGGATATTCCCTAAAGAAAACTAAGCCAAAAATTGTGTGACGCCTGAACCTCACCTTTGAGATTGGAGCGCGTATTCAGAATTTTTAATACACAATAGGAAAATGTATACATTTTTGTATGAAGGCTGTTTTTGTGCTCTTCTATATATGTATTTATAATTCGAAATGGTTTTAAAATTTTTGAGAGATGATGATTAACAACATGATTTTCAATTTATGTAAATAATGAAAGTTACGTAAAATATTTAATTTTGACTACGTACTAGCAAAACCCCCAAAATTGATACCCATGCCGCCATTTTAAATTAAAATCAATGATTTTATAATTCCTACCCCCAATATGGATGAAGATCTTTTTATAAAAATCAATACCCGCCGTATTTGGATCAAATTTGAATGAATCATTCGTAATCATTATCCTTAAATTACCCAAAGTTGATAGTTATGCCCACTTTTTATTTAAAAAAAATAAAATATTCGTCGTTTTGAATGAAAAACTTGTGGGGTCGGGGCACCCCCGTCAGGTAGTATGTTCCTCAGCTTTTTTTTTATTCCACTGGTAATTTGTTTTGAGTTTTCGGCTTCAGCACCTTCGAAGATCTTTAAAACGACACCCATGATGAAAACTTTGAAAATTTTCGTAACCACCATTTTTGATTTTGAACTCAGAATCGGCTTTAGCACCCTTGCCCCAACCGCAAGGTACATTAAAGAATTTCGTTCAAAAATGGACGACACATGCATAATTTAATTACCACATTGAAAATAGATGTTCATATAACTTTTTATTGAATAATTAACCGCCATTTTGAATTCTTGTAAATTAATACATAATCATAACTACCCTACCTCCAAAATTCCCAATAGAATTTGAGTTATTTATTTCTAAATCAAGTTCTGGTAATAAGTTTGGTACTAATACTTTTGGTCCGAAAAGTATCAACATTTTTCAACCACAGTATAGAGCACGGCACTCACTTTATTATTATTTTTATCGTATTTATTCGGTACAAAAAAGCGATACGCCCGTGGTACTTCCTAGGGCGCGTCTGAGCGCGGAATGACAAACCGCGAGTAGAAAATGTATGAAGAAAGGAGATGTTTCATTTTTATATGGAGCTCCGGCCATAACGTGTACTGTTTAGCGCAGCTAGGAAACTTACTCCTGAATAGAATAAAGTATTTTTTTTTTCATAATATCAAATGGTTTCTAAGTACAAAATTAAAATTAAAAATGTTTGACGTTTGTCCTAAGAGTTAGCAAGTGGTTATTTTGAATTCGTTTAGAAACACACTTCAAAAATGGAGACGAAAGATTTTTGTAACGATGAAATGGTCACACTTAATTATGTTTACTCAAAAATATTTATAAAAGAAAAATATTAATTTATTTTTAACACTACAAGTATACACACATTTATTGATTATTTTCTACTTAACATTGATTTGATGAGACATGATTTCAGAACGAATGAAATCTGCAAGCAAACGAGACGCCATGTTGAATAAAACATGGCAATAATTGAAAAACTATTATTTTTTGTACACAACAAATCAGGCTCAAATTCACCAGAGAATATTTTTCCCCAATTTGTGGCATTTTTTCCTCTTTTTCGATAAATGTTCACCTGGTGGCCGAAAATGAAACATCTCCTTTGAGAGCGTTCTTTATTTTTCTCATAAATAAAAAAGTCATGTATTTAATTACAAAATATTTAAGCAAAACGTAGAAGATTTTACTAGCCACAATTTGTTCTCATTTTGAAGTTAAAATATCGAGCCTGTTATGGAAAAACATCGTAACCGACAGAATGTAGGTATTTCACTTTTTTATTGTAACGTACAACTAAAATCATTTAGAACCTATACAAGATCACTTAAACCCATATTTGCATAAACGTCAAAATTATAACTGATATTAGATAGTATCGCAAACGACAAAAGTAAAACTTTGATATTTAAGAACAATCAAATTATCGTAACCAACTTATCGTAAGTAACGTTTGTCACTTACGATAAAACATAGTGTCATGAACTACCCAAAATCTGTGTTGCATTTAGTTATCTTATTAAGTACTAGCTTTTGCCAGAGGCTTCGCCCGCGTGGAGGTCAGAAAATATCCCGCGGTAACATACTAACAGGATAAAAGTGTGCATAGCTATCCACACATGCACAATAAAAACAGTGTAACGCGAGTGTCGAGCCGGTCTAAACAATCTTGAGCCGTTAGAATTATAATGCGGTATTTAGAGATTTATGAAAATACTTACTTTTATTTATCCAGTCTAATAAAGATTTCTAGAACAATAAAAAAATACAAATATATGTAATGTAAAGTATACAATAAAAATAAAAAATTAAAACAGTTACATATTGGTGCCGATTCTGTGGTGCACCGAACTAACTAAACTATCTCTAAAATTCCTTACTTTTAGCTATGAGAATTGTTACGCTATTCTGCAAGAAATAATCTCTAAATTTAAAAATTATTTTGACTCGACTAAAATCAAATTTGACAATCGCGACTCAACGTGGTACTTTTTTTTCTTTTGGCTTCACAACTTGGTACTTGTGTGCGCTACGCAATGAACTTGTTGAGAGACGAAGGCGCGCGCAAGGGGGCAGCCTGGACGTGTTTTATATGGAATTTTTCATTTTTGTTTGAAAAATATAAAAAAAATATTACCCACGTGTTGAGATTTATAGGTTTTATAAAAAGGGGCGAAAATTTCATTATTTTTGCGATAGGACACGCCATTTTCGAGATATAAGCAAAAGAAAAAAAAATACTGTACTGTTTTTGCACGTAGGGCGAGGCGTTGGTGTGAACTTTTGTTCATGACCACTAGTTTTATTCCACACCTTTTAATCACGATTAAAAATAGTCAGATTTGGTTAAAATAAATTATTTAAGTCAAAATTTTTCTACAATCTATTAAAATAATGCTTAACCTACTTGATAATAAACGAAACTCTTATCTAATACAAAAAAAAAGTGCGAAGAGTAGCAAAATGTTGTAGTCGTAGTATATTTTTGCGTTCATGATACGAGTACCCGAAACCTGAGACGCGGGAAAAAGTGGCACAGGTCCTGCCTCGTTGGGCGGTTGCGCCGTACTAAACGCTGCCCACTTTTGCATCGTAATTTGCATTTAATTTAGAGTGATTCCAAAAACGGTATTATGTCTAATTAAATAAACGGATTTAAATAAAGCTTGAGAATTCGATGTTTCATTAATTTTTTAATGTAATTATGCTTTATTCAAACCAAAAAAACGCGATAAAATTGCGAATAAATCATAAAAATTGCCATAAGACTTATTTTTTTTAATAATTAATTTTATTAAAAATCAATATTCTAGTACTAAATGTAACAACTAGATTATATGTCTGATGTCTGATGTTTTTTTTTTTTACTCAAATCTATACTATAATATTATAAAGCTGAAGAGTTTGTTTGTTTGTTTGATTGAACGTGCTAATCTCAGGAACTACTGGTCCGAATTGAAAAATTCTTTTTGTGTTGAGTAGCTTATTTATCGAGGGAGGCTATAGGCTATATAACATTACGCTACAACTAAGAGGAGCGGAGCAGTAATGAAAAATGTTGCAAAAACGGGGAAAAATTATTCCTTTTGAGAGTTTCCGTTGCGTGCGCTGCGTAAACGGTTAAAGTAACGCAAAAATTATGTATAACGGAATTGTTCCTTTTAAAAAGTTCTAAAAAAAAGTCCGCGAGAGCATATGCTCTCGCGGACTTTTTTTTAGAACTTTTAGACATATGTCTAGCTTTTAAGGTTGACTCACTATAACTCAAAAGGAGCGAGCAGCAACGAAAAATGGACGATAACTAGCAGGCAAATCGAAGCGACGGGAAGGGTCAGGGGAGCAAAAATTTGACGCGGACGAAGTCGCGGGCAGAAGCTAGTTTCTACATATTAATGATAGAAATAGGAGTCACAAATTGACCGTGCGATGATGTTTAAGAAAACCAGTTGTGGGAGATTAATTACTACAAAGTAAACAAATAAGTTTTTGTAAATGTGCTGCTAAAAGTGACAAAACAAAAGATTGATCTATTTTTTACATGTATTCGTCAATGCCAGAGTATTTATAATGATGAGATGAGAGGTAAATAAGGCGACTAAAATCTTAGATATTCGCGCAAAAATGTAAAATGGCTCTTAATCCAGGTTATAAACTAACAGTGTTTCGAATTTGGTAGGATAGATATATACTATTGAGGACTTTTTTATAGATCTTTTGAGGAACATCATCTTTGTTATACATACTTTTGGTTTATGATCAACGTATGCGAGGGTAAGAGCTCGAAAGCGCATTTTCATCTGACTTGCTTCAAATTTATCGTCACTGATCATCTCCTATGTGTCTTAGCGTTATGTTATATAGCCTATAACCTGCCCAGGAGTATGGACTACAATCGTACCAAGTTTAGTTAAAATCCCTTCAGTAGTGTTTGACCCATGCGTGCACATACAGACAGACAGACAAAAAATTTAATGATTGTAATTTTGGCATCAGTATCGATCACCATTCATTCTTCAATATTAATTTTGAATGTTTATTCAATGTACAGAATTTACCTCTCTACAGTTTTATTATAAGTATAGATTTTGTTTATTTGTAGGAAATGCTGTATTCTGATTATTTGATTGCCTATTTATTTGAATGGAGTAAGATTCAATTAGGCATTTTTATAATTTTGAATTTTATTAACTTTAAACAATAAAATTAATTAAAATTTTACTATTGTAATTCTGGTTTCTGAGTAACAACTAACCAGTGTATACAATAGTTAGCCTTAATTACAGAGAAAAGTAATATCGTAAATGTCAATTTTTGAAAAAGAAGAAGACATCAATCATGACATTTAGTTTTATCTTAAGCGGCAAAAGTACTCATTATTTAACTCTTTCTACAATAACTTAATTGTTTTTACGTAAAGCCTAATGTGTTTTGCCATATACACAAAAACCGGTGATCTAGAAATAACAAATAAAAAATTATCAATAAAATACCTCTCCTGTAAAATTTCATAAATGTCGCTTACCATGTTCTTCCATAACAGGCTCGATATGCAGTTGATCTCGCTATACAGTTACCTTTCCAGACCCCATTATTTTTCTTTTTTTTTATTATTGCGGTGGGGATAAGGTATTTTTATGAAAATATTGTATGGGACTATATCGCACCATCGGTAGAACAAGGGCATAACTGCACTTTTTTTTATTTTACCGGAGAGCCATTTTAAGATTTTTTTACATTCAATACCGTATTTTTCTGCTTTATATTACTTTGAAGTATTATTTTATTCTATGCATAAAATCAGCCTTATACTTTTGTGAATAGAAGCAATTTGTTTATAAGAGTAAAACGTGACTTTTTTTTTTAAGAACGGGTACATTTATGCCCTTGTTCCACAAAAATTTTAATTGTTTTGTAATTTTGACCTTTTTTACACTACAATTTTGGAGAAATTTTGAATCAAAATAATGTCTTTTATGCAAAAATGTTTAAAGTATTTATAGGAACTATATTTTTCTTATATCTAAAACTCACTAGCGAAAGTCTTTATAATTACCAGAGATCGGAGTAGGTAAATTGAAATGGGATCAATGAACTGGCACGTATATAGGTAATAGGTATACCTATGAAAATGCCGTTTTGCATGAAAAAAATTAAACGTATTTTTTTCATGAATTTTTTATTTGTATTAATCGAAATAATCACCCATGCAATCAATGCATCTTTGCCAACGCAGTGGCAGTTTATTGATGCCCTTCTTAAAAAAATCAGCTGGACGGGAGGCAACAAATTCTTCAAAGGCATTTTGTACTGCCTCTCGGGTATTGAATTTTTTTCCCGCCAAGAAGTTATCCAAATTCTGGAAAAAGTAGTAGTCTGTAGGTGCAAGGTCTGGTGAGTAAGGCGGATGACGGAGAGCTTCCAACCCCAGTTCTTGCAACTTGGAGACCGTCTGCTGTGCAGTATGAGGTCGCGCGTTGTCGTGCAGGAGCAGCGGAGTCAAGCGATTGACCAATGCTGGTTGGAGATGTGCCAGCTTCTCCATCATTGAGTTCAGCTCAATGATGGAGAAGCTGGCACATCTCTAACCAGAATTGGTCAATCGCTAGTACACATCTGCAGTAATGCTCACCCCGTTTGGTAAGAAGCTGTGATGAATCACACCGGCGCTAGACCACCAAACAGTGACCATCACTTTTCTAGGGGTAAGATTTCGTTTAGGGCATTGTTTAGGTGCTGAACCAGGATCCAACCAACTTGCTGAGCGCTTGCGGTTATCAAACAGAATCCATTTTTCAACGCAGGTAACAATGCGGTTCAAAATTCCTTAATTTGTGTGTCTGTTGAGCAGTGCAAGGCACGTCTCGACGCGTACTTCGCGCTGGCGATCATTGAGTTCGTGGGGCACCCATTTGTCAAGCTTTTTTACCTTGTCAATTTGACGCAAATGGACCAATATTGTTTTGACGCTAACGTCGAAAGCTGCTGCTAATTCAGCCGTAAATTGTGTATCATCAGCTTCCACAATCGCCTTTAATTCGTCAATGTCGACCAAAGTCTTCGGACGACCGCGAGGTTCATTTTTCAGGTCGAAATTTCCAGAACGGAAGCGAGCAAACCAATAACAGGTGGTGCGTTGGTTTGTAGTGTTAGCTCCGTAAACGTCGTTGATGTTGCGTGCCGCTTGTGCGGCGTTGCTGCCACGACGGTACTCATATTCCATAATTACTCGAATTTTTAACGTATCCATGATGACGAAAAAGATTGAAATGCGATGAAAATGTAACACTAATCAATAAACAAATGACTACTTTTGGAAAAAGAATTCCATGTTTTTAAAATAAAATTAATTTGAAATTAGAATTCTTAGACAAACAAAAATTATTATGGCATTCGGATCAAACCCGCCCGCTCAAAAATAAATGTTATACAATAGTTAATAGTAATTACGTCATAAGCTTTGTCCAGTTAGAAGCATGGTCAGTTGTTTTCTAGATTTTGCAGTGATCACTGTTGTAATGGCTTCGCACATAAATATAGAAGGACGAAACTCCATCGACGTCGTTGCGCAGCGTCAAATTGTGAAGTTTATGTTTCTGGAGGGACTCACAGCGGCCGAGGCCCATCGAAGATTGGTCAGAGTGCTGGCGTCCAATGCACTCTCTCAAAACACAGTAAAAGAGTGGTACCGGCGCTTCAGGGTTGGCAACTATGACGTATCGGATCATCGTGAAGGTGACCGTAAATCTGGACCTGAAACTGAGGAACGCTTGAAGATTCTCCAAGACGCTTTCCTAGAGTCTAGAGCTTGGTCCATCACCTCATTGTCGGCTTATATCGGAATACCTAAAACCACTTGTTACGAAATGATGACGAAAAAACTTAATATGCACAAAATTAACACAAAGTGGGTACCACACGAATTGACTCAAGCCCAGAAGGATCAGCGCGTAGACTACGCAAAAATTAATTTACGTGCATATAATCAGCAACCAAGCCGTTTAAAGCATACATTGGCTATTGACGAAACCTGGATCAGTCTATACCGACAACCTGAAAAGGACCAAGCCAAACAATGGCTTTACCAGGGCGAAAAACCACCAACAGTGCCTCTGTTGGTGGTTTTTCGCCCTGAAAAACCAGACCGATTCGCCCCGGTCGAGCAGAAAAGTTCGGACCTAAGTTCTTGTTAGTGCTAGCGATGGACTACGATGGCATCCGCTATTATGAAATATTAGGTTACCATGAAAAAAAGAATCATCAGCGCTATATTCAATTTCTGGAGAATCTGATGAGCAGTTGGGCTAGAAACGGCAAGCCTACAGTGTGGCTGTTAGACGACAATGCTCGACCTCACCGTCACTCTGCTGTAGACGAGTGGATGAGTGCACGCCACATTGAGCGTTCGGTTCAGCCGCCCTATTCTCCAGACATTAGTCTGTGTGACTGTGGTGTGTCACGTACGTCACGTTTAGATCTTAGTTTAAGTTAAGGTAGATAAGCTATGTCCATAGTTATATTATGCTATATGCCACGTACGGACTAGGTATATATTACACTAATAAAGGGAGTCTTGGGTGTTCAGTCTCCAGTTGACTCATGGACAAGTACACGACATGGTATTTACTTAACCCCTCCTTCCCTCCACATCGCATGGCGACCCTGCCAGTCGACTGGACGGCGTTATAGTTGCCCGACCGCTATCTCGTCGGAGTCACTTCAGTCGGCTTCAGTCAGTTTCTCGGCAGTTGGATAGTCACAGGCCATGGGGAGCACGTCATCCAAGGAAGAGGTTATTATAGCCCAGACAGCAGCGGGTGGTTCAAATACCGCGACAGTAACACAAGAGCAGATATCCACCATCAACGCGATGCTGTTGTTTATCGCCGTGTGTTTGGCGATTGTCATCATTGGCGTGGCAGTCCGGCTGTACAGGAGGTGTCATCAGAATTGGATCGAAGAGAAGATCAATCAGCGTGAGGTGCAGCGAGCTGTGCAGATGGCCTGACCGGGAGCTGGCGGAGCGACAAGAGGAGTAAGTGATGTGATTTGGACTTAAGTGTAGTGACGAGTATTTTCGGTCATCTATCAGTTAGAGACATTAATTTTAAATGGAAGTGGAGTTAACGTCACTGTTTGTACAGCTTAAGTTATTGAGGGAATCAATTGTCAAGTTAGGTCCCAGTAGGCGGAAAGGCAAAAATTTTGATGGAAAAATAAGCGAGGTAAAGCCCTGTATTGTAAATTTGGGTGCTTCCGGCAGCTAAAGCGAAACATAGGCGGCGTTGCTTATGCTGACCTCGGTTGCGCGTAGCCCTGGACAAGGAGATAAAGGCTGGCAACGAACATCAAAGTTATCAGTCAGTTAGAAAATTGCCTGAACGTTGGCAAGCTGTCGTAAATTCTAAGGGAGATTATTTGTAGCTTATGCAGACTTATGCTGATATTAATATAAAATTGAACTAAGTAAGTACTTTTTGTTTTAATCAAATTTTAGTGTGGGCGGATTTGATCCCAATGACCTAATATTTTGATTTGAAATGGCCAGTACTGCAGAACGGCAATTTCATAGGTAAAGACCTAATATTAGTATGGATATGCCTCCGGGATTCCGGGATTTTGAAATTAATTTCAAATGTTGTAATGTGTAGAATAAAGAATACATCAATATGAATAAGAAACGAAAACGAAACTCTTTTTAATAGTATATAGGTGAACACACAAACATACAAACAAACAAACATACAAACAAACACAAACATACAAGTGAATCTAATATAAAGCGTGAAAAAATAACAACGGACTTCCTTAAAATAAAACACTACAACGTCAAAAATAACTTTAATTTTGGAAGTCGGTGTCTTAGGATCTGTATTTAAGGTTTTTTTTTTGCCACCGACTACCGAAATTAAAGTTATTTTTGACTTTGTAGTGTTTTTTTAAGGAAGTCGGTTGTTATTTTTACACGCTTTATATTAGCTTCACTTGTATGTTTGTTTGTAACCGACTTCTTATAGCGCGATTTTCACCCACTTTAAACGACCAGATTTCATTCAAACTTTGCACACCTGTCAAAGACCGATGACTATGCAATAATTTCATAAATTTGTGCCATTATCCTTGCCAGGGTTACCAGGACAGCAAAAAAACTGTCTTCGAAAACTACGCTGACATACGTCACAAACTACGCTGACATACGACTCAAAATTCAAAACACCCTAAAAATTAGAAAATAAATAATAGTTTAAAAAAACACGCTTCCATAGAAAATCAACCAATTAAAAAGTAGAAAATAATGGTAAAAAAGCGTGGGGTGCCTAATATTAATAATAAAACCGGCCAAGTGCGAGTCGGACTCGCGCACCGAGGGTTCCGTAAAAACCTGTAGGTATATAAGTAAAAGTATTATTTAAAATATTTTTATTAAATGATGTAACTAAAAATTTACGGTTTTCGCAATTTTTCCTTTATCTGTGCTATAAGACGTTGCTTCGTGCCAAATTTCAAAATTCTAGATCGACTGGAAGTACCCTTTAGGTTTTGATTCCCTTGCGAGTTTCGAAAATTTGCGGCATAAACGGCTATATCTTTTGATTGCGTTAGCTAAGAAGTTTGATTTTTTCACAGCTCCAAGGGACAGTAGACTTGAGTATTTGACATAAATCTCAGCTTGATACCTTTACGCGGTTCTGAGAAAAAGGGTCTAGACAGATGGTCGGACAACAAAGTGATACTATAAGGGTTCCGCTTTTTCCTTTTGAGGTGCGGAACCCTAAAAAGTACCTTAAAAAGCACCCCACCCTTTTTACCATTATTTTCTACTTTTTAGTTTGGTTTTCTATGGAAGCGTGTATTTTTAGTTTTTTAAACTATTATCTTTTGTAAAAAGTTTTTGTTTTTAACTTTTTAGTTATGGTAGATACCCCGCACTAATCCAATCGCGTCATTCGTTCATTTGTCGCGCAAATACTTAATGCAAATTTAAGACTTATTTGGTTTTCACAGTTAAAATGGGATCATGCGGGAAGGACCAGGTTTAAAAAAAAAAACATCAAAATCGGTTCACCCAGTCAAAAGTTATGAGGTAAAAAACATTAAAAAAAAATCTAGTCGAACTGATAACCTCCTCCTTTTTTTGAACTCGGTTAAAAATACAGTCGAATTCATAACCTCCTCCTTGAAATGAAATGAAATGAAATGTTTATTTCTGTAAGTAGATCTTAAGAGACACTTTTACACGTCAACATTTTCTGGTCAATGTTTTTTAAAACTAGATGGTGCCGGCATTTCCTAGCTAGTTCCTGAGAAGAAACGCTGAAACAAACTCAGAGGTCATAGTCTCTTTTAAAGACCAAACATTATATTATTAGAATTTTATGTGAGTCTAACAATGCAGGGCAATGTCTGGAAGAGCCTTTTGAAGAAAGAGCCATTGCAGCTTTGAGCTGACCTGTCCCAACGGACGGCATGTATGTATCAGTCATCGTGTAGCTCAACCCTATTTTAGGGAGCTCAACGACCCGTCACAAGACGCTACCAGGATCTGCAGGACATTTGCGTAGGCCATTTACAAAATAGTCAAAGCCGCCAGACAGTTATGTTATACTTATGTATTCAATCTAGCCTGCATGGTACTCACATTCACAGTCAGTTTTATTTTGAATGTCATAAAAAATAATAATAAATCAATAAATATCTTATAATGTCAACATGATCTCAAATCTTTATTCGCTCACACACTTCATAATAGTTAGTTGCTTGGTGGTACATTGGAGTAACTTAACTAACCTTTTTTTTGAAGTCGGTTAAAAGTACGTAAGTAGTTAAGTGACAAAGGTCGCCGTTGGTTCTGCAGCTAACAAGCTGATCTAATAATGTGCACGTCGTGGGTGCAGGTTCCGGTTCTGGGTGTTCGGCGAGTGGCGCGAGGTGCTGGTGGACGACCGGCTGCCGGCCCGCGGCGGCCGCCTGCTGGGCTCGCGCGCCGCCCGCGACGACTTCACGCTTCCGCTGCTGGAGAAGGCCTACGCCAAGTGAGTAGTGGTGCGGCGCGGCGGCCCTCCCGCCTGGCCACTCCGGCCAGCCTGTGTAGCGCGCTCTGTCCGCAGGCTGCACGGCTCGTACGCGGCGCTGCGAGGCGGAAGCGTGGCGCGCGCGCTGCAGGAGCTGTCGGGCGGCATCGTGCAGAGCTTCTCGTTGCGCGTGCAGCCACGTGCGCTCACCTTCCAGGTGCTGAACTCGGGCGTGCCGCGCTCCACGCTGCTGGTGGCCACTGCGCCGCGCGGCGCGTCGGGTGGCCTGCTGCCCGCGCAGCCCTACGTGGTATCGGGGCTGGCGCGTGTGCGCGGTGCGGGCGGCGCGGGCGGCGCGCTGGTGCGCCTGCGCGCGGCCGGCGGGCGCGGCGCGTGGCGCGGCGCCTGGGCGCCCGCCAGCGCAGAGTGGGCCGCGCTGACGCCGCCCGACCGCGAGCTGCTGGCACCGCGCGCTGACCGCGCCGGGGACTTCTGGTCAGTGGCCCTGCTTACCTGCTTACTTACGGTCGGTTGCACAATCCCTGTCTCGAAACTCTCAAACTTAAAGCGTTTATTTCAAACTAGCTTTTGCCCGCGACTTCGTCCGCTTTTCTTGCTCCGACGGAAAGGGTCGAACCGTTTCCGTCGCATCGAATCGCGTGCCTCTTCGTATTCGTGAATTTTCTTCATTTGCTCAGCTCCTTAGGGTCCTAGCGTGATGTTATACCTATAAGGTGTATCTATTCATACACGAAATATTTTAAGGGGTACACCTGTAGGTGGTAAAGAAGCTATAGAAGCAAAAAGAAAATTTTTATCTAAGCGCTTTTGAATTTTCGTAATTATTATAATTTTAAAACTATTTGAGACGTTTTGCATAAAACCTTTACTCCAAATTCTATGAATGGCCCGCCTGACGCTGCGAGGGCGATGACCGGACGGCACGAGAATGGCTGCGGTGTCTCGGGCCGTAAAAAAAAAGAAGGGGCCAATATTTCTTATGTGCGTCAAATAATTTATAAATGTTAATTTTTTTTTTAAACCCTTAGAATTTTTTTTTTTCGTTGCTATTGCTTCTACACCACCTACAGGTGTACCTCTTAAAATATTTCGTGTATGAATAGATACACCTTATATAGTCTATAGCCTTCGTCGATAAATGGGCTATCCAACACTAAACGTAGTTCCTGATATTAGAAACTCTTCAGCTTTATAAAAAATGCTGGTTTAATTTTGGTGATCATTTACTATTTTTGGATTAACAATTATTTATTTGGAGTCATTTTGCTTAAATAGGATAGCGAGATGTTAAACTTTGGTTATAATTTTACATTAAAATGCGGGTTTAATGTTGGTGATCATTTACTATTTTTGTCTGTTATATGTTACTTTATCTAATGGTAAATTAAACATAAGCCTTTTCAATTTGAGGTACGGAACCCTAAAAACAAAGTAGCCTGACCAAGGTTACTTATTTTTTTTCATGTTATGAAATATTTTAAAAAATGTGGAAATTAATATGGTATAATCAAAAATAACATATTAATTATATATTTACGAGACAATATCTCTGAATTTAACAGGAATTGTAAATTTTAAATAAACAATTGTGTTGCTCTGAAAAATAAAGCTTTTTTTTTAGTACTCAAATACACTAATAAGCATGATACGCTTGATAAGCTTAAGGTATTCTATCTTACCTGAAAAATAAAGAAACGACATTAAATGTCTATTAATTAATAACAATTCCTTTTTCAACCGACGAAAAAAAACGGAGGAGGTTATCAATTCGACGCGTATTTTTTTTTTTATGTATGACCACGCATAACTTTTTATATAGTGGTCCGATTGTGACAATTCTTCTTCTATTGAAGGGGTTCCCAACCTTTTTTTGTCTACTGCCCACTTTAAGAACAAATTATTTTTTAACGCCCCCCTTTTTAAACATACTTAAAAACCGCTAAGTACTTATAACTGATTATTGAAACGCAAATTTATAGTATTCGGACAGAGTATCTTTTATTGAAAATAAAACAAACAAAATCAATTCTTATGTAAAAACTAATGTGAAGGTTGAATCTGATGCTGTTCAATAAGTTTGTTGATATCAGGTTCCAATTTACTCAAAAACAGCCGCAAGTCGCCACGTTCGGTAACACGCAAACGATTTCTCTTTTTAGTAAGCAGCGTTGCCACAGCACTAAATCCACGTTCACACAAATATGACGATGGGAATGCTATCAAAAATCGTTGAACAATTGACCACAATCCAGGGTACAATTGCGGGATCGGTTTTTGTAGCCAAAATTCTTGATATCCATTTTTGAACTTGATTTTTATTTCTTCGTTTGTTGTCAATTCTATAAGTTCTTCTTCCAGCTGAGGTGACATTGCTGTGTTGACATTTGAAAACGGATCCAACACCCAGTCTGGTATTTCCAAGTTTAAAATGTCCTGGTATCGTTCGGTGAAGTCAATGTGGAGGTTTTCCAAATGTTGGCAGTAGGCAAACAAGTCGTCGTTACTGCAGTATACTGATAAATTCGGAAAATTGTGAAACTCACGTCTGCCCATATTCTTTTTGTGCAGAAGCAGTTTGGCTGCGAAAGCAGCAACGACATTTTTTGTTTTAATTAAATTTAGTTCATCGCCTTGCAGTTGGAGGTTCATGTCGTTGAACATTTTATACAGGTCTGTCATGTAAGCTATATCATTCTTTGATGTTATGAGCTTGTTCCGCAGTTCTGTATCTTTAGTTTCCAAGAACTCTATCATAGAGTCAAACAGGTTGTAAAATCGAATCAGACAATTGCCTCTTGACAGCCAACGAACTTCAGTATGAAGCAACAAACGGTTGAAATCTTCGTCATTAGTAACACAAAGCTGATGAAATAATCTATCATTCAAAGAGCTGCTACGGATTTTATTGACTGCTTTGATGACATATTGCAGTGATTGAAATAGTCGTTCACTTAAGTTTCTAGCAACCAAATGTTGTCTATGAATAACGCAATGTATAGCAAGGAAATCTGGAATTTTATTCTTTAAGTATGCTATGAAGCCTTTATGGCGCCCTGTCATAGCCGGAGCGCCATCCGTAGCAACTGATATAATATTTTTCAAAGGAATCTCTTTCTCTTCACAAAACTTTTCCAATGTATTGAATATGGTTTCGCCTTTTGTATCTGTCTCCAAATTTCTGGCAAACAATAGTTCTTCACGTATTTAAATTAATTAAAGATGAGAATCTTTAATAAACCTCACGTAAGATAGCAACAACGCTTCATTAGTTGGTAAAGTGGACTCATCGAGCTGAATTGAGAATTGACTAGTCCTCAGATGATTGCACAATGATTCTTCAATGTTTTCAGCCATTTCATCAATTCGTCTTTGCACAGAATCATTACTCAAAGGAATTTTTCGGATAATATCTGCGGCCGGTTTATAAAGCACAGTAGTTATTACTTCCTTTATTGCTGGCAAAATTAACTCTTCTCCGATGTTGTGTGGTTTGCCTTTTTGAGCAATTAACAAAGAGATATTGTACGAAGCTCGAAGTCCGTCGTCATCTTGCTTAGCAGCCGCCGAAAATAGTTTTGATACACTTGGCTGAGTATTATCCCATCAAAAACATAAATGTGAAATGAGAGCCAAGTTCAATATTATGATATATGCTTTGGTTGTTGACTTCTACGACAAAAGAAGTGAGATCTAAATGGGTGCCAAGTTCAGTGGTTAGTCCTGAATTGGCTAGTTCTCATATACGAATTATTATGTTCGATGGCTAGTTTCTATCAGCAAGCCAAATTTTTGGAATAATAAAATAAGAATCGACCAGTAACAGGTTTAAAACTTGCGAAGGCTATAATATAATTCGTATATGAAAACTAGCCAAGTCAGGACTAACCACTGAACTTGGCACCCATTTAGATCTCACTTCTTTTGTCGTAGAAGTCAACAACCAAAGCATATATCATAATATTGAACTTGGCTCTCATTTCACATTTATGTTTTTGATGGGATATCATTGCTTTTTGTACATAAATTATTAGTAGGTACTTATTTATAACAAAATTAATACCAAATGGTTTTTGTTATAAGTGTTCCTAATAGAATCAATTAAGTGAAAAATTATAATAAAATGATAAAAATTTACCAGTTTCTGATTTATTCCTTTGTATTACCTATCTGCGTGCCAAATTTGAACTTTCTAGGTCATCTGGAACTGGGTTAGAGTTTTGATCTATAGGTCAGTCAGTGATAAAAATGACGATTTTTGGACGTTAATATCTAAATAACCGTTTGAGATATGTTTATGAAATTTGGAGCACATACTCGTATGTATCTTGCAAGTTTCACTATATGAGCCAAATTTGACATGTTTAGGTGAAATAGTTTTTGAGTTATGAGGGAGTCAAAAGTGGCTCCAAATGGTTCGTGTAATATTACACACGGTGCTGCTCGCCAGTTCTGTTACTTGAACTTGGCTTGACACGCTTCCGCGTGTCTGGATGCTTCTTCTCTAGGTCTTGAAAATATGCTACATTCTTTTCTGTCTTATCTGGATGCATTTTATTCAAATGATCTTGCAGTCTTGAAGGCTTCATTGCTTCGTTCGAAAATGTTTTTAGACATAGAAGACACAAAGGCGACGACGGGTTTGTGGGATTTTCAATAAATCCGAATTTAATATATTCCGCAGAGTATTGCCGTCTCTTCTTTTTTACTTCCGACATTGTTTTGTTTTAAGAAATACGTAAGTGTTGAAATCAAGTACTGCTTATCTATTACGCGCGAAACCGCAAATGAAAATAAAATAAATTTACGTCGTTTATATAGGATTGCATAAGCAGCACGCACCAACAGGAATAAGACAAACGTGCATAAACTCGTTTATCTCATTCGACGCCCAATCGTACTCGACAAGCAAGAACAAGTATTATAGAACCAGCCGATTGGTATAGGAATGTACAATTCGGATTATTTAACAAAAACTTGTTAAAACATGATTGCCCGCGGTCTTTTATATCGAACCGAGTTTGAGCTATATCTTAATTAATATTAGTTGATGTTCACAAGATGTAGTCGAGAGTCGAGAGCTCAGTCGGTGTCTAAGAGTCTTCCTAGCTAGGTAGATGAAATTATAAATCGACCCCAAAGCCCTACACAATGCCCCCTTTTTTTTCTGGGTCTCTTACCGCCCCCCTTTAGGCCTGCAGCGCCCACAAGGGGGCGTTATCGCCCACGTTGGGAAAGACTGTTCTATTGGAAAGGGTATACTTCCAAGGTGGTCCCATATAAATTTGGAAAACAAAATCGAACCCTAAGGGCCGGAAAACAGGGGATGATTGATTGTTCACTCACTGATTGTTGTAATGTATAAACACGCATAACTTTATACAGAGTAGTCCGATTTTGATAATTCTTTTTGTGTTGGATAGGGTATACCTTGCCAAGTATTATTAGTACATTTAAGCCACAAAAAAACTATAAAATAAAAACTTTTTAACAAAAAATTAAACCGCCGAAAAACTGAAAAGCATAAAATAATAAACCTTAAAATATTGAGTAGGCGCTGAAAAATCAATGAACAAGGATCACTCAAAGCGCAGACTCATAATTTTAGGTGTATTATTATATGCTTTTCAGTTTTTCGGCGGTTTAATTTTTTGTTTCAGATTCAGATTTATTTATTTGCAAAAACATGTGTAGATAATATACATGGTATAGTATGGTTGTTACAAAGTGGCTGGTTGTGGCTCAACATGTTTGACCATGGCTGGTGTACAAATTTAGTCGCAAGACAATAAGATTAAAATAAAAAGAATAACAATGAAAATAGATTATTAACATTAAACAATATGATTAGATTAAAAAAATTAGCATGCGACACAAAATAAAATAATAATTTAAGTCAACTTCTCAAGATCGATTTATCATTTAAAAAATCATTCACACTGTAGTAGGCTTTTTCTGTCAGTATTTTTTTAAATGTTTTCTTAAACTGGTCTGCATTTAATGACTTAACACACTTTGGGATATTATTATAAATGATTGGCGATCTGCATACCACGCTTACAGTAGCGCTGTCTTTGCTGGCTGCACACAAATTTTACTATTATCCCGGCGATTGCGAATTATAATGTCCGATATTCGAAAAAACAAATGAGGGTTATTTCTGACAAATAGGGCTATTTCCAAAATATAAAGTGACGGAAGTGTGAGTATTTTATGTTTTATAAAGAGAGGCCTACAGCTCTCTCTACTTTGGATACCGAACATGGCACGTAGGCATCGCTTTTGCATTATAAATGCCATATCTTTATTAGACGAGTTGCCCCAAAAGATAATGCCATATCTGAGGACAGATTCAACAAGTCCATAATAAGCCGATAGAGTAAAACATCAGTGTTGATGGATGGAGCAAGTTGGTACAAAGCATATGATTGACTACTGATTTTTTTACATAGTTTGTCAATGTGTTCTTTCCAATTTAGTTTACTGTCAATAATTAAACCGAGAAAACGGGCATTAGATATTTCATTTATGGTATTATTGTCATGAATCAAGTTTACATTTAACGGATTATGCAATCTTTGTCCAAAGTGCATGATATTTGTTTTTGATAAATTTATTTTTAAATTATATAATTACATTCTGCGTGGAAAAAGAGCAAATGTGAACTTATATATAAGCAATTCTCCGAGTATAGATTTAGCCTAAAGTCTCGTATATCTACTGCCTATGATACTTACATTAGGCGCATCGAAGGGAATATTAGGAAAGACCCCAAAGAGTTCTGGCAGCACATTTCTAACCTAAGATCAAAAGGTGGATTTGAGCCTAACATAACCCATAAAGGTGAAATTCACAGTGGTGCAGCTGCTGCAGAAGCGTTTGCAGAATATTTCGCAAGTGTCTTCCAAACTGAAGTACCAAAGTTGGACCACGAGAATATAGCCACTCCAACCAACTGCAATATTAGTAATTACATTAATATACTTAACTTCTCTGAAAGTGATATTAAAATCGGAATAAATAAAATAAAGCTCAACAGTTCTATTGGTCCCGATAATATTCCTCCATGGTTCTTAAAAGAGGGAAAGGAATTTCTCATTCAGCCCCTACACCATATTTTTAATTTAGCTTTAAAATCTGGAATCTACCCACCACCATGGAAGATATCACGTGTGACTCCTATACCGAAATCGTCAAAGAAATCTTCAGTCGATGAATATCGTCCAATAGCGATATTATCGACTCCCGCGAAAGTTTTCGAGAATGTCCTACATCGAGAAATTTATAACCAAGTGAACAAGTACCTGTGCAATGAACAGCATGGCTTTCACGAAAAAGATCCATCAATTCTAACTTACTTACACTAGTTAATTATATCTCTACTAGTCTTGATCGCAGACGCCAGGTAGACGTTCTTTACTTTGATTTTCAAAAGGCGTTTGACAGAGTCAACAATGACGTCTTGCTGTCAAAGCTCAGTGCTATAGGTGTAGCTCCAGGTCTTCTACGACTTCTTGCAGATTACTTGCGGGACCGACAACAATTTGTCAGATTTGGTTTATATGAGTCACTCCCATACCACACTCGCTCGGGTGTGAGTCAAGGTTCGGTAGTCGGCCCTCTCCTTTTCATCTTGGTGATTAATGACCTCCCTGGCGTAGTTGCGAATGCCAGATCCCTCTTATATGCTGATGACTTAAAACTGTTTTATGAAATAAAATCTGAGCTCGATTGCCAAGCTCTGCAATCAGACATTGATTCAGTATATAAGTGGAGCCTAGAAAATCAAATGGAATTTAATAAATCAAAATGCTACGTGATGTCCTTCGGTCGTATGCGGCACCCAGTCAACTTTGCATACAAGCTGAATGGAGAGGCAATCACAAGAACGGATTCCATGAAAGACCTGGGAGTCGTATTCGACAGTAAGCTCACTTTTCACGACCACATCACATTCACTGCTAAAGAGTCTTTCAAGCGCCTTGGTTTCATCTTAAGGAACTGTCGTGATTTTCATAACCCCCACATTATCAAGCTTATTTTTGGGGCACTGGTCTACTGCGTATGGAATCCTTTTGAGAAGCAGTATGCGTTAGCTTTAGAAAAAGTTCAAAAAGCATTCCTTAGATATCTTTACAAGCGCTTGTACGGGTTTTATCCTTTCTTGTATCCCACTAAATTTCTGTTGGGTTGCTTAAGCTTTAATTATCTAGAAGTAAGAAGGTCGCGCGATCAGATGACTGTAATATTTAAAATTATTAGGGGGATTATTGATGCTCCCGATTTGCACAATGATATCTGTAAACTATTTGTCCCAGACAATTACTGTCGTGGCAGAAAACACCGCTTGATGGCTGTTCCAACTTGCCGTACTATTGCGCACTCCAAGTCACCTATTCCTCGGACATTAGCAGCTACTAACGCTCTCCTGAACTCAAACACAGATATTGATATATTTGCAAATGAATGGAAGATGATACTGTCAGAATGTTTGAATTTTTGTGAGAAGAATGCATGACTGTGCTAAATTAATTGTAAGTATTAAAATAGTTTTATGTTTAAATAGTGTAATTGGCTTCGGCCGTTCTATTTAAAATAAATAAATAAATAAATTATTGAGCCATGATATTATAGATGTCAGTGAATTATTTATGTCAAATTTATAATTATTAATGTCCTTACATGCAATTGAAACTGTACTGTCATCAGCAAATAATGTCATAGGTTGAGTCGTTGCCTTTGGCAAGTCGTTGATATAAATAGTAAACAACGGCGGCCCTAGCACACTACCTTGGAGAACACCGTATGTGACATATTTCCTTACTGAGCTGAATGTTTCTTCTTTTTTTGTTTTGGGATTCACTCTAGTTATTACTGTTATCTGTTGTCGATTTGTTAAGTAGGATCGAATTAAATCTAAAACGTTACCTCTTATGCCGTATGCGTCAAGTTTACTGATTAGTATATTATGATCTACATAATCAAAAGCCTGTGACATGTCGCAAAAAATAGCACAAACTGGAACTGTTTTGTCAACATGGCAGATAACACCTTGGATGAATTCATAAATGGCCATATTTGTGGTTTTATTTTGTCGAAAGCCCTTTTGTTCATTGCACAAAATTTTATTTTTTTCAAGATATGAATTAAGCTCACTATAAATATATTTTTCGAAAACTTTAGAAAATATTGATAAAAGTGCAATAGGCCTATAATTTACCATTAATTGTTTACTTTCTTTTTGTATAAGGGTTTTATAAGTGACTAGCTTCTGCCCGCGGCTTCGCCCGCGTGGATGTCGAGAAATATCCCACAGGAACGTATTACTGGGATTAAAAGTACCCTTTGTGTTTATCCGGGTAAACACTGGGTTATTGCACTGCTTACTTTGTGTTATCCAAGGAGCAGCGTTCGGATTGATAAATGATTGTTGTAGGATAAATATTGCTAAAACATAACAATATTGACGGAATATATAACAGAACGGCAAATTACCTACTTGCATGCCAAATTTGAAGGCAACTTTAAAGTGAAAATATAAGTTCTATTTATTCCCTGGGGCTTTCTAAAAAAAAATTGTTACCTAAATTATTCAAATGACGATTTTACTTACATTGCTGTTCACAGGGGTTAAAGACTATTTATTTTTTAGTTTATACTTAATGTATCTCTTTATATACTACTTTAGAGGTTCTGCCTTCAGGTGCTAATACAACCAGGCTGCTAGATGAGCTCACTCTCGAGCAAGCCACGTAAAATTGGCCGTGCGAGAAGCAATCCGGTCTAAGATGATATCCCGCTGTTTTAAGTGATTGTCCCCGAGACTTATTAATCGTCATTGCGAAACATACCGTAAGGGGACTACGGCCTTTTAAACTCGAATGGGTACTCCGACGGTATTATTGGTATCTGCGGTATATAGTACACCGATTCACCTTGAGCACAGACAGTAAATACAATGGCGGAGACTCTACCACGTTTTGATGTGAGGTTTTCACACGTGACCTGGTCCCATTGCACAACTTGGCCAGATTGAGATTTCGTGGTAGCATTGCTGGAGCACCCACTTTGAGGATAAGTGTGTGAGACGGGGACCAGATGGGTTGAATAAATTTAAGAGCTCCATAGGATAGTGATAGCATCATCTTTATGAATTCGACATGTATGCATGTAATGTAATTACAACAGATTTTTGTTGCCTGTGTTTATTTCATTGGTTTATTTTGTATAGCTTCTGCCCGCGGCCTTTTTTTTAGAAACAAACATCTGCGCTCTCACTACTTCTCAATTTAATATAAAAACTGACAATATCCCAAACAAATAGAACGAAGTTCTTCGTAAAACTTAACTAATCTCTGGGATGAGAGTAGTATAGTTTTAATAGAACTCAAAGCGTTTGTGAAAAGATTTATTTAGGAGACAACCAGAAGTGGATAATAAACAATTAATATTGTTTACAACGAAATACTATGCCTACCGCAGTATTTCTTTGTAAACAAATTTTATTTTTACTACAGGTGCTAGAATCACCAGGCTGCTGGTCTGCACCAGACCGTGTGAAAAACAGTTCTTCCTTAAGTCTACCCCTGTTACCACTTGTTTGGCCTTGAGATTTATTTATGGTCATGTCAAAGCAGACTTTAGGGGGACACTGCACTCTTTTGAACTCGAAGAGGTAGTTCGATGGCGTTAGAGGAATCCTCGGAATAAACACAGACTTCTCTCTGGAACAACCTGTCAGAATAGTTGCCTCGATAACATTTTGTTGCAATATTTTCACTCGCAACCTGGTGTCATTGCATAATTTTGGCGGGTTTAAATTACGCAGCAACATAACTGGGAGGCTAATTCTAAATTTTAATATGTGAGTTGGGAGACCGGGAGGCTTCTATGTGTTAAGAAAGTCAACCGGGTAATATGGCGTCATCGTGGTTTATCACTCGAGTACACTGATTTATAATGATTTTCAACTCCTTCGAACGATCTCAAGAGAATTTAATTGATGATTGTGTGGTTTTATTTTAATGTATAAACTAAAGTCGCATTATTACTCATTGAACGTACCTACAGATGTATGTGCCCAATTAGTTTTTACTTATAAAGTTGCATAGGTATCTATTTAACAATAGTCACTGTAGTTATTTAATTTTATTTAATACAGAAACAAACGCGTTTTTTACATGTACTTACTTATTTCTTGCAAATATTAGTTCATATTAATATCAGTTACATATTTGATACATACAGGGAATAAAGAGAACTTATATTTTCGCTTTAAAGTTGCCTTCAAATTTAGCATGCAAGTAGGTAATTTGCCGTTCTGTTATATATTCCGTCAATATTGTTATGTTTTAGCAATATTTATCCTACAACAATCATTTATCAATCCGAACGCTGCTCCTTGGATAACACAAAGTAAGCAGTGCAATAACCCAGTGTTTACCCGGATAAACACAAAGGGTACTTTTAATCCCAGTAATACGTTCCTGTGGGATATTTTTCGACATCCACGCGGGCGAAGCCGCGGGCAGAAGCTAGTATTTGATACATCCCAGTTACCTTGGTTGAGATTGAACACCGGGGACGACAATGCGCTCCCCCCGGGCTGCCCCGCACGCCATGCGCCCTTTTACCAGGCCACGAAGGATATTCGAAGCCCTATTTGACTCAGTAAGGGGATGATTTTGGAAAAACTGTGATATACGTGTCTCATAATTATACTTGAAAAGTATGTGTACCAATTTTTGTGTCAATCGACCCAGAGAATAAAAAGTTTCATAGAAACTTCAACCCCCCATTTCACCCTCTTAGGGGTGGAATTTCTAAAAACCCTTTCTTAGTGGATACCTACTCTTTACAAAGAACACACCCTTCAAATTTTAAGTCTCTACGACCAGCGGTTTAGGCTGTGCGTTGATATATCAGTCAGTCAGTCAGTCAGTCAGTCAGTCAGTCAGTCGGTCACTCAGAGCTTTGAATTTTATATATATAGATAGTTTAAGATCTTGTGGAAATATTCCAGTTGTTATCGACAAGTTCATAATATGACTCAGGTGGTGGCATATATCCTGATTTACTGCTTTAATTATTTTAGTACAGAAACCATCGTATCCTACACTATTAGTATTTTTAAGGTTGCTTATAATTTTATTGATCTGGTAGGGTGAACTTGGTGCAAGAAACATTGAATTTAATTGATGATTAATTGAAGACGTTACCTTTTTTCCCGGCACCCGGAAGGGGTGTGACCTTTTCAATAAAATAATTATTAAATGCGTTTGCTATTTCTGTTGGATTGTTAAGGACGTTATTTTCATCAACTTTTATGTCATCAATCGATTCTTTTGGGGTGTTAAGTCTTGTTTTGTTTATAATCCGCCACGCTGTTTTAGTTTTATTATGAGAAGTTATTATTTTATGATTATTTTGCGCACGTTTTGTCAGCTTTATAATTTTTTTTAAAAACTGGCAATAATTTAAATATTTTACTTTGTTGACTTTTGTTGAATTTAATCTGAATTTCCATAGCAAATCCTTTTTTTTTCGACTGCAAATTTTTACACCACGTGATACCCATTTTGGTTTATGAATGACTTTTATCAAAAATTGTGTTTGTGGAAAACAAAGGTCGTAAAACAGTTTAAAATCAGCTATAAAGTGTTGATAAGCCGTGTTTGGGTCATCAGTGAGATAAATATCTGAGAAAGATAAGCTTTTCATACACAATTTAAATTTCTCAATATTTTCAACGCTATTATCACGTTTTAATGTACGCCAATAATGCAGAGTCAGAATTTGTTTTACAGGAACCCTAATTAATTGGGCGGTATGGTCCGACAGACCTAATTCCAAAATTTTTGATTTACAAGGCTTTTTAAAGTTATGTGCAAAATTATCAATACAAGTTTGACTTGCGAATCTGGTCGGTTCATGTAAAGCTAATTTTAAATTATAATTTAACAGTAAAAATTCAAAATCCAAAGTTACATTATTGCGTTTTAGAACATCTATATTAAAATCACCAGTAATTATCTAGACACGCGGTAGCGTGTCAAGCCAAGTTCAAGTAACAGAACTGGCGAGCAGCACCGTGTGTAATATTACACGAACCATTTGGAGCCACTTTTGACCCCCTCATAACTCAAAAACTGTTTCACATAAACGTGTCAAATTTGGCTCATATAGTGAAACTTGCGAGATACATATGTGCTTCAAATTTCATAAACATATCTCAAACGGTTATTTAGATATTAACGTCCAAAAATCGTTATTTTTATCACTGACTGACCTATAGATCAAAACTCTAACCCAGTTCCAGATGACCTAGAAAGTTCAAATTTGACATGCAGATAGGTAATTAGGTGAATACAAGGGAATAAATCAGAAACTGGTAAATTTTTATCATTTTATTATAATATTTCACTTAATTGATTCTATTAGGAACACTTATAACAAAAACCATTTGGTATTAATTTTGTTATAAATAAGTACCTACTAATAATTTATGTACAAAAAGTAATGATATCCCAACAAAAACATAAATGTGAAATGAGAGCCAAGTTCAATATATGCCTTGGTTGTTGACTTCAACGACAAAAGAAGTGAGATCTAAATGGGTGCCAAGTGCAATGGTCAGTCCTGAAATTTATTTGTAACTACATAAAATATCATTTATTCTTATAACTTAGGATAATATATTGTAGTCTAAGGTCTGACTTGGCTAGTTTTCATATACGAATTATATTATAGCCTGCGCAATTTCTAAACCTGTTACTTGTCGGTTTTTATTTTATTATTCCGAAAATTTGGCTTGCTGGTAGAAACTAGCCATCAAACATAATAATTTGTATACGAGAACTAGCCAAGTCAGACCTTAGGCTACAATATATTATCCTAAGTTATGAGAATAAATTATATTTTATGTAGTTACAAATAAATTTCAGGACTGACCATTGCACTTGGCACCCATTTAGATCTCACTTCTTTTGTCGTTGAAGTCAACAACCAAGGCATATATTGAACTTGGCTCTCATTTCACATTTATGTTTTTGTTGGGATAACATTTTTACACTTCAATTTGTCAACATAAGTCAGAAGGTTTTCCAGTTTATGGAAGAACGTATACAAGTTATTTTGCTTAGGTACTCTATATATACAAACAATAATAATTTTATAGTCAATAAGTTCAATCGCACAACCTTCAAGTATACAGTCAAGACAAAAATTGCGAATTTCTGGAATTTCCCTGAATTTATGTTCTTTTTTAATTAAAATACGTGTTCCTCCTCTTTTACTATTTTTTCTACTGTAAAATGAAGCTAAATTGTAATTTGGTATATATAAATTTGATTCAAATTCAGCCAACATAAAGTGCTCAGTAACACATATGACGTCCACACATTTGTTACTGTCTGCAAGTTCTTCTAAGTTAACACATAATGCCTCAGATTTGTTAATTAAACCTGCAATATTCTGATGTGTGTAATCAATGAAAAAGAAACAGCCAACCAGTTTTTTTCAGAGAAAAAACTGGTTGGCTGTTTCTTTTTCTTTGATTGGAGATTTTTCTATAATGTAAGGTTCATTATGTATTTTACTATTATTCATTGTTACGTCAAACTGACCAAATGAGCACAAATCAACTAAAATATTATTCATAATGCCGTCGTATATACGTTTCATTCCCTGTATTTTGATTTTGCCTGTTGTGTTGGAGAACATATCTAGTGATAGCTCACTGTTGCTGTCACATAGGTAGGCATAGCCATTATTTTGTACGTCGAGACAAAGCAGATTATTGAACATGTCCACTTTAAAATTGTAAATAGGTGCTCCTGTTATAAACGTCGGTAAACAGATAACGTTATTGGTGTGGGCCACCTTCTGTAACGATTCTCTTATCATTTTTATCATGTTTATGTAATTTGTCTCAGATTTTATGTCATTTTCTCCAATGAAAATGATACAGTAATCATTATCGGTGAAGTTCTTCAATGTGTTTTCTATGTTGTATAAGTGATCCTTTGTAGTTCTATTTGGTATAAAATAATGGCAATAATCTAAGTAATCGGAGAAGACGTCTTCAATCAAAGATAGGTGCCCTGGGGGTTTGGTGCCACTGCTTAGAATACATAATTTACTCTTTCTCTCTTTCTTTCTTTCTTTATTTTTGCCAACTCCTTTTTACTATGTTGAGGCTTGATACTGCTGATGGATATAGAGGAATGTACTTCTTTTAAATTGTCAGCTGTCTGCGTATGGGCGTGGCAAGAGGTTTGAGTCCCTTTTTCTAGCATGATCGTTGAACTTAGGTGATTACAATCACCAGATGGTTTAGCTGGATCATTGTTTACATTAACGTTTGTTGAACTCGTCTCACTTTCGTTATGAATCCGTATTTTCGTTCCACGAACTGATTTCGGTGTCCTGCTTTTTCTCTCAGGTGATAAGCACATTTGTTTATATGCATTGATAGTTTTTATGGATTTTTGAAGATCAAATTTGAGACGAAAGTTTTCGCTACTTAGATTCTCTATTTCTAGATGAGCGCTCTGTAGTTGCGACGTGAGTAAATTGATCTGTTCACTCAAATCATTTATTTCCCCACTATTGTCATGCAAGCTGTGTGGTACACTCATCATTGTAGCGTCGAATATGTTTTTGTTGCTGGTACTTGTCAAGCTGGTAAGATCATTTAACGAACTTGTACGACAGATCTTTCGAAAGGTAATGTTATTATTTTCTTGGTCCATTTTTATACAAATGTACCGTCACAGTAGCGCCCTCTGTTGACTCTTCTAATAACTCCGCACGAATATTTCTCAATGTCAAGTGTCTTAAAATTTTTTCGTTTTAAGAAATCATACAAAAAGACAATCCAATGTTGAGGAGCTTTGTTAATCGGCTCATGGGGCCAGTCGGCCACGACGCACTTAGTTAAGGCGTTTAAAATTGTGGTATAGTTTCTAGGCAGTTTTGATTTCAAATAAAGTAAAGTCCAAAGGTCATTTTCTTTGTTTGATTTAATCACTCGTGTTTTTTTTCTTTTTTGTTTCTTTTTATCACTTCTTTTACACTTTTAGCGCGTATAAGTTGATTTTTTATTGAAATGTATTACACATTGAACACAATAATTTTGATTGTAGCACTTGATAGGTTTGTAGGATGGAGTTTATGAGAGAAAAATATATGCTTTATTTTGATGTTCACTGCAGTATTTAAGGTTTTTTATCACTTCCACATATACACAACACAGTTTAGTTTGTTATCGTTTAATTTTACGTGAGATTATGCGGTTTTACTATTTTTAAACATTTAATAATACGGAGCACAAAGTTGCCGTGGCGGTAGATGGCGGTCGTTTTTTTTTATTTGTTAAAAAGTTTTTATAATATTCTAACAATAAAATCAATCAAATTAAAATGTCACGATAAAAGCAATTCTGGTCAGGTCTGATTGCAAAGGTAATGGGTAATTGGTACAATGGTATATGGTAATTGTGCGACAGGTACTGTCGCTACAAGGTCATTACTGGCCTGTTAGTCTAGTGGTTAGTGACCCTGACTGCTAAGACTGAGGTCGTGGGTTCGATTCCCACCCAGGGCAAATCTTTGTGTGATGAGCACGATTATTTGTTCTGTGTCTGGGTGTAATTTATCTATAATATGTATGTATTTAGAAATATATAAGTATATTTATCAGTTGTCTGGTTACCATAGTACAGGCTCTGCCTAGTTTGGGATCAGATAACAGTGTGTTGATTGTCCTAAGATATTATTATTATGGGTTCCCTCTATCTGGCAGAAACTTGATGCTCCGAATTTTATTTGGCATAACACACTTGGCATAATCTTCTTTAAACGAATATTTGTAAGGCATAAAAAATCTTTAGCATAATCATTGTTTGGCCGAATGTTTATATGTCCGACTTTACGCTGGCATACTTTTAAGATGGCAGAATTTTATTAAGCATAATTGCCTTTGGCAGAATTAAAACTCCGCAGAATTTCGTTTAGCATAGCATTTATTTAGAGCGATGATTATTTGGTATAATTTCACTTGGCATACTATGAAGATGCCAGAATTTCATTTAGAATAATTTTGTTAGGCATATTTTCATTTCTATAAAATTACATTTTTACCTTAAATTAAAATTAAAATAGTGTCTCAAAAAGTCAATATAATGTTGTGCTACAAAAGTTATTGACAGAAAATATATGTATGTATGTTCCATCAAAATTCGGACTACTCTGTACCCAGCAAATAAAGTACTGATTCTGATTCTGATTCTGAAGCACCAGCTTTTAAATAAAAAAAGGATCATCAAAATCGGTTCACCCAGTTGAAAGTTCTGATGTACCACACATAACATCATATAGTGTGGCGATGCGTCGCCACGGCCATTCTCGCTTAGATATGAGCGCCGATGGCCAATCTTCCGGCGGCGGCGCGCCGATTTTTTTAAGTCGGCGGCGGCGGCGTCGGCGGCGTGACCTTAATTTAACTACCATAGTTGAAAAAAAAATATACGTATAATCAAGATTTTCGTTTTCGAAAAGGCTTCAGCACCGTAGACCACATCCATACTGTTCGGAAAATTGTACAGAAGACCGAGGAGTACAATCAGCCACTGTGTATGGCATTTGTGGACTACGAGAAAGCCAAATTCGTCTCGACTCCATCGAAATTTGGACAGTCTTGGCCTCTCTGCAACGATGTCGAATTGACTGGAGATACATCGACGCGATGAGGTGCTTGTATGACGCTGCAACGCCTGCAACAATGACTGTCCAGATCCAGGATACGAAAACGAGCCCAGTCCAACTGCTCAGGGGGGTGAGACAGGGGGATGTGATATCCCCGAAACTGTTCAACAATGCGTTGGAGGACGTATTTAAGACGCTGGACTGGACTGGACAGGAAATCAATGTGAACGGCGAGTACATCTCACACCTTCGTTTTGCCGACGACATCGTCATAATGGCAGAGACGCTGGAACAGTTACACCAGATGCTGCATAGCCTAAATGGAGCCTCACGGCGGGTAGGCCTTGGCATGAACGAATAAGACGAAAGTCATGTACAATTCGCATGTCTTGCCGAGTCCAATCCGCATCGAAGTGTCGCTTCTCGAGGTTGTGAAGGAGTATAAGCCGACAGGAAGATCCTGTTGTGTTGGGAGGCGTTTGGAAAACTTCGTCAAGTTTTCTCGTCGCCGATACCGCAATGTTTGAAGACCAAGGTCTTCAACCAATGCGTTGTCCCCGTCATGACATACGCTGCCGAAACGTGGACACTGACGTGGAGTGACGGTTGGACTGGTTCACAAATTTGAGGTCGCTCAGCGCACTATGGAGCTGGCTATGCTCGGAGTTTCTTTGATGGATAAGATCAGAAACGAAGTTATCCGGAAAATAACTGGAGTTACCGACATAGCTTGCAGGGTAAGCAGGCTGAAGTGGCAGTGGGCTGGCCATGTTTGTCGAAGGACCGATGGCCGATGGAGCAGACGAGTCCTGGAGTGGAGACCGCGTATCCGCAAGCGTAGTGTGGGACCCCCCAGCTAGATGGACCGACGATCTGAAAAAAGTGGCTGGGACAGACTGGATGCGGAAGGCGGAGGATAGGGTGCAGCATGGGAGAGGCCTATGTCCAGCAGTGGACTGCGATAGGCTGATTTGAGTCAAGATTTATTATAATTTTGACAATATTATATTATTAGAATAAATAAATATTACTCGATTTACCCCTAAGGGATTTAAGCGAGACCGTTATGCGGTTATTACCTGCCCTGCAACAGGAAAAACTCTTTCGCTTGGGGTATTTGTGCCTACCGTGCGGTGCCGGACGTAAAGAATAGCATCACCCCATTTCTTCTCGTGGGGTCGTAAGAGGCGACTACGGGACTTACTAGAGGATGGGCAGCAGCATTCTCTATGCATTTTACCACCATACTGCGATCGCCAATCCGCCTGCCAAGCGTGGCGATTATGGCAAAGCCCCCCAAATTGGGGGAGGTCATGTCCAGCAGTGAACGTATTACGGCTGAAATGATGATGATGATGATTTGTGCCTATGGTTCGGTAAACGTATTTAGTTAAACTGAATGTCGCCGCTCGGGCTCGGCGCGCCGATGCCTAAGATCAGCGGCGGCGGCGCGGCGGAAAACGTGGCGGCGGCGGCGCGCCGGCGCGGCGCTCATATCTATTCTCGCTACGCCAAAATTTTGGTTTACTCTCGCCTACAGATGTTTCACATCAAAAAAATTATCACCCATCTAAAGGCTGACCTTGAGAAGTGTAGCTTAACCTGAAGAACCTGCGACACAAGGCAAAACAAAAACTAAATGGTCACCCATCCAAGGGCTGACCTTGAGAAGTGTAGCTGAACCTAGCAAACCAACTACGAGGTACAAAGAAAAAAAAATCACCCATCTAAAGGCTGACTTTGGGGAGTGTAGCTTAACCTAGCAAACCTGCGACACAAGGCAAAACAAAAACTACATGGTCACCCATCCAAAGGCTGACCTTGTGAAGTGTAGCTTTACTTAGCGAACCTGCGACAAAACGCCACACATAAACTAAATGGCCACCCATCCAAAGGCATACCTTGAGAAGTGTAGCTTAACATAGCAAACATGCGACACAAGGCAAAACAAAAGCTAAATGGTCACCCACCCAAAGGCAGACCTTGAGAAGAGTAGCTTAACCTATCAAACATGCGACACAAGGCAAAACAAAAAAAACTTTGTAAAGATAATATTTATAAAACATATTTTACGAAAGGAAATAAATATGGTATAATCAAAAATAACATATTAATTATATGTTAATATGATAATTATCACATCAAAAAAAAATCGCATCGATATTGGAACTTTGTTGCCTAAGTCCACAAATTTTCAGTATGAGCCCACTGTGCATCGCCACGTTCGCCATCGCCACGCCAAAATTTAGGTTTACCCTCGCCTATAGATGTTTCACATCAAAACGTTATAGTGAGCCATCCTTAAAAGATAGACATAGCCTATTGTTATTTTGCGATGAAATTGGAAAAGAATTAGGCAACTTGTTGACGGATGAATGTCCAGATCTATCAATAATAAATTACTGTATGCCGGGTTGTTCCTTATTTAATATTATGAAGCAAATTATTCAATGCAATTTTAACCAGGACACCACATTATTAATTTTTATGGGTAATAGGGGAAATGTGAACAAAGGGGAATTGCTCCAATACTATCAAACATTGAGTAATCTCAGTTTAAGAAAAATTGTATTATTTACATTCCCATATAGTAACAGTTTGCCACAGGAGGAAAATAGGTTAAGATTTGAAATCAACATGACATTGCACAATTTGACATTAAATAATAATTTGTTTCATTTAGTTGATATTAACAATTATGTTAGTAATAATTGGTATTTGACAAAAGATAGGTATAATAGTGTTATGTACTATCTTTCTAACTATCATAAAAGACAGATAGCTGTGTCGCTATCATATTTTTTTTCTATTTCAGCCAAGAATTTGGCTAATAAACTACTTTCCTTTGAGCAATGCAATGGCATGTTGAACCATTCTGCCAATAATTTGGTAACAATTGAAGACATTGATTTTAATTTAAATTAGAAATTAAGACAATAGAGGCCACCTATAGCAAAAATGTATGTATGGCAAATGTATGTGTAAAAGACTTACATAGTATTAGGGCTTCCATTACGTAATTACGCAATTACGTAATTACGAACTCATTTTAAAGTATTTTCAATTCCGTAACTGAAGATGTCAATTCCGTACTTACGTAATTATTAGTATCATCAATCCATCAAAATAGTCAACCAATAAAAAAGCATTATACGTACACATTTATAATGTGGCAACACTATACTATATACCTACATCGAAACTGTACAAATAGGGTATTCCCCGCAGTTTATTTTATATCTATTTTGCAAAAAATAGTTCTAAGACGTACAGAATAGAGTTCAAATATATCAACTTGGCGAGTCGGCAAGGCCGGGGAGTCCCTGACGAAAAGTCCCTACGACCACGGGGAACTTAGGGGAACTACTATGCTCCTCACATTCTTAACTAAAAAGAAAGTAGTTTCATTGCTCAATTGTCGGTTGTTCAGTTCACATCGCTAAACTCTCGGCACAGTTGACACTTGATCTGATACTTAATTAAAAGTTGGTGGTAAATGCGCGCAAATATTAACAATTTGTAGCAGTTGTATCTTTATCGTGGGTGACTTTGAAATTTGAATGTGTGGATTATCTCTTCAAAGATGTAAGTACTTAAATCAGTCTTATTTAGTATTAAAAGGGCATTAAAAACCTCATGGGGCGTGGAGCATGCATAGTTCATACAAAATAATTTGTAAATCAAACATTTTCTTAAGGTGTATTTATTTCGATTAGATTATAGAATATCTAGGTTCCCAAATATATATTAATTAAGAACACTGATTAAAACATAAAAGGTCGGTACCTATCAAAAATTTGAAATTCCTCATAGTTCGTCTCTAAATCAGGAATGAATGAACTAAGCATGCTCTTTCGCCTATTATAGAAGAAAAAAACGTTTGGCTACAAAATAAGTGTTTACATTATTTTGTAATGAGTTGACAACTATGTTTAACCAATATCATTTTAACCTAACTTCCTTTTATTTTTTTTCAGGTCTTCTTCAAATAAGACTGTATACAAGGAGTTTTTGAACAAACGCACACAAAGCTCTATCTGGGAACATTTCTTGAGAGCTGATAATGGACAGAGTGTTGAATGTAAGCATTGCAAAAAAAAAATTGAAAACTCCAGGTGGCGCAACTGGAGCGTTACACACTCACATGCGTGCCAAGCATATCGGAGAGATGCCGCAACAGCAGGAGTCGCAAAGCCCGAGTACATCAACGTCTCATAGTGGTCAAATTCAAACACGAAAACGTACGAATGAACCTTCACAAAAGAAAATTAAACTCACTGATTATTTTTCAAATATGGAGGTTCGAGTGGCCAGAATGGCTGCATTGGATGGGATACCATTGAGCACATTTTGTACGTCAGAAGATCTGAGATATCTTTTTAAAAACTCTGGCTACGATGTGCGCGATAGCGCGCACTCGCTTGCTCGCAGTAAGGCGTGTTTAGGATCGCTACGTAAAATAAATAAAAATATAAGTTTTGCTTAGTGCTTTTAACCAGTGAATCAATAAATAATATTGCTAGGTGCAAATGGAAACGACGTTAAATACATCGACCAGGAAATATTAATACAGAACAAAAATATAAACAAGAAACGTTTAGTGTAACGTATACAGCGAGTCACCGAGTGAGTCACAGCAGAAGCTTCGCTACGATTGGTGGTGAGTTCGAAACGCAAGCGTCGGCGATATCACCTTATATGGCCATGAACTAGCCGCATCGACGCTAAAAACCAACCAGCGCCTACAAAAGACACCTTTAATTCACTGCATAGACAGTAAGCTATATAGCAGAGGGCGCGAACATAGTGACTGACGTGACGAAGAGCGCAGGTTCAAATCTTAAGTACAACAAATCTTTTTGCGTGATTTTACTTTTTCATTTTTATTTTGTTTATTATTGTTTTGTTGTTACTATACATATTCAATCAATAAACAAATTAATTGCAAGATGGAGAACGATCTTTCTGATAATGTTACCTATAGAAGACCACAGCGTTCAAGCTCGCTTTGTGATATAGCTAGTATAGAACAGTCACTCTTTGATGCTACTTTGCTAAGCTTGCCAAATTCTTCAATTGCTGAATCTCAGGAGAACAAGGAATTGCTGGATAAAATTTGTCTTTTAGAAAATCAATTGTTGAGTGCGAATAGCGAAATAGAAAACTTACATGTTGAAAATACTTCCTTACGACAGGAATTACATAAATTCAAACAAGTTATTGAAATTTATAAAAAAGTTGGAACTGCTGACAATACTATACGTACACCAAAATCACAAAAAAAGAAGTGTTCTAACAAGGTGTCAAACATCAAGAAAATTCCTGAATTATTACTTCAAAAAAACCAAAGTCAATCTAACGAAAAGCAGACCAACACAAATCAACAAGTACCACACATCCTGAGTAACCTGAACTCTGAAGGAGGCTATAGCAATTCTAAACAATTAACACATAGCAATGTCACCAAACATAAAATGTGCATTCTAAGCAGCAATACAAAAAACAATGTATTGTCCATAGCTGAGAAAACCTTTGATAACAGCTTCAACCTGTGCAATTATTTGACACCGTACGGATGCACAAAACAGCTGCTCAAGGGTCTTGATACAAAATTACTACAGTTCACTTTTGATGATTTTTGTATATTATTCCTTGGTGAAGAAGACTTTAAATCGACCAACAACTACTACGACATTATTTTTCATATAAGAGATGTATTGCAAGCCATGCAGCATACTAACATAATAATCTGTTTGCCTACATTTAAGTGCCCTTTTGATACAAGTCTTTTTAATTGCCGAGTAGAGACTTTTAATAACCTACTGTATCTGGATATATTGACGCATGGTCACGCCTTCCTCTTAGACAGCAATCTTAATCTCGAGTATGACTACAGCATGTTTAATAAGTACACAGGATCCTTAAATAATCGTGGACTATCGAGAATTTTCAAGGATTTATTAGATTTAATTGCCAGTATAACGGAACAATCTGATAGATCACACAATGATGTAAATGAATCGAAAAAATCTGCCAAACCAAAGGACAACTTTTTTCTCGACTAAGCATCTCTACATATTACACCAAAATATTGCTGGGTTATTAGGAAAATCAGACAATCTTACTATTTGCCTACATGAACTACTTGATAAGAATATATGTGTCGATATTTTATGCATTACTGAACATTTTATGATGGAGGGCTATGAAAAACATCTCAACATAAAGGATTATTGTCTGGCGGCCTGTTTCAGTCGCAAGGCGAGCAAACGAGGTGGAACGTGTATATTAGTTAGAAAAGGACATCAATGGAGAGAATTGGTAAAAATAGAAAAATTATCTTCAAATGGTGTCTTCGAATGTTGCGCCGTCGAATTAACGACGTATAAGACTGTTATTGTTTGTGTATACAGGGTACCCAATGCAAGTAACTTCAATGAGTGTATTGAAAAATTAGATATAATGTTACGTATGCTTGTAAATAAGTCTTACAAAAATATTGTATTAGCAGGTGATTTTAACATAGACGTATTGAAACGAAGTAGGCAATCAATTGAATTTGAGACATTGTTACTTAATTATAACTTAAATCTTGCTCTATATGAACCAACTCGTCTTGGGAGTCAGTCATGCATTGACAACTTTGCGCATAATTTTAGCAAGTCGTTTAAAGCTTCTGTACTAGAATTAGCTCTGTCTGACCATACGGCCCAACTCCTCAAGTGTCCTATTAAAACTATTTGTTCCATAAAGCAATGGCGTATACTGAGGCGTGATTATAATAATGATAACGTCATTAAATTTAAATCATATTTGAGTAGTTTGTCATTTTCCGATGTATATGAATCCAATAATCCTAATGTAGCTTACAATGCATTCATAGAATTGTTTTTGTTTCTATATAACCAATGCTTTCCTAAAATACCTATAATTATGAAAGTTTACATGAAGCAAAAGTGGGTATCGCGCGGTATTAAAAAATGTAGTGCAAAGAAACGTCATTTATTATGGCACTATCGATTGAAATCCACGCAACGAAACAAAACTCTATTTAAGAATTATTGTGACACGTTTAATAAGGTCATATATTTGACGAAAAAAGCACAGAATTCTTATAAAATTCAAACATCTAGTAATAAATCTAAAACGACATGGCAAATTATTAATGAAAATAAATTAAATACTCCTAATAATAATATTAATAAAATTCGTATCAACAATTCAATTATTTCAGACCCCAAACAAATTACTAACCTATTCAATGATTTTTTTATCGACAAAATAAAACCAATTTCCGCAGGGGTAAATGTCACTGAACTTATCCTACACACAAAGAATTCGATGTTTATGGCTCCCAGCACGCCTACAGACATATATAATATCATTTTAGCCCTCAAAAACACAAAGAGTGTAGGTTATGATGGTGTTAGTACAAAGATTATAAAAACTGTTGCTGAAATTTTATGTGGCCCACTGTGTCATATAATAAACTTATGTATTTGTGAGGGAATATTTCCTAATGCTTTGAAAAAGTCTATAGTAAAGCCATTACATAAGAAGCAAGAGAAAGACCTGATGCAAAACTATAGACCAATATCATTAATATCCATTTTCTCAAAAATATTTGAAAAATACATTTCTCGAGAATTAAGCGCATATATAAATAAACATAATATACTTTGTAATGAGCAAAACGGGTTTAGAAAAAATAAAACTATCAATATGGCGGTTTACGACTTTCTTCATAAAATAATGATAAATATGGATAAAAATACACCTATCTGTGCAATTTACTGTGACATGACGCAGGCTTTTGATTATGTTCAGCATAATATTCTATTAAAAAAGCTCGAAGCGTATGGTATAAGAGGAAATATTCAAATGCTCTTACAATCATATTTACAAGGAAGGAAGCAAACAACAGAAATATCGACGATTAATGCGAACACTAAACGTGAAGTAATTTTTACATCTGGGGAGCGTAACGTCAACTATGGCGTACCGCAAGGAAGCGTATTAGGACCACCGCTATTTACCCTTTACATAAACGATTTTCCTAAATGTATAGAACACAGTATGACACTTTTTGCAGATGACAGCACGATAACCATTCCTTGTGATAATAAGCATATATATGAAACTGATATACATAATACATTAGACAAAGCAATTCTATGGTTAGAAAATAATAACCTCAATATCAATTTAAATAAAACAGTAATAATGCATTTTAGCCAAAGACAGTTAAAATTTCCAATTTTTAAAATTAAACATAATAATAATACAATTGACGCAGTAGATTCCACTAAGTTTTTAGGATTAACCATAGATCGTAATTTGAATTGGAAGGCTCACATAGAGGTTATTAGCAAAAAACTAAGTAACAGTGCATTCGCATTATATAAACTATCGCGGATACTAAAGCCTGATGCTCTATTAACTGCCTATTATGGCATAGCTGATACCATTATCAGATACGGCATTATTTTTTGGGGAGTTTCTACGGATAGAGATATCGCATTTAAGGCCCAAAAAAAGTGCCTTAGATCCATATTTAAATTAAAAACGACTGATAGCTGTAAGCCGTTTTTCATAAGTCATAACATTTTGACATTACCATCAATTTATATTTTGGAAATCGCCATATTTGTTAAATCTAATCCTAAGTTATTTCCCCGCATGGCAGACCGGTTTCCTAGAAATAGACGGGATAACCGTCAACTCTGTCAACATTGGTCCCGGACTGCACTTATGCGCAAGAGTGTTTTTTGTATGGCTCCTATTATTTACAATAAGCTTCCTAATACATGGAAAGAGCTAAGCGTTGTAACATTTAAAAGAAAATTAAAATCTTTTTTAGCTAGTAAAGCATACTATGATGTTAATGAATTTTTAAATGAATCATGTTTACATTGACAAGGTATTTTTTAAAGTAATTGAATGTTAAATATATGTATTGTAATAATGATTTTGATAATGATGTTTCTATTTAATATTTTGGTCTTACGTTGACATAATTATGCTTATTGTTGACATTGAATAGTGAAAAATTTATTGTATTTAACTCCTAGTTCTAACTAATTATGTAATTAATCAATTTAAATTAATTAATTTACTTATGTCAGTACCTATTGCCCATGTTCAGTAATGTTCCTATTATTTTTAATTCTTTATTTGTAATAATTTAATTTGCATAATTAATATTTGCACACCATGATAATATGGTAAACATGTTGCACAACTGTTTGTACGTATAACACCATGCATGCATTTTCTGTTATTAATTGTATGTAAACACGTGTTTGAGCAAATAAAGTTATCTGAATCTGAATCTGAATCTGTGCCGAAATCTTCTACGACTATAACACAGATAATTCTAAAACAGAGTGATAACACAAAAAACAAATTGAAAATTATGAAGTCTGAAAATAAAAGATTTACTATCACGTTTGATGAGTGGACGTCTACCCGTAATAAAAGGTATATGAATATAAATATCCACAATAAAGACTTTGATATGGCCAAATATAAAAATTTGGGACTTGTACGGATACAGGGATCAATGCCAGCTGAAGTAGGCACTCAATTATTACAGCAACATTTGAGTGACTTCGGTTTAAGTCTGGAAGACGACATAATTGCTTTCACAACAGATGGAGCGAGTGTTATGGTCAAAATGGGTAGAAATTTTGACGGCCACCACCAATTGTGTATGGCTCATGGGATACAACTAGCAGTCCTGGATGTTTTATATAAAACACAAAAATCTCCAGAACCTGAAGTCCAGGAGGATGTCTCAAATACCGGCGCTGAAGAAGAAGAGGAAATTGAAGAAGATGAGGATGCGTTTATTGTAGAATCGACCAGAGTTCCAGAATCGGAGTTTTTATAAAAAGGCACTATAAAAAAATTAAGAGATCTAATAAAATCGTTTAAAAACTCCCCTTTGAAAAACGACTTGTTGCAAAAGTACATTTTAGAAGAACATGGTAAAAATATTGACCTAATACTAGACTGTAAAACGCGATGGAACAGCTTATCAGATATGGTAGGCCGATTTCTCAAATTAAAATCATGCGTTTTTAAGGCGTTATTAGATTTAAAATCAAATGCGAAATTTACAGACGAAGAGATCCAAGACCTTCACGACATTCATTACAGCTTGGATGTAATAAAAACTACAGTTTTGTCATTATGTCGCCGTGATTCAAACTTATTGACGGCCGACGCTGCGCTTCGATTCATGCTAGAGAAACTTAATCTTCAGTCAAACGGTCTCAGTGGAAAACTAGCCACATCTCGTAGAAAGAGAATTAAGGAAAGGCAAACAAATGTATTCGGTGTTTTGCAATATTTGCATAACAATGAGGAATTTTTTAAAACAGCTGCCTCAGAATATTTCACGAAACCATCGTCGGATGATATACGAATGTACATAGTGGAACTTTTGGAACGGTTGAAATATAATTCTACTCAAAAAAGCACTAATTCACAACCACAACCGAGTGCATCGGACGCAATTGCTACCAGTGACGATGATGACGAGGAGTTGACAATCGCACAACAGTAATTAGACAAAGAAATAAACAAAGTGACTGTAAATAAAACAATTTCAACAGTAAACACAGATCTCCATTCCATTATTAGGGTAGAAATGTGCATTTACGACAGCGCTGGCGGCGGTCGAGAAGTTTTTTTGACTACAGCGTATAATTATTTACTTTCGATAACGCCTACAAGTGTTGAAGCCGAGCGAGCCTTTTCATCCGCCGGATATTTTTGTAATAAACTAAGAAGTTCCCTAGGTGACAAAACTTTAAATGCCTTGTCATTTATGAGATCACATTTTCAAGAAGAAAGATTATATTCGGGACGATAAAAAATGTTTGACTTAACTAAGCTCTTGAATAATTCATAACAATTAAATAAAATTAACCACCTCTTTAAATGAATCAATAATTTGACAGTACAGTGTTAGATTATTTTGTCATGGAACTAATTTTTTTTTTTTTTTTGTATCTATCTGTGGAGGCTTGTTATTAGCAATTTAGTTATATATTCTTGTTACTATAATGTTATTAGTCTGTAAGCTTTCTAAAAATTAAAAATAAAATAAATAAATATAAATAAATATTTTTTTGTTTAAATATTGTGTTTATTTTGATACATCCTTGATTTTGAGATAGTAAAAGATAACTGTAAAAATTGTAGATACTCTATCTACAATATTTACAAAAAATCATAATCAATTTAAAAAAAATAGGAAAAATTACGTAATTACGGAATTACGGAATTGGAGAAAAAAGTTGCGTAATTAGTTACGTAATTGACATTTCCGTAATTTTGGAAGCCCTACATAGTATCAACCTGGTGCATCAAAATCAACCTGGTGCATCAAAATATTCAAGGATTTTTAAACAAAAATTTGGAAGTAGATTTATTCATGAATTGTAAAAATATAGATATTCTTTGTATGACAGAACATTGGCTTAAAAGCCACCAGTTCATGTTCAGTTTTAATAATCACCAGGTTGGTAGTTCGTTCAGCAGAGTAAATGCCATACATGGTGGCTCACTAATTTTAGTACATAACCAGCTAAAATTTAAAGACCGTAAGGATATTGTGAGCCTCTCTGTTGAGCGGACAGTAGAAATTGCCTGTATAGAATTGGAGCAGATTATTGTATTAAGTGTGTACAGACCACCGTCAGGATTGTATGACTGCTTTGAACAGGTCATGGATGAAGTATTACACAAGATTAGTAACTCAAACAAGTCTATTATTGTTTGCGGGGATTTTAATGTTAATTTATTGGAAAACTCGGGTTCTTGTAGTAAAATAATAAGTCTATTTCGGTCCTACAATCTTGTAAACCTATTTATGGAGCCCACAAGAATAACCCCTACTAGCGCCACATGCCTTGATAATATTTGTACTGATGTTATACCAAGCCACAAAGAAATTATTAATTTACTAGATTCTGATCATTGCGGGCAACAGATTACTATTCAAAATCAAAACAAAAATGTGGGTAAAAAAGATATCACTGTAAACCCCAAAACTGCAGTTCGTCTAGAAGCCTTTAAAGTTAAACTAGTTCAGAAATTGCCACTTTTATCTATTAATGGTGGTCCCAATAATTTATATGATGATTTTTTTAAGATATATTGTAATGATTTTAATTCCACTTTTATTCACCGGACTATCTCAGTTAACAGTAACGTATCTTTCAGTGATTGGGCTACCATTGGTATTCATAAAAGTAGAACACGGCTTTAAGAGCTGTACAATGAAAGGATTTTTGTCAACACTGCTGAATTTAATTTGTATGTTAGAAATTATTCGAAATTATTTAAAAAAGTTTGTTGGATGGCCAAGTCGCGTTACTTGAGTTCAAAGATTAAAAACAGTAATAATGTTATTAAAACGACTTGGAATATTATTAATAGTGAAACAGGAAGGTCTAGTAAACGAAATAATGACTACAGCCTGTCTATCAATGACAACATAGTAAAATCAGACTCACAAGTCGCGGCGGCTTTTGAAAATTTCTTTTCAGATATTCCTGTTTCAACTACAAAATCCCTAAACTCATCACCTTCTGTTGCTGAGTCTTTGCTTATTGAAAATGTTAATGTTTGCGATTCGGAATTTCATTTTGAACATATTACTTGTAAAGATATAATTAAAACCTTCCACACTTTAAATGTAAAAAAGACTGCAGATCTGTGGGGTAATTCTGTAGAAGTCGCCAAGTCTATTATTGACATTGTAGCACCTACTTTAACTATTATATTTAATAATTGTATCGACTGTGGGGAGTTTCCTGACCTTATGAAGAATAGTAAAATAATACCTTTATTTAAATCTGGTAGTACATCAGACCCCTCTAACTATAGACCTATTTCAGTACTACCTACCTTCAGTAAAATTTTTGAGAAATTAATTTTAGACCAATTGCAACGATTTTTTAATAAACATAAATTATTACATACCAAACAGTTCGGTTTCACAAGGGGTCGTTCAACTACCGATGCCGGTGTTGAACTCCTAGGGCATATTTATAATGCATGGGAAGATAAATGCGATGCTTTGGGCATCTTTTGTGATTTATCTAAAGCATTCGATTGCGTTCTTCATGAAACTTTAATCAGGAAACTCCGCCACTACGGGATCCGGAACAGCGCTCTGGATCTTCTTACTTCATATTTGAGTAATAGAATTCAGAGTGTCGATGTCAATGGAAAAAGGTCTCCCGGATCTATCGTAACAATGGGCGTCCCACAGGGCTCAATTCTTGGTCCTTTTTTGTTTCTTATTTATATTATGGACTTGCCTTACCTCATTAAAGATAATCATAATATAGTTTTGTTTGCGGATGACACCTCACTTTTGTTTAAACTTAAACGTCAGCAGCTGGTTACTGACGATGTTAATAGCGCGATCTCAAAAGTAGTTCACTGGTTCAATGTTAATAATTTGCTTCTTAATGAAAAAAAAACCAAATGTATTAAGTTTACGCTACCTCACGTTAAGCAAGTGAAAACGAATGTGTTGATAAAGTGCGAAGAATTGAATCCTGAAGATAGCACTGTATTCTTGGGCTTAACTTTGGATGCCAAGCTTCAGTGGGGCCCACATATTGATAAATTGTCGAAAAAGCTAAGCTCCGCTGCATATGCTGTTAGAAAAATTCGGAATTTAACTGACATAGAGACAGCCCGTTTAGTGTACTTTGCCTATTTTCATAGTGTAATGTCGTACGGTATTCTGTTGTGGGGAAATGCCGCCAACATTCAGACTATCTTTGTCTTGCAAAAAAGGGCTATTCGATCAATTTATAAATTAAGCCCGAGACACACACTCAGAGAGAAATTTAAAGAAATTAATGTAATGACTGTGCCTTCACAGTATATTTTTAAAAATCTTTTATATGCCCATAAGAATATTAAATTGTTTAAAAAATACAGTGATATCCATAGTATAAATACTAGGAACAAACACAAATTTGTTGTACCTTCAACAAGGCTCAAGAAAATAGGTGGCTCATTCAGATGTCAATGTATACGCTTTTATAATAAACTTCCAAGCCATGTTCAAGATCTAAGTCTCAATAAATTTAAATCATTCATTAAACGTAAGTTGTGCCAGAAAGCCTTTTACACTGTTAAAGATTATATTGAGGACAAAAAAGCTTGGGATTAAGCTGCTCCAATATTTATTTTTAAAATATTATTGTACTGAATTATATTTTTTATTTTTTTATTATTAATTACTTTCCTTTTTTTTATTAATTATTTATTGGGAATATACACTTTGACATTTTGATTATTGCTTATACACTTTGACATTTTGATTATTGCTTAACTATGACATGAATATATACTCTGAGGAGTATACTATTATTATTATTTTAATAATTTTGAATGTGAGGACTATGTAGATGTTTGTTTTTTTTTATACTTACTCATTTCATTTTAATGATAATCTGGCAGTTTGAGTACTTAAAGCGGCCTACCAAAATGTCCTTTCTTTGGTATTGTTCGTCGAATCGTTGTGCTCCTTATGTTCTGAGTTGAGCTGAAAGATTACTGACAAATGCGTGCATTGACTGGACAGGTCCACTCAATCTGTATGGTTCTTTCCTCAAAAGACCATTTCAGACACCTCCATGTACATGATCCTCAAATTATCAGACAGCGACTATCTCCTGATTTTATATACACATTGACATTGATGAATTTTACCTATACAATAACATTAATATTTACTTTTAAAGTATTATATTGTTTTAATTAATGTAAATGTGAAGATTAAGTGGGTGTTAATTTTTTTTTTTCTAGGTTTCTTTTCTTCTCATTTATTTTTTATCACAGTCTGGCAGTTTGAGTAATTTATGCGACCTACACAAATGTCCCTTCTTTGGTATTGTTCGTCGAATCATTGACCTCCTTAAGTTCTGAGTTGAGCTGCATGATTACTGACAAATGCGTGCACTGATTGGACGGGTCCACTCAATCTGTGTGGTTCTTTCCTTAAAAGACCATTTCAGACACCAATCCACATGGTCTTCACATGATCTAACCAAATTATGTCTGCACTTTAAAAGAGACTGTGACCTCTGAGTTTGTTTCGGCCTTTCTTCTCAGAGTAGTCAGATAGGAAACGCCGACCTCATCTAGTTTTAAAAAATATGATTGACGTGTAAAAGTGTTTGTACAAACCTACTTGCGAAAATAAAGTCATTTATCATTTATCATTGCTGGCTTTTTTCTTACTTTTTAAGGGAAGCAATTCCAAACAAACAAACTCCTCAACTATTATAAGTAGGTACAGGTATAGTACTACTAGTATAAAAGTAGGTATAGTTACCGGTCATGATCCACAAATATACTGAAATAGGTTCGATGTAATTATTGATGTCATTGTTGAGGTGTGTATGTGTGTATGGCAGGATGTCGTTCGAAGACTTCGCGCGGAGCTTCAGCCAGCTGGAGCTGGTGCACGTGGGGCCCGACGACTGGCTGCTGGAGCGCGGCCTGCACGCCAAGCGGCCCTGGCGCGCCGTGCTAGCGCGGCGCCGCTGGCGGGCCGGGTACAACGCGGGCGGGCCCCCTTCCTGCCAGGACACCACGGGCACCAACCCGCAGTTCCACGTGCAGATCCCGCAGTCCGAGGCCACGGGCGCGCGGAAGTGCCACGTGGTGGTGTCGGTGACACAGCAGTACGACGTGGGCGCCGCCGCGCGCAAGCTGCGCGCCATCGGGTTCGCCGTGTACGAGCTGGGGCCCGGGGGCCCGCGCCGGCATAGCGACCACGCCGCGCTGCGGGGCCTGCGGCCGCTGGATGTGACGCACGAGTCGCGCGCGCGCGAGGTGGTCACGTTCTTCACGCTGCCGCCGGGCCGCTACCTCGTGGTGCCGCACACGCGTCGCCCGCACACCGACGCTGCCTTCCTGTTGCGCATTCTCACCGACGAGCTCACCGACGTGTGGTACGTGCCGCGCCGGCCGTGGCGGGGCCCGCCGGCGCACGCTTACAGCCCGTGTGCCCGCAGGGAGGTGAACGAGGACAACCTGATCGTGCGCGACGTGGCGGCCGAGTTCCGCGACGACGCGGCGGCCATCCCGGCGCCGGTGCGCGCGGCGGCGGCGCGGCTGCGCGGCGCGGGCGAGCTGGACGCGGCGGCGCTGCGCGCGGCGCTGCGGCGCGTGTGGCGCGCCTGCCTGTGCGCGCGCCCGTCGCTGGAGCTGTGCCGCGCGCTGGTGCCGCTGCGCGACGCGGCGCTGAGCGGCGCCATGCGCGCGCGCGACGTGCCGGCGCTGGTGGCGCAGCTGGCGTACTGGCGCGCCGCCTTCCTGCGGCTGGGCGCGCGGCGCTGCGGCGCGGCGGTGTGCTCGTCGTACCGCCTGCGCGCACTGCTGTGGGCGGCGGGCGTGACGGCCAGCAACAAGGTGCTGGAGTGCCTGGTGCTGCGCTACGCGCGCGGCGCCGAGCTCACGGAGGAGGCCTACGTCATGGCGCTGGCGCGGCTGCACCTCGCGCACGGTGCGTGTCGCTGTGGCTTGCGAGACGAGCGATCGCCTATGTTATCAAATCATGTCATTTGAGGCCGACACATACCAGAACTTGTATCGCTGATTCTGATGACTATGTATAATTTTGCATTTAATCATCTGTTTTCTCAGTGTATTGTTGGCCGTATCGTCCATTATTGGGCTGATATTCACCTATAACTCTTTTGGTTAAATACTTATAATACCAAGTACGGGGTGTACTGCCCACACTAGTTCAGTTAGGTGTACCTCAATCATACATCTCAACTAACATTTAACATGGCACTGGTGACGATTCCCTTATTCACAAACTAAACTAAATTTAAGTTCGGTGCATCTTTTTCTTTCTATTTCATTAAGGAAAGGACAGAAGATACATTTTAGTTTAGTCCTGTTAAATTAATCAGCGCTTGACGTAAATTGACGTAATTTTAGTAGGCAAGTTTTTAATCACGTCTAAACTTGTATGGAGTAGTGACAGGTGCTGATTGTTGACGTAATTGATTGTTGACTGATGGTTTCGTTTTTCCTTTTGAGGTACGGAACCCTAAAACATAAGGAAATGTGAATTTTGCGAGTACCTTAGCGCAACCCCATGTTTGAATACATTGGTTTGAGATGAGCAGAGGCGAGATGGTTTGAGGTGATGGCGAGATGTGCAGAGGTTAACGTTGTGTTTCTGTTGCAGAGCGGTACCGCAACCTCGACACCAAGATGAAGTCCAACCCGCTGTCTCTGGAAGAGGTGCGTGCGTGGCGTGCTTGGCGTGCGTGCGCCGGCTCACTGACGCTATCAGAAAGATTCACAGACCGCACTTTGACTTTACTTGACTGATAAGCGTCACAAATGAATATGAACGCTCTGACCCTACGAGTCAATGTTTAAATTCGAATGAAGGGCTTGCTCACTTTCCGTCGGTTTATATTCGTATGAACGTTTTTTTTTTTTTTTTTTTTTTTTTTTTTTTTTTTTTTTTTTTTTTTTCAGGATGGGGAATCATCAAATGACTTCTCCCGCTCTGGGCGGAGCGGGAGGGCGTGTCAGACTTTTACTGACTAAAACCCACCCGTGTTCCATCAGTTGCCCATGTGCCAGGGTCACGGTATCTCTTTCGAACAATCACGCGACCCCGGCAGGCATCGGTCCTAGTAGACCCCTACACTGCTGCTGACATCTCTTTGAGGCGCGCGTGGAACACTGCGCGCCGTCGACCCGAGCCTGGTCCTTACCGGGCGGCGAGCCACCCACTGCTCGCCACCCGCAAGCTCACGCCTACGGTGGCCGGGAGTCCGCAATCGACTCCCGACGCCCGGGGCGTCTCCTCCTGCGGCGGCTAGGGGCATGAGGGCGCAGAGACTGCCACTCCCTCACGCGCCCCGCCTCCTCCTTCGCGAGCATTACTGCTTCGCAGAAGGAGGTGACGGCTTCCCATTCCCTCTCGCTCCGTACCATGGCTCGCACCAGGGCCGGACGCGAGAGGTCGCCGCCGCCGATCGCCTCCACGAGGACACGGCGGTGCCCCGCCCAGGCAGGGCACACCTCCACCGTATGCTCCACCGTGTCCTCGAGACGATCCTCGCAATGGAAACACCCGGACGTATCCTCCCGCTTTATCCTGAACAGGAACCCACCGAAGCACCCATGCCCGGTGAGAACCTGCGTCAGGCGGAAGGTGAGGACGCCGTGGCGCCTCTCTATCCACTCCTCAAAGAGGGGACTTACCGCCGCAATTGTGGCGTGCCCAGCACTGGGTTGCGACAATCGTACCCGCCATGTCGCCATGAGATCACACCGGAGCTCTGTCCGCCGTGCCGCGATTTGTCGCGGCAGCGGAGTTTCGCCCCGGCGTTTCGCCTCCTCGCGCCACTCCCACATGTGCGCGAGGACCTTTGCCTCCAGATCCCATGGCGGCACTCCGGCAAGGAGGCTCGCCGCCTCGCACGAGATCGTGCGGTATCCTCGGATTAGCCGGATGGCCATGACCCTCTGGGCTGCACTCAACCGGCGCGCTGGGCGCAGCCTCAATGAGGGCGCCCACACCGGTGCCCCGTAGAGGGCCATTTCGTATGAACGCTCACTTCTCTCCATAAAGTCAAAGTGCGTTCTGTGATCTGGCCTGACGGGCTCTGACACTGACAGTGATGTTCTGTTCCAGATGATCCTGATGACGATCTACTCGTGAGTCGCCGTGCGGCCTTCGCCGACTTTGTTCAGCTGTATTGTTTGTGTTATCTGCATTGCACCCCAATGCTTATCACACTATCAAACATAATCTGAATCATTCTGAAGAATATTGTTAATACATTGCTTTTTAAGTTCGGAAAATGTGTCTGCTCAAAAACGTAAATAATGCAATGAATGTTGTTGAACTGCCAAAACGCAAATCACTTCTAAATACTTACTGTACTTGTGTTACGCATTTTTCCCTCTGTTGTGTAAACATAAACACGGAGTCGCTTTAAGTTTTGAAGTGTTACATAACTAGTTAAAAGTTAATTGTAAATATTATTTCATCATCATCATCATCATGTCAGCCGTAAGACGTCCACTGCTGGACTTAGGCCTCCCGCAATTTGGGGGGCTTTGCCATAATCGCCACGCTTGGCAGGCGGGTTGGCGATCGCAGTATGGTGGTAAAATGTATAGAGAACGCTGCTGCCCATTCTCTAGTATTAAATATTATTTATTGGCCGCATATCGGCTGCGATGTTTTACAGATAGGTAATATAGTTCAATGACCAAAGATTATCCGATCCAAATGAGCTGCGGCTACAGTAGGTACAAAGCGTAGCGGCGACGCGAGCTACACGTCCATGTTGTGATATTGTTGAACTAGTTGTACACACAGTGTACGTGGTAGACACGGCCACATATATACGTTTATTGTTATAAATATGGGCATTGATGTGTATGAGATGTTTTGCCGGATTGTGTGTGTGTGAGGCCGGTGAGCCCGAGCTACTAGCGGCCCGCGCGGCTGCGCTGCTCAACATGCACCTTGGCAGCACGTGGATGTCATGTTCAACTCAAACAACGAAAATGCACATTGCTGAACAAAACCGTGCTCTCGAATGATTCACAGCGCGATGGTCATGTAGTGAAGTGAGGGCATTCGCAGACTCGCAGAGAACCAAACACAGAGTACAGTACCAGCGACTGACGCTGGGTCCTTCATTGGTTTCTATACAGGGCTATTTGTAAAACACCGGCAACCTCTCAGGACTATGTCACTAACTTCATAATCAACAACTTTTGTTCTATGACTTTTAAAAATTCATCAGATTTTCATACAAAAATTGGTCGCCCGTAAATAGGTCAAGTTCAAGCGCTCCCGCCGCCCTAACCCCGCTCCCCTCGCTAATTTACTATCGCTTTCTTTTGCTTCGCATAGACTTCGTAAACATTTAGAGCGTTTATTTCAAATATTTTTATTTTTGTATGAAAATCTGGTAAAGTAAAATATGATAAATTTTTAAAAGTTATAGAACAAAGGTTGTTGATTATGATGTTAGTTACATAGTCCTGAGAGGTTTCCGGTGTTTTACAATTAACCCTGTATTCATTTCTCAGTAGCAGCCCGGAATCGCGGTTCGTACACGGTTGATCGAAATAACGTGGGATTCAAACTAAGCAGACGCAATTGATTTACCATCCTCAGAGGTTTACATGTCTAAATGTTAGCTGCAATACAAAATAAAGGTCGACTATACTTGATGTGGTTAGGCGCTCTGGGCCTCACTCACATACCTACAGGCCGGTACAATGACATCATGTAATGTGTTGCAGTCGTAATGGACGCAGATAGACCACGCGCCGAGAAGCGATGTCGCTCCATTGAGTTTCATTAATACTCTCAACAGACGCAACGTCCATATTCTGTTAATTTAATTCTGTTATATCAATTTTCTAATGTTGTCTTTACACTTTGTTAATGATTGTTTAATTATTTATTTAAATTAATAATAGTTTAGGTAATAAGTACCGTAGGTGTTTACTCAAATTAAATGTAATTTTATTTGCGTAGCACCTAATCTACGAACCAAAACTTTGTACTCATTGACCTAATTATATTATTATTATATTGCTAACGAGAGTGATTATTAGTGTCAGTAAACGCCCGGAACTGTTCAAATAAATGTACTATCGCATAATACTGCGTCCTTGTCTTACTGTGTAACCCCTCCCCCCATATCTTGGTACTTATTATAAAATGCAAACTGCGAGCCGTACCCGTAGCTAGAAGTACTAGCAACTAATAAACTCCTAGCCTCACCGTGTACCGTACCGGTAGCTAGGAGTGTTGGGCCTTATTATAAAAACATCTTTACAAAACAAAACAACTGACTCCTACGAAACAAAACTCTACAGAGTAAATAAAGGGTATGATTTAAGCTGTCGCCAATTTAACTAGTTTTGTGTTTCTTAAATAATAGGGTTTGTCCGCAAAAAGTAGATTTGTCACCAAAATGTAGTCACCAAACAATATAAAATCAATTCCACAATAAATTACCTAAAATCATGGAGATATGGGGTCAAGTACCAAATAAATCTTTTTGTATGTATTATAATAGGTTTGTCCTAATAGTATTTAAGCAAACTAATTTAATGAGATCACCAATAAATCATATATTATGTCCCTAGAAAATTTCATGAAGTTCAAAAAATGTAGGGTTGTCATCATCATCCTTTCAACCACAAAAGAGTTTACTACGTAACTGGCCATGTGCCTCCCCCAAGGGTCTCAATTTCCACAGGTAGTATAAATATATTTAAATTAAATTTCTAGCAGAATAGTAAATAAAACACTGAATTGAAGTCAAAATCTAAAAAAATACAGTCGAATTGATAACCACCTCCTTGGTGGTTATCAATTCGGCTGTATTACATATATAAAAATGAATCCCTATTTCCCTTGGTCACGCCATCACGTGTGAACGGCTGGACCGATGTCACTTTTTTTTTGTTTTGTTGAATTTGTAATTGTCAGGAGAAGGTTCTTATGAAAGAACCTATTTCCCTTGGTCACGCCATCACGTGTGAACGGCTGGACCGATGTCACTTTTTTTTGTTTTGTTGAATTTGTAATTGTCAGGAGAAGGTTCTTATGAAAGAACCTATTTCCCTTGGTCACGCCATCACGTGTGAACGGCTGGACCGATGTCACTTTTTTTTTGTTTTGTTGAATTTGTAATTGTCAGGAGAAGGTTCTTATGAAAGAAAAAAAGTTAAAAAATTGCGCGGAAAATTAGAAAATCCGAATTGAAAAAATATTTTTGTTTTGGGTAGCCTATTAATTGAGGAAAGCTATAGGCTCTATAACATCACGCTTCAATCAAAAGGAGCAGAGCAGCAACGAAAAATAGACGAAAACCGGCAGGCAATTCGACGCGACGGGAAGGTTCAGGGGAACAAAAATTTTATGCGGACGAAGTCGCGGGCAGAAGCTAGTAATCAATATGTATTGTTAAAAATAATTATCACTGAATAATCAGCGCTGGTTTGGCTTTTGAAGGGCGCGCCGGAAAGCGTGCCAATTTGTCTCCGCCCCCTTTGAAGATATTTTCATTAAAATTATAAACTGATGTATTAAATTGGTAACGAATACATTATTTTAATAACTGAATGAAATAAAATGTAACTACTGTATTGATGACAAAATAACAAATAAAAAGGAGTCGCAGTCAGGGATCGATTAATCGATTTGTTTGGTGACAGATCTACCATTAAAGTAAAGTAAAGTAAAGTAAAATTTTATTTGCATAGATTGCAGGTACAGTAAATAAGATGTGACATTAACAATAATTTGATAATTCATACCTGGGAACACTCTTTGTTTATCTGAGAACGAAAATATTTCGTGGCGATAGATCTATTTATTAGGTGATACAACTTGATGACAAATATAAATTTTGGTGACAAAAAATATAGTCCCCGTAAATAAATTGCGTGTCTTCGTTACGCGAGCACTGAGTAGCTCCCCGAGCGGTATAACCAGGCCCAGGTAGATGGCAAATGTGTTCCACGCGCGCCTCAGAGTTGTCAGCAGAAATTGAAGAGGTCCGCTAGAACTCTGAGGCGGCAGTGATGATAAATGATTTTATTTCTGTAAGTAGGTTTGTACAAACACTTTTACAAGTCATAATATTTTTTTGAGCTAGATGAGGTCGGCGTTTCTTATCTGACTACTCTGAGAAAAAAGGCCGAAATAAACTCAGAGGACACTGTCTCTTTTAAAGTCCAGAGATAATCTTGGTCACATTATGTGAAGACCATTTAGATAGCTGCCTGAAAAAGTCTATAACTCTCTTTGAAAGAAGATTCAAAATCAAAATCAAAAGTCATTTATTCAAACTAGGCTGAGAGTCAGCACTTTTTGAACGTCAAAGTAACACAGTCCACCAAAACGCCCACCCTTCACCACTTTCTAGTGCTTTGGCTGGGAAGAAGAAGTGGCGGAACAAACTCCCCAGCAGCACAGCTGTCTGTTAAGTTAGAAGAACTTGATTCTATACAATATTGTGTAAGTAATTAATATTATAAAACAAAAAATACATTATTCGCCATATTTCAGCTAGCACACGCCAATATACCAACAAAACATTGAAAACTAAACTCAAACTGAAATAAACGATTGAGTGGACCTGTCCAGTCAGTGCACGCATTTGTCACTAAACGTGCAGCTCAAATCAGAACTTAAGGAGCCCAACTATTCGACGAACAATACCAAAGAAAGCACATTTGGGTAGGCCGTACAAACTGCCAGACCAAAATCGAAAGTAAAAATACAATATTAAATAAATAATATTCATAATGTCTTAGAACAACCAACACAACGTTATGTGATCCCAAACTAGGCAGTGCGTGTACTATGGTAACCAGACAACTAATAAACATACTTATATATATTTCTAAATACATATATATTATAGACTAGCTTTTGCCAGCTTCACCCGCGTGGAGGTCGGATATGATCAACGTATGCGAGAGAGCGAAAGCGCATTTTCATCCGACTTGCTTCAAATTTATCGTCACTGCTCAGCTCGTATGTGTCTTAGCGTTATATTATATAGCCTATAATCTGCCCAGGAGTATGGACTACAATCGTACCAAGTTTGGTTAAAATCCCTTCAGTAGTTTTTGACCCATGCGTGCACATACAGACAGATAAAAAATTTACTGATTACATTTTTGGCATCAGTATCGATCACCATTCATCCTCCAATATTAATTTTGAATGTATATTCAATGTACAGAATTTACCTCTCTACAGTTTTATTATAAGTATAGATAAATAAATTACACGCAGACACAGAACAAATGATTGTGCTCCAGTGGCGTAGCGTGGGTGGGGCGGAGGGGGCGGCAGCCCGGGGCGAGGGCCGGGGGCGGCAAAATGTCGCCGGTGAAGCGGGTAGAGTAGAGATCAAATGTTTCATGACAGAACGTTTGACAAGACAACAAACAACAATGACGATTTGAAATTTGCCACCCTGCCTGTGATTCGTCGTTGACGCTCTCGGCTGATTTCTGTGAATTCGTAAACGGAGAGTAAGGAACTAAGGAGTAAGGCCGTAAGGGTGCATTCCGTTGCGAAGCAGTAATGCTCGCGAAGGAGAAGGCGGGGCGCGTGAGGGAGTGGCAGTCTCTGCCCCCTCACGTCCCTAGCCGCCGCAGGAGGAGACGCCCCGGGCATCGGAAGTCGATTGCTGACTCCCGGCCACCGCAGGTGCGGGCTTGCGGGTGGCGAGCAATGGGTAGCTTGCCGCCCGGTAAGGACCAGGCCCGTGTCGATGGCGCGTAGTGTTCCACGCGCGCCTCAAAGAGATGTCAACAGCACTCAAGGGGTCTGCGTGGAAGTGAGGGCCGATGCCTGCCAGGGTCGCGATATTGTTCAAACGAGATACCGTGGCCCTGGCATATGGGCACACCCTCCCGCTCCGCCCAGAGCGAGAGAAGTCATTTCATGATGTCATGTCATGACACTCCAATTTTATTTATTTTTCTAGATTATAAAAATTAAATTATAACTTCTTGTGACTTGACCACGACTATGTGACCCCCCCGTGGCACCAAAGCTGGATCCGCCCTTGTGCGAGGACCGATGCCTGCCAGGGTCGCGATATTGTTCAAACGAGATACCGTGGCCCTGGCATATGGGCACACCCTCCCGCTCCGCCCAGAGCGAGCGAAGTCATTTCATGATGTCATCTCATGAAAAAAACAGGGTGCATTCCGTTATTGTCATGCGACTCGCGAAACTAAAACGGAACGTTCCAAAACTCTCGTGAAACTGAAAGGGAGCGTCCCGAAACATATGAGTGCGAGACCGCTGGCATGGGGCATGCATAACTTATTTTACAGGCAGAAGAAGAAGACGTGCCTGCCGTCGAAGTTGGAAGTCGTTCTGGTCCCACCACAGAGCAGAGTCAAGACGAAGTCGACTCACCAGAAGTACCTCAAGCATCTAGTCACAAGCCTGCAGAAGAAGTGAACCTCGATGTTGCCAAAGAAGACATAATTGAAATCGAGCCTTCTGCTCCCGCCTAAGCCAAAGATGTGAATCTCGACGATGTAGGTTGCTGGCCTTCTACTATGACCGACGAAGTCAGAACGCTTCTAGTACGTCGCCGATCTGACTCAGTACAGCACCTCGATTCCAAATTTGCCGATGTTGTTCGCTTAGGGACTTCAACGAAAGGTGGTACCCGAAAACTAACCAGAGAGTGGTTCTACAAACCATTATCTAACGGTGAAAAGGTTTCCCAAACATGGACTCGCCTTTGAAGCAATTCTTGTATTGTTTCTGTTGCAAGCTGTTTGGCAATTCCGGCTCAAACTTCGCACCTGAAGATGGTGGAATGCAACAAATGGTGGAAGCTAAGTCCAAGAATTGGGGACCATGACAAGAGCCTGGACCATGAGCAGAGCTTTTTGAAATGGAAGGAGTTGGAAGTTCGCCTGAACCTTAAAGCAACCATCGATCAGAAGCAACATGAAGTTTTCGAAAGTGAGGAGAAGAAGTGGATGGATGTACTATACCGGTTGTTGAATATTATCCATTTCTTAGCCAAACAGAGTCTGGCTTTCAGAGGTTATCGTGAAGACATTCGATGAAATGATAGTGGCAATCGCGGGGCCTTTCTGGAGTTTGTGCACCTTCTAGCTAAATATGACCCTCTTCTAATGGAATACCTGACAAAAATAAAGCTGGGAGCACGAGTCCCAGTGTTGTATCTATGCCCAGAAACCCAGAATGAATTTATAAACTTACTGGGACAGCAAGTTCGGTCCACCATTATCCGTCGCATTCAAGAAGCTAAATATTAAGAATCTGGAAACGGTTCCAAATATAGTCATCTTGATTCGTATATATTTGACTTTGGCGATTAGTGTCGCTAGTTGTGAGAGAAGTTTTTCGAAGTTGAAGCTAATCAAAAATTATCTCAGATCCACTATGAGCTCCACTAGACTATCAAACTTGGCTGTATTATCGATTGAACAAGAATCGGCTGCATATATTGATTTTGACAAAGTTATTTCTGACTTCGCTGCTCGTAAGGCCCGTAGAATCCGTTTGTGAAACCGCTGATCCTATTTTACCTTAAATAAAAGATTGCCTGTGAAATGATGTCTCGAAATTTAATTTTAATTACGTATTGAATGGGGGCGGCAAAATGGGTCTCCCGCCCTGGGCGCCGAGATGGCACGCTACGCCACTGTTGTGCTCATCACACAAATGTTTGTCCTGGGTGGGAATCGAACCCGACCTCAGTCTTAGCAGTCAGGGTCACTAACCACTAGACTCACAGGCCAGTAATGGCCTTGTAGCGACAGTACCTGTCGCACAGTTACCATATACCATTGAACCAATTACCCATTACCTTTGCAATCAGACCACCGTCAAATACAGAAGCTACTCAGCGGCCTCGAACTTGACGATCACAAGCCAACCCAGCTGCTGTGTAAAATGCGAGACCTCAGTGGCACGCTACTATCTGATGAAGCATTGGAGGTTATGTGGCTCAACCAGCTGCCCGCACATGTTTCTTGATTGTCAAAACGTACTCGTCAAGACGATTTGCTTCACTGTATCTTGCAGAAAGTCAAAAACGTGGTAAAGGTGACTGGTTCAGAGGTATGAGGTAATTGGTTCGGTGGTAAGGTAATTGGTTTGGTGGTATGCGGTAATTGCTTCGAAGGTATATGGTAAGGTGCGGTGGTAAGGTAATGGGTAATTGGTACAATGGTATATGGTAACTGTGCGACAGGTACCTACTGTCGCTACATCGACCCTACTTGGGTATTGCTAATTGTATTCAAAGTCCAGTGAAACGTTCACCTGAGTCTTCGTTCCTAAAAATATATCTGAACCCTTCGAACAAGATATTGAAGGACCAACCTCATCACAAAAAGATGCTAATTTTGAAGGCATATGAGCTAAAATGCTTTTCCCAAAAAGAGTTAGATGATCATGTAAGAGATTTAAATCTTTTTAAACAAGCTTCATAATTGCTAGCATCAAGACTGAAAGAAAAAAAAAATGCTTTCCTCAGATATTAAAATAAGTGTTTATCGTGTTAGTCACACCATGTACATACATTCAAAATCTCTTTCTCTCTCTCACACACACATACACACACACACACGCATACTTAGACACACCATCACACTCACACACACATACAATCACACTCACGCACATATACGATAGATCGTATTTTCTCTCTTAGTTTTTTTTTCTTTTGTAATTTGTATATTTATAATGCAAGGGAAGAGCGGAGCCTTCAACTGCAGGTATTTCTATGCCTAAATGGAGACTCCTCGATATGCAACGTAAGCTAAAATGATATGTAATAAACTTATTTTATTTTATTTATCGTGAAAGAGATAAATAAATACGGCATTATTTTTCCGAAAAAAAAAAAACGGTATCACCTTTTGTTTAAGTATCAAAAACTTGTTGATAAAAATGGGCTTGAAACAATACGAATTTTGGAGATATAAGCGAAGAGCAGGGAGAGCGTATGCATCAAGACTTACGCGACATTGAAGAGAGTTATCAGGGTTTCTGGGATACGAACATGATGTCTGACTATTGCTGGTCTCTGATACGTCATTTTCCAAGACATACACATTAGAGAAGAGCTTTAAAACGATGTTTTTTAGAATTCAACGATTTTTTTTTTAAATAAAATTGTTCTTAATTAATACACATTTTGTTTCTGTTTTATACCTTCATAGTTGAAATTCAGAAACTGGAGCTGATAAAGATATTCTAATTATATTTATGAAAAAAGCTTATCATATGTAGTCAGCAACAGCTCGGCAACAGATGTACTTACTGTAAACTTGTGTAATGGTACCTGAAATTTAGAATTTGTACGTCCAGCCGATCCAAAGGTATTCACGAAAAACAGATTCCGCTGGAGTAACGTTACCCCAGCGGCGTGTTTTTTAACCTTTTACTTAGATAGATGTGCCTAATTATGCCCAAAAAATGTTTGTGCGTCTTGAGTTTTCAGAGTTATTCAAGATGTCGCTGGGGTAACGATTAGCGAATTGCCTCTCGGCGGGACATACAACTACGATTTTAAACCGACTTCAAAAAAAGGAGGAGGTTATCAATTCGACTGTATTTTTTATGTTTCTTACCTCATATCTTTTGACTGGTTGAACCGATTTTGATTATTCTTTTTTTATTATTTGAAAGTTGGTGCTTCTCGAATGGTCCCATTTTAATTTGGTTCCATTTGGACCCCATTGTCCAAATGGAACCAAATTAAAATGGGACCATTCGGGAAGCACCAGCTTTCAAATAAAAAGGGATTAAATATAATGATCACCATAAAATGCTTTGATACCCTTAGTTCTTTAACCAAAAATATATACTTGACACCAGAAAAATAAAGTCTAAAATTACAATAGACTAGCTATTTTAGTCACGACTGCTCTTTAAATTGTATTCGAACACTAAATGTAGTAAATGATCACCAAATCATAACGATCCATGTGTAAACCATATAAGTCTTAAATTTGCATTAAGTATTTACGCGACAAATGAACGAATAACGCATTTAGATTAGTGCGGGGTATCTACCATAACTAAAAAGTTAAAAATAAAAACTTTTTACAAAAAAAAAAATTACAAACGACTTCCTCAAAAAAACACTACAAAATGAAAAATAACTTTAATTTCGGAAGTCGGTGGCAAAATACCTTAAATACAGACAACGACCTAAGACACCGACTTTCGAAATTAAAGTTATTTTTCTCTTTGTAGTGTTTTTTTTTTTTAGGAAGTCGGTTGTTATTTTTTTGTATAAGTGTTTTGTAGAAAATATTAACAAAACTTCTTCTTAAACAGTAATACTAGTTATTTTTAGATTTAATAGCGCATTTCTGACAGTAATTTTCAAAAAAAAAACCGGCCAAGTGCGAGTCGGACTCGCGCACCAAGGGTTCCGTACAAACCTGTAGGTATTTTCGGTTTAAAAATATATATATTTTTTAATTTTTATATTTCAGTTGATTGAATGTAAGGTAAATTGCGGTTTACGATTTATGACGTTTTAAAAAAAAACTACTCACTCGATCTCGTTCAAGCCAATTTTCGTTGGTAGTTTAAATGGTAATGTACAGACGCCAACACATCAAGCTACTACAATCTGTCAAATTTCTTTGATAGATTTTCGACTTTATTTCGAGAGCATTAGGTTCAAGGTTCATTGGGAAAAATTGACAGTTTCGGGTAGCTTGACCTGGTGGCGTCTGTACATCATATATTTTTTTTTAGTTTTGTCATTCTCTTATTTTAGAAGTTACGGGGGGGGGGGGACACACATTTTACCACTTTGGAAGTGTCTCTCGCGCAAACTATTCAGTTTAGAAAAAAATGATAATAGAAACCTCATTACCATTTTTGAAGACCTATTCATAAATACCCCACACGTATGGGTTTGATGATAAAAACATTTTTTAGTTTCAGTTCTATGTATGGGGAACCCCAAAATTTATTGTTTTTTCTATTTTAGTGTGAAAATCTTAATGCGGTTCACAGAATACACCTACTTACCAAGTTTCAACAGGATAGCTCTTATAGTTTCGGAATAAAATGGCTGTGACATACGGACGGACAGACAGACAGACAGACAGACAGACATGACGAATCTATAAGGGTTCCGTTTTTTGCCATTTGGCAACGGAACCCTAAAAAGGGGTGTATTTAAGGTTTTTTTGCCACCGACTTCCGAAATTAAAGTTATTTTTGACTTTGTAGTGTTTTTTTTTTAAGAAAGTCGGTTGTTATTTTTTTATGAACTCATAGCATCGTGTGAAATTGAAAGTTTCTATTCCAATTCCTCAGAGAGCTATTCCATTTCAATTAAAATCTAGCTACGCTAAAATGTAACACTCCAATACATGAGTTATTATTAAGTGACGGTAATTATAATTCGACAAATATAGTACCTTTTTTCAATTGCTTATCCTTAAAGGTTCAGCTGAAAAATCCTTGTAACTACACATATATAAGAAGAAAACCATAGAGAAAGAAATTTCACGACTAACCGAACAAAATCGAATGACTGTATAAAAGCTACCGTTCAATACATTGTGCCAACCTTACATTTGTAGTTTTATAATTAAATTTTGATGGGTAAAGGTGCGTACAAATTGTTTAAATAACGATTTACTTTCAAAAGTAGGTAAATTGTTATTTAAACCATTTGTATATATAAAAATATAAATATGTAACGTAGAGAGTTATCAGAGAGTAGGGACTTTACTAACGAGTTTAGTACAAACATAATGTTAATAAGGTTTAAATAAAATAAATATATGGTTAAATATGTGGTAATGGTTTGATTAGAGGTTTTGAACTTATCTCCATACTTGTTGATTTGAAAAGGCTGGATGCACAAATTATTTTCGGGCACATTTACACGATATGGGGTATTAATATCTGTCAAGCCGAAATCCTGAAAAGCGACAACATTCCGCTGGCGTAACGCACACGTCTCATCCTCTATTGTCTTTAACAGTATAATAGGCTGTCTGACATAATTTACGCTTTATAAAAGATTTGAATTGGAAGTTCATTATAAAAACGAATACTTACATTGGCATCTAAACGAGCCACCCATTTTCTTGAGCCTGGTTGTAGGAACAACAAGTTTTTGTTTGTTTTTAGTATTTACATTATGGATCACTGTATCTTTTAAAGAGATTAATATTTTTATGCGCATATAGCAGATTTTCTTAAATATACTGAGAAGGCATAGTCATTATATTAATCTCTGTATATTTGTCTCTGAGAGAATGTCTGGGACTTAATTTATAAATCGAACGAATTGCCCTTTTTGTAAAACAAAACGGGCAAGTGCGAGTCGGACTCGCGCACCGAGGGTTCCGTACAAACCTGTAGGTATCCTGAGTTTATGCATAAGGTTTATGTTTATGAAATGAAACTTTTTTTTAATTTTTATATTTGAGTTGATTGAATGAAAGGTAAATTGCGGTTTATGATTTATGACGTATTAAAAAAAAACTCCTAAAGTACTGGATCTCGTTCAAACTAATTTTAGGTGGAAGTTTACATGGTTATGTATATCATATATTTTTTTTAGTTTTATCATTCTCTTATTTTAGAAGTTACGGGGGGGGGGGGGAGGACACAATTTACCACTTTGGAAGTGTCGCTCGCGCAAACTATTCAGTTTAGAAAAAAATGATATTAGAAACCTCAATACCATTTTTGAAGACCTATTCATAGATACCCCACACGTATGGGTTTGATGAAAAAAAATATTTTTGAGTTTCAGTTCTAAGTATGGGTCTTAATGCGGTGCTCAGAATACATCTACTTACCAAGTTTCAACAGCATAGCTCTTATAGTTTCGGAGAAAATTGGTTGTGACATACGGACGGACAGACAGACAGACAGATATGACGAATCTATAAGGGTTCCGTTTTTTGCCATTTGGCAACGGAACCCTAAAAATTGTCTGAATATCGGCGGCATTTCCCCACAGCAGAATACCGTACGACATCACGCTATGAAAATAACTAAACTAAACGGGCTGTCTCTAAATCAGGTAAATCTCGAATTTTTCTAACAGCGTATGCTGCAAAGCTAAGCTTTTTTGATAATTTATCTTTATGGGAACCCCCATATACTGGATGTAAGGGACAACCCTTCACAAACTGGCAAAATCCATTCAGCTCCTTATTTTGAATCATATTCCACCGAAATTTTTCTCAGGATTATTGTTTTGGTTTTTTCAGCTTTTTCAGTTTTATTTCAATATAAAATTACATTTTCTGAAAGCAGCACTCCATTTATGTAAACAATACGGCTAAAATAAAAAAGCAGCAATGGATGTTGAAATACTCTAACGAACGACGCGTAAAATCTGCTGTTCTCTTCCTGTCTAACTACAGAGTTCATCGAACTCGTCGTCGGCGATTGCACAAAGGCGGCTTTCCGAATTGATCCGAGTTACATTGCGTGTGAGGAAATAAAACAAAATTACATTCCCATAACGGTCCTGAAATAATGTGTTGTACTGGTCATCTTAGTATGATATACTGAATCCACCCCATCAGTCTGCAAAGGGCTGTCCCTTATACCCTGTAGATAAATTGTCGAAAAAGCTTGCCACTGAAGCTTGGCATCCAGAGTTATGCCTAAGAATACTGTTGTATCTTCGGGTTTCAACTCTTCACCTTTTATGAAGACAGTTTCTAGGTACTTGTTTTTGTCTGATTTCTCTATTAAATGATTACTTAATTTTGAAAAGTTTAAAAGATGTTTTGTAAAAAAAACTGAAAAGAAAAAAATAATAAACCATAAAATTATGAGTCGGCGCTTTGAGTGAGCTTGGTTCATTGATTTTGCAGCGCCGACTCAAAATTTTAAGGTTTATTATTTTTTGCTTTTCAGTTTTTTCGGCGGTTTAATTTTTTGTTAAAAAGTTTTTGTTTTATATTTTTTGTGGCTTTAATGTACCAATAATACTTGGCAAAGTATACCCTATCCAGAAAAAGAATGATCAAAATCGGACTACTCTGTATAAAGTTATGCGTAGTTAAACATTACAATCAGTGAGTGAACAATCAAACATCCCCTGTTTTTCGACCCTTAGTATTTGATTTTGTTTTCCAAATTTATATGGGACCACCTTCGGAGTAGGTATACCCTTTCCTATAAAAATAGAATTATTACAATCGGACTACTAAGTAAAAAGTTATGCGTGGTCATACATACAAAGAATATATATATATATACGCGTCGAATTGAGAACCTCCTCCGTTGTTTTTCGTCAGTTAAAAACAGATTCCAGCTGTCGAAGTTTCCTGCCAGGGTCGCGAGATTAGTTCAAAAGAGTTACCATGGCCCTGGCATATAGGCAACTGAAGGAACACGGTTGGGTTTTAGTCAGTAAAAGTCTGACACGCCCGTCATTTGATGATTTCCCTCCAGCAATAGAAAAAAAAGTCTATACCTATTTAAATTTTGAAAATTAATCATTTGAACAGACGCACAGAATCTAGCCTATTAGGCTATCTGTCAAAGTATTTCCAGCTAGAGAAAACAGACATTCGGAAGGGAATGCTAACATACATATGTATATACCCGACAAGTTGTAGTTCGTACGGTAGGTACATTGTTTATGTTTTAGTTGATACGATTCGCTGTCTGAATCGCCTATTACGGCTCTCTGCTCTCTGTCATGATTTCATGAAGTTGTGGCGCACTTTGTAATAGATCTATTAAGTAGGTTAAGTTAAAGTAAATAATTTTGCATGCAAATTGTTCTTTTCATCATTATTATTATCAAAGCAAAGAATCGGGCATCCCTACCCTAGTTAGAAGTAGCATCGGCTACCGTAGATCGACGTACAATCGCTGACTGTTTATTTCTTTTGAAAATCCTCAATAACAATATTGATAACCCTGAGTTATTGTCAAAATTTTATTTTAATGTCCCAAGTAAAGCACTTCGTTTTAAACTACCCATACGTATACCACATACATCTTTTAATTATACTCAGATAACAGTTACATTGTGCGAGCAAGCAGCAATTTCAATGACATAATATGTAAGGAATATGTGTTTGATCCACTCACAATAAGTGTGAATTCAGCCAGAAGGTGCATAAGCCTCAAATTAAGTAGCAACAGGTTCTATTATTTGATTTTGTTTTCATTATTTTTTCTATTATTTCAGTCATATAACTGCGAACAAAATCAAAAAAAATCAAAATCAAAAGTCATTTATTCAAACTAGGCTGAGAGTCAGCACTTTTTGAACGTCAAAGTTACAAAAGACAGTCCCCCCAAAACGCCCGCCCTTCGACACTTCCTAGTGCTTTAGCTGGGAAGAAGAAGTGTCGGAACAAACTCCCCAGCAGCACAGCTGTCTGTTAAGTTAGAAGAACTTGATTCTATACAATTGTAAGGAGGTAACATTATGAGACACAAAACATTAAATTAAATGATTTGCCATCTGTCAGCTAGCCAACCCAATAATCCAGGAAATAAAATGAAATCTATACTCAAGCAAAAGCAAAAAATATTTTTATCATGTAAATAAAGGTACCAAAATAAAAGCCTTCTGGCATAAAATTGACAGCTTACATATGCAATGCTGAATCACGTTCACATAGCTGTTACGACTCGAGTTACAACTCGAGGCCTCAAAATGATAAACTAGGACCATCGGCGTAAAAACAAATAAACAGGTAGGTAATTAACAACAATACCAACATCAAGGTCAGCAAGACGACCAGTCAACACAAGCAGCACCCGTTCACGAGCATAACGCAAAGATCAGCCACTACCCCCCTCGCCTTATTTGAGGGAAGGGGGTAACCCGACCCCTGACGCTACTGCAAGCATTGACATCTAAGGGAGCATGACGAACTTGCTGCCGGTTGCTCAGGCAAGAATTGAATGACAACTTGTCGAGGTCGCTAGCTAATCATTTTATGCAATACTAATCATTATAATATGTTAAAGCATAGAACATGTCAAAACCAATAAATACACAAAAAAAAAAAATGACTAACACAGTAAAAAAAAATATATAATAAAAATTATATTACAGCTATATAACCTATCACTAGGTACGCTAGTACTGGAGAAAGAACACAAACATTGTCTTGAGTTAATCACAGCGACCAACTAGTTTTGTCATTTAAATAGTCGTTGATGGAATAATATGCCTTTAGACAAAGGTTGGATTTTACTTGAGCTTTAAACGCATTAAAAGGTAATTCTAGTAAATAAGGTGGTAGCTTGTTGTAAAATGTTATACCAAGCCCAACAAATGAGTTATGCACCTTATGAAGCCGGTGAAAGGGAACACGTAGTTTGTCCTTATTTCTAGTGTTAACAGTGTGAAAATCACTGTTTTTAGCGTGTAAGTGTAAATTTTGCCTAATATATAAGATGTTGGCGAAGATGAATTGTGATGCTACCGTAAGAATACCAATATCTTTAAAAAAGTCCCTTAGAGAAACTCTGGCACCTAGCTGGTAAATTGCTCGAACAGCTCGTTTCTGAAGGACAAAAATATTTTGAATATCAGCGGCTTTGCCCCACAGTAGAATACCGTAAGACATAATGCTGTGAAAATAACTAAAATAGACTAACCGAGCTGTATCAACGTCAGTATATTGTCTTACTTTTCTGACTGCGTAGGCGGCTGAACTGAGCCTCCCCGCTAGACTTGAAATATGTGGGCCCCACTGTAGTTTGCCATCCACTGCTATGCCCAGGAAAACTGTCGAGTCTACAGTTTTAAGAACCTCTTTATTTAAGACGATTTCGGGACCTTCGGTAAGGCGAACTTTACACATTTCGTTTTCTTGGCATTGAGAACTAAGTTATTTGCCGTAAACCAATCCGTAACCATTGAGAGTGCACTGTTTACGTCTTCAAAATCTTGTCTGTTCCTATCTACTTTAAAAATAAGAGAAGTATCATCTGCAAACAGTACAACGTCACAAATACCCTTTAAAAAGAATGGTAAGTCATTGATATACACTAAGAACAAGAATGGGCCGAGTATAGAGCCTTGAGGCACACCTAACTGAACCGGTAGCCCGTTAGATTTTACACCATTAATATCTACACATTGGAACCTATTATGTAAATAAGAATTTATTACGTTTAAAGCTTCGTTATGGACACCGTAATGACGTAGTTTACGCAAAAGCGTGTCATGGTGCACGCAATCAAAGGCTTTGGATAGATCACAGAATACTCCGATAGCATTTTGCGAGTTCTCCCATGCGTTAAAAATGTGTTTCAAGAGAGTAACACCCGCATCTGTAGTTGAACGACCTTTCGTAAAGCCATATTGCTCATTATGAAGGAGGCTGTTTAAATTAAAATGTCTTAACAACTGCTTGAGTATTAACTTTTCGAATATTTTGCTAAATGCAGGTAAGATAGAAATAGGCCTAAAATTAGAAACGTCTTTTTTATTACCTGATTTAAATAATGGTATGACTTTGCTACTCTTCATGAGGTCAGGAAAAGTTCCGACATCAACACATTTATTAAAAGTAACAGCTAAAGAGGGGGCTACGATGTCTATTATATTACTTAATGGTTTGATGGAAATGCCCCAGAAATCACCAGTGTTTTTAGACTTAAGTGTGTTAAAAACATTAACTACATCACGAGGCGTTACATGTTCAAAATTGAATAGGCAACTACTTTTAGGCACACTACTATGCAAAAGGTTTTCAGCTTTAGACGGGGAGGAATTTAAGGAGCGAGTCGTAGTTATAGGTATGTTGGCAAAAAACTCATTAAATGCCTGTGCTACGTCAGCTGCCGTATTTACTAATTAATAAACCAAGTAATAATGTGGTTTTCTACTTTAAATAAGGCGATTTGTTTTTGTTTTTGTGCTCACACCATAAACTAATATCTGGATGACCGAGCTTTGCTCGGTATTTTTTGGTAAATTGTGTTTAAAATAATAAGTTTATGTTCAAGTTGGTTATCGATAAAGTTGGTCAGTGAAAACACGGAAAAACGACATTTTATAAAAACGAATCATAGCTAGATCGATTTATCGCCCCCGAAACCCCCTGTGTACTAAATTTCATGAAAATCGTTGGAGTCGTTTCCGAGATTCAGATTATACACTGGTCAGCAAATAAACCGAGCCACCCACTACCTAGGAACTCTGATTCGATTTTCTCAAAAAGTATAAAACTTACAACTATCAAGTTATACCTACAAAAAGTGCGTTTCATGGTGATTTAAATGACTACAAATTAATTCGAAAGTACCGTCAACTCACATTGTAATCAAGCAACAAACACAATGCTAACGATTTGCTCTGTTTTCACCAGAGTTTGAAATTAGCGTTCTTTTTCTCTACAATGAGGGTAGTCGGATATTTCTTATCATTTCTTTAGTTTTTGTCCATCGTTTGCTCAGACGCGTGTGTTTTTGCTACTTTTTTCGATTAATAATGGATACAACACCCCAGGAAGCAGCTCAAGCTGTAACATTACTTCAAGCAGGCATTGCGCAACGTGAAGTCGCTCGAAGGCTTCGAATCAGCAGATCTTCGGTGCAACGAGTTTACAGACGATACCTAGAGACTGGAGCATTCGATCGCCGTCCAGGTACGGGCAGACCTAGGGCTACATCAGCAGCAGATGATCGTTATATCCACCTTATTGTTCTGCGAAATCGCCACCTCAACGCAGTTCAAGTCCAACAAAGTCTGCGTGACGAACGCCAAGTGGTCATAAGTTCAGATACCGTCAAAAGGAGACTTGCTGAACGGAACCTGACCCCAAAAAGAGCTGCAACAGGCCCAGCATTAACGGTAGCACACCGTCGAGCACGACTTGAATTTGCTCGAGAGCATAGGGATTGGACATTAGAGCAGTGGAGTAATGTACTCTTCACTGATGAGACCAGGGTGAGTCTACATGGAAGTGATCGACGTCAGAGAGTATATCGTCGCCCTGGAGAACGTTATTCTCAGTGTTGCATCAAAGAAACTGTTGCTTATGGAGGAGGATCTGTAATGGTCTGGGGCGGCATCTCGTTAACAGCACATACAGCGTTAGTTTTCATCGAACCGACGGGCCGTACACGTGGACTGACTTCTCATCGCTACATTACTGAAATCCTCGCAGACCATGTGGTACCTTACGCAGGATATATCGGACAGGATATGCAATTGATGCATGATAATGCACGGCCTCATGTTGCTCATGTGGTGACCCAGTATCTACGTGACGTCAGCATTCGTACGATGGACTGGCCAGCTCGAAGCCCGGACTTGAATCCGATAGAACACTTATGGGATGGGCTGAAACGTCGGGTTCGAGCCCGGGTACCTGCTCCAACAAGGCTTCCAGAGCTGCGAATCGCAATTGAAGAGGAGTGGAATACAATTCCTCAAGATTTTATCGTCAGGCTCGTAAGGTCGATGAATACAAGGATGCTGGCAGTTATCCGAGCAAGGGGAGGGAATACGGAATATTGATTAAAAACTTTTTTTTGACTTTATCTTTGTTTATGGCTTTAATTTTTTTTTTTCACTTTATTGTAAAATCCTTAATAAACACTGAAATATGGATTAAACCCAATGAGTTTCCTTTCATTTTAATCACCATGAAACGCACTTTCTGTAGGTACAACTTTGATAATTGTAGGGTTTTTAGTTTTTGAGAAAATCGAATTAGAGTGCCTAGGTAGCGGGTGGCTCGGTATATTTGCTGTCCAGTGTATATCTATACTATCTATACTATACTAATATTATAAAGCTGAAGAGTTTGTTTGTTTGTTTGCTTGTTTGTATGATTGAACGCGCTAATCTCAGGAACTACTGGTCCGAATTGAAAAATTATTTTTGTGTTGGGTAGCCTATTTATCGAGGGAGGCTATAGGCTATATAACATCACGCTACAACTTAGAGGAGCGGAGCAGTAATGAAAAATGTTGCAAAAATGGGGAAAATTTATTCCTTTTGAGAGTTTCCGTTGCGTGCGCTGCGTAAACGGTTAAAGTAACGCAAAAATCATGTATCACGGAATTGTTCCTTTTAAAAAGTTCTAAAAAAAAGTCCGCGAGAGCATATGTCTACCTTTTAAGGTTGACTCACTATAACTCAAAAGGAGCGAGCAGCAACGAAAAGTGGACGAAAACTAGCAGGCAAATCGATGCGACGGGACGGGTCAGGGGAGCAAAAATTTGACGCGGACGAAGTCGCGGGCAGAAGCTAGTAATATTATAAAGCTGAAGAGTTTGTTTGTTTGATTGAACGCGCTAATCTCAGGAACTACTAGTTAAAATTGAAAAATTCTTTTTGTGTTGGGTAGCCTATTTATCGAGAAAGGCTATAGGCTATATAACATCACGCTACAATTAAGAGGAGCGGAGCAGTAATGAAAAATGTTGCAAAAACGGGGCAAATCGCACGGGTAGGCGATTCGACGCGACCGGAAGGGTCGGGGGAACAAGAAATTTAACGCGGACGAAGTCGCGGGCAGAAGCTAGTATATATATACAAGAATTGCTCGTTTAAAGGTATAAGATAAGATTAATCGAAGTCTATGTCGTCAGGATTTGTAATTGGCTTTCCTTTTTTTGTATGTTTAAATCAGCTGTAAGTCTTCCATGTACAAATAAATAAATACATGAATCCGTGTTCCATATTTGATCCAAATCCGTTCAGCCATTTTTGCGTGATTGAGAAACAAGAGCTACACGGATGAAGTACCTTCTGTTCCTACAACTATGTTCGATTTGGAACATGATTGAGTGAAGTGTCTCACGCAAAATCGGCTGAACGGAATGGGATCGAATATGGCATGCAGATAATTTATATACAAATAACAATTTTTTATTCCGGTAGGTATTACGTTCCCTTGCGATAACATCCGACATCCACTCAGGCGAAGCCGCGGGCAAAAGTTAGTGCATCAGTCGGTAAATTTCATATTTAGAGTGTGCTCATATATTTTATTTTTTTCACATTAACATAAACATCACGCCTTGTTTCCCCGAAGGGTTGGGCAAAGGGGTTACCTATAGTACACCCACATTTCGCCAGTTATCACAAATCCAGACTCCGAGTTGCTACTGAGAAATTCCAGATGGAAAAACCCAATAGCACTTTGCCCGACCTGGGAATCGAACCCAGGACCTCAAGTTCAGCAGTAGCGCTTGCTACCACTAGACGAACGAGGCAGTTCTAATTTTTTTTTCGTTGCTTTTATTACTACCCGTGGTAAAATGGTAGGTAGTCTGCCAGCTGGGATAATTTTGTCACTACTACATGTGCTTTGCACTCATCTTACCATTACTCTTACTTAAATCCTTCGATCAATAAAGCTTAAATCGTAATCAATAATGTGAATGAGTAAGTTACATTAGCTCCAGTGTGTCATTGGTTGGCGGAAGTGCGAGCGAGACACGTGCATGAGGTCCGCCCCCCACCGCCGGGGCCCCGCGCCGCCTGCGCACGGGGCAGCGGCCGGCAAGCTGTCAAAGTTGTCAAACGGACTTTAGTTAAACGTCAGTGTCAGTGGCGGTGACGCGGGCGTCTTGTAATCGTATCGTATCGGCGGTACGGTATCGCTCACCTCACCTCACTTTGAATCGAGCGAGCACTGACGCTATGTGTGCCAGTTAATCGCGCCGGTGTCCGGTCTGCAGTATAGACGTATTTACGTAAATATTAGTAATAGCGGTAGTGCGATGGGTGGTGCGGCGCTGTGGCTCGTGTTGGCGCTGGCGGGCGCGGCGCTGGGCGCAGGCGCAGGTCGCGGCCTGCTGGGCGCGCCGGCCGCCTACGAGCTGGAGTCCACGCTGCAACTCAACGACGCGGCGCGCGCCGACCGGGAGGTGGGCTACAAGCTGCGCGCGCGCCTCGCCGTGCTGCCGCGCTGGGCGGGCGACCAGGACGACTACCTGCTCGAGTTCCAGGTTACTATCGCACCTCCCGCACCCCTACTTCAAGTTTTATTTGTCCGATATGAAAAGTTAATTATAATTTAAGGGAACACTATTTAGATTTACTGTGTCCTATTGTAAACATTACCAGAAGTTAAATTTAATTTCGTTTTAGTTGCGGTCCCCTAAATTATATCTTCGAGGGAAGCATGTAAATGCAGACTTCATGCCATATGAGTCGGTGTGGGACTCGCACAGCGACACCACATTCTACGCTCACTGGAGCCGTGGTGAAATCAAGGCGGCATACCTGGACCCCAATGAGCTCCCCGATGTGCTCAACTATAAGAAGTCCCTAATAAGTCTGTTTCAGGTAATGTTTTGATGCATGCAAAACTAATAAGATTGAACGGTTTTCTGTTTCTTAATTTGTCTTAACTAACTACTCAAACAATTTCATTCATTGAATTTTTTCATTTCGGCAGGAGTCTTGATGTACGGTGGGCCATAACTACATAGTTTGCCATCTATAATGATATAATAAAATATAAATAAAAACTATTTTCAGGTACAAATGCTGGATGGTGAATACAATGAGACAGACGTGTCTGGTCCCTGCCAAGTGCTGTATGAGACCATTTCTACAGATGTGTTTAGAAAAATTAAGGTGGGTGGAAGTATAATGTTGTTCATTTAATTGAAATGCAGGATTTATTGATTGCTGTTTTACAAAGAAATTACTTATAAGCTTTCTATGCGAAAAAAAACTCTGAACACAGATTACTTTGTTAAAGTAAATAACACTGATTAAAAATCTGTGTCGGACAGTTGATACTCCTTATGTTAACAGTTTCATAAAACAACTGCTTTATTAGTAGCATCGATAGGTAGGTACGATTGAATGAAAATAAGAAAAATGTTTTAGTTCCCAGTATTTGTAACCGGTCATAACGTGCGCAGGTGCAGTGCGCGGAGGGCGCGGCGGTGCTGGCGGGCGCGCGGCGCGTGGCGCGCTACTCGCTGGGCGCGGCCGGCCTGCACGCGCTGCACGCGGAGGAGTTGCTGCAGGCGGGCCACGCGGCGCTCGGGCTCAAGGCGCGCTCGTGGCACACGCTGCGGCGCGCCGAGCCCGCGCCCGCGCCGCCCGCGCGCGCCGCGTCGCTGGCCGCCGCGCTGCGGGCGCTGCCCGGCGCGCTGCGGGCGCTGCCGCTGACGCTGCAGGCGGCGCCGGCCGAGGCCGAGGACGAAGACGAGGTATGGGGCGAGCGCACAGATAAGCCGGGTCGGCGGGGCGCGCTATCGGCGCGGCGATAGCGGCCGAGCCGCCACGTCGCGCCACGTCGGAAGCTGGCAGTTATTATCTCCGCGTCTTACATACTAACAGATATTTTTATTACGTTTATTTACGGGCATAACATGTAGGTACTTACTGAGGGGACTTACCATTACCTTATACGTAAAGTGCTTATAAAAGCTGATTAAACTATAGTCTGGGACAGCCACATTATCCCGTTACTAAGTATAAGTATATAAAATTTTGATCATATTTATGCAGGGGTTAGATATAACTGCAAATAGTATGTGGAAACAATGCATTTCTAAGATTAAATACCTCATCTGAGCGCTCTGTTGGCTTTCATCAGCTCTCGTAGTAATGGAAATTAATTAAGTACTTATTTTTAACTTTATTTCAACTATCGCAAGGATATTATGACAGCCGCGCTGCACTTTTTCTCACCAGTTGTACTTCAGCCGTAACTTGTGTATCTATTATATAATACTAGCTTTTGCCAGCGGCTTCGCCCGCGTGGTCGGAAATTATCCCGCGAGAACATACTACCGATACCGGGATAAAAAGTAGCCTATGTCGTTTCTCAGCCTCTAAACTATCTGTGTTTAGGTGATAAGGTCGAGGTTTGCTTGTTGGTGTTTTGAATGAAACGACGTGTAGTTTGTAAAAAGATCTATTGGACACTGCTCATGAACTAATGACTGAGTAACTTGATGGTGTAATTGCATAGATAGCTACATACATACAGTTTTTAACCGAACATACCGCCCACCAAAAGGGCTTAAAGGCCTTTTCTTACATAAGAAAAACATCACGCTACTTTACATTACAATGTGACAATGACAAGTAATTACATGCAACTTGAATAGGTACAAATTAAAAGTTTTTGTTACTCAGCTTACTATAAAACTTACAAAATGATTTAATATTTAGATATCTTAAAACATGAATTTATGACTTGACTATAAATTATAACGAACCAAACCTTATAACTAAACTTATTTGAACATGGGCTTAAACATAAAAGTAATGAACTAATTTAGAGTGCAGTACTAATTGGTAACGCACATAAGTTTGAGATTGATCTCTGAATCAGTTTACCGTTGTGACATACTGTATATACTCTAGTTATTCCATCTTGTCCAGGGTGTTTTTCCGCTATCCGTGCCAGTGCCCACCTGCTAGGTGGCATATTTACGTTTTTAAGTAATATAATGTCACCGACCTCAAACTCTTTTGTTCTTTTCAGCCACCTTGTTCTTTGATTTAGGTGCGACAGATATTCCGTTTGCCAACGTTTCCAGAATCCTTGAATCAGTCTTTGGGTATGTTGCCACCTGGACAGCTGATTCATATTGGCCGTGGTGCAGTCACGGTCAGGAACAGTAATTAATGCTTCTCCGACAAGGAAATGCCCAGCACGCGTAGCATGACCACCGTAGAAAAGGGTTTTATCGACGGAAGAATAGATAAAGTAACGTTTCGGGTACACAGTACGACGGCAGCAAAGTAGAAAGAGTCCACTGCACTTTTTATAAAATTTACTCTTCGACATGATTCGACTCAGAATTATATTTAACCGACTTCAAAAAAAGGAGGAGGTTCTCAATTCGACTGTATTTTTTTATGTTTGTTACCTCATAACTTTCGACTGGGTGAACAGATTTTGCCACACAAACTAAATGGTCACCCATCCAAAGGCTGACCTTGAGAAGTGTAACTTAACCTAGCGAACCTGCGACACAAGGCAAAACAAAAACTACATGGTCACCCATCCCAAGGCTGACCTTGCGAAATGCAGCTTAACCTTGGGAACCTGCGACAAAACGCCACACATAAAGTAAATGGTCACCCATCCAAAGGCTGACCTTGAGAAGTGTAGCTTAACCTAGCGAACCTGCGACACAAGGCAAAACAAAAACTACATGGTCACCCATCCAAAGGTTGACCTTGCGAAATGCAGCTTAACCTTGCGAACCTGCGAAAAAACGCCACACATAAATTAATTGGTCACCCATCCAAGGGTTAACCTTGAGAAGTGTAGCTGAACCTAACGAACCTGCGACACAAGGGAAAACAAAAAAAATATTTTGTAAAGGTAATATTTATAAAGCATGCTTTACGAAAGGAAATAAATATGGTATAATCAAAAATAACGTATTAATTATGTTAATATGTTAATTATCACATCAAAAAAAATCGCATCGATATTGAAACTTTGTTGCCTAAGTCCACTAATTTTCAGTATGGGCCACTGTGCGTGGCCACGCTCACCACGCCAAAATTTAGGTTTACCCTCGCCCATAGATGTTTCACGTCAAAAGTGCAGTTGACTTTTTCTACTTTGCTGCTGTCGTACTGTGTACCCGAAACGTTACTTTGTCTAATCGTCCGTCGACAAAACCCCTTTCTACGGTGGTCATGCTACGCATGCAGGTGTGAGTACTTGTATGTCATCGATCAAATCCACATCCGTATTAATCGGCGTTAAAGGGCGAGAGTTGAGACATGCTTCTATCTGTGTGAGCACTGTGGTGAATTCTTCAAATGTGAAATTCATAGTCAATATTTTTCGTAGATGCTGTTTAACGGACTCAACTCCAGCTTCCCAAAGTCCTCCAAAGTTGGGGCTATATGGCGGTGTAAAGTGCCACTGTGTTCCTTCATTTGTCAGTTGATCAGCTATTGGACCGGGTAGTTGAAAATCCGCCTCTTTCCACATTCTACATAATTCTTTGTTGGATGCCACGAAGTTCGTGCCGTTATCGCTCCAGATCTCATTACATCTTCCTCTTCTGGCCACGAAACGTTTGAAAGCTGCGATGAATGCATCGGCCGTCAGATCGCTCACGAGCTCTAAATGTATAGCTTTTATCGCCATGCAAACAAAGTGAACGTATTTCTTCACCAGACGTTTGCAGCCAAAAATCCAGTATTTACTCATCAGGTAAGTAATCATCATGTTAAGTCCCCCATGCATTGTTTTCAGGTGTGCATCAGCCAACACTAGTGATACAAAGCTGCTTTTCTTGCCCAGTATCACGGGATATTTTAGGTTCTCATCGGCGTCTGCGTTTCTCAATCTTCCGCCCACCCTGAGGATATTTGGTCATCTAAGAATGGGTTCAGTGTCTTCAGAATGCTGGTTGTTTTTACATTCCCCTTTTGTTTTATTCTCCTAATTTCATCAGAAAATTCTTCTTCTTGTACAATTTTTATACAAGTTTCCAAAGAATTTTGCAGTTCTTCTGTTGTCATCTCCTGACCTAGTTTATTAGGATTTCTTTTCATATTCAAAATTCTTTTACAGTATACCAGTACTCTCAATAACTCAGTCAGTGTATCATATTCTTCAAATTTTAGGAAGTTTTCTTCTCCTTCTGTTACATTTACATATGACTGTATGGGTTTCTTTCTTTCTAAATCTGTGGTTGATCTTAACGGTTTTGTGAACTCGATATTCTCCTCTGCGAGCCAGGCAGGGCCGTTCCACCATATCGTTTTCTGTTGTAGCTCTGATAAAGATGATCCTCTTGACGCTATATCGGCTGGGTTATGTGCCGACTGCACATGGAACCATTGGCTACTTACTACATTTGTTTTCTAGTATCTCTACTACTCGGTTTGCAACAAATGGCTTCCACCGGTTTGGTTCTCCGAAAAGCCACGCTAAAACTATAGTCGAATCTGTCCATACGAACACATTGTGTGAAGGTATTCTCATTACTTGACTCACTTTGGTTAGCAGTTTAGCTAGTAGTGTAGCTCCACTCAGTTCAAGTCGTGGTAGTGAAATTGTCTTGACAGGAGCTACCTTTGTTCTTGATGCGATGAGATTTATCTTTATGTCACCTTCGCTCGTTTGTACACGGCAATACACCACAGCCGCATATGCCTTTTCAGACGCATCGCAGAACCCATGTAAAGTTATTCGTTCCTTTTCAGTGCTAATAATGGTGTTCAACAGTGGCGAAGGCACCATATAACACGATTCCTACCGGCTTGCCTTCGGGGATTCGCATTGGATATTTATCACTATTAAAAATACAATAGTATGTAAATAGTGGCTACTATTGTCAATAAATATAGTTACACTACGGGTATTTAATTCACCATAACATTCAAACAACAAAAAAGGTTATTTATACCTTTGTATTACAACAAAAGAGAAATGTTCTAAATTAACCCGGCGCCAAAACGTCATAATCGGGAACTAAAAATTCATACAACAGCGATCCCGTAATGATGTCACTTTAGGTCACGTGGCACCGCTTGATATGTACGAGAGCAAGCCGCTGTACAACGGGTTATGACAGAGACAGGTATAGAAAAATGCGTCAGCGAGAACGAGATAGAGGAATATTGCATATTTTATTCGTTTTCATCTGTTAAATTTAATTGTATTTAATTCATTATATTCCTATATTAATTTTAGAATGATAGTAAGTATTCTTTATTGATGAGTCAGTAAGTTAAGGCCGACTTCGCTTCGGCTTCTCTTTTAGAAAAATTCACGCCTCGCCGCTGGTGTTCAACCAACGTCTGATTCGTAATTTATTGACATTTTCTAAATCCTTTCTAATGAACTTCCACTGTTCTTTCAGTTCTTTGCTTATGTCATGGTCCCATCCAACTCCTTCTAGCCATAATCTTTGTACTAGAATTTTTGCGGTTACAACAACTGGTGCTATCCACCCTAGTGGATCAAATAACTTCTGCAAATCTGACAGAATAGTTCTCTTCGATATATGATCTGATGATAAAGGTTCAAGTTGTAATTGGTAATGGAACTCGTCGCTTCCGAGATTCCATGACAAACAAAGAGCCTTTATGGTGCCGTCTAGCTTCAAGTCTAGGTTAGCCCTTGTAGTGACCTTGTTGGCATCTACAGATTTTAGGAATTCGGTATCATTAGACGCCCATTTTTAAAGTTCAAAGCCTCCTCGTTTCAGAATGGTAATAATTTGCTTACTAACACGAATTGCTTCTTCTGTTGTATCGCAGCCTGACGTCAGATCATCAACATAGAAGTCCTCACGAATAATTTTGACAGCTTGAGGACATTCTTCACCTTCGTCTTCTGCTAGTTTAAGTAACGTTTTTATGGCGAGATAAGGCGCAGATGCTGTACCAAATGTAACTGTTTTCAATCTGTAGTCCTTGACTTCAGCAGGTTGACAGTTTGACTCAACGTTAGGCCTGACGCTGCCACGCCACAATATTCTTTGATAGTCTGTATCTTTCTTATCTACAAGTACCATTCTATACATTTTGATGACGTCACTTGCGAAACACACCTTATGCATGCGCCATCTCATTATTATACTTCGCATATCTTCTTGTAGTACCGGGCCGGTTATGAGTTCGTCATTCAAAGATATGCCATTATTTCCTTTGCATGACGCATCAAATACGACTCTGATTTTCGTGGTTTCTTTATCTCTTCGAACTACGGCGTGATGTGGTAGGTAAACACACCGGTTGTTTACTTCTTCTTTTGGAACTTCCTCCATGTGTCCCAATGTTACATATTCTTCGAGTACCTTGTCGTATTTTTCTCTTAGTTCGGGTTCCTTTTGTAGTCTTCTTTCTTGTTGAATCAAGCGATTCAATGCAATTTGTCTCATGTTCCCATCCGCTGCCTTTGGTTCATTGGTACGAAATGGGAGTCTCGCAATGTATTGTCCATTGCTGTTTCTTCTGTATTTATTTTCATAGAAGCTTTCACATTCATTCTCTTCTTTTGTGTATGTTCTCTTCAAATCTGGTTCTATCTCCCAGAGTGTTTTCAACAAATCCTCTCCTATGATTTGGTGATGCATAATGTTCCGTCCCGTTTGAATTGTTTACTCTATGCGCCTACGTTTCTAAATGTACCTAACGGAGTGACATCTGTCACTTGTCAATTTGACGTTTTTTTTTGGTTTGGTCTTTGAAAGGGTCGGATAGATTTTTGCTTCCCCGGTCTTGGTTAATATATTAATCCTTTGGAATCGTTTGTTTGTGGACAATTTTGTCGTGATCCAATTGGTTTTGTGTGTAATCAACCCCTTTTGTCGAGATAATACGGGTTAAGTTTGTTTGAAATTGAAGTACTTTGAAGTGACAGTGACCGCGTGTTGGAGACCGCATGTCTTGGTAGCAGGACGTTCTATGTTCTATGTTATGGGGGTTTGGTTTCCGCACTTAGTCCTTTGAGTGGACCATTGTGCGTGCTCGGGCTCCAGAGCAGGTGTTCTTCAACCATCAGGTGAGTCTTTTGAATATTGCACTAATCAGCTCCGCGCACGGTGGATAAGTTCGCTTCGCCACTCTTGTCTCCAGGGCCCCACCATCATAACTTCCACTGCCCTATTTAAATCCTATGGTGAGGCCCTGGCCTGGCGTCGAACACATAACAAGAACCGACTCTATTTCTTGTATGCTATCTTCTACTTTTCCAAATAGAATCCAGCCAAGGCTTGTTTTATGTGCACATGGTGACCCTGGTGGACCTTTGATTAGCTGGTTCTGTACAATTTGTGCATACACGTCGACACCCAGAAGCAAGTCAATAGACCCTAGCTGACAGCAGTTAGGGTCAGCCAGGACTAGTCCTTCTAGATGAGGCCAATACCTTGTGTTGATCGTGCGGGATGGTATTTTGGTAGTCAGCGGCTTCGACATAACATATGTTCTAACCTCCATGTTGAAATTATCACATCTTGATTGTACCTTGATCTGAACTACTTGTTTTATTTCTTGTTGTATTGTTTTGTGTCTTGTAGTAATGACGAGTTCTTATGTACAAGTGTGTTAAATAAATCATGGAACGATAACCACTCTTCATATTGTCCACTGTATGTAGGTAGTTGTATTTTCGGCAAAACCACTCGTGTTTGTTGGGTTTCACTAGGTATAGGCAACGAACCACTAACGTTAACTGGTTGAGTAACCAACAAATCCTTCAATTCTGTCATCAAACTTAAATACAGCTCTTCATCTTCAAAATATTCGTCATTTACGATGTAAGGTATTTTGTCGCGCTTCTCCCTCGGTATTCGCATTATTTCACCGTACGCTTGTTTATATTCACTCCAGTAATCTTCTACACACTTAATGCGGGTTTCGACATAATTTCGGGTTAATCTAGCCTTCGGGCACTTCTTCAGATTGGTCTGGGTCTTCTTGAAAGTATGTGCAAGGTTTTCCACTACACTCAATGCTTTTTCTAGTTCCATAGCCATCGTAATATGTAATAATAACTTCAATCGTAGCACACGTAACGAACTGAATAAGTTTTAATATTAAAAACTTTGCACTAAACAACTAGAGATGAGGCATATACTATAATAGGTACAGGGAATAGGTATGTAAAGAGACTAGGTTGCACCTATTCCAACTTTTAAAATACTAGATCCACCTAGTCTCACTGTGCCTACGCAGTACACAGCACCCGGGCGAAGCGAGATAGCAGCATAGTCATAGCTCATTCATGTTTGACAAAATCATTCGTGTGTCAGTCACTTGACTTTAAACCCTAATTCAATGGCATAAAAGTAACATGACACGCACTGTGTTGTGCTAAAATATATACTGTCCTTTTTTAACTACACTATTCCACAGTCCTTCCATCCTTGTCTGTCGGACTAGTCTCGAGACTCGATACTAGTCCGGAATAGGAGTATTTTATAGAATAGGTACTTTGACAAAACTCGATACTAATGAAGACTATGATGATGCAGTCTAGTATCAAATACGGACTCATGCGAATGTGATCTCGCTTGACTCGACGTCACAAACACGTACTATCGGACTTATTTAGTGATCGGTTTTTGTAACGAAATTTTGATAAATCATTAAGAACTTAGATCTATTTTTATTGTGACCACACCGGGACCAGGACCGGACGCCGGGACTTACAGCTTAGTACGGCCGGTGTTCCAAGTGTGTACGATGTGACTACGTTTGAGATAATTGAACCAGGATCAGTACCTAAAGCCCAACTGACGCCAAACCTAGCCCTACAGTAACTACCTAGCACCCCAGTTATCCTAGCCCTAGCCTACCATACAAACCACACCAAACGTAGGTTACGTTGGTTATACGAGAGGGAAGTCTGTCACAAGGAGACCTACGGTGACAGACGGAGTTTGGGTAGGAAGAGGGTTTTGTGTACGTCGTGCAATGTACACAGGAAATGGTTTTCTTACTGCCGATCCCACAGACTCATAGGACCGATGATGGCTAAAGGTGTCTTGGCCACAGTAAGAGGAAGTAAGGAGATAAATCACACTCGACTCCAGCTTGATGACTAACTTTATTACAATAATGAACTTAATTATATACAATTTTTGTGGTAAATACACATTGATGGCTATTTACATGTGTGTCGTGTGTGTATCGAGCCGATGAAGCGAAGATCTCAGTAGGTCACATCTTAGTGCTGACGGTGTGCTGGTGTTGCCGGCGCGTGGACCGTATGTGTGTCGCTGACGCTGTGATGCTATTGTTGGCGCGTGCAACTATAGTATGTTCACGGTTGAACATTCTGGCGCCTCTCAGGACCTAGGCTCCAGTTGGTATAATTCGATAGTTTCGTGTTGACGTGGTAAACTGTACACAGGTTCCGTTGTGATAGTTGGTTGGCCTGTTGTCGGTTTGGTAGTTGTCTTGTTGGCAGCAAGCGAGTTTGGTTCTCTTGCTGGTTGGTTTTCTGGCTCGGGACTTGTTCTTCTGGTCTTGTGCTGCAATGTGACTCCAATCCATCTCAGTATGGCTGGGCCGTAGCAAACTAAAAACAAAAAGATTAAAAACATGATTATACACGATATCGCACTAGTTAAGTATGCGTGAGAACTGATTTGACTCCAAATAGTGCTATCTAATTCGGTTTGTAACGCATTTTCTTGAGTAACTAGATTCTGAAAAATCTCCTTTGAGTTATCTACGACTTCTTCCTCTTTGGTAATGTTTAGCATGGATTTAGTCACCATGTGCGTTGTTATGGGAAAGTCTATTTGTTTTGAGTATGATGTTACTATCGGTACTGAAACAATTCTTTTGGCAGTTAATATATTATTAGTTGTTTTAATAATGCAGTTATCTGCGATTCGTATTACACCAACATTTTGAAGCTCGAATTCTTCTCTTTGTCCATCACAAAGTATTGACGTCGTAACTCGATCTCGTACAATGAATAACCAAGTGTTTGGCATGTAAAGTTGTTTCCATATTATTTTATTGGATAAATAGTATGTTTTAGTAGGACATTTCGTCTGTGTTTGGTTTTTGAATAGTTGATTTACAATGCAATTTTCTTTTAATTGCATGTTTTTCACGGCCCCAGGAAAGCAAATAAAATGGTTAGTCCATTCTAAACAACGTTTGAACTCCTCATAGTCCAAGTCAAAATACATTTCGTTGTTGTAATCTAACCCTATGTAAGCTTTATGTACTTCTATACTTTGGGCTGACTTGTCAGAATTTATCTTTGGGACTGGTGTAACATACATTAAAGTATATTTAGTTACCTCTTGTATAGGAAAATAGGCGTATACTTTTAAATGAGTCTTGTTCTCCTATATCTTGGTGTCTAGTAACTGTTGTTGAACGATTCTTAGTTTAGATGGTAATTTTTTGTTTGCTGATGATATTAGGTCAGTGACGTTCTTTGGTGTTAAAACACTATATACTGTCGCCTTGGTTAAGTATATCTCTAATAGTCCGTTGTAATAATCCATGATTTCTTCCATGTAATTATATGCTAACTGGTAAGTCTGCATAATACGTATGTTTACACTGTTGTGGTCGACTGTACTGAACCAATGGTTGTTACTCTCGATGTAACCTATGACTTGGTTTAATTTAGTTTGAAATCCTATAAGTTTCTGTTTTATTCTTTCTTCAGTTTTGTTTACTTGTGAGATTGTTGATATCATGAATTTGGTTTGATGGTTGGCAGCTTCAATTAACTTTTTTTGGTTTAAATTTAATGTGTCTATATCTCGGTATGCCTCATCATTCACTCCGAAGATAGCAGTTAGTAACTCTCCCCATATTCCCCTTTTCTTCCTAATCTGGTTCACTTCTGTCAAATATTCTTTAGTTCGCTCTAATTTTGATGTTTCTTCTAACAAATGATGGTGTAATTGTTTACAAAATCCGGAAGCTGTTATTTGTTCAGCATTTGTACATAGTTGACTGAATTGTGACGTCATTGTTTTTATTTTGACAAGGTCTTGCTCTAGGTGTTGTTTTTCATAATTTATTTCTATCCTAAACATTCCTCTATCAATGCTTGCCGTTCCTATTTTTTCAACATAAAATCCTGGTGGTACTGTTTTTACAGAGTATGTCGTTGTAGTTGATTTTGCTGAACCCAATATTTGTAACATGATGAATAGCAACGTGAACCATTTAGATATTTTATTACATTGTTTGGGTTGATTCGTTTTGTTTTTTCTTAGGATTGTAACGGTATTTGTTTGTATTGACTGTTTCGGTTCATTGCTACTACTACACGTATTTGTTTCAATTGGCAATGGTATTAATGTGTGAATTGATCGTTTTTGAGTTGTTTCTGACGACTTTTGAAGTGTCACTACTCGGGATAGGTCGTCGTTGCCCATATGTATTTCCTTTATTTTTGCAAGTGGCCATTTGCTAGGCGAAACTTTTTCATCTTTTATAATTACTAGAGTTCCAACCGACAAGTTTCCTTGATTAGTTTTCCATTTGTACCTTTGTTGAAGTTGGTGTAAATAGTCTTTAGTCCAGCTTTTCCAGAAATCTTTTTTCATTTTTTGGATTTGTTTCCATCTGTTTATATGATCTGTATTAGTTTCCGATAGCGGGTCTGGTACCCCTACCGCTTCTCTGCCTATTAGAAAGTGACTTGGTGTTAACACAGTGTTATCATTTATATCTTCACTGAGTGCACATAATGGTCTTGAGTTTAAACATGCTTCAGTTTGGTGTAAGAACGTGCTCATTTCTTCATAAGTTAGTGTCTGCTCTCCTATCACTCTACGCAAATGGTGTTTCATCGATTTTACTCCTGCTTCCCAAATCCCTCCGAAGTGGGGGGATGATGGAGGAATAAAGTGCCATTGTATTCCAATATTGGTCAACGTGTTTTGAAAGTCGTCAGACTGGGTTATGTCTAACATTTATTTATACAAGTAATTGGCAGTGCCTACGAAATTCGTCGCGTTATCACTGTACATGTGTGATACTGGACCTCTGCGTGCCATAAACCTCCGTAGTGCTGCTATAAACGTTTCTGCTGATAAGTCGCCTACCAACTCCAAATGTACCGCTTTCGTGGATAGGCAAACAAATATCGCAATGTAGCCTTTGTAAGATTTATGTCCCCTTCCTTTCATTGTTCTCACTGATATTGGTCCAGCATAATCCACACCTGTGTGACTGAATGGGTACGATTCCGTCACTCTTGGTTTTGGTAATGAACCCATTTTTTGTGTGGCGGTAGATGATCTGTATCTAGTACACTTTACACATTTTCTAATGCTACTTTTCACTGCTCGCTTTCCTCCAAGTATCCAATACTTCTGTCATATATACGCTAAGGTCATACTATTACCTCCATGTAATGTAGTTAAATGAGCATCATGAATTATGATTAATGTTACATGATGGTCATGAGATAACAGAGTTGGGTGTTTTTGATCGTATGGTAGACTGGAGTTTTGAAGTCTTCCTCCTACTCGCAGTAAGCCCTCGTTATCAATAAATGGATCTAGGCATGACAACCTGTTTCCTTTCTTCAATGATTGTCCGGCTTTAATTGTTTTGTACTCCTCAGCAAATACTTCTTGTTGCACTAAGCGGAGGAGTTTTTTAGTTGTTGAATTAATTTCCTCACAGCTTAATGGTTTTTTGTATTCTTGTTTATTCACGAATCTGTAGCAATATGATAGTACTCGTATCATCCTTTTGAAACTTGAAAATCTTATCCAGATTTTGTTTTTTGGTATAATAGTTATGTGATAACATCGTTTAATCTCCTCACATATCTCTGGTACAGTTTTCGTACTAGGCATGTTATCACTTTTTAACCACTCTGGTCCATTCCACCATTGTGATAAGTTTTGTAATTTATTTGGTGCAATGCCTCTTGTAATTAGGTCAGCTGGATTTTGTAATGTATTTACATAATTCCATTTTGCTTCTGGTAATGTTCTTTGTATTTCTGATACCCTATTAGCTACGAACGTCTTCCATCGCTCAGCTTCACCCTTGATCCAACCGAGAGTAATCATGGAGTCCGTCCAACAGTAAATATTCGCGATTTGCATTTCCATTCCAGTAATCACTTTTTCCATCAGTTGGGTTAACAATAAAGCTGCACATAACTCCAACTTTGGTAATGTAGTTTTCTGCTTTTTTGGCGCTACCTTTGACTTAGCTTGCAACAGGGTTACGTTAAATGTGTTGTTATTTTGTATCCGACAGTATATTGCTGCACCGTACGCTTTTTCAGAAGCGTCACTGAATCCATGCAGCTCGACCCTCGATTTATTTGAAAAATGACACCATCTTGGTATTAATTAATTTGTTTATTGGAACGAAGTTCCTTATGGCGCGTTGCGAAAGGGGGCTAGACGGAATTAAGAGAAAAAGTTGTAACGACACTTTTTAACCGACTTAAAAAAAAGGAGGTGGTTTCTCAATTCGACTGTATATATTTTGTTTTGGAACGTAGGAGAGAGAGAGAGAGGGAGAGAGAAGGAGAGGAAGAGACAGGGAGAGAGAGAGAGAGAGAGAGCAAGAGAAGGAGAGAGAGAGAGAGAGAGAGCAAGAGAAGGAGAGAGAGAGAGAGAGCGAGAGAAGGAGAGAGAGAGAGAGAGAGCGAGAGAAGGAGAGAGAGAGAGAGAGAGAGATAATACTTTTGTTGAGTGTATACAGGTTTTTTGTACATAATCTAAACTTCTAAACTAATATTATAAATGCAAAAGTAACTCTGTCTGTCTGTCTCGCTTTCCTGCTAAAACTACTGAACCGATTTAAATGAAATTTGGTACGCAGATAGTTTAGAGCCTGAGAAAGGACATAGGCTACTTTTTATCCCGGTAGTATGTTCCCGCGGGATAATTTCCGACCTCCACGCGGGCGAAGCCGCTGGCAAAAGCTAGTAAATAATAAAAAAAAACAATCATGAATCCTGGAAAGGAACTTCGTTCCATCCGGGTGTCCCTTGACACCTCTCAAGTTTTGTTTTAAAAAATGGCTCCCAAAAATTGAAGTGTCGCTTGTGATCATTTTACGGACAAAGGCCAACATGTTTTAATTTTACGTTGATAGTCCTAAGCCCGCGGAAATTATGAAGGTACAATTATTTATTACTGCTGATGTACGAATCTACGCGTATCGGTGGTACGCAAAGACTAAGCATCTATAAAGTATGCGTATTTCATGGACTAAGTGGACTAGGTGGAATAGGTATTTAGATCTAGTATTTGTACGGACTTGGACTAGGTGCACCTAGTACAAAATTTACCTAGTACGACTCATCTCTATAAACAACTCGAACACTTGGGTCGTCTTATCTTATCGCGATCTCTTTGTTCTCGGGCGACCGGCGATGTCGGCTTTTGGACCATATGTTTAGGTGATAAGGTCGAGGTTTGCTTGTTGGTGTTTTGAATGAAACTACGTGTAGTTTGTACAAAGATCTATTGGACACTTCTCATGAATTAATGACTGAGTAACTTGATGGTGTATGTAAGTGCATAGATAGCTACATACATACAGTTTTTAACCGAACAATCTGTGTACCAAATTTCATTTAAATCGGTTCAGTAATTTTAGCAGGAAAGCGAGACAGACAGACAGAGTTACTTTTGTATTTATAATATTAGGTCTTTACCTATGAAATTGCCGTTCTGCAGTACTGGCCATTTCAAATCAAAATAATTTTTGTTTGTCTAAGAATTCTAATTTCAAATTAATTTTATTTTAAAAACATGGAATTCTTTTTCCAAAAGTAGTCATTTGTTTATTGATTAGTGTTACATTTTCATCGCATTTCAATCTTTTTCGTCATCATGGATACGTTAAAAATTCGAGTAATTATGGAATATGAGTACCGTCGTGGCAGCAACGCGGCACAAGCGGCACGCAACATCAACGACGTTTACGGAGCTAACACTACAAACCAACGCACCACCTGTTATTGGTTTGCTCGCTTCCGTTCTGGAAATTTCGACCTGAAAAATGAACCTCGCGGTCGTCCGAAGACTTTGGTCGACAATGACGAATTAAAGGCGATTGTGGAAGCTGATGATACACAATCTACGGCTGAATTAGCAGCAGCTTTCGACGTTAGCGTCAAAACAATATTGGTCCATTTGCGTCAAATTGGCAAGGTAAAAAAGCTTGACAAATGGGTGCCCCACGAACTCAATGATTGCCAGCGCGAAGTACGCGTCGAGACGTGCCTTGCACTGCTCAACAGACACACAAATGAAGGAATTTTGAACCGCATTGTTACCTGCGATGAAAAATGGATTCTGTTTGATAACCGCAAGCGCTCAGCAAGTTGGTTGGATCCTGGTTCAGCACCTAAACAATGCCCTAAACGAAAACTTACCCCTAGAAAAGTGATGGTCTCTGTTTGGTGCATCACAGCTTCTTACCAAACGAGGTGAGCATTACTGCAGATGTGTACTATGAAGAACTGAACTCAATGATGGAGAAGCTGGCACATCTCCAACCAGCATTGATTGGTTAATCGCTCGTCTCGGCTGCTCCTGCACGACAACGCGCCACCTCATACTGCACAGCAGACGGTCTCCAAGTTGCAAGAACTGGGGTTGGAAGCTCTCCGTCATCCGCCCTACTCACCAGACCTTGCGCCTACAGACTACTACTTTTTCCAGAATTTGGATAACTTCTTGGCGGGAAAAAAATTCAATACCCGAGAGGCAGTACAAAATGCCTTTGAAGAATTTGTTGCCTCCCGTCCAGCTGATTTTTTTAAGAAGGGCATCAATAAACTGCCACAGCGTTGGCAAAGATGCATTGATTGCATGCGTGATTATTTCGATTAATACAAATAAAAAATACATGAAAAAAATTCGTTTATTTTTTTTGATACATAATGGCATTTTCATAGGTAAAGACCTATTATTACAGTGTGGATTGAATCAATCTTACCCCTTAAACTAGAAAAGTGACTTATAACGACATAAAAACCAACAAAAAACCCAGAAATTTGACACCCCAACCATATTTTACATTGATTAAGTTAATCTTTTGTGTGCTATACTCATCAATCTTATAATTGTGACTCAATTAAAGTATGAACAATAGTGTAAACAGTAGCTTCGTAATAAAAATATAACTGACTAGCTTCTGCCCGCGACTTCGTCTGCGTTAAATTTCTTGTTCCATAATATTTTAAAATCGTCTTTTTGACTGTTTGTTTTGAAATTTTCAATTTTGGCGTGATAAAACATATACCGGGTGACATTTTTTAACGTCTTGTAAAAAAAATGGGTGTAATAGGTGAACGGAGTAGAAGCCTTTGGCATATAAATTTTTAGTATGTTTATTTTTCAATAACATGTAATGAAACTGATCTAGCAATAAATACTACACATTTAAAGTAGCAATATCTGGTTGACCGAGCTTTGCTCGGTATTTTTTGGTAAATTGTGTTTAAAATAATAAGTTTATGTTCAAGTTGATTATTGATAAAGTTGGTCATTGAAAACACGAATAAAACGACATTTTATAAAAATGAATCCTAGCTAGATCGATTTATCACCCCCGAAACCCCCTGTATACTAAATTTCATGAAAATCGTTGGAGCCGTTTCCGAGATTCAGATTATATATATATATATATACATATATACAAGAATTGCTCGTTTAAAGGTATAAGATAAGATAAGATTTTCATACTAGAACAACAAAAACAGAAATTGGGACAAAAAAATCAATTAAAATTTATCGAAACTCAAATCATACGCACCCTACCCAGTGAGCGGCATGTATCAATGATTTAGTAGCGCGGGCCTACCCTTTGAAGTAGAGTTGCAAAGGACTCGAGTCTTCGAGTCCTAATTTTAAAGACTCGACTCAGTTATGCAAGACTCAGTGTGCTCAAAAGGCTCGGAGTCTACAAATAAGCACTCGAGTCTTGCATAACTGAGTCGAGTCTTTAAAAGGACTCGAGTCTTAAAAAGGGCTCGAGTCTTAAAAAGGACTCGATTCTTAAAATGAACCCCAGTCTTAAAGAAAAACTCGGAGTATGAAGATGAAACTTGTACCTCATCATTCGAAAAGACTCGAAAGAAGGCAATAAATTCAAATTAGTGGTTATGACGTAACTTTGCGTACAAAAAAATTTGACGAGTTATTCGAGTTTTTCGAATGATGAGCTACAAGACTCGAGTCCTTTTTAAAACTCGAGTCCCTTTTTTAGACTCGAGAGAGTCATTCTCGAGTCTAAAAAAGGGACTCGAGGCTCTGCTTGACTCTAAGACTCCGAGCCTTTTGAGCACGCTGATTCTTGCATAATTGAGTCGAGTCTTTATAATTACGACTCGAGGACTCGAGTCCTTTGCAACACACTTTGAAGCCGGCCGATAGGCGGCTTCATTGATCTTTCGCAGGCGCACGAGCTGCGGGCTATGCTCGGAGTTTCTTTGAAGGATAAAATCAGGAATTAAGTTATCCGGAAAAGAACTGGACATAGCTTGCAGAGTAAGCAGGCTAAAGTGGCAGTGGGCTGGCCATGTCTGTCGAAGGACCGATGGCCGATGGAGCAGACGAGTCCTGGAGTGGAGACCGCGTATCGGCAAACGGAGTGTAGGACGCCCCCAAGCTAAATGGACCGCCGACCTCAAAAAGGTGGCTGGGACAGACTGGATGCGGAAAGCGGAGGACAAGATGTTGTGGCGCAGCATGGGAGAAGCCTATGTCCAGCAGTGGACTGCTATAGGCTGAGTTGATTGATTGATGGTTTTCACATGGACCCCATTGTCCGAATGGAACCAAATTAAAATGGGACCATTCGGGAAGCACCAGCTTCCCGAATGGTCCCATTTTTTATTTTTTTTTATTTTGATGATTCTTTAAAAAAGAATCATCAAAATCGGTTGACCCAGTTAAAAGTTATGAGGTAACAAACATAAAAAAACACAGTCGAATTGATAACCTCCTCCTTTTTTTGAAGTCGGTTACAAATAGGTTTTCTCATTTCTTGAGATATTTTTTGCCAAGCATTGGCTTTTAACATCCGATTGCTGTATGTTGGACTCGATACATTGTACAAACATTCAAAATGCTGCACTAAACCGATCAACTTTTCTTCGTCCATGATTTTACTTCGGTTGCGCCCGCGCCGTAAGTAAACACTCGTCAAGATAGTTTTCGCGCTGTGGCAATACTGAGCGCGGCTGGCGTGCGTTGGCGGCGGCGCGAGCGCGCTTGCGCATGCTTGAGCATCTAGTTTGGACGTGTATTTAAATTTGCAATGTAAGAAATTGTCACAAGATACATTTTGCAAAATTTTGCTCGAGCATGCGCGATTGCAGTTCGGTGTGCGCTGACGCTTAGTCACCTGCGATGAATCTGAAGGCATTCCTGCCTTCTATTCTAGTTACACAACACACCATATGAAGGTCGAGACGGTAAAAATGTCAACCGGTATAACTCCGGAGGAGTTTCAAAAATAAGGTACAACTGGTAAAAATATGACTTTAAAATAATAACTTCATGGTCCATTGATGAAGTAAATTTTAAAGTTTATACTCTCTAATTTAATAAAATTAGTATGTCGCTTAAATGAAAATACTATTTACGGAAAAAATGCGCATTATGATAGTAAGATGATGGTTAGGTGTCAGTTTTGCTACCACAATAATTAAGGTCAAATGTAAAAAAAAAACTATGATGAATTCTGCCACTCCAGTGATTTTTTTTGAAAGGCGAGGGGTGAGACTGGGAAACGTTATTTCTCCGAAACTGTTCGCCGCTGCACTGGAGGACGTCTTCAAGGTTCTGGACTGGAAAGGGGCTGGCCCCAACATCAATGGCGAGTACGGTACTCACCTTCGGTTTGCCGATGATATAGTTGTCATGGCTGAGACTATGGAGGGCCTCAGTACTATGCTCAATGACCTCAATAGAACTGCCGAAAGAGTGGGTCTCAAGATAAACATGGACAAGACAAAGGTCATGTCCAATGCTCATGTGATACCCATTCCAGTGAAGATCGGAGGATTGTTAAGACCTGTAACTTACATGTGCCCACAATAAAGATACTTTGACTTTGACTTTGATTTTCGAAGTTGTGGATGAATATGTGTACCTAGGACAGACTGTCCAGTTAGGTAGGTCTAACTTCGAGAAAGAGGTCAATCGTCGAATCCGACTCGGCTGGGCAGCGTTCGGGAAGCTACGCAATCTTCTCGTCCCACATACCGCAGTGTCTCAAGACGAAAGTCATTCACCAGTGTGTGTTGCCAGTGATGATCTATGGAACTGAAACGTGGTCGCTCACAATGGGCCTTATTAGAAGGCTGAAAGTCACCTATAGGGCGATGGAGAGGCCTATGCTTGGAGTTTCCCTACGCGATCGAATCAGAAATGAAGAGATTCGTAGGAGAACCAAGGTAACCGACATAGCCCGAAGAATTGCTAAACTGAAGTGGCAGAGGGCACGGCACATTGCTCGCAGAACAGATGGCCGATGGGGCCGAAAGGTTCTGGAGTAGCGGCCGCGTACCGGAAGACGTAGAGTTGGAAGGCCTCCAGTAAGGTAGACCGATGACCTTGTGAAGGCCGCAGGAATCCGCTGGATGCGGGAAGCACGCGGTTATGGTATGTACTACCCGCACTAATCTAATCGCGTTAAGCCGCGTTTCCACTAGGCAACATTTGGCGCTCGACATGTTGCAAAACATATTGCCCAATATGTTGAATGTCAGCGCAGAACTTTCGTGTAACAACGTTGTCTGTGTACGCATCTACTACTACGTTAGTCGTCGACAACATGTCGCCAGAGGAACTAGTGTTGGGGTGATTCTTAGTCCGGAATAATAGGTCTTTACCTATGAAATTGCCGTTTTGTATGAAAAAAATTAAAAGATTTTTTTTCATGTATTTTTTATTTGTATTAATCGAAATAATCACCCATGCAATCAATGCATCTTTGCAAACGCAGTGGCAGTTTATTGATGCCCTTCTTAAAAAAATCAGCTGGACGGGAGGCAACAAATTCTTCAAAGGCGTTTGTTTGTTGTACTGCCTCTCGGGTATTGAATTTTCTTCCCGCCAAGAAGTTATCCAAATTCTGGATAAAGTAGTAGTCTGTAGGCGCAAGGTCTGGTGAGTAGGGCGGATGACGGAGAGTTTCCAACCCCAGTTCTTGCAACTTGGAGACCGTCTGCTGTGCAGTATGAGGTCGCGCGTTGTCGTGCAGGAGCAGCGGAGACGAGTGATTGACCAATGCTGGTTGGAGATGTGCCAGCTTCTCCATCATTGAGTTCAGTAATGCTCACCCCGTTTGGTAAGAAGCTGTAATGAATCACACCGGCGCTAGACCACCAAACAGTGACCATCACTTTTGTAGGGGTAAGTTTTCGTTTAGGGCATTGTTTAGGTGCTGAACCAGGATCCAACCAACTTGCTGAGTGCTTGCGGTTATCAAACAGAATCCATTTTTCATCGCAGGTAACAATGCGGTTCAAAATTCCTTCATTTGTGTGTCTGTTTAGCAGTGCAAGGCACGTCTCGACGCGTACTTCGCGCTGGCGATCATTGAGTTCGTGGGGCACCCATTTGTCAAGCTTTTTTACCTTGCCAATTTGACGCAAATGGACCAATATTGTTTTGACGCTAACGTCGAAAGCTGCTGCTAATTCAGCCGTAGATTGTGTATCATCAGCTTCCACAATCGCCTTTAATTCGTCATTGTCGACCAAAGTCTTCGGACGACCGCGAGGTTCATTTTTCAGGTCGAAATTTCCAGAACGGAAGCGAGCAAACCAATAACAGGTGGTGCGTTGGTTTGTAGTGTTAGCTCCGTAAACGTCGTTGATGTTGCGTGCCGCTTGTGCCGCGTTGCTGCCACGACGGTACTCATATTCCATAATTACTCGAATTTTTAACGTATCCATGATGACGAAAAAGATTGAAATGCGATGAAAATGTAAGACTAATCAATAAACAAATGACTACTTTTGGAAAAAGAATTCCATGTTTTTAAAATAAAATTAATTTGAAATTAGAATTCTTAGACAAACAAAAATTATTTTGATTTGAAATGGCCAGTACTGCAGAACGGCAATTTCATAGGTAAAGACCTAATATATTTTCGACGATTTTATTAAAAAAATAAAACCATGTGACACAATAATTATTTTATACAAGAATCATTTCTGGTTTAATGTACCTAAGTGAAATTGATAAAAGAGGCACCATTGTAAAGTTAATATTTTCGGAGATAAATCAAATTAAAAAAAGCACTGTTGATGATAATGACAACTTGTGGAAGTTAATGATTTTATGTTGAGGAAAAATGACGACGGATACGAATAATGACTTTTTTGTTAATTCTAATATTTAATGTTATAAAAAAAAATGAAATAAAACAACTCAATTAAAAATCAACACAATATTTTAATCAAAAAATCACAGATAGAACGTATATATGGGTAAAATAATGTAATTTATACATGATTCCTTTTTTTAAATTAGTCTATATTTTCCCACTGCTGGGCAAAGGCTTCCCCATAGCTTTCTTACTGATAAATAATTATTATAAGTACGAAAGTGACTGTATACCTGTCACCTTTTCATGGCTAAAGGGTTAAACCGATTGTTGTGGAATATACCATAGAGATAGCCTAAGACTTAGAGACGGACAAAAGCTACTTTTTTCTGACATGCATGCGGGCGGGGTTGCGGATAAAAACTAGTATTAAATAAACTATTAAACTAAAAGGGCATACCTTAAGATAAAAGGGCATCGTTAAAAACGTTTTTAACTCGTTTACTAACTTAGAATTTAATCTTAACAACTTATTTTAAAATTTAATTACAAATCATTATTTTAAATAGAAAAAATCATTATATTCTTTACTTGTCATTATACACAACACACATTTTAAAGCTAATGATGGTGGTGAAAATGACGAAATCGAGAAAACAGGTTGCAGGTTGTCGACACCGACTAAATTCTTCTTTAAAACACATTGATATGAATAAGTTCACTTTCGATACACAATAATAGCAAACAATGTGATTAATGTGACAATTATTTGCAACAACAGTCAGCAAAAGTATAATGACTCCTTTGATAACAAATTTGTGAGAACGAAATCTAAACTTACCTGGTCGGCAAACACGATCCGTCCACTCCGTTTAAAGCGTGCAGGTTGACTGAGGGACTGTGTTTCCACTATAATGATTTCCTTTCCCCATGCCTCAATTCCGATTTCCCCTTCTCAGGACTTTTTTCCCCTCAAAAATTATTTTGCTGTAGTTTTAGCACTAGTGTAGTAACTAAAAGAAAAAAAAGCATGATTGGTTTTTTTCGACATAACATTGTCAGATATGTCAAAATTCACCAATCACGTAGCAGATAGACCACAAGCCTACGTCTTGACATCTAGTGGATTTCTAATACGCAAAAACCCTCATTATGCAACATTTCAGGTGAGGTTTAATATATGATTTCCTACAATTTCCCCTTTTATAGTATTTCCCCTTTCCCTTCCCTTTCTTCCCCTCTGGACCCTGATTACCCCTTAAAAGGGGAATTTCCGCTCATTGTGGAAACACTGCTGAGGGACGTGCTGGGAACGTGCCGCGTTTCGTCAAACTCAACGTGAAGTGGAAAAGTATAGAGAATTATTTGAAGCAAGTTTTGATGAGGATAATGTTTTTTTTTTATGACAAACTTAAATCGTATTGGTTTCCTATGGTAAAATGAATGAAATTTAGATAATGCACGGTTATTAGGAACTTTGATCATTTGAGGACGATTTGGCACAAAAAATTAAGACGTTTAGTGTGCCCGAAATTAAAGTATATTAAAACCCTATTGTTTATTAAATATGGCTTTATTTCGAAGAAGTATTGGGACTGGACACGTTTTATCCTCCTTTCCTAAGAATCAGCCGTTGAGATTGAGCTGCAGTGGATATAATTTTATCGAAAAATGCATCAAAAACATTGTTGCGAGTCACGTCTCCACTCGACAACAATTGATGCTCAACTAACGATGCTCTCTAAACAAACAACAAGCCGCGCGTCATGTTGCGAGCCAGCTGGCAACGTCGCGCGCTGTTGTGCAACGTTGCCTTACATGTTGAGCGTCACGTCTTGCGCGTCAATTGTTGCAAACATAAAAAAATACAGTCGAATTGCGAACCTGCTCCTTTACTGAAGTCGGTGTAAAAAAAAATCTTCTAAAAATCTTTTCTATCTTTTTATTATTTTTACAAAAGTAGAGTAGCGGATGAAATGTGTTCCAAAATACTTGTTTGAACGAGGTTTCCGGCGACTGGGACCGCATCTAATTAGGACCGCAGTCCCAGTCGCTGGATCCATAAAAATTAAATAATTTTCTTCCGGCGACTGGGACCACTCATAGGTAACTTAAAAAAATCTACTATACAAGCCAAAATCGGTACAGTCAAACGAAAAAACTTCTAAATTATATTACGTCGCTTCTTCAGATACAAATAACCATGTAGTGCCTTTATTCCTCAAGGCTCTATTCGCACGTTTAAAGAATCGACTTTTAGTCGATGGTCAATACTTTTTTTTTTGTGTCCACCGCCACTAGCGCGGTCCGTCCTATGAACATCATTCCTTTTTCTTGCGAGGCATCGTTCGCACGTGCCTTATACTAGTCAATATTTCGTGCTCAACAATAATGCCGAAAAGAAGAAATCAAGATAGAATTGAACGTTATCAACGTAAAATTCAAAAACTGGAACAAAGAAAATACAAAAGAATTATTTATTCGTCATTGGAGGACTCCGATGAAAATTCAGGTTAGTAAATCGTTATTTATTAAGTGTTCAGTGCCAAATTTTTTTAGAGAAATATTATCTGGTTTACAATGCCTGGAGGTTGACCGTGTGTCAACACGAAGGTAATTTACTGTACCTAGAGGTTAACCGCGTATTAGCACAAAGGTAATCCGTAATTGTTTTAAGGACGATTACGTTAAAACAAATAAAAAGGAGGTGGATCGTGTATCCTCACGATCGTTATTAATAGTCCCGCTTGGCGTTATAATATTAACTGAGAGATTAACCGTGTATTAATACAAGGTTAAAAATAAAAAATTGCGTCTACCCTCAATTTCTTAACTTTTAATTTTTATTGTTATAGACAATACACGGCATAATAACGAAGATCCGAACCCCATAGGGTTAATAGATCAGACTGGCATGAACGATACATCACCCGATGAGGAGATCAAACCTGATGGCGAACAGGACTTAACCGCAGTACCGGAACTAGATCCTCATATTCTCTCCGCCTTAGGTGAGACCACGGAAGAGACGCCAAAATTTGGCCCTAAAATTCATGAAAACGTATCGCGGCTTTGGCTACCTATTCTCCGGAAAGGGATGAATAAGGAGACAAAGGAGAGACTTCACAAAGATTACCAAATTCCTGAGAATTGCTCATTATTACAAGCGCCTAAATTAAACCCAGAAATATCGGCCGCTGTAAATGAGGGTACCCGTATTCGTGACAAAAGAGTAGAAGGAGTACAGCAGCAATTAGGTCACGGAATAGCCGCTCTCAATAAAGGTTTAGATTGGCTTCTTGACGATGACAAATACAGAGTTCAAGCCATAAAATTTTTAAGCGACAGCTGTCGCTTGTTGTGCGATCTGCACTTTGAAGAAACCGAGGCGAGAAAGAAATTCGTCACTCCGGGCCTGGATAAATCGTTTTTAAATATCATGCAAGATATTGATCGCGATGAAATGCTTTTTGGAAGCACAAGATAAAAGCCACGAAAGTAATTGAAAAACATGGCTTACAAATCAAGAAAGCCGCACTGAACCCCAAAACGTCCTCTTCTTTATATCACCCAACAATGAACCGGCCGCGCTCCCAGGGAAACTGTGGAGGCCCTCCTGGCTTGTCTTCGAACAGGGCGGGGAGGGGAGGGCCAAGGAGGACTGCGCCAGCACCTCGCAAGCCCCAGACAGGTGCAGCTCAACAGAAGGCATCTGCCCACAGCAAACAGCGTGCGGCAGTTCAACAATAGAGGTACACGCTGGGAGAATCTAGCATTTTTATAATTGTTGGGTTAAAATTACTGCTAATCCAGTAATTCTTAAGTGGATATCTAAAGGATATTCCATTCCATTTTTTTAAAAACCGGAACAAGTATCAGCCATATGTAATTCTGTATCTCCGAGCGACAAACCGCATATGTTAGAAGCCATCAAAAAATTATTACAGTTAGGAGCTATATCCCCATGTCCTAGATCAAAAACTGATTTCGTTTCCAAAATTTTCTTAACTCCTAAACCTAATGGAGGCAAAAGGTTTATTTTAAATCTAAAAGCTTTAAATAAATTTGTTACCACTGGTTACTTTAAAATGTAGGACCATAGGACTGCAGCTAGACTTTTACCTAAAGATGGTTTCATGGCTAGTATTGACCTAAAGGAAGCATACCTTTTAGTCCCAATTTGCAAAGAACATCGTAAATACTTACGTTTCGAGTTTGATCAAACATACGAGTTCAACGCAATGCCCTATGGTTTATCTGTTGCTCCTAGGGTTTTCACGAAGTTAATGAAGGAAGTTATTGACAATCTAAGACAAGGGTTTTAGGTCAGTAATATATCTCGATGACATTTTTTGTATCGGTAGCAATTTTGATGAATGTCGTGACAATGTTAATGAAACACTAACATTGCTCAAATGCTTCGGTTTTGTAACGGACACACACGAGACTGAATACCCCAGACGTAGCGCTAGATTTAATGCTAGGCTCCATCTCGGATAATACTATGAAACAATATTCCGTCACCTACAAATATTGGTGGCAATTTTGTCTCGAAAATAACCTTAATACTTTTGAAGGTTTCGTATCATCAGTCCTAACTTTTCTGGTGTATCGAAGCCATCTCGCTCCAAATATAACAACACTTGGGACCCAAAAGTAACTAACAAAACAATTGTCAATTTTATTAGCGTTATGTACTTCTCACCGAGTACAAACCTTCTCCCTTATTAGAGTGAAAAATATCAATAGATCCCCCACTGCTATTAAGATAAACATAACTGACATGATAAAGACTTCTGCAGCAAATCGAGAACAACCTGTTCTATATTTACCGTATTTCTTAGAAAACCCAAGGATATGTCCTGCAAAGACTCTCGAGGATTACCTCGAGGTAACATCAGCTTCACGACCCGAAGGCACCGATAGTCTTTTGCTTACTGTTAAAAGACCATATAAAAAAGCATCGTCACAAACCATCAGTAGGTGGATCAAGCAGACCCTAGCGGAGAGCGGCGTCGACGTCACAGTTTTCAGTGCGCACAGAACGCGCCACGCCTCCACCTCGGCGGCGGCCTCCGCGGGAGTCTGTGTAGATACCATTAGGAAGACGGCTGGCTGGGCTAACTCGTCTCAGACGTTTGCTCGGTTCTATAACCGACCATTAATTGACGATGGAATTTTTGCTCGATCTGTCTGCGCCATCAGTAATTTACATCTAGAGTAATTAAGTAATAAATTACTAAATATATGTACTATTTAAAACTAATTAAATCAAAATACGTTTAGGCATTATTATTTTTGTTTCGTTTTAATAATGATTATTGATTTTATAATTAAGAACAAATTTGTTTTTTGTTATTATTAAAATAAAAGTTTTCTACTGATAAGTAAAGTTTAATTTACTAATTGGAGAACCTATCTCTAAACATCTACATGGTTATTTGTATCTGAAGAATGAAGCGATGTAATATAATATAAGATCAAACGAACTTCTTGAAGTGAAGTTCGATCATTATTATTGTATATGAGTCGCTTCATTCGAAGATACAAAGTCCTCACCCACCCAAACCCATCGTAGAAAACTGATCTCTAAACAAGAATAACGTTCATAGGACGGACCGCGCTAGTGGCGGTGGACACAAAAAAAAAAGTATTGACCATCGACTAAAAGTCGATTCTTTAAACGTGCGAATAGAGCCTTGAGGAATAAAGGCACTACATGGTTATTTGTATCTTCGAATGAAGCGACTCATATAATAATGATCGAACTTCACTTCAAGAAGTTCGTTTGACCTCATATTATTTATATGAATATCATTGACTCGTTCTAGACATGATTTTATCCTACGCGCTTAGTAATAGATTAAGCTAGCCCGTTTTTACATAATTCACACATGCAGGTAAACACACACAAAAGCAAATAGCATTGTATGATTGTCTATCAGTATCCCTTTCTAACTCGAGTCCGGTTTGCCTGTCGATTTCAAGGTCAGGTAGCCCTTTTGTTATAAACGGGGAAAATTTTGCATCGCCCGATGACTGGCTCGGCCAATTACTAACAAGAAGCTTATCAGTTTAAGAAAGTTAAGTTTTGTATTAGATCATTCGTATGTAAGACACTGCGCTGAATATTTGTTGCAAATTGTGTGATGTGAGTGGCAGTGTAGTGACTTTATTTAGTAGTCTTCAGGTATGTAAAACAATTTTTTGATTATTTATAATTGTTGATTATTGCTATTTTTTTATTATTATTGTTAGCATGATTTTCGTGTATGTTTTTATTAAGAAAGTTTTAAATAACAGAACTGTAGTCAAAGGCTGTTTTTTTATATCAATAAATGATGTTTTTAAATCAATAAGGATTTTATTCAATTATTACATCGTCGTTTGACTGTACATTATTTGATTTCAGTTATCATTTATGAGTGGTCCCAGTCGCCGGAAAAAAATTATTTAATTTTTATGGATCCGGCGACTGGGACCGCGGTCCTAGTTAATTGCGGTCCCAGTCACCGGAAACCTCGTTTGAACATTGAAATAAAAAGCTTCAAGCAACAGTATTCATCATCTGCCTAGCTTTATTCCAAATATATTGGGGTCGGCTTCCAATCTAACCGGATTCAGCTGAGTACCAGTATTTTTAACCGACTTCAAAAAAAGGAGAAGGTTATCAATTCGACTGTATTTTTTTTCATGTTTGTTACCTCATAACTTTTGACAGGGTGAACCGATTTTGATGATTCTTTTTTTAATTGAAAGCTAGTGCTTCTCGAATGGTCCCATTTTAATTTGGTTCCATTCGGACATCAGGGTCCATGTGAAAACCATATAAGTCTTAAATTTGCATTAAGTATTCGACAAATGAACGAATAACGCGATTAGATTAGTGCGGAGTATCTATCATAACTAAAAAGTTAAAAATAAAAACTTTTTACAAAAAAAAAAAACAACCGACTTCCTTAAACAAAACACTACAAAGTCAAAAATAACTTTAATTTCGGAAGAATAAGGGAATGATAAAACTATAAAAAATATATGATTACATAACCATATCTTCCACCGAAAATTGGTTTGAACGAGATCCAGTAGGTAGTTTTTTTTAATACGTCATAAATCGTAAACCGCAATATAATTCAGAATAATATCAACATAATCACAATAATAACAATAACTAGGCAAAGAATATGAATATTCCATTTATTGATTTAAAACATTAGCAATATTGACAACAATATAAATGGTACAACAACATTTTCATAATAAGCAATGTTGGAGTTGTGGTGTGTGGTTGTAATAAGGAGATAAAATGAAAGGCACAAGTCCGTAAATTCAGTCTATTCAACGTTTACACATACAGTATTTAGAGAGTGCTATACAAGTTACTGTTACGGCGCGGCGTTAACGACTAGTCGCTAAACCGTATGCGCGGGGGCACATTACATTTTGCAGCGCTGTCATTTTTGCTGCCTGTAGTCCCTACATACCCGGCAAAGCACTAGAGTTAAGTTTATTTATCGAAAACCACGATGTTCAGGTATTATGTTTGACTGAACACTGGTTGAAAGAACATGAAATAGTGTTTATGAATGATGATTTTTTTACTGTGCAAAGTGCATTTGTGAGAAAAAGTGCTATACGCGGTGGATCATTAGTTCTTGTTTCAAACAAGTTGAAATGTAAACAACGTTTAGATTTAGTTAATCTTTCCATCGAGCGCACTATTGAGTTGTCTTGTGTTGAACTAGAGCGTTACGTCATAATATGCGTTTATCGTCCACCCTCTGGTTATTTCTGTCAAGCCAATCAATTATTTTTTTAAGGGTGTTATTTACATCGTCTTCATAAGTTAGATTATTGGAACATTTAATTATAGCTGTACTGTCATCAGCGAAGAGAATCATTGGATGCTTTATTTTATGTGGCAGGTCATTAATATAAATAAGAAATAATGGTGGCCCAAGCACACTGCCCTGTGGTACCCCATAGTGAAGTTTTCTACAGTTTGATTGGTATTTTATTTCCCGTTTCGTATTTAAATTGACTCTAGCTATTTCTGTATATTGTTTGCGGTCACTCAAATAAGATTTAAACAGTTCCAAAGCATTTCCCCGTATCCCGTAAGCGTTTATACACTATTGTACATCAGTGGCGAAGGCACCATATAACACGATTCCTACCGGCTTGCCTTCGGGGATTCGCATTGGTAACTCTATCACTATTAAAAATACAATAGTATGTAAATAGTGGCTACTATTGTCAATAAATATAGTTACACTACGGGTATTTAATTCACTATAACATTCAAACAACAAAAAAGGTTATTTATACCTTTGTATTACAACAAAAGAGAAATGTTCTAAATTAACCCGGCGCCAAAACGTCATAATCGGGAACTAAAAATTCATACAACAGCGATCCCGTAATGATGTCACTTTAGGTCACGTGGCACCGCTCGATATGTACGAGAGCAAGCCGCTGTACAACGGGTTATGACAGAGACAGGTATAGAAAAATGCGTCAGCGAGAACGAGATAGAGGAATATTGCATATTTTATTCGTTTTCATCTGTTCAATTTAATTGTATTTAATTCATTACATTCCTATATTAATTTTAGAATGATAGTAAGTATTCTTTATTGATGAGTCAGTAAGTTAAGGCCGACTTCGCTTCGGCTTCTCTTTTAGAAAAATTTACGCCTCGCCGCTGTTGTACATGGTTAATCTTAATTATGTTGCTAAAAATTGTTATCGCTAGCAGTGTATGACATAGAATAGATTCTTTCAACATGACAAGGCTTTTATTTCACTACTGCTACGTTTACATTCAATGCAATGTTCACTTATGTCAAAAAATTATAGTTATTGAATAACTGTTCATTATTCCCTGTAATCACTGTGCCGTACTTTGTATTCAGTACTGTAGGTATTACGCGTATGAATCTCGTGGTGCGGCCGATTGCTGGGCCGCTGTGACCGCGGGTCCTACCGGCCATAAATGGTTGACAACTCTTTTCTTATCCATTTCTTAGTACCGGTGCAACATTGTCTTCCGCACAAACAAATCGTCAAAATGGACAGGACAATGACAGTCACTATAATTATTACGCCATAATTCTCTAGTTTAGCCTCTAAGTCTCCGACATGTTTTGCGTAATTAGCTCCCTGTTGTGTAATTATGACTTCCTCGTTTTTAGTGTTATAGTTTCCCACTTTCGTTAAATTTGAATTTTATTATTTATACGATCGACACTTAGTGTTATGTTTCGTCTATTGTAATGATTCGCAACATTTGGCAAGTGATTTAAACGTTACTTTACTCTAATTACAGTACACTATGGCAGCAAAAATCGCACTGGTGGCTTTACACACCGGCCACTGCGCGTGGTACGACCTATAAGCGGAAGCGATTTATCCTCGACTGTTTCTTTTACTTCGTTTTCTATGCATGTCTGCAAACGATCAAAATCAAAAAATCAAAATCAAAAGTCATTTATTCAAACTAGGCTGAGAGTCAGCACTTTTTGAACGTCAAAGTTACAAAAGACAGTCCCCCCAAAACGCCCACCCTTCGACACTTCCTAGTGCTGTAGCTGGGAAGAAGAAGTGGCGGAACAAACTCCCCAGCAGCACAGCTGTCTGTTAAGTTAGAAGAACTTGATTCTATACAATATTGTGTAAGTAATTAATATTATAAAACAAAACATACATTATTCGCCATATGTCAGCTAGCACACGCCAATATACCAACAAAAAAAAAAATTGAATACTAAAGTCAAGCTGAAATAATAAAACAAAAACGTAAACAAAACTTAAAAACTAAATAAAGCCTCCAGGCATAAAGGGCGTGCCCGCTTACATGTTCAACGATGCAAAATGATCCATATACATACATTGATGCATATAGCTAAGTTGAAGTTACAATAGTTAAACTAGCACCTCCGGAGTAGAATAAAATAACAGTTAATACAAATAACAATAACAAAAACCATGGTCAGCAAGACGACCAGTCACCACAAGCAGCACCCGTTCACGAGCATAACGCAAAGGTCAGCCATTACCCCCCTCGCCATATTTGAGGGAAGGTGGTAACCCGACCCCCGACGCTACCGCAAGCAGTGACATCTAAGGGAGCATGACGAACTTGCTGCCGGTTTGTCAGGCAAGAATATTATGAACAGCTGACGAGGTCGCTAGCTAACTACATGTTGCAATACAACTCATTTAAAATCATTGTAATGAGTAGATTATGTCCACAATAAATGAAATTAAAAGAAAATAAAAATAAATAAATAAATTAACAAAATCTGTTAAATAAAAAAATAAATAAAAAACAATTATATGAACTACCCATGTAAACTGTCAGTAGGAAAGCTAATTCTGGATTGAAAGAACATAAACATTGTCTTGGGTTTGTCTTGAGTTAATCACAGCGACCAACTATTCTTATCGTTTAAGTAGTCGTTGATAGAATAGTATGCCTTTGAACAAAGGTTGGATTTTACTTTAGCTTTAAACTCATTAAACTGCAAATCTAGTAAAGCAGAGGGAAGCTTGTTATAAAATGTAATACCAAGACCAACAAAAGAATTATGAACCTTATGAAGCCGGTGAAAGGGAGCACGTAGTTTGTCCTTATTTCTAGTATTAATATTATGAATATCACTGTTTTTAGTGTACAGGTGTATATTTTGCCTAATATATAAGATGTTGGCGAAGATGAATTGTGATGCCACCGTAAGAATACCAATATCTTTAAACAAATCTCTCAGAGAAACTCTAGCACCTAGTTGGTAAATCGCTCGAACAGCTCGTTTTTGAAGAACAAAAATATTTTGAACGGCGTCACTATCCAGATCGTCATCTTGCAACATGTACGCTGGTTTTAGTCTATCTATTGATAAATCGCTTTCTCTGTTAGGTAACTTAATCTTAAAGACCTTATCATTTCTACTTATAACTCTATATGGGCCGTCATACGTAGGACAAAGGGACTTTTTCATCATCTCATTTCTTACAAACACATGTGTACATTTCTTTAAGTCATTACTTACAAAAATATTACGCGAATCGCTACTCGCTCTTGACGCGGGTCGTAGCTTGTTTATCGTTTGCCTAAGCTGTCCTACATATGCGTTAGGGTCGTTGGCCTGCTTATTTTCCACGTGGAAAAAATCTCCTGGCAACCTAATAGTTTCGCCGTATACCATCTCCGCAGCGCTATAACCTGTGTCACTTCTGCACGCTGCACGAAGCCCTAACATGACGGTCTGCAGTTGCTCTACTCAATCCATGCTACCTGTCAAACGTGCGGTCAATGCGCTTTTCAATGAGCGATGCCACCTTTCTACTAACCCGTTGCTCTGTGGGTGGTAAGCGGATGTCCTAATTCTTTGTATCCCTAAAAATCTCGTAAGACTAAAAAGGTCGCTCTCAAATTGCCTGCCTTGATCAGTAGTTATCCTATTTGGACACCCAAACCTGCATATCCAATGCTCGTATATAACTTTGGAGACCGTTTCAGCTGTTATGTCTGTTACTGGTATTGCTTCAGGCCAACGCGTAAAACGATCTATAATAGTTATACAATAACAGTATCCGTGCTGTGACGTGGGCAAGGGGCCTACGATGTCTGTGTGTATGTGCTCGAATCTGTTACATGGCGGGAAACTAGTTAGTTTGGAAATTGTGTGTCGATTAACTTTTGCTTTTTGACACTGGATACATGCTTTTGTCCATTCATTAAGGTCTCTGTTCATTCCCGGCCAAAAATACCTTTGTGTTATCATCTTACGTGTAGTCCGTACCCCTGGGTGGCTAATGTTGTGAACGCTTTCAAATGCTAGTTTCCTAAACTTGCCCGTTAGATAAGGTCTGGCGGTATCCGTTGAAATTCGCAATATATTTGCTTATCGCCGTCCGGCATAACTACATACCTAAATGCTAACTTACTGCTTTTTTTTTTTGGATGGGAAATCATCAAAAGACTTCTCCCGCTCTGGGCGGGGCGGGAGGGCATGTCAGACTTTTACTGACTAAAACCCACCCGTGTTCCTTCAATTGCCCATGTGCCAGGGTCACGGTATCTCTTTCGAACAATCACGCTACCCCGGCAGGCATCGGTCCTAGCAGACCCCTTCAGTTTTGCTGACATCTCTTTGAGGCGCGCGTGGAACACTACGCACCGTCGACCCGAGCTTGGTCCTTACCGGGCGGCGAGCTACCCATTGCTCGTCACCCGCAAGCTCGCGCCTACGGTGGCCGGGAGTCCGCAATCGACTCCCGACGCCCGGGGCGTCTCCTCCTGCGGCGGCTAGGAACGTGAGGGCGCTGAGACTGCCTCTCCCTCACGCGCCCCGCCTCCTCCTTCGCAAGCATTACTGCTTCGCAAAAGGAGGTGACGGCTTCCCATTCTCTCTCGCTCCGTACCATGGCTCGCACCAGGGCCGGACGCGAGAGGTCGCCGCCGCCGATCGCCTCCACGAGGACACGGCGGTGCTCCGCCCAGGCAAGGCAAACCGCTACCGTATGCTCCACCGTGTCCTCCAGACGATCCTCGCAATGGAAACACCCGGGCGTATCCTCCCGCTTTAACCTGAACAGAAACCCACCGAAGCACCCATGCCCGGTGAGAACCTGCGTTAGGCGTAAAGTGAGGACGTCGTGGCGCCTCTCTATCCACTCCTCAAAGAGGGGACTTACCGCCGCAATTGTGGCGTGCCCAGCACTGGGTTGCGACAATCGTACCCGCCATGTCGCCATGAGATCACACCGGAGCTTTGTCCGCCGTGCCGCGATTTGTCGCGGCAGTGGAGTTTCGCCCCGGCGTTTCGCCTCCTCGCGCCACTCCCACATGTGGGCGAGGACCTTTGCCTCCAGATCCCATGGCGGCACTCCGGCAAGGAGGCTCGCCGCCTCGCAGGAGACCGTGCGGTATCCCCGGATCAACCGGATGGCCATGACCCTCTGGGCCGCACTCAACCGGCGCGCTGGGCGCAGCCTCAATGAGGGCGCCCACACCGGTGCCTCGTAGAGGGCCATGGACCGCACGATCCCCGTGTAGAGCCTCCGGCAGGAGGCGTTTGGACCCCCCAGATTGGGCAGGAGCCGCTTTAAGGCAGCCCCAGCCCGCTCCAGTCTGGGAGCCAAACGTCGGAAGTGCTCGACGAAGTTCCACCGGCTATCGAGGACAAGTCCCAGGTACTATAACAGACAAAAGTCGACTTACAATCTAACAAAACTATGGCATAGACATATCAGTTGTTACTTATGACCTTCTTCTTTAAGAACGTTTGACAACACTACACATTGGCAACTTGTTGCCCGCTTATGATTGTTATTAGGGTTCCGTTGCCAAATGGCAAAAAACGGAACCCCCTATAGATTCGTCATGTCTGTCTGTCTGTCTGTCCGTGTATTTCACAGCCATTTTTTTCCGAAACTATAAGAGCTATGCTGTTGAAACTTGGTACGTAGATGTATTCTGTAAACCGCATTAAGATTTTCACACAAAAATAGAAAAAAAAAACAATAAATTTTGGGGTTCCCCATACTTAAAACTGAAACTCAAAAAAAAAATTTTCATCAAACCCATACATGTGGGGTATCTATGGATAGGTCTTCAAAAATGATATTGAGGTTTCTAATATCATTTTTTTCTAAACTGTATAGTTTGCGCGAGAGACACTTCCAAAGTGGTAAAATGTGTGTCCCCCCCCGTAACATCTAAAATAAGAGAATGATAAAACTAAAAAAAATATATTATGTACATTGCCATATAAACTTCCATCGAAAATTGGTTTGAACAAGATCTAGTTAGTAGTTTTTTTTTAAACATCATAAATCGTAAACCGCAATTTACCATTCATTCAATCAACTCAAATATAAAAATTAAAAAAATTACATTTAATTTCATAAACATAAGCCTTATGCATAAACCGTGAATACCTCAAGGATTGTACGGAACCCTCGGTGCGCGAGTCCGACTCGCACTTGGCCGGTTTTTACAAATTTCAATTAGTTGAGTAAGCGTCACGGTGGCTAAAGTGGTTAGCACTGTGCCTCGCATGGCGAACCTTCAGGTTCGAGTCTCACATCAAACATGAAAAATATTTTTTAAGTATTACATGTGAAATAAGAATGCTGAGTTGCTAACAAATATGTTAAATATTCCACAGCTAAACGAAGATTCTTTCGTTTTACAATTATTTTCAATCTGAGCGTCGTTATTAAAATATGAGGGTAGATTTGAAACAAAGTGATAATTTCACTTTGTAAATCTACCCTCATATTTTAACTACTTTACTAGTTTACATAAATTATTCCACTATTCGCTGTTGTTGGTTGGTGAACATAGTTACGAGCGTTTGTGTTATATTGTTGTTGCCATTTTAGTATTCTTCTGAATTCAATATGCAGGCTAATATTAGTATTGAAGCCAAGGCAAATATTGTGACCCTATATTCGAATGGCCTTAATATATCTCAAATATCGAATGAAACCGGCTTATGTGTAAGTTTTTTTTTTAAATTTTATGTGATGATACTTTCAAAATATAATGGTAGATAAATCGCTTGTTGCAAGTGTGTAATATTGTTTTTTTTTTTTTTTTTTTTAGAGAGAGACTGTTAGTCGTTGGGTGAAGAGATTTGAGGAAGAAGGTAGCCTGAAGAGTCGTGAGAGGAGCGGAAGACCACCTCTTATTAGCCAGCCTCAGCGACGTTATATGGTAGCTGAATATGAGACGAATGGTTTCATCCCAACAAGGCGTTTTGCCGATGAGTTCGGCACATCAGTACGCACCGTTCGCCGCATACTCCATGCCGAAGGTCTTCATCACCGAACGCCAGCTAAAAAACCGTTTTTAACGCAACGGCATAAAGAGGCGAGGTTAAGTTTTGCCCGGGAATATTTGGACTTTGATTGGGAGACGACAATATTCACCGACGAAAAATCTTTTAAATCGTGCCTAAAAGGAAGGCTACATTTGTGGCGTTAAAATAACACGCGTTGGTCTGAAGGCAATGTCAGACCAAATACGGAGTCAGGCAGAATCAGTGTGAATATGTGGGGGTGGATAAGTGCTCAAGGGCCCGGTGAATTAAGTTATATATCGACGCGAGCCAACAGTGTCAACTATGTGGAAGTGTTGAACGATATAATGTTGCCTACTGTGCGTAATGTCTACCCCGCAGAAGACTTAAACGAGATAAGTTTTGTTCAAGACAATTGTCCTATTCACCGTGCCAGCATTGTTCGCGAATGGTTTAGCAATCATCCGGAAATTAAAGTTATTCCTTGGCCAGCTCGGTCCCCTGACTTAGACCCCATAGACAATATATGGGGTTTAATGGTGCAAAGATGGGAAGCTCGGGACGAAAGATGCCCTGAGCTACTCAAATCCCATTGCATGCAGTTATGGGATAGTTTGCGCGGCACAAATATCTGTGCAAATATTGTGGCGTCTATGCGTCGACGTCTCATTAGCTGTATCGAGGCTAACGGAGGTCACACGAAATATTAAAAATTAGGACAGGTAGGGTAATTTTGTGTCAGGGGACATAGTGGCTGTAACTTTAACAAATTAGTATTTATATTATTGTAATATTGAGGTTAAATTTCAATCCTCTTTTCATTGAGAAAATGAATAATTAAGCTATAACCTCTTAAATGATATCAGAATTTTTCATAATATCTATATGTAACCTAAAATGTGTTTTTTAACATTCAATACTATAATAATAACATAACTAAGTGTAAAGGATTTCTTTTGTATAAAAAATATTACAATGTTACCATATCAAAATTTGTTTCATTTATTATCATATTATAATCATAAATTACCTATAATGTAATATCTATTTGTTCAAAGTAATTTACTAAAATAAATTACTAAAACATACAAAAAATAATAGGCCATAATAACTAGGGATTCGAACTCACATCTATCCGGATCACATTAGCGAGTGCAGCCTCGTTACCGATCTAGCTAATGTTAACTTATATTCACTAGTTGAAATTTTGCATTACTATGAAAAAAATAATCAGACTGCGATAAAAAAACAAGTTACTGATATTGTCATCCTTGTCTAGCATTGACAACATCTATAACTACTCGTAGCGCGATGCTACACGACATGTTAATTTGTTAGCGTTGGAACATTACTCACACAGATAAATATGCGTATGTGTTTATAGGCGCCGCAGCTCGTATAGCGCAGGCGATAATGGTCATTGCGGTGTAAGTGGACTTCTGGCCGTTGACTGTACTTCATCGTCGACTCGACGCCGATGTGACCCCCTCCCACCGTGAGTTGGGAAACCACAGGTCGCTCGTTCCGAGGACCATGAAAACCCATGGCCTCGGACTTGTGCAATGCCATCTCGAGTCCCAATTGCCGGACTAACTTACTGCTCACGTCGCGTCCGGTCGTAACCTGATCGCGCACCTGCGCTAGAGCTAACTCATTGAAATCCAGCGCCGTTGGACAAACAATGGACTCCACACGCGATAATGCGTCAGCAACAATATTTTCTGGCCCCTTAATGTATTGTATGTCGCTTGTAAATTCGCTAATATACAATAGTTGTCTAGCCCTTCTTGGAATTTCCTTATCGTTCCCTACCTTTGTACCTACGCGTTAGTTAGGGGCTTATGATCTGTAAAAATGGTGATTAGCCGCCCCTCTACCAAATTACGAAAATGGACCATGGCCATGTAAATCGCGGTTAACTCTTTTATCGTACGTGCTATATTTCTTCTGAGCCTCTGATAATTGTTTTGAAAAATATCCTATTGGTTTCCACGTTCCGCTTACTTTTTGTTGCAATGCTGCTCCTACACATGTGTCCGACGCGTCTCTCATAATGGATAAGGGCGCGTCCGCACTAGGGTGACTCAGTGTAGCTGCTGTTTGTAGGTTGGTTTTACATTGCTCGAAAGCTGTTATACTTGAGTTATCCCATGGTATTTTTGTTTTATCTTTTTTTTTGCGTTGTGTAAAAGCTTATTGAGCTCTACTTGATGCACTACCGCGTGTGGTAAATGGGATCTGTAGAAATTTACCATACCTAGGAAACGACGGAGTTGCTCTACTGTATCCGGTCGTGGACAGTCTGCAATTGCCTTAACTTTGTCTGGTATCGGCTTGATTCCATTCTGCGTAACTTCGAACCCTAGGAATTCTACTCTAAACTGACCAAATTCGCTTTTTCCTAAATTTATTGTTATTCCCACTTCACTAAACCTTTTAAATAGCTTACGCAGATGCTCCTTATGTATGATTTCATTGTCTGAAGCTAAAATTACGTCATCGATGTAACAAAAAGTGCTGACTTACCATTTGTGTTCTCTACGCGCTCTATACCTCTCAGTACGTGTTGGTCCATAAACCTCTGAAAAGTTTGTGCTGCGTTCCTCAATCCGAACGTCATGCGTGGAAACTCCCAGAGACCAAAAGGGGTTGCTATGGCCGTTTTTTCAATATCCTCCGCTAAAACTGCTATGTTATGATACGCCCTATTTAAATCGAGTCGCGAAAACCAAGTTTTACCTGCTAGAATATATGTGAAATCACTTACTCGGGAAATGGGATAACGGTCCGGCTTTGTTATCGCGTTTAGCGCTCTATAATCTTCTCACGGGCGTAATTGCCCGTCTTTTTTAGGCACGACATGTAACGGACTAGACCACTCGCCTTGCGATGGCCTGCATATCCCTAATTCATGCATTAGGTGAAATTCCTCCTTTACCTTATTATAACGGTCCGGCGGTAGCGGCCTTGGACGCGCGTGTACCGGGGAGCCGTTTGTTACTATATGATGTACTACTGCGTGAGCTGGCGATTCTCGGAACGACATTGGTTCAGTAATTTCTGCGAATTCTTCTAACAACTCCCGATAGGGATTATTGTCTTGTATACTTTTAACTGACGCTTCGTCGCACCGTATGACTGACCCATTCGTCCTTAAATTAGTCAAAAAGTCTCTTATTATGTAAATCTACCACTAATTTATGCGACTCTATAAAATCTGCACCTAAAATTGCTTACTTGACATCGCTTACAATGAACGACCATTTCAAAATTCTGCGTAAACCTAAATTAAGTTCTAGTATCTTTATACCGTATGTTTTGATCTCCGTGTTATTTGCAGCGTACAGCTTATAACCGCTTTCAGAACGCACACAATTTTTAACACTATGCACTGGTAAAACTGAGACATTTGCACCTGTGTCCACTAGAAAACTGATTCTCGACTTCCGGTCGGTTACGCACAAACGATGGTTCTGTGTTGCGGCCCCGCTGTCTCCCACCGAACAGGACAGCACCGTCTCTAGTTTTCCGATGATGAGCCTTCTTTCCAATTGCACGGTTTCGTGCACCTCCTGGTCTGCTTTCCATACATATAGTGGTAGCTGCACAACCAATCTGGACTCTCTGGAGTGCGGCGTGGACCTCTTGACCTTGACTGCCATCTGCGCCAGTTTCCTCGGTTTCCTCGTCCTCTACTACGTCCACGTATCTCGTTAACCTCTCTTCGTAGCTCCTTCAATTCGGTAGTCATTCCGGTAATTAAAGATGCTACGTCCGTCGCTGCCGATGATGTTGTCGCAGATATGGCGGCTACCTCTCCACTATTTAAATTTTCCATGATTTTGTCTGCCATTTCGGCCAGCTTGTCTAATTTTTGGTCTTGACATACCGAAAGAACGGCCTTTAATGATCCTGGTAGGCGCGCGATCCATAAGCGTTGTAAGGCCTCTGGAGCTATTTCAGTGTTCTGTGCCAGCTATGACATACGTCGTAACAGGTGTGAAGGGCGCTGAGTGCCCAGGTCCATTTCTCCGACTAATTTTTCAAATTGCCTTTGGCACTTTCTTCGTAGGCCGTCAACAGTCTGTGCTTTAACGTACTATATTTGTTCTCGGTGGGGGGTTTAAAAATTAAGTCGCTAACCTGCTGCAACGCATCCCTGGTTAGCCTTGCTATCACCAAATGAAATTTCGCTGCGTCCCCCTGCTTTTGTGGTTCCATGGCGGACTCGAACTGTGCGAACCACATCCGAGGCATGTCGGTCCAAAATATGGGAATCCTGTCAGTGACGTTTATGCTGGCCACTTGAGCTGCTGGTGGCGGTGTCTGCATTGTGGGGCCGTTGAAATTCCCGCTGATAGGTCCCAAGTCAACAGGGAGTCGTTTGCCGCGCATATTCACACACTAATCTTATAAACTTGCTGCTTACTGTTCATTTACCTTAACGCACTGTCCGAATTTATTTTTCACAACCACGTCACTATTAAGATCACGTCGGGGTCACCAATGTTGGAGTTGTGGTGTGTGGTTGTAATAAGGAGATAAAATGAAAGGCACAGTCCGTAAATTCAGTCTATTCAACGTTCACACATACAGTATTTAGAGAGTGCTATACAAGTTACTGTTACGGCGCGGCGCTAACGACTAGTCGCTAAACCGTATGCGCGGGGGCACATTGCATTTTGCAGCGCTGTCATTATTGCTGCCTGTAGTCCCTACAAGCAATAAGTGTTACATAATCAAAATCATAATCAAATTACTTAACTTATCTCTGGTCGATCTTTACCACACAAAAACAGCACTAGAACTAACCAATTAAACATCTTCCGAGGAACTGCCCCGATAAAGTAATTACAATCCTTTTTTAACCGACTTCAAAAAAAGGAGGATGTTTCTCAATTCGACCGTATATTATGTGTGTTCGCGTATAACTTCGTCGTTTGAAAACTGATTTTGATGATTCTTTTCTTGGTTGGAAAGGAAATATCCCAAGGGTGGTACCATGATAAGGAAACCAGGATCTGATGATGGTATCCCAGAGAAATCGATGGGAACCTTCGAAAATCGTAGTGGCGACTAGTGCGTTTATTATTTTTTTCATAAATTATCTTAAAGCACTACAATTTAATGAAGGTCTGCAGTTGCTCTGATGATGAAGCCGAAAGACATTCGAGGGAACTCCTCAACGACTTACGGCAATTACCTGGTGTTTGGACTTAATTCATTTCTATTAATGAGAACTTTGCACCCATATATGTATACAGCATAAGTTTTTAACCAGTGCGCAAATTTTAACAAATTAAACTTAAACGAGTTATAATAACCCTGCAATCTTTATTTTGATGTATCTTAGTTCAAAAAAATTAAGTTATCGTTAACGAAAGATGTTTATTTTTAACTTGTTTTTTTATGGTAACTTATGCGTGGCGCTGGTGCGGTGGCAAAGGTGAACGACCGAGCGTAGCTGGTAGGTTTTGACGTTCAAAAAGTGCTGACTCTCAGCCTAGTTTGAATAAATGACTTTTGATTTTGATTTTGGTAGGTAGGTAGGTACTAGACCTACCTACCTACCTACCAGCTATTCGATCGGTCAAAATTCTAAGAAGTTTGAAGTACCTACTCCGGCGCGGCGGCGAAGGTGAACGATCGAGCGTAGCTACTAGTACCTACCAGGTGTTCGATCGGTCAAAATTCTAAGAAGTTCGAAGTACCTATGCCGGCGTGCGGTTACTGACCTATTACTATTTCGATATCATATTACGAAATACGTAGGGTGTCCACAGTTTACCGATTTAAGGTCGAATAAAAACTTAAAAAAAGTACCTATTGAAAAAATAATTGAAATGTGTTCTATTACTGATACTGAACCACCAAAAAAAAAAAATATTGCGCCGTGGTTAATTTTTTTTCCTGTATAGTGCGTGGTAGATACCATGACTATAAAGTCAAAAATAACACTTTTTTATGAAAAAAAAAACCTACTTCCTTAAAACCACTTTAAAGTGAAAAATAACTTTAATTTCGGAAGTGGCAAAAAACTTAATTGCACACCGACTTCCAAAATTAAAGTTATTTTTCACTTTGAAGTGGTTATAAGGAAGTCGGTTTTTTTGACAGATGTCATTATCAAACCAAGAATAATAAAATATCAAAATGAATTATCTAACACGCGCGTAATGACTGACTAATGTCATTTATTGTTCGAGCACAGTTATAGATGGACAAAAAAACGTAGGTATGGTATGAACGGCGGCATGTACGGAGAAGCGTGTGTGGAGCCCAAGTTGGGCAGTCGGATTCAACGGATATTGTGTGCAGGAGCTGAGCGCGGAGCTGCGTGCGGCGGGCGCCACGCTGGCCGCCGCGGGGCCCGGCGAGGGGCCCGGCCAGGGCGGCTCGGCGCGCCTGGCCGCCGCCGCGCTGCAGCTGCTGCCCGCGCTGCGCCGCGCCAACCACTCCGCGGCGCTGCAGCTGCTGCAGCGCGCCGACCTGCACGACCATCTGTGAGTACTGCCTGTGCAGCCCCGCTGTAACCGCCTACCCTGAGCTACTCTCATCATTATACCATCCATGTTTAAATAATAATACTCATTTTTTTTTTCTTATAAAATTAGTATATTTATTAATCAAGAAACATACAACATTGCAAGAAATTTGAACCTGTGTTAGTAATGAAACAGTATTTATACTGAAATCAACACGTTTAATTAGAGCTATGTATTACAACATACCCTTTGTGGGTAGACATAGAACTAACATACATTTTTGTGTGCTCTTGATAAAATAAATTTAAAATATAGTAATTTATATTATTTAATGAAATAAATCAGTTCATTTTATATTAGACCCCCCCACACACGCTGTCTATTGTTATCAAGTCTGTGGCACCTGTTCCTCGTTCACTTTCACACACACAATATGGACACTAAACTTGCTGCCAGCATGGAGGATCTCGAGCAGTTGTTTTGCTCCCGGATGAAGGAATACGAAGCAAAATTGCAGCAGGCTACCACTGGTACCACTTCACCTTCACCAGATATTGCTTCCATTGCACGTGAGTTCTCCGAGTTTAAGCTGTTTGTCTGTCAAGCACTCTCCACGTTAAAAACTCAAATTGATCTGCTGGCTGCTGGGTTTGATAGGCATGAAACCATCATGCGAAGAAAAGTCCTGCTGTTCCATGGTGTCTCAGAGAAGGACAATGAAAAGTTACTCGACGTGGTCCACAACATCATATCCAACCAAATTAAGTTGACAGAGGTATGTAAGGACAAGAATGTTATCCATGTTTGTCATAGACTCGGATTCTCACAGCAAAAGGCCCGACCCATACTAGTACGATTCTTCAAAATGGAGCACCGGCAACTGGTGTGGGAAAGCAAGAAAGCTCTCAAGGGTACCGGGATCACCATCTCCGAGTTCTTGACACAAATTCGGCATCGTGTGTTTGCAGTAGCTCGTAAGCATTTCGGTATGCCAAATTGTTGGTCCATGGAAGGCAAGATTGTTGTTATTTGCCCAGACAAATCCCGCCGAAAGATCGAAACGGCAGGCGAACTTCACAATCTGATAGCCAAATTCCCGTCTTGTTCAGTCGACACCGAGGATTCTGCACAATCTGAAGAACCCGTATCTCCTAAAGCGGCAACTTCGGATACTCCTGCTAAGAGAACGAGAAAGACGCGTCTGCGCAAGTAACACTTTCGTCATTGTTTTTGTTAGTCCATTTACTGCACAACTTCTCAACTTGGCCGTTTTGCATGTCAATAATCTTCATGGGCCGGTATTTAAAAAGTAATATAATAAGCGTCTCACTTCTAATCATTTTACTTTTCACTTTTATTAGTGCCGGTATGTACGTAAACTTTTATTATAGGAGTCTAAAGATCTTATGTCAAAATTGACAGTATGACGGATGTTAATGTCAGTTTCACAGCTCCAACCTATTCGCCTATGTGTCGCGTTCCATTCTACGTACATACAGTGCGATGTTTACATTATATTTTTTTTATTATTTTTTCATTCTGTTGTGTAACTTGGTTTACTATTGTAAAATTTCTACCAATATACCAGCGAGTGGGGGAGGTTTTTCTCAAAGGAAAATCTATAGTAATTAGTGTAATTTGTTTTGTATTTAAGTTATTATATTACTCTTGTAGTTTAAATATTTATATTATTTTTATATTAATATTATAATTTTGGTATATTTATGGATGACGTAGCTGATCTTAACGATAGCTTCTTCTCGTGCTCTTCATCTACTAGTTTCGTTAGTGCGGACAGTGACCCTTCCTTACCTCTTACTTTGAATGATAAAATCTCTTCTCTTTTCTCCAATGACCCTAAGAATCTGCATATTGCTCATATAAATGCTCAAAGTGTTCCTGGTCACTATTCTGAACTTCTGGCATCCTTTAGTAGTGTTCACCTGGACGCGCTTTTGATATCGGAATCCTTTTTGAAGCCATCTCTACCCTCTAATCAATATTCACTCCCCGGCTTCGTCTTGATCCGCAATGATAGGACCGGCAAAGGTGGAGGAGGTATTGCTATGTATTTGCGTGCTGATTTACCTTACAAGGTGGTTAGTTCATCTCCTTCACGGTATTCTGAGTCGGCTGAATACTTGTTTCTTGAAGTTACTGTTCATCACACAAAAGTTTTGCTAGCAGTGCTCTACAGTCCTAATCTTCACATTGACTACTTCAGTTCCCTTGATTCAACTCTCAGCGATCTTTGCCCCATGTACGAGCACGTTATTTTAATGGGTGATTTTAATACTTGCTTGATTAAAAATGACTCTCGCTCCCTCAAGCTCCTTTCACTCTTGTCTTCCTACAATCTTCAGGTTTTGTCTCTTTCTGCAACTCACTATTTTCCTAACTGTACACCTTCTTTCCTAGATCTTATGATCGTCTCCTCTCCTAATAATGTTTCTTACCATGGTCAACTTACGGCTACTTTTTCATACCATGATCTCATTTATCTCTCATATCGCATCCGTGTTCCCAAGCGTAAATCTCAGCTTTTATATCTCCGTAACTACAAAGGCATAGATCTGGAGGCTTTGCAGCGGGATGCCGCAAACATTGATTGGACCCCTCTGATCGAGAGTGAAAACATCGAGGATAAGGTCAAATGTTTTAATGCAACCGTCCTCGCCTTATTTGATCAGCATGCCCCTATCCGACGTATCAAAGTAAAACATAACCCAGCACCATGGATAACGCAACAAATTAAAGTGCTTATGGGGCGTAGGGATAAAGCCAAGAGTAGATATAAGCGCAGACCTTCAGAACTGAATCTCTCTTATTACAAGTCCTTGCGTAATCGCTGCAGTCATCTGTGTCAAGACGCTAAGAGACGCTATTTCCACGATCAACTCAAAAACCGCAATTCTTCCGATGTTTGGAAATTCCTCAAATCTGTAGGCATAGGCAAGTCACCGGCTAACCAGTGTAAGGATGTGAACCTTAATGATCTTAATAAACATTTCTCTCTCCTTCCCTTTTTTCTAGATCCGTCTGTCAAAGCTACAACACTACAGAGTCTAGCTAGTTTGCCGTTACCTCAATGTTCTCCCTTTGAGCTTAGCAATGTTACTGAGGATGACGTTAAGAAATCTATTCTTGCGATTACTTCTTCAGCAGTCGGTAATGATAAGTTGTGTTCAAGAATGATAACTCTTATCCTTTCCTCGTTACTTCCTGTTCTCACTCACATATTCAATCACTCATTTACCTCTTGCTCTTTTCCGTCAGTCTGGAAACAGGCTCATATTATACCTTTACCTAAAACTAATAACCCTACTTTATTAACCCACTTTAGACCTATTTCTATTCTTCCATTTCTCTCTAAAGTTCTTGAGCACATAGTTCATAGACAAGTATCATTTTTCTTGGCGTCAAACTCGTTAATTTCCCCTTTCCAATCCGGTTTTCGCTCAGGTCATAGTACTGTAACCGCGCTTCTTAAGGTAACTGACGACATCCGCTGGGCAATGGAGAATAAGTCCCTGACTGTTCTCGTATTGCTTGATTTTAGTAGCGCCTTCAACTCTGTGGATTTCGACATTTTACTAGGTATCCTCCAATCTATAAATTTCTCTTCTCCCTCCTTAGCCTAGTTCAGTTCTTATCTCCGGGGACGCTCTCAGTGTGTTCGCCTTGAGGAGTCCTTCTCTGATTGGTGTTGTCTCACTGAGGGTGTTCCCCAGGGTAGCGTTCTCTCTCCTCTTCTTTTTTCAATTTTCATAAACCTTGTTACCACGGTTATTTCCTCTAATTTTCATCTCTACGCAGATGACTTGCAGCTTTACCGGCATTTTACTGTAACGCGGGCTCTGCACTTGCTGCAATGAATCGTGACTTGGCTTGCATCAGTGTTTGGGCGAAGTCATTTGGTTTGCAAATTAACCCATCTAAATCTCAGGCCTTGATCATAGGCAGTCGATTTGTTCGCAATGCGGCTGATGTTGCATCTCTGATGCCTTTGTATCTAGATGGTGTTCGTATTGAGTATACTGAAACCGCTAAAGATCTGGGTGTAGTTATTGACTCCAATCTTTCGTGGCGTGCTCAGGTCAATGAGGTCAGTCGAAAGGTACATTTCTCTTTTCATTCGCTGAAATGCCTTCAAAGTCTCTTGCCCTTGAAGACTAAAATTTCTTTGGCACAAACACTTATGCAGCCGATTATAGATTATGCTGACGCCTGCTACTTGGATGCTACTGAGGAGCTATTAAACAAGCTTGAGCGCCTGCAAAACCTGTGCATTCGCTTTGTTTTAGGTCTTCGAAAGTATGACCATGTTTCTCACCTTCGCAAGGAACTCAAGTGGCTCCCAATCCGCCTACGCAGGAACACTCGGATTTTATGTCTCCTCTTCAACCTCCTACACAACCCGTCTTACCCTTCCTATCTGCGTGAACGTTTTTCTTACGCTCGCCCTAGCGATGCACCGTGCAGATCACACCTTAGATCCCTCCTTAAATCCCAACCTCATAAAACCAGTTATTATTCCTATTCCTTCTCTGTTCATGCTGTTAGATTGTGGAACTCACTTCCGCCTAGCATTCGAGATCTAAAAACTATTTCCCTTTTCAAATCCCGTGTAAAAGAGCACTACCTTTCCTCATAATTGTGTGTATTTATATATATATATATATATATATATGTATACGTATTTATTTGTATATTTTAGCTTTATGTATTTATTTAAGTATATGTTAATTTCTTGCATTATATATGTATAAGTATATTTTAGTTTAAGACTTCACATATTCATATCTTCTCTTCTTGTTTTCACACACTATTGTCTACATTTCTTTTTCATTTCTCCTTTCGCAGGTCTGCTGGAAGAAATTTCTTAAGAAATAAGCAGTACCTTTGTACTCAATTGTATTAATATGCCTTATCACTCTGTTTTTTACTGTGTGTACATAAATAATAAAATAAATAAATACAAATCATATGGCACGTTCGTCACTCATAGAGAAGGGAGGTCGACTGCCGGGTCGCGGGCGCACAGCGCGGTCAGCTCGGCGTTACGTCACAGGGCTGTCTGCGCGGGCGAGGCCCATGTTGCTAACACGGCCATACTGACGACTGCTTTGCCCTCGAAGCTTTACTGAAATGAAATATAGGAGAGGAGGTTATAATCCTCTCACCATCTGCCTTCTGCCTGACTTTAGTCAGATGTTTGTTCCTCCGGCCAACTTCGCATAATTTTAAAAGTGACCGTCACTCTGTGAGTGCTGCCATTGGGTCTCCTGCCCAACACTTCAAAACGATCATTCTTTAGGACTTTCACAACTATATAAGGAATACTACGGAATCTGCCTTTATATTTTTGTACCCGGGATTCCTTTTACTTATACGTATCAACACTATATCCCCGATTTTGTACGGAGACTTCAAATAGCGTTTAGCATTAAATCGCCGCATCTGCCGCTTTTGATCTTCCTCCAATAGCTCACGAGCGTTTGCTCTTGTAAGTCTCAGGTCCAGCCTCTCACCCGCCTGCGTGAGATTATTTACCAAAGCGCCTCACATAGTGCTGTTGGCTTATAACCTAACAGTAACTCGTTTGGAGTTCTGCCAGTGACTTTATTCACTGAATTATTCAAGGCTTGCTGAGTGGCAGCCAGGGCTTCACAGCAGTTCTCTTTGGTTCATCCCTGATTATAGCGTTCAATATGTTTAATATTGATCTGTTTAGACGCTCTACCTGTCCATTAGTTCTGGGCAGATTTACAGACCAACTGAATCCCATTTTCATTACAGAAGGCCTTCATAGCCCTCGAAGTGAATGCTGTTCCTCGGTCGCATATCAGCCTCGCGGTCGCAAATCGGAGGCGGACAATCTTGGCGGTCTCCTTGTTAAATTTTAGTTCGTTAGAAGGTACAGCTATACAGGATAAGTTTTTATCCAGTGAGCAAATTTAAACGAGTTAAAATAACCTTGCAATTTTTATATTTTCAACCGACGAAAAAAAACGGAGGAGGTTCTCAATTCGACGCGTATATATATTTTTTTTTTTTTTTTATTTATGACCACGCATAACTTTTTACATAGTGGTCCGATTGTGACAATTCTTCTTCTATTGGAAAGGGTATACTCCCAAGGTGGTCCCATATAAATTTGGAAAACAAAATCGAACCCTAAGGGTCGGAAAACAGGGGATGATTGATTGTTCACTCACTGATTGTAATGTATAAACACGCATAACTTTATACAGAGTAGTCCGATTTTGATCATTCTTTTTGATATATCTTAGTACAGAAAAATCAGTTATCGTTAACGAAAGATGTTTATTTTGAAACTGGTCTTATGGTAACTCGCGCGTGGCGGCGTAGGTGAATGAACGTACGAGTACCTAACAAAGTACTTACCTACGCCGGCGAAGCATTGCGGCGGCGGTTACTGACCTATTATCAGGTTCGAACTAGATTTGTTTTAGTCACAAGTCGCAAGTTAAGTCCGTGAAGTTAAGTACCTGTAGTTATTTGAAGAGTAATACCAATTTTTTCTTCACACTGTCATGGGCGTAGGACCATAAAATGCAGAAAATAAATCATTATGATCAATTAAATTTCTTAATTTAACTGATCATAATGGTTTGCACTAATGCTCACAGTAATGCTCAATCAAAAATAACCAATTCGTAAAAAAAAGTATTAAAATGAATTGCTTACCTTACCCTACATGTTACGAATCGCTGTATTTTAATTGTTCAAAATGTAGTCCGCTTCTATACCGCGTGCTGGCTCACACCGAAGCGACGTGCTGTTTCGTAACATTTGAATGTCGCTCAAAGATATCAAAAATGTTTTCTTAGACTTCGACCGCCAGTCGAGATCTGCCAGATCCTTGTGCATGATTCGGGATCCTGAAATCAAATCAAAAGTCATTTATTCAAACTAGGCTGAGAGTCAGCACTTTTTGAACGTCAAAGTTACAAAAGACAGTCCCCCCAAAACGCCCACCCTTCGACACTTCCTAGTGCTGTAGCTGGGAAGAAGAAGTGGCGGAACAAACTCCCCAGCAGCACAGCTGTCTGTTAAGTTAGAAGAACTTGATTCTATACAATATTGTGTAAGTAATTAATATTATAAAACAAAACATACACTATTCGCCATATGTCAGCTAGCACACGCCAATATGAATGAATGACCCATAATCAAGTAGCCTTTAAGTGGCTGCTAAAACGGTCCTTTCATTAGGGACGCCGGGGTTACGGATTCCATGAGCTCACATACGAGGTCTGCTTTCCCTCGCATACATCCTGCGACTTGCTCGTAACACACTGGCACCATGTCATAAAACTCACGGTTGAGGTAATCTGACAACGCGACTTACGAGTTACGACACGTGCGGCGCGGCGCTTGTGCGGGAAAACGTTAGACACGATGTCTCGACAGCGTGTGCGAGGCGTAGACTGTTGATGCAACATCGCCGCGTGAGTGATGTGCCGCGCGCTATTGTCGATATTATTACGAACTAGGGTGTCTAAATTTTATTGATTTAAGGTAGAATAAAAAAAAAAGTGAGCCGTCGCGGGACGCCTGGCAGATGTGAAACATCGAAATTATTTTGTAAAGATAATATTTACAAAGCATACTTTACGCAAGGAAATAAATATGGTATAATAAAAAATAACATATTAATTATATGTTAATTATCACATCAAAAATAAATCGTATCGATATTGGAACTTTGTTGCCAAGTCCACTAATTTTTAGTATGGGCCCACTGTGCGTCACCACGCTCGCCACGCCAAAATTTAGGTTTATCCTCGCCTATAGATGTTTCACGTCAAAAAAGTATTGAAAAAATTATTGAATTATTTTATTACTGATACTGAACCAGCAACAAAAATTTGCGGACTGGTTAATTTTTTTTGTAGTTGTGATAACAACATAGCAAACTCGAATGGGTTCATTTTTTTTTTCTTGAATTCATAATCTTAGTTATTTAGCATTTCGTCGCATCTTACTCAGTCTTATACCTATGCATATTTTTGTGTATTGTGAATAGTCACTATAGGAGCTCTTATAAAAAAATTGTAGCTCGGGTCTGTGCCGATTGCTGGGGTTGGCTGGCACGCGCGCCGCGCACTCCGCCGCCGACGACTTCCTGCAGCTGCACGCGCACGACCCGCTGGCGCCCCTCGCGCACGCCTACCTCGCCGGCTTCGCGCTCGCCGACCGGCCCGACGTGAGTACCGGCCCGCGCGGCCCGCCTCGCGCCGCGCGGGCCCAGCTCACCCACCACTGTCCGCAGGACGGCGCCGTGCAGGACGTGCTGCGCCTGGCGCACGACGCGCGCGCGCCCGCCGTGCGCGCCGCCGCGCTGCTGGCCGCCGCCGCCGCCGCGCGCGCCCGGCCCGGCGCGCAGGCCGTGCGCGACGCGGCGGCGCGCGGCCTGGCGCGCTGTCGCGACGAGCCGTGCCGCGCGCTACACCTGCGCGCGCTCGGCAACCTGCGGCGCGCCGACACGCCCGACCTGCTGCTGGAGCACGCCGAGCGCGCCGAGCCCGGCGTGGCGCTGGCGGCGCTGGGCGCGCTGGCCGCCGCGCCGCCGGCCGCGCTCACGTTCGCGCGCCTGGACCGTCTGCAGGCGCTGGCGCTGCGCCCCGCCGCCGCGCTGGAGGTGCGCGCGGCGGCGCTGGACCTGCTAGTGCAGCGCCGCGCCGACGTGCCGTCGCCGCTGGCGGACGTGGCGCACGAGCTGTACGCGCGCGGCCCGCACGAGCTGCGCCGCGTGCTGTGGCAGCGCGTGGAGGCGCTGGCGCCTCGCCACGCGGCCCTGCGCGCGCTGCCGCGCCACCTGCCGGCCGTGCTGCGCGGCTGGGACGCGCGCGCGCACGGCGGCTCGTCGTCGGTGCTGGCGCGCGCGCCGCGCTGGGCGGCGGGCGGCTGGCGCGCCGAGCTGCAGTCGCTGCAGGTGGCGCGCGCCGGCCTGCTGCGGCGCGGGGAGGTGCGCCTGCTGGCCCGGGACGAGCACGGCGACGCCTTCGACGCGCTCACCGTGAGTATGGCGTGCCGCTCTGTATGGTTGCATATGAAAATTTAAAAAAATACTTAGCGGTCCGTAGAGGATAATGTTAATTTTGAACTATCGAATTCGTGAACCTACTATCTGGTAGGTCACGAATTCGAAAAAAAAATCAAATCGATTCTAATCTTATGCGAAAAAAATATTATTTGTAGGTAGAAGTATGGACACGCGGTCTCGAGGCTTTCGGCGGAGGAAGCGGCGACGCGAGTGCAGACCCCGTCCAACCTGAGGAGCCCGCCGAGGAGCCCGCCGGCGGACTCGGGCTCAGCGTGGCCGGCGCGCGCCTGGAAGACATCCCGCTGTTCGACGGACAGGTGAGCGAGTGCGTCCGCAGCCCCGCCGCGAACGTTCTGCGCGTACTGACGACGTGCCTTGCAGGCGGAGCTGCTGGGCCACGTGTGGGCCGGCACGGCCAGCTCGCCCACGCCCGTGCTGCGCGCGCTGGTGCCGCTGCGCCAGGCGCGCGCCGCCGTGCCGCTGCTGGCCGGCGTGCGCGTGCGCGTGGCGGCGGGCGCGGCGCTGGCGCTGGCGCTGGACGCGCAGGCGCAGGTGTCGCTGTGGTGGCGCAGCGCGCGCGCCGAGCTGCAGCTGCGCGGCGCGCTGGCGGCGCGCGCCGAGCTGCGCCTGCGCACGGCCTGGGCCGAGCTGCGCGCCGCCGCCGACGTGCGCGCCGAGCCGCGCCTGCGCATCGCGGCCGACCTGGACTTCTACTCGGGCGTGGCGCTGTGCGTGCGCGTCGACACGGAGGCGCACGAGCTGGCGCGCGCCGTGCGCCTGGAGGCGCGCGCGCGGCGCCTGCGCGTGCGGCGCCTGCGCACCACGCGCCTGAGCACGCCGGGCCGCTCGCTGGCGCTGGGCCGCCCCAACGACGTCACGTGCCGCACGCTGCGCGCGGCCGACGCCGACGCCGACGCCGACGCCGACGCCGGCGAGCTCGACGCGGACGCACAGTGACCCGCGCCGTTCTTCGCTCACACCAAAGACTCGCGCATGATTGCTGCGAATTTCGTCATTAAGTTAGTTAAGGTATTAATGTTGTAATAATATATATTTCAATATGTAATTAATGATAAAAATATTTAACTGAAGATCTGATAAACAAAAGAACTTTTGTATTATAAAATAATATAAAATATTCGGTTATTTTATTCGTCTATTCCAAAAGTATCTATCTAATACACTGACGGCCGAATATTAGGTGAGCGAGCTGTCTGACTGGCGCGGGAGCACGGCGGCGGGGGCGCTCGGCCGCCAAGTGTTTGGTGTCGTGGGTGTGGTCCTGCAGGTTGCCACTAAATCCGGCAACTTAAAAGACACATTCTCGCGCACCCTAAAGGAGGCGGCTGATGATATTAGGGAGACGGTTGAGGTCCTCCTTAGTCGCACGAGCTCGGTGGGGACGACGAAGCGTAAGAGGAGAATCGCCGGCTTCGATCACGGTTGGAAGACCTCGAGCGGCAATTTGTCGCCCAGCGGGCAATCCTGGCCACCGGACCGTCGTCGCGCGTCGGTCACGTCGTTGGCTCCACCGTCGGCCCTATCATCGGACCGAGTGCGGATGCAGAGGTCGAGAAACACGCACGTGTTATATTAAGCAGTATATAAGTGTATATATATGTACTAATTATCAAGCTTTGAATGTCAGAATGGTAACGGCTTATTTACTGTGTATAGGAAAGGGTTTCAATAAGAAAGCACAGAAAGACAAGAATATACATTTATTTCAATTAGGCTTGTCAGCAATTAATCAGAAAGCTAGTCGTCCGTTCCAAAACTAGGTCTTCATGGAGAAGAAGGACAAGAAACTCCACAGAAACAGTATTGAAGTATTATATCAACACATTTCTTACATTGCCATTCATTATCTTAAATACATTAATTCTATCTCTTGGACCATTGTCCAAGAGAACTCAGAATAATGCCGACGACTTGCAGCTTTACTGTCAGGCAAGTGTTGACAACATCTCCGATGCGATTGAGGAGCTAAACCGGGATTTAAGCGTGGTTAAGAACTGGTCTGATCGGTTTGGAGTGGCGGTTAACCCTACCAAGTGTCAGGCTATCATTGTAGGGAGCCTTCACAGTATGAGGAAGTTGAATGGTTTAGTGGTGCCTCCCGTAATATTCGACAACTCCATCATCCCGTTTAGCCCCGATGTCAAGGATCTTGGTTTACATGTCGACACTTGTCTTGACTGGCGAAAGCAGGTTGCAACTGTAAGTAAAAAAGTCACCGGTACGTTGCGGTCGCTCTATCAGTTGAAAAACGTTCTTCCATCACACATAAAGGCATTGCTTGTACAGTCCCTAATCTTTCCCATAATTGACTATGGCGATGTGTGTTACTATGACCTGAATGCAGATCTCCTCAATAAACTTGACCGCCTTCTGAATAACTGCATTCGATTCGTTTTCAATCTTCGTAAGTATGATCACGTGTCCGCCCACCGGTTGCTTTTAAATTGGTTACCCATTCGTCAGCGCAGAGAGTTGAGGGCTCTATCAATGTTGTTTTCTATTCTTGACAAACCTACTTCTCCTTCTTACCTGACTTCCCAGGTTCAGTACTTATGCTCCGCGCATAATAAAAATCTTCGGTCCACCAACAATCGTCTTCTACGATGTCCTTCTCACCGCTCTGGTTTCATTTACTCTTCTTTCTTTGTCCAAGCGGTCTTTCTTTGGAATGCGCTCCCTCTGAACATCAGGATGACAACCAGTCGGTTATCATTTAAAGTGAAAGCACGTGAGCATATTCGCAAGAAGTTGGCAGAATCATACCAGCGGTGATTTGCTGGATTCGGTTTCTTCTCCACCTATCGTTATATCTCTAGACAAAGTTTTTTTTTTTTCGTTATATGTATGTATATATGTATGTATTTGTATCTATTTGTATCTATGTTTTAGTATTCTTCCTTTTCGAGTTATCTATCCCGTAAGTTGCACCTGCCGTGTTTTTCTCTGCATCACCCTAAGGTTGACTGGTAGAAAATGCGTCAGGCATTAAGTCCGCCTTTGTATAGTAGTTTTACTTGTGCATAAAGTTTTAATAAATAAATAAATAATATCAATATAATCAAAATATAACTAACACCCTATGGGCCCTGATGCCTGAAAATAAAATATTTTTATTTTTTATTTTTATTATTTTATTATAACAATAATATCTAGGAAAAGAATATGAATATTCCATTTATAGGATTTAAAACATTACCAATATTGGCAACACTATAAACAGTACAACAACATTCTCATAATAGGCAATAATTATATTTAATATTATAAAAAAATGTCTTAATTTGTAATCGTATTAAAACATTATTTACTTATTGCATAATTTACGTCAATGAAACTGTTTCTGTTCCGATTTGGTTTTTAGCTATAGCTCGCTTTATAGTAACCTATTTATTTATTTTAAAATATTTGTTAATCTTGGTTATGCTCGTCTAGTGGCAACCACAGATCTTTAAATATGTCTTATCTGCGGATAATGCAGTTGACTGCAACATTACCTCTTAAAATTGTGTTAACCTAATGTATTATATATTATGTTGTAGTTGTTTATTATCCCTCAATAAATAAAATAAATAAAATAATTTGGATATAATAACACCCTATGGGCCCTGATGCCTGAAAATAAAATATTTTTTATTTTTATTATTTTATTATAACAATAATATCTAGGAAAAGAATATGAATATTCCATTTATAGGATTTAAAACATTACCAATATTGGCAACACTATAAACAGTACAACAACATTCTCATAATAGGCAATAATTAGGATATAATATCAATTACTTAACTTACGTGACCTCTGGACGATCCTTCCACACAACGACAGCACTAGAACTAGCCGACTGAACATCTGCCAAGCAACTGACTGTTTAACGTTTGGAATTCGCGGCGTCCCCGTCAGGGGGCGCGGCGGGCGGCGTCGGAGCATCGCTCCCAGACCGCGGAGGGTGCACGGTGGCCCGCTAAAACGGGCCCCTCAATGTGTTGCCCCTAATGGGCTATAGATATTTGGGCGCGTTGGTTTTAACGCGTCCATGTGAGTAGTTGCTATTGTGTCTCTGTAGGCGCGCCGCGACGTTGAGTTATATCAACGCAGCTTTCTTCACGACATCTTGGCGGTCTGTCCCCGCCAGGTGAGACCCCCAGTTGCCTGGGGGAGGCCCGGCGAGAGACGACCAGGAAATCAAATCAAATCAAATCATTTATTCGTAAACATAGGTGGTAATTATATACAAGATCTTAAAGATTAGGTAGTGCGCTATGTTTTGCCAATTGACATACAAATCATCATCATTACATATTATAAAATAAAGTCACTTCGCTGTCTGTCTGTCCCTATGTATGCTTATATCTTTAAAACTACGCAACGGATTTTGATGCGGGTTCTTTTAATAGATAGAGTGATTCAACAGAAAGGTTTATATGTATATAACATACATAATATAGTAAAGAAACACTGATAATTTTAGAGGTTTCTAATGTGATGTCATAAATAAACTCATTTTTTTGCGCTTACATTGCGAACGCTGGCTGAACCCTACGAAATAGATCAAAATAATGTACTACAGTATTGTTCACCTTACAAAGTTCTACAAAAAAGTCCGCGATGGTATATGTCTATCTATTAGGGATAACCCACAATAACCATTTTTTATCCTTTCATTTTTATGAGAAATAATGGCTTGTTTACGAAGCGATTTTAAGCAATACATCATTAATTCTTATCCAATTAAATACATTAGATATGTTGTGCATTTCATGTAGATCAAAATTGCCTTTTACAACATACCATTAAAATGAATATTTTAGAAGATATCAGAGATTATAATAAAATAGCCGCAGAGCGGCTAGCGGGCCGTTCCGCGTCCGGCCATCTCGCTTGGTAGCGGTCGGGTAGTGCAGAATTAGTAGGATTGTAATTCATATTACTTGGGCTTCACAGTAAATGCATATCATCATGTGTGTTCGAAGTACTCAAAATAAAGCTAATTGTATTATTCCAAGTAAGAGACCGCGAAATATGGCTTAGATGTTTAGATTTTTGGATGGATTTGGATTTTTGGTTATCCTGGATACTTACCATATATAGCGTACCATAGATATTTTATCCCGGTAGTAGTTTCCCGGGTGATATTTTCCGACAGCTATACGGGCAAAGCCACTGGCCAAAGTACTATTCTTATAACTATGTTTAATTTGGTGTCTGGTAAATAACTGAGTGTTTATATAGGTAGAATAGGAGCGTTAAGAAAAACCAGGAAGATTCAATTCAATTCAATACAGCCCTATGTCGCAGTCTTCTTACTCTGAATACTATTAGTTTTATTTTAAGTACATCAAACACACAAGATATGTAAGGATCGTAGCAGGTGGCGTTACGTAGTTTCTGCCTACGCCCATGGGAAGAAGGCGTAATTTTATGTATGTACTAGCTTCTGCCCGCGACTTCGTCCGCGTCAAATTTTTGCTCCCCTGACCATTCCCGTCGCATCGATTTGCCTGCTAGTGTTGCTGCTCGCTCCTTTTGAGTTATAGTGAGTCAACCTTTAAATATAGACATATGCTCTCGCGGATTTTTTTTTAGAACTTTTTCAAAGGAACAATTCCGTCATACATGATTTTTGAGTTACTTTAACCGTTTACGCAGCGCACGCAACGGAAACTCTCAAAAGGAATAAATTTTCCCCGTTTTTGCAACATTTTTCATTACTGCTCCGCTCCTCTTAGTTGTAGCGTGATGTTATATAGCCTATAGCCTCCCTCGATCAATAGGCTACCCAACACAAAAAGATTTTTTCAATTCGGAGCAGTAGTTCCTGAGATCAGCGCGTTCAATCAAACAAACAAACTCTTCAGCTTTATAATATTAATAATAAGTATAAGTATAGATAACATGGATTAATACATTCTTACCGCGGTAATACGTCCTCTTGCGATAATTTCCGACATCTACGCGGGCGAAGCCGCGGGCAAAAGCTAGTTATTAAAATAAAATAAAAAATATACTATTAAATTAAAATATAAATTCGTCATAATATGCGCAAGCAAGTAAAATTTCAATATTCATAATCAATTTTATTTCATGCCAAGATGCCGACTCGACGCTCCTACAGAGTAGAGTGCGCGCCCCCGCTTATCCCGTTTCGCAGAGCGTGCCGGTAGCGGTCTAAGCTAAGGGGCAGTATGTGCGTGTGGGCGGTAATGTACTGAGTAACGCCGCCCATGTTTGCGCGACACGCGGGCCCGTCCGCATGCGCGTGTGAATCTAGGTGCCTGCTTAGAGGTGAATGTCTGATTTACGTTACGTGACATGCCTATATTAACTTAGGACACGCCACGCAGCGGATGTATATTGTGTATGTAGAGTGCTATTTGATTCAGGTAAGCCGCGTGTAGCCTGGTTGCGGCTTACCCGGGAGTCAATCCGGTGATGGTGTCAGTCGTCCCTTACCAGGTCGCGGGGCAGAGGTCTCGCGTCAGGGGGCCGCGTATGTCAGGGCGCGATCTGTTTGACATGGGGCCAATCAGACGCGTCGGCACGCGCGAACATCCCCTTCGCGAGGCGCCGCACATAGTCATCCAGGCTCTCGATCCCGAGGTCCCGCTGGATGACATCATTCCTCACGTAGCTAGGGGCGTCGACTATGGTCCGCAGCGCCAAATGTTACTGACTGTTTCACTGTGGCCCCGGCCTTTTATTCCCGTTAACAAACAAGTATGATTCAAAACTGACAGCTTGAGTCAAATCAGTGTTCGACTTTTACAAAAATAAGTTTATAATAAAAATCATTTACTAATTCCATAATTCAATATTAGACACATAATAATTACATACAATAATTACATATAATCTATACTAATATTATAAAGCTGAAGAGTTTGTTTGTTTGTTTGTTTGTTTGATTGAACGCTCTAATCTCAGGAACTACTGGACCGAATTGAAAAATTCTTTTTGTGTTGGGTAGCTTATTTATCGAGGGAGGCTATAGGCTATATAACATCACGCTACAACTAAGAGGAGCGGAGCAGTAATGAAAAATGTTGCAAAAACGGGGAAAATTTATTCCTTTTGAGAGTTTCCGTTGCGTGCGCTGCGTAAACGGTTAAAGTAACGCAAAAATCATTAATGATGGAATTGTTTCTTTTAAAAAGTTCTAAAAAAAAGTCCGCGAGGGCATATGTCTATCTTTTAAGGTTGACTCACTATAACTCAAAAGGAGCGAGCAACGAAAAGTGGACGAAAACTAGAAGGCAAATCGATGCGACGGGAAGGGTCAGGGGAGCAAAAATTTGACGCGGACGAAGTCGCGGGCAGAAGCTAGTAATTACATATAATAATTACATATATCACACGCATCTGCATGCTGCAGTGCAGTGGCGTGCACAGGGTTTTATGACCGGGTAGGCAATTCAAAAAAAAAAAAACGTGTCTCGTAATTGCTCAAGTTAGTGAAGAAAAATTCACTAGGTGGTTTAAAAGGTTGAAATAGCGATTTCCTGATGATGATAATTCTTTTTCCGTCGAAAGCACAGAAAGATGTTGTACTCGTTGTTGACTTTGTGTGTTTCTTAAATAGGTACATACGTGAGAATACGTTTTAATGAAAATGAACGTTCTGTCGATGCGCTGCTTGCTTGGATAGTAATAATAAACTTCGCTAAACGCAAAACTTCTTCGTAACACTTCTCTCAATACGATAATTACCAAATGTATTTATGTTTGAGCAAGCCGCGGGATAGAAATCATATAAATCTGCAAATCCCGAACAATTCCACACTGTATTCGAACTACTAAACTAGCAAGGAAAACAAAATAATTTAAATGTGCGTAAACAAAAACACAGCCGGTTTTATGTTTCTTAATTATTACTATGAAACTTACGAGTTGCATTACCTCTTTGCTGGGTTAATTCTCGTACACATTTCCCTTTAGATACACTTTTTAACAAACACACATTTTCAACACAAACCTCACAATCGAACAACATTTTGAAAAAAAAAAAAAAGCAAACAAAAAGCGTAGTACCTACTTAAGTAAATCGAAAAACTAAAACAGTTCAAAAAAACTAGTTGAAATAAGCAACAAATCGACCTAAATATTAACGTTTGTAAATGAATTAATCACAACAAAACTCAGTCAAAATAAAAACATAAAACAGCGCGCTCCACTAAGAAATCAATATGGATCCTTTCGTAAACAAACGATTTCTAAATTTTGACAACTAAAACGTTGACAAATAAAATTGTATCATTGCGAATCGGAATTTGCTTGAGGCTACGTAATATTCAACTTGATCGCATAATACTCACAGCGCGCCAATAATGGCGTATGGGCGTCCAACCCGTGATTGGTTAGCTTGGCGCAGGGAAGCCCGCGATTGGATAGCCTGCGGCAGGAGTTCGCTTTATTAGCGCGCTTTTGTGTGACATGTGCAGACACGAAAATGTAGAAGAAATTACCACTACATGCGTACATTTATGAATGAAAAGAAGACACTTTCGATCGCTGCCTGCTTGCGCCGCGAGTAGGTACATTAATAGAACGGTATGAACGTTGCTTCTCATTTATAGTAGGCGTTTAAACTTTTTGAATAATTTTATTACTTAGCATATTTTCTTTATTATTGAAATATTAGTAACTAGTCTAGATCTAAGTCTAGGGTCTGCAGTGTCTTTTTGCCTATATGGACCGCACGCCACTGCTGCAGTGTGGACAGATGGTGGGGACTCGATTAGAGGCCATTGAGACGAATCTCCTTCCGACTGAAACCCTTCACCCACCGCTCGCTGCCGACAAGCGGAGGAAAGACGGCCCCCCAACCGAGACTAAAGGCCACGATGGCTGAGCCGACCCGATCAGGCAAAGGGCCCGACGAGCTCGACGACTCGGCGTTGGGCGTCTGTTGGTGGGGGGAGTGGGTTGCACCGAGAGCCAAGCTTTTAAGCGTTACCGGTGCCGACAGTGAGGCATGTCAGGGCCTGTCGCGAGGTCACGGTTAGGTGTCCGCCCTCGCGGACGGCATTGGCACAGTTGGAGCGTATTTCTCTCCCAACAAGAGCCTCGCCATCTTCGAGAACTTCCTTGTCGAGTTGGATGATAGGTGTACTGCAGTGGCTAAGGGTGATTTTATTAGAGAGGTAAGCCGGAGCAAAAAAATGATTACCTAGACCGGACGTGGCGCACGTAGTCCAGTTACTTAAAATCTGTGACTGACTTCCTGGCTTCAGTCTTCTATAAGCAGATTTCTTCAGTCCACCTTTACTATACGTGTAAGCACTGATAGATTGGAACAGTGTCTTGCAAGTATAATAAAAGTGGCTTTGAAAAAAGTCGTTTGTGGTGTGACCAGTGTGATGACGTTGACGTATGATGTCTACTAGAAAAAACTACTTAACTACAACACCACTGACTTATTCTACTTATAATACTACTTATACTCTAAAGCTATTCGTCTAGTCTTACGTACAAAGTGCGCTAAGACATTATCATAAAAGCCGGGATGATTCTTACTTTTTAGGAATAAATCTTTTACTATAGAAAAAAATGGCTAGATCAGATAATCGTTCTTGTTTTTGAGAATTACGCATGTACGTATGAATTCGCTTCAAAGCCGAAAACGACCTCTCCGCGTAACTTCCCGAAGTCATGTAAATCTAAACAGCTACGAATATGCTTTTCAGTATGCACATGTTTTTTTGATGAATTCGGCAGATTTATATTAATATCTGTAAAGCCAAGGGGGCTTTTTTCATTCCATTAACTACTAGAATCTGAGAAAAGTGGAGAAACATGGAAAACAAAACATCTTATTCAATTTACAACTACCAGTCAGCCATTGATATTTATCGTAAAGGTAAACATTAAACCAATGATATTATATACAAAAGTATGTAGATAGGGCATTTTTTTTTTCTGGATGGGAAATCATCAAATGACTTCTCCCGCTCTGAGCGGAGCGGGAAGGCATGTCAGACTTTTACTGACTAAAACCCACCCATGTTCCTTCAGTTGCCCATGTGCCAGGGTCACGGTATCTCTTTCGAACAATCACGCGACCCCGGCAGGCATCGGTCCTAGCAGACCCCTTCAGCGCTGCTGACATCTCTTTGAGTCGCGCGTGGAACACTACGCGCCGTCGACCCGAGCTTGGTCCTTACCGGGCGGCGAGCTACCCATTGCTCGCTACTCGCAAGCTCGCGCCTACGGTGGCCGGGAGTCCGCTATGGACTCCCGACGCCCGGGGCGTTTCCTCCTGCGGCGGCTAGGGACGTGTTGACGGGAAGTATTATATCGAAAATGCCAAGTTGTGCTGTAAGAAAGTGTAAAATTATGGTTCCAAAATAAGTAAGAGTGAAGGAATCTCATACCATAGGTAATGTAGTAAAAAAGTGAATATTTGTATAAATATCATGATTTATATTTCACATTTAGAAATAAATTTCGATTTATTAACATTGTGGTTCGAAAAGGATAGAAAATATGATGACAACTGCAGCTCGACAAGGTCAAATAGCATGCGTCATATTTGACCTTGTCGCGCTGCAAAGAAGCGAAAAAAAAACCAAAAAAAAAACCAAATGATTAAATTAACCAGAACCGAAATGGTAAGGTTAGGAATCAATGAACGTAAGACTCGGCAACGTTGATGCTCTGCTTACCCGCTACAACGAGTACATTTGTGATGTGGCTCTGGAAGTGCTGGACCAGGCAGCACGTGACAAGATCCTTGCTGACTACGACCAGATCTTGGACCTGGGGGATGTTATTGGTCAACGTGCTCGGGAAATATTGCAGAGCCAGACACCAGTCCAGGTCAAGCCGGAGACCTCGGTTGTTTCAGGTCCCGGACTATTGAGTAGACTGCCTACCTTGGAACTGCCACACTTTGACGGTCGCTTGGACCAGTGGTTAGGTTTCCAAAACCTGTTTGAAAGTTTGGTTGATGCACGCTCGGACCTCAGACCCGCCCAAAAGTTGGCCTATTTGTTGTCTGTCCTGGAAGGTGAGGCCCGAGCCTTGGTACAGCATTTGTCGGTGACTGACTCAGCCTACCCTACCGCTTTAGAACTACTCACCCGGCGGTATCAAAACAAACGTTGTTTGGCTGATGTTCACATCAAACAGATTTTGGGGTTACCGGTCATTACTAGTTTGTCAGCATTGCGTACTGACCTGTTGAACCCGTTGGTGGCAGCGACCAACGCTTTAAAGCGATTGGAGTTGCCGGTGGACCATTGGTCTTACCTTTTGGTACATGTGGTGCTGCAACGGCTTCCTGCTGATTTGAGGGCTCGTTTCGAGCAAAAGTATGGTGGGGATAGTGTCACACACCTCCCCCCATTTGGTGACCTCGTCAAATTTTTGGAGGATGAGTGTCGGTTTATGGACAACTCTAGCGTTGCCACCGAGTCACGCCAACCGTCTTCCCGGCCACGAGACTAGGGACGGACTAGGGCTCGCGGGCCTGTTGATGGTCGCCCCGCCACTCGTTTTGCTGGCACCCAGTCGTCCTGGTTGTGAGTTTTGTAAGGACACGGGGCATGGCATGGCAACTTGCGCGGCCTTTTTGAAATTGCACGTGAGTGCCCGCCGCCGAGTTGCCAGTGCACGCCGTCTGTGCTTCTCTTGTTTGGGGGCTCACTTCCATCGGGACTGCCCCAACCCTCGCCCTTGTGGAATTTGTAGGGGGTCCCATTTGGACATATTGTGCGCTAACGCGAACCACGCTGGCAGACCAGCCTCTGATGAAGGTTCGCGTACGAGGGGGCACCATGGAGTTGGTCACCGGGCTTCTGCCTCGCGGGTTCAGAACCGGGGAGAGGCCCGCAATTTTGAGCGCCGCACTCCACCCCCCGCGCAAGTTGATCGGGAGCCGCGCGATCGCCATTTGGTCTCCCCACGTAAAAGTGATTACGTAGCTGTTGCTAGGCAGCGCTGGCTAGACCAGCACCGCCTTCCCTCCCCTCCTTTGGCGGAACGTCCCCGGTTGGAGTCACGCCCCCCGCCATTCAGGCATCCGGTGGGATATGCCCTTCCAGCGATGACGCGTGGCTCGGGACACCGCGCGGACGAGGAATTTGACCTTTATCCTCGTCGGGAAAGACTTGAGCCTGGGTGCGGCGATCGGTCGCCGCCCAGGCATTGTTAGGACATTGGCGCCTGCCCCGCTAAGGAACCCCCTCAGATCGAAACGGTTTTGTTGCCAACGGCATCGGTCAGGGTCTGGGGGCCCACGGGGGATTCTGTTGTTGTCCGTGCCATTTTGGACACGGGAGCCCAGGGTTGCAAAATCAAAATCAAAAGTCATTTATTCAAACTAGGCTGAGAGTCAGCACTTTTTGAACGTCAAAGTTACAAAAGACAGTCCCCCCAAAACGCCCGCCCTTCGACACTTCCTAGTGCTTTAGCTGGGAAGAAGAAGTGGCGGAACAAACTCCCCAGCAGCACAGCTGTCTGTTAAGTTAGAAGAACTTGATTCTATACAATTGTAAGGAGGTAACATTATGAGACACAAAACATTAAATTAAATGATTTGCCATCTGTCAGCTAGCCAACCCAATAATCCAGGAAATAAAATGAAATCTATACTCAAGCAAAAGCAAAAAATATTTTTATCATGTAAATAAAGGTACCAAAATAAAAGCCTCCTAGCATAAGGGCGTGACAGCTTACATATGCAATGCTGAATCACGTTCACATAGCTGTTATGACCCGAGTTACAACTCGAGGCCTCAAAATGATAAACTAGGACCATCGGCGTAAAAAAAAATAAACAGGTAGGTAATTAGCAACAATACCAACATCAAGGTCAGCAAGACGACCAGTCACCACAAGCAGCACCCGTTCACGAGCATAACGCAAAGATCAGCCATTACCCCCCTCGCCTTATTTGAGGGAAGGGGGTAACCCGACCCCTGACGCTACCGCAAGCATTGACATCTAAGAGAGCATGACGAACTTGCTGCCGGTTGCTCAGGCAAGAATTGAATGACAACTTGTCGAGGTCGCTAGCTAATCATTTTATGCAATACTAATCATTATAATATGTCAAAGCATAGAACATGTCAAAACCAATAAATACACAAAAAAAAAATGACTAACACAGTAAAAAATATATATAATAAAAAATATATTACAGCTATATAACCTATCACTAGGTACGCTAGTACTGGAGAAAGAACACAAACATTGTCTTGAGTTAATCACAGCGACCAACTAGTTTTGTCATTTAAATAGTCGTTGATGGAATAATATGCCTTTAGACAAAGGTTGGATTTTACTTGACCTTTAAACGCATTAAAAGGTAATTCTAGTAAATAAGGTGGTAGCTTGTTGTAAAATGTTATACCAAGCCCAACAAATGAGTTATGCACCTTATGAAGCCGGTGAAAGGGAACACGTAGTTTGTCCTTATTTCTAGTGTTAACAGTGTGAAAATCACTGTTTTTAGCGTGTAAGTGTAAATTTTGCCTAATATATAAGATGTTGGCGAAGATGAATTGTGATGCTACCGTAAGAATACCAATATCTTTAAAAAAGTCCCTTAGAGAAACTCTGGCACCTAGCTGGTAAATTGCTCGAACAGCTCGTTTCTGAAGGACAAAAATATTTTGAATATCAGCGGCTTTGCCCCACAGTAGAATACCGTAAGACATAATGCTGTGAAAATAACTAAAATAGACTAACCGAGCTGTATCAACGTCAGTATATTGTCTTACTTTTCTGACGGCGTAGGCGGCTGAACTGAGCCTCCCCGCTAGACTTGAAATATGTGGGCCCCACTGTAGTTTGCCATCCACTGCTATGCCCAGGAAAACTGTCGAGTCTACAGTTTTAAGAACCTCTTTATTTAAGACGATTTCGGGACCTAGATTGCTAACATTCGGTAAGGCGAACTTTACACATTTCGTTTTCTTGGCATTGAGAACTAAGTTATTTGCCGTAAACCAATCCGTAACCATTGAGAGTGCACTGTTTACGTCTTCAAAATCTTGTCTGTTCCTATCTACTTTAAAAATAAGAGAAGTATCATCTGCAAACAGTACAACGTCACAAATACCCTTTAAAAATAATGGTAAGTCATTGATATACACTAAGAACAAGAATGGGCCGAGTATAGAGCCTTGAGGCACACCTAACTGAACCGGTAGCCCGGTAGATTTTACACCATTAATATCTACACATTGGAACCTATTATGTAAATAAGAATTTATTACGTTTAAAGCTTCGTTATGGACACCGTAATGACGTAGTTTACGCAAAAGCGTGTCATGGTGCACGCAATCAAAGGCTTTGGAGAGATCACAGAATACTCCGATAGCATTTTGCGAGTTCTCCCATGCGTTAAAAATGTGTTTCAAGAGAGTAACACCCGCATCTGTAGTTGAACGACCTTTCGTAAAGCCATATTGCTCATTATGAAGGAGGCTGTTTAAATTAAAATGTCTTAACAACTGCTTGAGTATTAACTTTTCGAATATTTTGCTAAATGCAGGTAAGATAGAAATAGGCCTAAAATTAGAAACGTCTTTTTTATTACCTGATTTAAATAATGGTATGACTTTGCTACTCTTCATGAGGTCAGGAAAAGTTCCGACATCAACACATTTATTAAAAGTAGCAGCTAAAGAGGGGGCTACGATGTCTATTATATTACTTAATAGTTTGATGGAAATGCCCCAGAAATCACCAGTGTTTTTAGACTTAAGTGTGTTAAAAACATTAACTACATCACGAGGCGTTACATGTTCAAAATTGAATAGGCAACTACTTTTAGGCACACTACTATGCAAAAGGTTTTCAGCTTTAGACGGGGAGGAATTTAAGGAGCGAGTTGTAGTTATAGGTATGTTGGCAAAAAACTCATTAAATGCCTGTGCTACGTCAGCTGCCGTATTTACTAATTTGTTGTCGACCATAATTTCAAGTCTTGCCTTTTGTCATCTTCTTTAGCGGGACAGGTGGGCCTTGATGTGCGTGACTTTTCACGCAAAATTAGGGGAGTGGGCGAAACAGATGTCACGCCCAAGGGACTGACTTGGTTTGAGGTCACTCCTCTGAATTGTATGGCACCTAAAATTGTTGCTTCGGCCGTTGTTCTGACGAATATTTTGGGTAGTCATCCACCATGTCAGCTGTCTTCAGAAATCGTCCGGTTGACGTCAGGTCTGGAAGTGGCTGACCCCCGGTTTGATTCCCCTAGGACAGCGCATTTGTTGTTGGGTTCCGATGTACTAGGGAGAATACTTTTGGGTGATATAAAGGTTCTGCAGCCACGCGGTTTGGTGGCTGTCTCGACCATCTTTGGCTTTGCGTTGATGGGACCAGTGTTGTGGGACCTCCCTACACCTGAACCTGATTTTGTGTTGTCATCCGGCTCCGCCCTCTCTGACGCCGTTCAGAGGTTTTGGGAGGTTGAAGAGCCCCCTCAGGTAGCTCGTTTGAACCCGGAACACGAGGAGTGCGAGTTGTTCTACCAGAACAACACAGGTCGACTCCATTCCGGCCTGCTTGTGACCAGGTTGCCTTTTGTTGCAGTGCGACCACCTCTCGGCGAATCCAGACCTACGGCCGAGAAGAGATTGTTGGCAATGGAGCGCCGCATGAGCAGGGACCCAGTGCTGCGGCAGAAATATTTGGATTTCATGCGGGAATACGCAGATTTGGGACACATGTCGGTGTCAAATTTGGATTGGCGCTCAAGTGAGCATTATTTCCTGCCGCATCACGCGGTTCTCAAGCCATCCACCGGTAAGCTACGCACGGTGTTTGATGGGTCTGCGCGGATTTCGTCTGGTGTCTCCTTGAATGATTGCTTGCATCCAGGCCCCAAATTGTTGAGGGATCTTTGTGACGTCATTACGTCCTTCCGTCGTCATCAGGTAGTTTTTGTGGCCGACATCAAAATGATGTTCCGCCAAACGGTTATTCACAAGGATGACCGACGTTATCAGTTGATCCTGTGGCGAGAGAATCCCCAGGACCCCATGATTGTGTATGAGCTCAATACGAATACGTACGGCCTCCGATCGAGCCCTTTTGTTGCTATTCGTTCCCTTTGGGAGCTCGCGGACCGAGAGCGTTTGAAGTTCCCTCGTGCGTCCGCCATCTTGAAAACGGACTTGTATGTTGACGACGTTTGTACTGGAGCTCCCACAGTTGGGGAAGCCGTCCTGTTGCGTGACGAATTGATTGGTATTTTGGCTTCCGCTGGCTATGAGTTGCGTAAATTCCCTATACTTCGAAATATCTTTGCAACCAGGTGTCGCATTTCGAAGCTGTTTTCAGCTGAATCGCTTGTATTTAGGTACTCTTTGACTATTTTGACTGAAAGAATTGACAAAACGCGAAAAAAAATTTCATTTTTCGCCATTAACAGAAAAATTCAGAACATTTTTGTACTGAACCATATTTTTATTTTTATCTCAAAATTCTTACTTTGAACCCTGTTTTTATTAGTTTAAATAGCAACTTACCTGCCTTACCTGTATTCTGGCGAGCGTTCCGCGAGCTGGAGTCCTGTTCGGTGGAGTTATTAGAGGTTTTTTCAAAATTTTCCGTGAAAAATCACGTTTTTGGACCATAATTTTCGATTTTCCTTCTGCAAAAACTAAAGTAACGCCGTAGTAAGCTGGCCCGCGTGGAGACGCGTCTTCCGACACCTCGCCCGTGCGTCTAGCTCAAATAGAAGTTTCCAAACATTGAATTTTTCGTTGTTCTAAGCAATATCAGTACCTACGAAATCCACCTAACCGATACAAAATTCCCTATACTTCGAAATATCTTTGCAACCAGGTGTCGCATTTCGAAGCTGTTTTCAGCTGAATCGCTTGTATTTAGGTACTCTTTGACTATTTTGACTGAAAGAATTGACAAAACGCGAAAAAAATTTTCATTTTTCGCCATTAACAGAAAAATTCAGAACATTTTTGTACTGAACCATATTTTTATTTTTATCTCAAAATTCTTACTTTGAACCCTGTTTTTATTAGTTTAAATAGCAACTTACCTGCCTTACCTGTATTCTGGCGAGCGTTCCGCGAGCTGGAGTCCTGTTCGGTGGAGTTATTAGAGGTTTTTTCAAAATTTTCCGTGAAAAATCACGTTTTTGGACCATAATTTTCGATTTTCCTTCTGCAAAAACTAAAGTAACGCCGTAGTAAGCTGGCCCGCGTGGAGACGCGTCTTCCGACACCTCGCCCGTGCGTCTAGCTCAAATAGAAGTTTCCAAACATTGAATTTTTCGTTGTTCTAAGCAATATCAGTACCTACGAAATCCACCTAACCGATACAAAATTCCCTAAACTTCGAAATATCTTTGCAACCAGGTGTCGCATTTCGAAGCTGTTTTCAGCTGAATCGCTTGTATTTAGGTACTCTTTGACTATTTTGACTGAAAGAATTGAAAAAACGCGAAAAAAATTTTCATTTTTCGCCATTAACAGAAAAATTCAGAACATTTTTGTACTGAACCATATTTTTATTTTTATCTCAAAATTCTTACTTTGAACCCTGTTTTTATTAGTTTAAATAGCAACTTACCTGCCTTACCTGTATTCTGGCGAGCGTTCCGCGAGCTGGAGTCCTGTTCGGTGGAGTTATTAGAGGTTTTTTCAAAATTTTCCGTGAAAAATCACGTTTTTGGACCATAATTTTCGATTTTCCTTCTGCAAAAACTAAAGTAACGCCGTAGTAAGCTGGCCCGCGTGGAGACGCGTCTTCCGACACCTCGCCCGTGCGTCTAGCTCAAATAGAAGTTTCCAAACATTGAATTTTTCGTTGTTCTAAGCAATATCAGTACCTACGAAATCCACCTAACCGATACAAAATTCCCTAAACTTCGAAATATCTTTGCAACCAGGTGTCGCATTTCGAAGCTGTTTTCAGCTGAATCGCTTGTATTTAGGTACTCTTTGACTATTTTGACTGAAAGAATTGAAAAAACGCGAAAAAAATTTTCATTTTTCGCCATTAACAGAAAAATTCAGAACATTTTTGTACTGAACCATATTTTTATCTCAAAATTCTTACTTTGAACCCTGTTTTTATTAGTTTAAATAGCAACTTACCTGCCTTACCTGTATTCTGGCGAGCGTTCCGCGAGCTGGAGTCCTGTTCGGTGGAGTTATTAGAGGTTTTTTCAAAATTTTCCGTGAAAAATCACGTTTTTGGACCATAATTTTCGATTTTCCTTCTGCAAAAACTAAAGTAACGCTGTAGTAAGCTGGCCCGCGTGGAGACGCGTCTTCCGACACCTCGCCCGTGCGTCTAGCTCAAATAGAAGTTTCCAAACATTGAATTTTTCGTTGTTCTAAGCAATATCAGTACCTACGAAATCCACCTAACCGATACAAAATTCCCTATACTTCGAAATATCTTTGCAACCAGGTGTCGCATTTCGAAGCTGTTTTCAGCTGAATCGCTTGTATTTAGGTACTCTTTGACTATTTTGACTGAAAGAATTGACAAAACGCGAAAAAAATTTTCATTTTTCGCCATTAACAGAAAAATTCAGAACATTTTTGTACTGAACCATATTTTTATCTCAAAATTCTTACTTTGAACCCTGTTTTTATTAGTTTAAATAGCAACTTACCTGCCTTACCTGTATTCTGGCGAGCGTTCCGCGAGCTGGAGTCCTGTTCGGTGGAGTTATTAGAGGTTTTTTCAAAATTTTCCGTGAAAAATCACGTTTTTGGACCATAATTTTCGATTTTCCTTCTGCAAAAACTAAAGTAACGCCGTAGTAAGCTGGCCCGCGTGGAGACGCGTCTTCCGACACCTCGCCCGTGCGTCTAGCTCAAATAGAAGTTTCCAAACATTGAATTTTTCGTTGTTCTAAGCAATATCAGTACCTACGAAATCCACCTAACCGATACAAAATTCCCTATACTTCGAAATATCTTTGCAACCAGGTGTCGCATTTCGAAGCTGTTTTCAGCTGAATCGCTTGTATTTAGGTACTCTTTGACTATTTTGACTGAAAGAATTGACAAAACGCGAAAAAAATTTTCATTTTTCGCCATTAACAGAAAAATTCAGAACATTTTTGTACTGAACCATATTTTTATCTCAAAATTCTTACTTTGAACCCTGTTTTTATTAGTTTAAATAGCAACTTACCTGCCTTACCTGTATTCTGGCGAGCGTTCCGCGAGCTGGAGTCCTGTTCGGTGGAGTTATTAGAGGTTTTTTCAAAATTTTCCGTGAAAAATCACGTTTTTGGACCATAATTTTCGATTTTCCTTCTGCAAAAACTAAAGTAACGCCGTAGTAAGCTGGCCCGCGTGGAGACGCGTCTTCCGACACCTCGCCCGTGCGTCTAGCTCAAATAGAAGTTTCCAAACATTGAATTTTTCGTTGTTCTAAGCAATATCAGTACCTACGAAATCCACCTAACCGATACAAAATTCCCTATACTTCGAAATATCTTTGCAACCAGGTGTCGCATTTCGAAGCTGTTTTCAGCTGAATCGCTTGTATTTAGGACGTTGGTTGGTTTAGGTTAGGTTAGGTTAGGTTAGGTTGGGGTGCGTGCAGAAAACCTCCTCGTGTGCCTTGATTGCTGCTCGTTCCTTTCGGATACGTTCGGGGGAAAGGGCAGCCGTTGGGCCGGTGCACCCTGGGTACAGCCAATATTCTCTCCATGTCGGAGACAATATTGGCTGTGGCGAATTTCTGCGCGGGGGGCGGAGCTTCATGCTCCTGGGTCGGTTCATCTGGACCGACCAACCGTCATCCACTCCTCCCTCTGCTTACAGAGGACAGGTTGTTTGGTGACGACGGCGGCGCTCGTTGTGCACTCACCTGCCAACGGGCTAGCAGCGGGGGATCTGATCCTCCTGACTGCATCCGTCGAAATCGTAATCCGTGAAGAGATCATGGTCATGTTTTATGACTTGGAACGGGACGAGGATCTTGGCTTAACCGCCCGGATCGCGAGGAAGATAACCTCTATAAAAAATTCCTCTAATACCAAGTTTTGGTGTGCGGCGAGGGTATGAATGGCTGAGGAGTAGTGTCATCTGTAACTTTAGTTATAGGTGGCGCATCAGTCACGAGCGCACCTCCAGCCAGGGTACCAGTGGACCCCCTGGTTGGGTTACAAATTTACACTTACCTAGGGACAGGGGGTGAACCTAGGCGGACCTTTTACATCCCCCACACTCGTGGGAATCATATGGATTGTACAAAAAACAAAAATAATGTGATGAAGGTGCCGACCGTTGTGGTCGAGCGATTGGAGTCGTGTGCGGCGTCGGAAACCGACGCTGCGTCTGACAGGATGAGCGTGGCGAGCGTGAGCTCGCAGCGCTCGCGGAAGGAAGAGGGGGTGGCGAGGCGCTGCGGTAAGCGCTCGCCACGCTCCTCTAGCGAGGAGAGCCTGCCGGCACCTAAGGTGCCGACGGGCAGCAGTAGACGAGGTCGAGCGGTGGCTGGCAGAGCTGCTGTTCCTTCGGTGGAGCGCGATGAGCGGGGGCGCTTCGCGTCGGTGTCCAGGCCCGACACTCCGGCTCCAGTGGAGCACGTAGAGATGTTGGAGAGTGACCCGACTAGCGAGGGCTCCCTGCTCGGGCTTAATAAGGCGGAAGCCAACGCCGCAAAGCGGGCGCAGCGCAAGGCTGTGGCGGAAGACGAGGTCAGCGAGCTGACTCGTCAGATGCAGGAGCGGCGCTCAGCCCGGATGGCTGCCGGAGAGGGCTTGTCGCCGGTGGCGTATTGCCGCCAGGTCTTAGACAGCGTAGATGTGATCCTGAAGGTTGCCACAAAATCCGGCAACCTGAAGGGCACATTCACGCGCGCCCTTAAAGAGGTTGCTGAGTTCATTAAGGAGGGAGCTGAAGTCCTCTTTAATGGTTCAGGCTCGGAGAAAACAGCGGAGTTATGGGAGGAGAACCGCCGTCAACGGTCTGAACTGGAGGACCTCAAGCGGGAGAATGCTGTCCTGCGGGCAGCCCCGGGCACCGGATCATCGCCGGTCCCGCTGCTGGCCCCACAGTCGGCCCCCTCGTCGGCCCCTGCACTTGCGGATGCAGAACTCCAAAAGATCGCTCGCATCTGTTTGTTGCAGTGCGGGCAGATGGTTGGGGCTCGACTGGAGGCCATAGAGCCGAGGCTCCTTCCAGCCGAAACCCTCCGCCCACCGCTGGCTGCGGACAAGCGGAGGAAGGAGGTGGCGGCCACGGTGACTGAGCCAAGACAGCCAGGCAAGGGGGCCAAAAAGCCCGCAATGGGGGCCGCAAAGCCCACGGATGCGACTAGAAAGCCCGCAACGGCCGCGCCCATATCCCAGGCGGCAGCTTCTGTGACTGCGCCCGGACCATCTACGGAGGCCTGGACGACGGTTGTCAGAAAGAGGAAGAAAAAGAAGAAGAAGGCACCGCCAGCTCCCGCTAGAGCGCCGGTGCCAGCTAGGAGGAGGAACCAGGGACCGCCTAGGGCGACAGCCCCACGCTCCGCGGCTGTGGTTATAACTCTACAGCCCGGAGCCGTTGAGAGGGGCGTCTCTTACAAGGCGGTCCTGGCGGAGGCGAAAGCCAAAGTCGCATTCCCCGACCTTGGCACACCGTCCGGCTTCATACTGAGGCCGGCCATCACAGGGGCACGGCTGCTACAGGTCTCTGGTGCCTCTAGCAGCGAAAAGGCGGACATCTTGGCCGCCAAACTGAGGGAAGTCCTCAACCCGGAGGACGTTCGGGTGTCCAGGCCCATGAAGACAAGCGAGCTGCGCGTCGACGGCCTGGACGACTCGACGACCCTGGCTGAGGTCGCGGCGGCCGTCGCCAGAGTTGGTGGATGCCCACCTGACGATGTGCGTACGGGCGAGATTCGCACCGACGCTTCCGGGCTCGGTGCGATCTGGGTGAAGTGCCCGGTGGCGGCGGCCAATAAGGTTGCCGACGCTGGACGTCTATTGGTGGGGTGGGTTGCAGCGAGGGTCAAGCTGCTGCAACCCAGGGCCTTGCGGTGTTTCCGTTGCCTGGACATGGGGCATGTCAGGGCACGGTGCACCGCAGAAATCGACCGCAGCGAGCAGTGTTATCGCTGTGGTCAGCCCGGCCACAAGGCCACCCAGTGCTCCGCGGCGCCAAACTGCAGCCTCTGTACAGCTGCAGGGAGGCCTGCTGGGCACAGAGCGGGCGGCAAGGCCTGTGGCGCGCCCACCAAAACGGGCAAGAAGAGGAGGCGAAGAAGGGGTGCTAAGGCTGCCGGGGGCTCTTTACCCCCCCCTCAGCCTGGGTGCTCAACGGCCGACTCCCGGCCTAGGAATGGTGCTGTGGAGGGAATGGACTGCGCATAATGGCGCCTTACCATTTCCTCCAGGGCAATATCAACCACGCTGCCAGAGCTCAGGACCTCTTGCTCCAGAGCATGGCAGAGTGGTCGATCGACGTGGCTGTGGTCGCCGAGCCGTACTTTGTCCCCCCCAGAGATAACTGGGTGGAAGACCTGGATGGCTCGGTGGCCATAATTGGCGGGGCTCTTGTCAACCCGTCCCGAGGTCACGGCTGGGTAGCCGCCCTCGTGGACGGCATTGGCACGGTTGGGGCGTATTTCTCGCCCAACAAGAGCCTCGCCGACTTCGAGAACTTCCTTGTCGAGTTGGGCGCCATCGTAGGCCGACTCCACCCTCGCCCTGTGCTGTTGCTAGGGGATCTCAACGCCAAGTCATCGGCGTGGGGATCTCCGGTGACCGACGCTAGGGGCGAGGCGCTGGAAGAGTGGGCGGTCACGACCGGCCTGGTTGTCCTAAACCGGGGCTCGCTCCACACGTGCGTGCGGCAGCGGGGTGGTTCTATTGTGGACGTCTCGTTCGCTAGCCCTACTGTCGCAAGCCGTGTCCGTGACTGGCGTGTCGCTGTGGGGGTGGAGACCTTGTCGGATCACAGATACATCCGGTTCGACGTTTCCACCCAGACCATCGGCGGCCGTAGTCCATCGGCCCCGCGAATGGACGGCCCGCGCTGGGCGCGTAAGCGCATCGACAGGGAACTTCTCGAGGAGGCTGCTATTGTCCAGGCCTGGAGCCGGGAGTTGGCACCGGACGGACCCGTTGACGTCGAAGAGGAGGCGCTGTGGTTCCGCGGGGCGATGACGCACATCTGCGACGCGTCCATGCCCCGCGTCCACACGCATTCAGCGAGGCGCCAGGTGTACTGGTGGTCTGCCGAGATCGCGCGGCTACGTGTCGCGTGCGTGTCGGTCAGGCGCCGGTACACCCACTACCGCAGAAGACATCGTCGGGTCCCTGACGAAGAAGCCGCGCTGTATGAGGTGTACCGCGCGGCGAAGGAGGCTCTGTGGCTGGCCATCGGCGAAGCGAGGACGCGAGCCAGGGAGGAGATGTTGGAGACTCTCGATGGAGATCCGTGGGGGCGCCCCTATCGGGCGGTTCGAGGGAAACTTCGAGCCGCGGCGCCTCCACTCACGGAGAGTCTCCAACCAGAGCTGCTGGAGGAGGTCGTGACAGCCCTCTTCCCGGCAAGAGCGGAGCACACTCCGCCGCCGATGGCTTTGCCCACGGCCGCAGAGCCTACAGAAGAGAACGCCATCAGCGTCCCAGAGGTGACACAAGGAGAGATGGGGGCGGCCGTGTTGCGGCTCCGGGCCAAGAACGTGGCTCCGGGGCCCGACGGTGTACACGGCTGTGCGTTGGCCCTCGCTCTGAAAGAGCTAGAGCCCCAACTGAGAGGACTCTTCACAGCGTGCCTTGAGCGGGGCCAGTTTCCCAGTTTGTGGAAAACAGGTCGTCTGGTCCTGCTCAAGAAGGCGGGGCGCCCTGCAGACTCACCGTCTGCGTACAGGCCCATAGTGTTGCTGGACGAGGTCGGGAAGCTATTTGAGCGAATTATCGCTGCCCGCCTCGTCCACCACTTGTGCAGAGAGGGGCCTGACCTGGCCGAGAGTCAGTTTGGCTTTCGGCACGGGCGCTCCACCATCCACGCGATATCGCGGGTGAGAGTCCTGGCAGAGGAAGCAGTGTCCCGGGGCGGGGTGATGGTGGCGGTGTCCTTGGACATATCTAACGCCTTCAACACCCTGCCTTGGAGCTGCATTCGGGAGGCACTGCTGTACCATCGGGTGCCTTCCTACCTCTGCCACATCGTTGGGGCTTATCTCGAGGATAGGGGTGTCACCTACATGGGACGTGATGGCGGAAACCAGCGCCGCATGTCGTGCGGTGTTCCACAGGGCTCGGTCGTTGGCCCGCTCCTGTGGAACATCGGGTACGACTGGGTGCTGAGGGGCGAGCTCCCGCCGGGCGTGGAACTGACGTGTTATGCTGATGACACGCTGGTCACGGCCCGGAGGAGCTCGTACAGGGAGGCAGCGTTGCTGGCGACGGCTGCGGTCTCACTTGTGGTGAGCCGCATACGGCGCCTAGGCCTGGAGGTGGCCCTCAACAAGTCGGAGGCCATGGTCTTTCATGGCCCCCGGCGGGCGCCGCCGGCCGGATCACACATCGTGGTCGGGGGGTGTCGGATCGCTGTCGAGTCCACCATGAAATATCTGGGATTGGTGCTCGACAGCCGGTGGGACTTCGGCCCTCACTTCCGGCGGCTGGCGCCCAAGTTGTTGGGCGCGGCTGGGGCGCTGTCAACGCTGCTTCCCAATCTGGGGGGCCCGAGCGTCGCCTGTAGGCGGCTCTACGTGGGGATCGTGCGATCCATGGCCCTGTATGGGGCCCCAATTTGGGCGGCTGACCTGACGGCCGGCAGCATCGCTGTTCTGCGAAGACCGCAGCGTGCTATGGCCGTCAGAGTCATCAGGGGATATCGCACGATCTCCTACGAGGCGGCCTGTGTGCTGGCTGGATCCCCACCGTGGGACCTCGAGGCGAAAGTACTTGCGTCACTGTACCGGTGGCGCGAGGAAGCGCGGGAGCGGGACGAGCGACTGACGGACCGCCACATGGAGCTTCGTCGGTCGCAGCTCCGCGCCGCCCTGGTGGCGAGCTGGCAGGATAGGCTTTCACGCCCTACCGCCGGCCTCGCCACCGTCGAGGCGGTCCGGCCAGTACTCGGGCAATGGCTCGGGAGAAGGCACGGCTCCCTGTCGTTTCGGACGACGCAGGTGCTCTCGGGGCATGGTTGCTTCGGGAAGTACCTGTGTCGCATAAACAGGGAGCCGGACGCCCGGTGTCACCACTGCGTCGACTGCTGGGAGGACACGGCGCGGCATACGCTGGCAGAATGTGCCGCTTGGGAGGAGCCGCGTCGTGCCCTAGTCTCAAAAGTAGGCAACGACCTATCGCTGCCGGCTGTGGTCGAGTCCATGGTCGGTAGCGAGGAGTCCTGGGACGCGGTGGTATCCTTCTGCGAAACAGTCATGTCGCAGAAGGAAGCTGCGGAAAGGGAGCGGGAGATATCTTCCGCTCACCCAGCCCGCAGCAGGCGCACCGGGCGTCGGCGGAGGGCGGACAACGCCCTCTTCCAGCCCCCCTAAATGGGTCCAGGGGCGACGGATCTGGGGACATCCGTCGCCCCCTATTCCATAGGACCCGAGATGGTGGCGCGTAGTGTTCCACGCGCGCCTCTCTGTGATGTATGGGGGGGAGTTTAACACCTCACTCCCCCCCAACGTGAGGAGGCCCGCGATGGCGGGCCGGCACTAGTCGGGGATCGCGGAAGACATATTGGTTCCCGTGGTCCCCGACGTAGGTGTGGGACGGAACACCGGGGTGGTTTTAGTCAGTAAGAGTCTGACAGACCCCTCTGCCCACCCCAGGGCAGAGGACATCCATGAGGATTTCCACCTCGAGATCAAAAAAAAAAAAAAAAAAAGGTTAGGTTAGGTTGGGGTGCATGCAGAAAACCTCCTCGTGTGCCTTGATTGCTGCTTGTTCCTTTCGGATACGTTCGGGGGAAAGGGCAGCCGTTGGGCCGGTGCACCCTGGGTACAGCCAATATTCTCTCCATGTCGGAGACAATATTGGCTGTGGCGAATTTCTGCGCGGGGGGGCGGAGCTTCATGCTCCTGGGTCGGTACATCTGGACCGACCAACCGTCATCCACTCCTCCCTCTGCTTACAGAGGACAGGTTGTTTGGTGACGACGGCGGCGCTCGTTGTGCACTCACCTGCCAACGGGCTAGCAGCGGGGGTTCTGATCCTCCTGACTGCATCCGTCGAAATCGTAATCCGTGAAGAGATCATGGTCATGTTTTATGACTTGGAACGGGACGAGGATCTTGGCTTAACCGCCCGGATCGCGAGGAAGATAACCTCTATAAAAAATTCCTCTAATACCAAGTTTTGGTGTGCGGCGAGGGTATGAATGGCTGAGGAGTAGTGTCATCTGTAACTTTAGTTACAGGTGGCGCATCAGTCACGAGCGCACCCCCAGCCAGGGTACCAGTGGACCCCCTGGTTGGGTTACAAATTTACACTTACCTAGGGACAGGGGGTGAACCTAGGCGGACTTTTTACATCCCCCACACTCGTGGGAATCATATGGATTTTTCAAAAAACAAAAATAATGTGACGAAAGTGCCGACCGTAATGGTTGAGCGTTTGGGGTCGGGTGCGGCGTCGGATACCGACGCTGCGTCTGAAAGGATGAGCGTGGCGAGCGTGAGCTCGCAGCGTTCGCGGAAGGAAGAGGGGGTGGCGAGGCGCTGCGGTAAGCGCTCGCCACGCTCCTCTAGCGAAGAGAGCCTGCCGGCACCTAAGGTGCCGACGGGCAGCAGTAGGCGAGGCCGAGCGGTGGCTGGCAGAGCTGCTGTTCCTTCGGTGGAGCGCGATGAGCGGGGGCGCTTCGCGTCGGTGTCCAGGCCCGACACTCCGGCTCCAGTGGAGCACGTAGAGATGTTGGAGAGTGACCCGACCAGCGAGGGCTCCCTGCTCGGGCTTAATAAGGCGGAAGCCAACGCCGCGAAGCGGGCGCAACGCAAAGCTGTGGCGGAGGACGAAGTCGGTGAGATGACTCGTCAGGCGAAGGAGCGGCGCTCGGCCCGGATGGCTGCCGGAGGGAGTTTGTCGCCGGTGGCGCTGGGCCGCCAGGTTTTGGACGGCGTGGATGTCGTCCTGAAGGTTGCCTCAAAATCTGGCAACCTGAAGGGCACATTCACGCGCGCTCTTAAGGAAGCGGCTGAGCACATCAAGGAGGTGGGTGAGGTCCTCCTTAGTCGTACAAGTTCGGAGGAAATGGCGGATTTTTGGGAGGAGAACCGCCGTCTTCGGTCCGAATTGGAGGACCTCAAGCGGGAGTTTGCCAACGTGCGGGCAGCCCCGGGCACCGCATCATCGCCGGTGCCGCTGCTGGCTCCACAGTTGGCCCCATCGTCGACCCCTGCACTTGCGGCTGCAGAGGTCGAAAAGATCGCTCGCATCTGCTTGGTGCAGTGCGGGCAGATGGTAGGGGCTCGACTGGAGGCCATAGAGCCGAGGCTCCTCCCAGCCGAGACTCTCCGTCCACCGCTCGCTGCAGATAAGCGGAGGAGAGAAGCAGCGGCCTCGATGACTGAGCCGCGCCAGCTAGGGAAGGGGGCTACAAAGCCCACGGTGGGGGCCAAAAAGCCCGCGGAGGCGGCTAGAGTACCTGCCAAGTTCGCACCCACTTCCCAGACGACAGCTCCCCAAGCGACTTCCTCGAGTGCTCCCCCGGCGACTGCGCCCGGACCTACTACGGAGGGCTGGACGACAGTCGTCAAAAAAGGGGAAAAAGAAGAAGAAGAAGGCGTTGCCAGCTCCCGCAAAAGCACCGGCACCAAACAAGAGGACCCAAGGGCTGCCTAGGGCGAAAGCACCACGCTCCGCGGCTGTGGTGATAACTCTGCAGCCCGGAGCTGTCGAGAGGGGCGTCTCGTACAAGGCGGTCCTGGCGGAGGCGAAAGCCAAGGTCGCATTCCCCGACCTTGGCACGCCGTCCGGCTTCATATTGAGGCCGGCCATCACGGGGGCACGGCTGCTACAGGTCTCTGGTGCCTCTAGCAGCGAAAAGGCGGACATCTTGGCCGCCAAACTGAGGGAAGTCCTCAACCCGGAGGACGTTCGGGTGTCCAGGCCCATGAAGACGAGCGAGCTGCGCGTCGACGGCCTGGACGACTCGACGACCCCGGCTGAGGTCGCGGCGGCCGTCGCCAGAGTCGGTGGGTGTGCGCCTGACGATGTGCGTACGGGCGAGATCCGCACTGACGCTTCCGGGCTCGGTGCGATCTGGGTGAAGTGCCCGGTGGCGGCGGCCAATAAGGTCGCCGACGCTGGACGTCTGTTGGTGGGGTGGGTTGCAGCGAGGGTCAAGCTGCTGCAACCCAGGGCTTTGCGGTGTTTCCGTTGCCTGGACATGGGGCATGTCAGGGCACGGTGCACCGCAGAAATAGACCGCAGCGAGCTATGTTATCGCTGCGGTCAGCCCGGCCACAAGGCCACCCAGTGCTCCGCCGCGCCAAACTGCAGCCTTTGTGCTACTGCAGGGAGGCCCGCTGGGCACAGAGCGGGTGGCAAAGCCTGTGGTGCGCCCACCAAAAAGGGCAAGGACTGACTGCGCATAATGGCGCCTTACCATTTCCTCCAGGGCAATATCAACCACGCTGCCAGAGCTCAGGACCTCTTGCTCCAGAGCATGGCAGAGTGGTCGATCGACGTGGCTGTGATCGCCGAGCCATACTTTGTCCCCCCCAGAGATAACTGGGTGGGAGACCTGGATGGCTCGGTGGCCATAATTGGCGGGGCTCTTGTCAACCCGTCCCGAGGTCACGGCTGGGTAGCCGCCCTCGCGGACGGGATTGGCACGATTGGGGCGTATTTTTCGCCCAACAAGAGCCTCGCCGACTTCGAGAACTTCCTTGTCGAGTTGGGCGCCGTCGTAGGCCAACTCCACCCTCGCCCTGTGCTGTTGCTAGGGGATCTCAACGCCAAGTCATCGGCGTGGGGATCTCCGGTGACCGACGCTAGGGGCGAGGCGCTGGAAGAGTGGGCGGTCACGACCGGCCTGGTTGTCCTTAACCGGGGCTCAGTCCACACGTGCGTGCGGCAGCGGGGCGGTTCTATTGTGGACGTCTCGTTCGCTAGCCCTACTGTCGCAAGCCGTGTCCGTGACTGGCGTGTCGCTGTGGGGGTGGAGACGTTGTCGGATCACAGATACATCCGGTTCGACGTTTCCACCCAGACCATCGGCGGCCGTAGTCCATCGGCCCCGCAAATGGACGGCCCGCGCTGGGCGCGTAAGCGCATCGACAGGGAACTTCTCGAGGAGGCTGCTATTGCCCAGGCCTGGAGCCGGGAGTTGGCAACGGACGGACCCGTTGACGTCGAAGAGGAGGCGCTGTGGTTCCGCGGGGCGATGACGCACATCTGCGACGCGTCCATGCCCCGCGTCCACACGCATTCAGCGAGGCGCCAGGTGTACTGGTGGTCTGCCGAGATCGCGCGGCTACGTGTCGCATGCGTGTCGGTCAGGCGCCGGTACACCCACTACCGCAGGAGACGTCGTCGGGTCCCTGACGAAGAAGCCGCGCTGTATGAGGTGTACCGCGCGGCGAAGGAGGCTCTGTGGCTGGCCATCGGCGAAGCGAGGACGCGAGCCAGGGAGGAGATGTTGGAGACTCTCGATGGAGATCCGTGGGGGCGCCCCTATCGGGTGGTTCGAGGGAAACTTCGAGCCGCGGCGCCTCCACTCACGGAGAGTCTTCAACCAGAGCTGCTGGAGGAGGTCGTCACAGCCCTCTTCCCGGCAAGAGCGGAGCACACTCCGCCGCCGATGGCTTTGCCCACGGCCGCAGAGCCTACAGAAGAGAACGCCATCAGCGTCCCAGAGGTGACACAAGGAGAGATGGGGGCGGCCGTGTTGCGGCTCCGGGCCAAGAACGTGGCTCCGGGGCCCGACGGTGTACACGGCTGTGCGTTGGCCCTCGCTCTGAAAGAGCTAGAGCCCCAACTGAGAGGACTCTTCACAGCGTGCCTTGAGCGGGGCCAGTTTCCCAGTTTGTGGAAAACAGGTCGTCTGGTCCTGCTCAAGAAGGCGGGGCGCCCTGCAGACTCACCGTCTGCGTACAGGCCCATAGTGTTGCTGGACGAGGTCGGGAAGCTATTCGAGCGAATTATCGCTGCCCGCCTCGTCCACCACTTGTGCAGAGAGGGGCCTGACCTGGCCGAGAGTCAGTTTGGCTTTCGGCACGGGCGCTCCACCATCCACGCGATATCGCGGGTGAGAGTCCTGGCAGAGGAAGCAGTGTCCCGGGGCGGGGTGATGGTGGCGGTGTCCTTGGACATATCTAACGCCTTCAACACCCTGCCTTGGAGCTGCATTCGGGAGGCACTGCTGTACCATCGGTTGCCTTCCTACCTCTGCCACATCGTTGGGGCTTATCTCGAGGATAGGGGTGTCACCTACATGGGACGTGATGGCGGAAACCAGCGCCGCATGTCGTGCGGTGTTCCACAGGGCTCGGTCGTTGGCCCACTCCTGTGGAACATCGGGTACGACTGGGTGCTGAGGGGCGAGCTTCCGCCGGGCGTGGAACTGACGTGTTATGCTGATGACACGCTGGTCACGGCCCGGGGGAGCTCGTACAGGGAGGCAGCGTTGCTGGCGACGGCTGCGGTCTCACTTGTGGTGAGCCGCATACGGCGCCTAGGCCTGGAGGTGGCCCTCAACAAGTCGGAGGCCATGGTCTTTCATGGCCCCCGGCGGGCGCCGCCGGCCGGATCACACATCGTGGTCGGGGGGTGTCGGATCGCTGTCGAGTCCACCATGAAATATCTGGGATTGGTGCTCGACAGCCGGTGGGACTTCGGCCCCCACTTCCGGCGGCTGGCGCCCAAGTTGATGGGCGCGGCTGGGGCGCTGTCAACGCTGCTTCCCAATCTGGGGGGCCCGAGCGTCGCCTGTAGGCGGCTCTACGTGGGGATCGTGCGATCCATGGCCCTGTATGGGGCCCCAATTTGGGCGGCTGACCTGACGGCCGGCAGCATCGCTGTTCTGCGAAGACCGCAGCGTGCTATGGCCGTCAGAGTCATCAGGGGATATCGCACGATCTCCTACGAGGCGGCCTGTGTACTGGCTGGATCCCCACCGTGGGACCTCGAGGCGAAAGTACTCGCGTCACTGTACCGGTGGCGCGAGGAAGCGCGGGAGCGGGACGAGCGACTGACGGAGCGCCACATGGAGCTTCGTCGGTCGCAGCTCCGCGCAGCCCTGGTGGCGAGCTGGCAGGATAGGCTTTCACGCCCTACCGCCGGCCTCGCCACCGTCGAGGCGGTCCGGCCAGTACTCGGGAACTGGCTCGGGAGGAGACACGGCTCCCTGTCGTTTCGGACGACGCAGGTGCTCTCGGGGCATGGTTGCTTCGGGAAGTACCTGTGTCGCATAAACAGGGAGCCGGACGCCCGGTGTCACCACTGCGTCGACTGCCGGGAGGACACGGCGCGGCATACGCTGGCAGAATGTGCCGCTTGGGAGGAGCCGCGTCGTGCCCTCGTCTCAGAAGTCAGCAACGACCTATCGCTGCCGGCTGTGGTCGAGTCCATGGTCGGTAGCGAGGAGTCTTGGGACGCGGTGGTATCCTTCTGCGAAACAGTAATGTCGCAGAAGGAGGCTGCGGAAAGGGAGCGGGAGATATCTTCCGCTCACCCAGCCCGCAGCAGGCGCACCGGGCGTCGGCGGAGGGCAGACAACGCCCTCTTCCAGCCCCCCTAAATGGGTCCAGGGGCGACGGATCTGGGGACATCCGTCGCCCCCTATTCCTTAGGACCCGAGATGGTGGCGCGTAGTGTTCCACGCGCGCCTCTCTGTGATGTATGGGGGGGGAGTTTAACACCTCACTCCCCCCCAACGTGAGGAGGCCCGCAATGGCGGGCCGGCACCAGTCGGGGATCGCGGAAGACATATTGGTTCCCGTGGTCTCCGACGTAGGTGTGGGATGGAACACCGGGGTGGTTTTAGTCAGTAAGAGTCTGACAGACCCCTCTGCCCACCCCAGGGCGGAGGACATCCATGAGGATTTCCACCTCGAGATCAAAAAAAAAAAAAAAAAAAAAAGGTTAGGTTAGGTTAGGTTAGGTTAGGTTCGCGGGAGTGGGACGAGCGACTGACGGAGCGCCACATGGAGTTTCGTCGGTCGCAGCTCCGCGCAGCCCTGGTGGCGAGCTGGCAGGATAGGCTTTCACGCCCTACCGCCGGCCTCGCCACCGTCGAGGCGGCCTCTTCCAGCCCCCCTAAATGGGTCCAGGGGCGACGGATCTGGGGACATCCGTCGCCCCCTATTCCTTAGGACCCGAGATGGTGGCGCGTAGTGTTCCACGCGCGCCTCTCTGTGATGTATGGGGGGGAGTTTAACACCTCACTCCCCCCCAACGTGAGGAGGCCCGCAATGGCGGGCCGGCACCAGTCGGGGATCGCGGAAGACATATTGGTTCCCGTGGTCTCCGACGTAGGTGTGGGACGGAACACCGGGGTGGTTTTAGTCAGTAAGAGTCTGACAGACCCCTCCGCCCACCCCAGGGCGGAGGACATCCATGAGGATTTCCACCTCGAGATCAAAAAAAAAAAAAAAAAAAAAAAAGGTTAGGTTAGGTTGGGGTGCATGCAGAAAACCTCCTCGTGTGCCTTGATTGCTGCTCGTTCCTTTCGGATACGTTCGGGGGAAAGGGCAGCCGTTGGGCCGGTGCACCCTGGGTACAGCCAATATTCTCTCCATGTCGGAGACAATATTGGCTGTGGCGAATTTCTGCGCGGGGGGGCGGAGCTTCATGCTCCTGGGTCGGTACATCTGGACCGACCAACCGTCATCCACTCCTCCCTCTGCTTACAGAGGACAGGTTGTTTGGTGACGACGGCGGCGCTCGTTGTGCACTCACCTGCCAACGGGCTAGCAGCGGGGGTTCTGATCCTCCTGACTGCATCCGTCGAAATCGTAATCCGTGAAGAGATCATGGTCATGTTTTATGACTTGGAACGGGACGAGGATCTTGGCTTAACCGCCCGGATCGCGAGGAAGATAACCTCTATAAAAAATTCCTCTAATACCAAGTTTTGGTGTGCGGCGAGGGTATGAATGGCTGAGGAGTAGTGTCATCTGTAACTTTAGTTACAGGTGGCGCATCAGTCACGAGCGCACCCCCAGCCAGGGTACCAGTGGACCCCCTGGTTGGGTTACAAATTTACACTTACCTAGGGACAGGGGGTGAACCTAGGCGGACTTTTTACATCCCCCACACTCGTGGGAATCATATGGATTTTTCAAAAAACAAAAATAATGTGACGAAAGTGCCGACCGTAATGGTTGAGCGTTTGGGGTTGGGTGCGGCGTCGGATCCCGACGCTGCGTCTGAAAGGATGAGCGTGGCGAGCGTGAGCTCGCAGCGTTCGCGGAAGGAAGAGGGGGTGGCGAGGCGCTGCGGTAAGCGCTCGCCACGCTCCTCTAGCGAAGAGAGCCTGCCGGCACCTAAGGTGCCGACGGGCAGCAGTAGACGAGGCCGAGCGGTGGCTGGCAGAGCTGCTGTTCCTTCGGTGGAGCGCGATGAGCGGGGGCGCTTCGCGTCGGTGTCCAGGCCCGACACTCCGGCTCCAGTGGAGCACGTAGAGATGTTGGAGAGTGACCCGACCAGCGAGGGCTCCCTGCTCGGGCTTAATAAGGCGGAAGCCAACGCCGCGAAGCGGGCGCAACGCAAAGCTGTGGCGGAGGACGAAGTCGGTGAGATGACTCGTCAGGCGAAGGAGCGGCGCTCGGCCCGGATGGCTGCCGGAGGGAGTTTGTCGCCGGTGGCGCTGGGCCGCCAGGTTTTGGACGGCGTGGATGTCGTTCTGAAGGTTGCCTCAAAATCTGGCAACCTGAAGGGCACATTCACGCGCGCCCTTAAGGAAGCGGCTGAGCACATCAAGGAGGTGGGTGAGGTCCTCCTTAGTCGTACAAGTTCGGAGGAAATGGCGGATTTTTGGGAGGAGAACCGCCGTCTTCGGTCCGAATTGGAGGACCTCAAGCGGGAGTTTGCCAACGTGCGGGCAGCCCCGGGCACCGCATCATCGCCGGTGCCGCTGCTGGCTCCACAGTTGGCCCCATCGTCGACCCCTGCACTTGCGGCTGCAGAGGTCGAAAAGATCGCTCGCATCTGCTTGGTGCAGTGCGGGCAGATGGTAGGGGCTCGACTGGAGGCCATAGAGCCGAGGCTCCTCCCAGCCGAGACTCTCCGTCCACCGCTCGCTGCAGATAAGCGGAGGAGAGAAGCAGCGGCCTCGATGACTGAGCCGCGCCAGCTAGGGAAGGGGGCTACAAAGCCCACGGTGGGGGCCAAAAAGCCCGCGGAGGCGGCTAGAGTACCTGCCAAGTTCGCGCCCACTTCCCAGACGACAGCTCCCCAAGCGACTTCCTCGAGTGCTCCCCCGGCGACTGCGCCCGGACCTACTACGGAGGGCTGGACGACAGTCGTCAAAAAGGGGAAAAAGAAGAAGAAGACGGCGCTTCCAGCACCCGCAAGAGCACCGGCGCCACCCAGAAGGAAGACCCAGGGGCCGCCTAGGGCGACAGCCCCACGCTCCGCGGCTGTGGTAATTACTCTGCAGCCCGGAGCCGTCGAGAGGGGCCTCTCGTATAAGGCGGTTCTTGCGGAGGCGAAGGCCAAGGTCGCATTCCCCGACCTTGGCACACCGTCCGGCTTCATTTTGAGGCCGGCAATTACGGGGGCGCGGCTGCTACAGGTTTCCGGTGCCGGTAGCAGCGAAAAGGCGGACATCCTGGCCGCCAAATTGAGGGAAGTCCTCAACCCGGAGGACGTTCGGGTGTCCAGGCCCATGAAGACGAGCGAGCTGCGCGTCGACGGCCTGGACGACTCGACGACCCCAGCTGAGGTCGCGGCGGCCGTCGCCAGGGTCGGTGGATGTCCGCCCGATGACGTGCGTACGGGCGAGATCCGCACCGACGCTTCCGGGCTCGGTGCGATCTGGATTAAGTGTCCGGTGGCGGCGGCCAATAAGGTCGCCGACGCTGGACGTCTGTTGGTGGGGTGGGTTGCAGCGAGGGTCAAGCTGCTGCAACCTAGGGCTCTGCGGTGTTTCCGTTGCCTGGACATGGGGCATGTCAGGGCACGGTGCACCGCAGAAATAGACCGTAGCGAGCAATGCTATCGCTGCGGCCAGCCCGGCCACAAAGCCACCCAGTGCTCCGCGGCGCCAAACTGCAGCCTCTGTACAGCTGCAGGGAGGCCCGCTGGACACAGAGCGGGTGGTAAAGCCTGTGGCGCGCCCACCAAAAAGGGCAAGAAGAGGAGACGAAGAAGGGGTGCCAAGGCTGCCGGGGGCTCTTTAACCCCCCCTCAGCCTGGGTGCTCAACGGCCGACTCCCGGCCTAGGAATGGTGCTGTGGAGGGAATGGACTGCGCACAATGGCGCCTTACCATTTCCTCCAGGGCAATATCAACCACGCTGCCAGAGCTCAGGACCTCTTGCTCCAGAGCATGGCAGAGTGGTCGATCGACGTGGCTGTGGTCGCCGAGCCGTACTTTGTCCCCCCCAGAGGTAACTGGGTGGGAGACCTGGACGGTTCGGTGGCCATAATTGGCGGGGCTCTTGTCAACCCGTCCCGAGGTCACGGCTGGGTAGCCGCCCTCGCGGACGGCATTGGCACGATTGGGGCGTATTTCTCGCCCAACAAGAGCCTCGCCGACTTCGAGAACTTCCTTGTCGAGTTGGGCGCCGTCGTAGGCCGACTCCACCCTCGCCCTGTGCTGTTGCTAGGGGATCTCAACGCCAAGTCATCGGTGTGGGGATCTCCGGTGACCGACGCTAGGGGCGAGGCGCTGGAAGAGTGGGCGGTCACGACCGGCCTGGTTGTCCTAAACCGGGGCTCGGTTCACACGTGCGTGCGGCAGCGGGGCGGTTCTATAGTGGACGTCTCGTTTGCAAGCCCTGCCGTCGCAAGCCGTGTCCGTGACTGGCGTGTCGCTGTGGGGGTGGAGACGTTGTCGGATCACAGGTATATCCGGTTCGACGTCTCCTCCCAGACCACCAGCGGCCGTAGTCCATCGGCCCCGCGAATGGACAACCCGCGCTGGGCGCGTAAGCGCATCGACAGGGAACTTCTCGAGGAGGCTGCTATTGTCCAGGCCTGGAGCCGGGAGTCGGCAACAGACGGACCCGTCGACGTCGAAGAGGAGGCGCTGTGGTTCCGCGGGGCGATGACGCACATCTGCGACGCGTCCATGCCCCGCGTCCACACGCAATCAGCGAGGCGCCAGGTGTACTGGTGGTCTGCCGAGATCGCACGGCTACGTGTCGCATGCGTGTCGGTCAGGCGCCGGTACACCCATTACCGCAGGAGACGTCGTCGGGTCCCTGACGAAGAGGCCGCGCTGTATGAGGTGTACCGCGCGGCGAAGGAGGCTCTGTGGCTGGCCATCTGTGAAGCGAGGACGCGAGCCAGGGAGGAGATGTTGGAGACTCTCGAACGGGATCCGTGGGGGCGCCCCTATCGAGCGGTTCGAGGGAAACTTCGTGCCGCGGCGCCTCCACTCACGGAGAGTCTCCAACCTGAGCTGCTGGAGGAAGTCGTCACAGCCCTCTTCCCGGCAAGAGCGGAGCACACTCCGCCGCCGATGGCATTGCCCACAGCTGCAGAGCCTACAGAAGGGAACGCCATCAGCGTCCCAGAGGTGACACAAGGAGAGATGGGGGCGGCCGTGTTGCGGCTCCGGGCCAAGAACGTGGCTCCGGGGCCCGACGGTATACACGGCTGTGCGTTGGCCCTCGCTCTGAAAGAGCTAGAGCCCCAACTGAGAGGACTCTTCACAGCGTGCCTTGAGCGGGGCCAGTTTCCCAGTTTGTGGAAAACAGGTCGTCTGGTCCTGCTCAAGAAGGCGGGGCGCCCTGCAGACTCACCGTCTGCGTACAGGCCCATAGTGTTGCTGGACGAGGTCGGGAAGCTATTCGAGCGAATTATCGCTGCCCGCCTCGTCCACCACTTGTGCAGAGAGGGGCCTGACCTGGCCGAGAGTCAGTTTGGCTTTCGGCACGGGCGCTCCACCATCCACGCGATATCGCGGGTGAGAGTCCTGGCAGAGGAAGCAGTGTCCCGGGGTGGGGTGATGGTGGCGGTGTCCTTGGACATATCTAACGCCTTCAACACCCTGCCTTGGAGCTGCATTCGGGAGGCACTGCTGTACCATCGGGTGCCTTCCTACCTCTGCCACATCGTTGGGGCTTATCTCGAGGATAGGGGTGTCACCTACATGGGACGTGATGGCGGAAACCAGCGCCGCATGTCGTGCGGTGTTCCACAGGGCTCGGTCGTTGGCCCGCTCCTGTGGAACATCGGGTACGACTGGGTGCTGAGGGGCGAGCTTCCGCCGGGCGTGGAACTGACGTGTTATGCTGATGACACGCTGGTCACGGCCCGGGGGAGCTCGTACAGGGAGGCAGCGTTGCTGGCGACGGCTGCGGTCTCACTTGTGGTGAGCCGCATTCGGCGCCTAGGCCTGGAGGTGGCCCTCAATAAGTCGGAGGCCATGGTCTTTCATGGCCCCCGGCGGGCGCCGCCGGCCGGATCACACATCGTGGTCGGGGGGTGTCGGATCGCTGTCGAGTCCACCATGAAATATCTGGGATTGGTGCTCGACAGCCGGTGGGACTTCGGCCCCCACTTCCGGCGGCTGGCGCCCAAGTTGATGGGTGCGGCTGGGGCGCTGTCAACGCTGCTTCCCAATCTGGGGGGCCCGAGCGTCGCCTGTAGGCGGCTCTACGTGGGGATCGTGCGATCCATGGCCCTGTATGGGGCCCCAATTTGGGCGGCTGACCTGACGGCCGGCAGCATCGCTGTTCTGCGAAGACCGCAGCGTGCTATGGCCGTCAGAGTCATCAGGGGATATCGCACGATCTCCTACGAGGCGGCCTGTGTACTGGCTGGATCCCCACCGTGGGACCTCGAGGCGAAAGTACTCGCGTCACTGTACCGGTGGCGCGAGGAAGCGCGGGAGCGGGACGAGCGACTGACGGACCGCCACATGGAGCTTCGTCGGTCGCAGCTCCGCGCAGCCCTGGTGGCGAGCTGGCAGGATAGGCTTTCACGCCACCGTCGAGGCGGTCCGGCCAGTACTCGGGCAATGGCTCGGGAGAAGGCACGGCTCCCTGTCGTTTCGGACGACGCAGGTGCTCTCGGGGCATGGTTGCTTCGGGAAGTACCTGTGTCGCATAAACAGGGAGCCGGACGCCCGGTGTCACCACTGCGTCGACTGCCGGGAGGACACGGCGCGGCATACGCTGGCAGAATGTGCCGCTTGGGAGGAGCCGCGTCGTGCCCTCGTCTCAGAAGTAGGCAGCGACCTATCGCTGCCGGCCGTGGTCGAGTCCATGGTCGGTAGCGAGGAGTCCTGGGACGCGGTGGTATCCTTCTGCGAAACAGTAATGTCGCAGAAGGAGGCTGCGGAAAGGGAGCGGGAGATATCTTCCGCTCACCCAGCCCGCAGCAGGCGCACCGGGCGTCGGCGGAGGGCGGACAACGCCCTCTTCCAGCCCCCCTAAATGGGTCCAGGGGCGACGGATCTGGGGACATCCGTCGCCCCCTATTCCTTAGGACCCGAGATGGTGGCGCGTAGTGTTCCACGCGCGCCTCTCTGTGATGTATGGGGGGGAGTTTAACACCTCACTCCCCCCCGACGTGAGGAGGCTCGCAATGGCGGGCCGGCACTAGTCGGGGATCACGGAAGACATATTGGTTCCCGTGGTCCCCGACATAGGTGTGGGACGGAACACCGGGGTGGTTTTAGTCAGTAAGAGTCTGACAGACCCCTCCGCCCACCCCAGGGCGGAGGACATCCATGAGGATTTCCACCTCGAGATCAAAAAAAAAAAAAAAAAAAAAAAAAAAAAAGTTAGGTTTAGTTAGGTTTTTTTTTTTTTTTTTTTTTTTTATTGTGAGTTTTTTACCGCAGACATGGCGGTCCGCGCCTTTGATTACAATGATAATTTTTGTTTACAGGTTTTTAAATATAATTACAGTTATTAAACTCCTACGTCGGACACTTATTTCTAGGTTATTTCTAAACTTAATACTACGTGAGTCCATCTTATTTTTTTTTTTTTTATTTTTTTTTTTTTATTTTTTTTTTTTTATTTTTTTTTTTTATACTTTTTTAAATATATATTTTTTTTTTATTTACATGCACATGCATAAATATATATATATATACTTTTTTTTTTTTACGCAGCGCCACCATCGGCTTGACAGTTACGCGAGTATGACAGATTCACTCTGCCATGCAGTTTTACAATTTGGTTTTATAGGGGGTGTTAGTGTGAGTGATCCTTGGTGGGTTTGTTTGGGTTTGGAGTTTGGGTGGGACTTGTTAGTTGTGAATTCAGGTGTTAATTCGGTGTCTGCTGACCAGGGACTTCGCTAGCCGGAGCAAGGCTTCCATGACTACTACGTCTCGATGCTGCATGGCCGTCTTCAAGTTGTAGTCGATGACGGCTTTAGTCGGCGCATCCATAGCTCTCTTTGCGAAACGGCCTATGGCGTCGTCGGCGTCGTCGGAGTAATAGACGCAGCTGACAGTATGTCTCGACACCGCCACTACCGCATGGGAGATGCTGTCATGGATTTGGAGCCTCCTGGACTTGGTGTTGATGATGATTACGCTGTCGTAGGTCAACCCCTGAGCCTCGTGTATGGTTAAGGTACGCGACCCTTCGCCGGACCCATATCCCTGGTTCATAAGAGAGGCTTTTTCCTCCTGCGTATGAACCAGGAACAGGGTGTTTTGGGCAGTTTTGGGTATCTGCGCTCCTGTGTAACCTTCCACCCTCAGGGAGTGGACCCGCGACAGCGTCGACTTGGAGGAGTATATACCAGAGTATATCTCGCTCAGTGCAAGAGCCACATCCATCGGGTTGCGGTGTGTGCAAAGCAGCTCCCGGGTGATGCCAGCCACCAGGTTTGGACGGGTATACCTTAGAACGAATAGGTTCTCTCTATCCAGATATGGAAGCTGGTTCACGTCTCCGATGAGGACAACCTCGCTTGCTCCTGACAACTTCACTGCCATTACTATGGCCCCAAAATGGTTCATTAATGCCTCGTCTACCGTGAGACGGTAACATCGGTCTTGCGTTTTGAACCCGTTGGCTAAGATTGAGGCCATAGTGCGCACCTTTGTCTTTACTCGATCTCCTAAGCGGTGCGCAAGCTTCTCCCTGAGATCTTTGGCAGCTTCGGTCGTCGTGGTGGCTACGACGTCCTTCTCCTCATCGAAGTGCTTCACCACCCAGGTTGTCTTGCCACAACCCGGGACTCCGTTAACCCACTCGATATTGGGTACCGCCCAACTTTCCCTCGATACTGGAGTGTCCGAAGTCCCTAGAATGGACTGTGCCATTTCAAGGATCTTATCGTCCAGCATGATTTTGGTACATTTGGCGGTAACCACTATCGGGTCGTCGTTTGGCACGTTGAATTTCAGTTTGCCTGAGCGCTCCGTTTCCTCCTCGTCCAGGGCCACGAATCCACTCTTCGCGCTGTAGGCTGCCATGTACGAACCCGTCATTTCTCCTTTGATGACCTGAGAAGTGACGTTGTCGTACACTGCTGCCTCTGCTTCCTTGAGTAATACTCTTAACAGTCCTTCCGTGTCTCTCTGGAAGGTCTGTAAGATCTTGCCGCATGTTCTGAGATTGACCTCTCTAGTCGCTCTCACAATTGCAACATACTCAAGGAAGGCACTCTTTACGTGGTCCGTGGTGCCCGAGTTTACTGCGAGGGTCGGCGGGCTGACTTGCCCTTTGTCGGCTCTGGTAGGCACTGGCTTTGGCGGTGATGGTTTATGTGGATTCTTTTGGAAGAACCTCTCCACTGCTGCTTCCAGTTTGTGCGATGGTGATGCATTACTGGTGCTTGGGAGCAGTGCACTGAGGAAAGTGCCGATGGCTTTCAGGCGACTCCTCGACTTAGCCTGGTCTTCAGGGCTGATAGTCTTGCGCTGCTCCTTTGCAGCTTTTTCGGCGGCTGCCTTCTGCTGGGCCCTCTCAGAACCGCTTACAGTAGTCGGACTTGTTGTGGGGTTCGTCGTCTTGGCTGTTGGTTGTCCGGGGGCTTTGAGGAAACTCAGAGATTCCCCTCTGTCTTCATAGACAACGACCTCGTGTTGTTCTGAGGCTTTCAAACAGCCGAAACGGTCTACGACGTTGCCTCTCTCTCCTCCGACTATCATTGCGTCAATACTTATTGTACGGGCTGAGACTGCCGTATGTTCCCCTGCCTCCCTGATCCCCTGAAGCAACGCGCTTGCCTGAGCGAATGGAGTCTCCTCTCCCCACTCGAATAGTGCGATCGTCTTTCCTTTGGATCGCAATATACGGCATCGGAGAGTGGCTACTTCCACTTGAGGCAGTGCAGCGTACTTGCTGCCCTTCATGGTGGTTTTCGCGGTGCTTCCGTTGATCAAGGCGGCAAGGCCTGGTGATATTGGTATACGGGCCCTAGCTCGGCTTGAGCCTATGCAGAAGCATATGCCTAACCTTTCGCCTTCCCTGTTCATAAATAGGGGGACGCCTCGCAGCCTGACGCCGGGGACTCCATCTCCTCCACATGCCAGGAATTGCGTGACGGGCATGATGTTAGGGGCTGGATGTAGGCTGGCTTCTGGTATTGCTGCTGCCGCTGGTGGTGGTTCGTTGCTGTTTGTGCGTGTAGTTTGTGTTGTGGTGAGTGATGTTCCTATTGTGTTTTGTGTGTTTGTCATTGTTGTTTGTGTTGTGATTGTTGTAGTTGCTGTAATGGTTGTGGTTGTCGTGATTGTTGTTGGTGTGGTAGTGACAGGTGGTAGTCGGTTTCGACTATGCAAGGTTGTGTCCGTTTTGTTGGCCCCTGCTGCTACAGTGGCGACTTTACTCGCGAATGCCAAGAATGGGTTCCTGGTAGCCGGTCTCCCCATGATGGTTTGGAGTGTGGACTGGCTTAGCTGGATTTCGATCTTCACTTCCAGCTCCATTCTTTCGTGACTAAACCTTGGGCATTCGAAGAGCAGGTGCCAGACTGTTTCTTCGCAGCTAGGGTCACAGACGCATGAGGGACTATCTTTGAGATGGAAGCGGTGGAGGTACGCTGAGAATCCTCCGTGTCCTGTTAGGACTTGTACATGAACCGGTGAGAGGACTGTGTCTCTGAGTGTTCTTTTCGCCGCTAGGACGTCTGGAAAGAACACTTTTGTGACCGCTCCTGTACTCGAGGACTCGTATCGCGCCTGCCACTTTCTGATGGTCCCCTCCCGTATTTTCCTCCTCACGAACGATACGGGGACCTTGTTATAGTCTGCTGTCTCCTTGGTTAGGGCTGCCTCCTTGGCTAGCTCGTCCGCTCTTTCATTCCCGGCGGTTCCCACGTGGGCCCTGAGCCAAAAGAGCTTCACTTCTCTGCCCTCTTCTCGGATCTTGCGGACGCATCTCTTGATTTGGAGTGCCAGGTGGTGAGTGACAGACGGACTCCTCAGCAGGTCAAGTGACGATCTAGAGTCACTTAAAATGCTTACGGAAGTCTCTCCGGACTCTCTGACCATCCTGACAGCCCTGAAGAGAGCGTACATTTCTGATTGGAAGACTGTGTTGTGAGGCTCCAGGCCGAAGGTGCTGAACTTGGACTCCTTTCCGTTTTCCCACCAGGTCAGGGCAGCTCCGACCTTCCCCTCTATCTTGCTGCCGTCGGTGTATATTTGGGGACCGATTACTTGGTGGGTTTCCAGAGTTTCGGGAGTCAAGTCTTCTAGGCGTGCATACTCTGTTGTTGTGAGTAGCGCTGGGTGGGGGTTTTGGGAGTGATGCACGTTGCACTCCAGCTCACGACCCGGCGGTATGAACTCTAGGGAATGGCCCTTTTTGATCTTAAAAAGGGTCGCGGCCTCGATTACCCGGAGATCTAGGGGGAGTTGGCCTGACAGGATAAGTGCCGATGTTAGAGACACCGTGCGGTATGCTTTGCAGATCTTCTGCGCAAAACCTCTCTGCAGTGAGTCAAACTGATTCCTTGTCATCAATTTCTCAGCTGCGGGGGCCCACGCACTCGCTGCATACATCACGATGGGCTCTATCACCGACACGTATATTGTCCTAATTATCTCTCTGTTGAGACCCCAAGTCACCTTCGCCGCGCATGCCAGCTGCTTGTAGATGTCTGCAGCCTTTTTACAGGTTGCGGACACGTGCGCGTTGAAGGTGAGTTTAGAGTCTATTGTGAGACCTAGCAGCTTGACTTCTTCGACCAGGTTCAGCCGCGTGCCCGACATGTGGAGTACCGGAACGTCGTACTTAAGCTTTCTCGTTAACACCATCGCATTGGTCTTGTGCGCGGCGAAACGTAGCTTGTTTTGGACGCCCCATTCCGATACTATGTCTAGCGTGTCGTTGGCTGACTGCTGCAGGGGACCGGCTGTAAAGTCCGAGAAAACTAGGACAACGTCGTCTGCGAAGGCTTGGCAGTACACCCCCATTCTAGCCATCTTGTGTAAGAGCGAGTCTAGGATAAGGTTCCAGAACGTCGGTCCGGCAATTGAGCCCTGGACGCATCCTTTCGTGGTACCCTTCTCACTAGTCGCTCTGGCGTAGTTGACCCTGATGTTCCGGTCTTCCAGGTATGAGGTGACGAGAGCGTAGATGTTTTTCGGACAGTGTTTGACCACCATCTGCCTTTTGAGTGCTGGCCACCACGCGTTATCGAAGGCTCCCTCTATGTCCAATGATATCAAAAGCACGATCTTTTTGGCTTTGATTTCGGCACGAATATGTCCCATTAGGGCATAGAGGGCGTCCTCGGTTCCGCGCTGCGGCATGAAACCGTACTGGTTTGTGTTCAGTGTTGGGAGGAAGTGCCACTGGAGTCTGCCTACTAGGAGTTTCTCGACGATTTTTCCTAGGACCGAGAGCAGACCTATTGGCCTGTACGACTTTGGGCTGGTGTAGTCGTCCTTGCCTGGCTTGCGGAGAGTGCACACGTGGGCGACCTTCCACTGCTTCGGGAAGTGGGACAGCGACAAGCACCTGTTGGCTATTGCTAAGAACACTTCCCTATTGCAGTTTATTGCCGCTGTGCAGATGTCTGCCGTTAATCCATCGGGACCGGGGGCTTTTTTCGGATTTTGGTTCTGGAGAACCATTTCCAGTTCCGCGGCCGTAAAAAGTGGATCGTTAGCAGACAGACCTCGGGGGTTTTTCTTCTCCGCGAGCCTCCTCAGAGTGGTGTGGTATGGCTGTTCGGCATTCGTTGAGTCATCGGGGTAGAAGGTTTTTGCCAGAAGATCCGCGGATTGCTCTGGGGTGAGCGTCTCGCCTGCGGTGTTTCTCAGGAGGGTGTCGTCCTGTCTTCTGGCTGTCTTCCTAAGTACCCTGTATATGCCGTCCCACATGCTCTCTCGGTCCTGCTTCGAGCAGAACTCCTTCCAGTTGGCTGTGGCTGCTTCCATTGCTGCTGTGGTGTACGTTTGTTTGGCCAGTACGTATTCTTGGATGGTGAAGTGTCTCCGGCTTGCGGCTGCATTTCGGATCCTTCTCTTTTTCGTCATCGCGTCTTTTTTGAGACGATCTAGAGAAGGGCTCCACCATGGGGGCTTGGCGTTCAGCTTAGGCGACCCCAGTTTTGGGATCGCTTCCTCGCATGAGCGGTGGATGTAACTTGTGTACGCTGTGATGAGTGACTCCAAATCCTCTGGATTCGAGACGCTCGAGACTCTGACTGGTGTGATGTCATTTTCTGCTAAGCTGGTCTTGAAGTGCGTGCTGAAGTCGGACCACTTTGCCTTCTTGGTGTTGTAGATGCGCGTCGAAATCGGCCTAATTGGTTCTAAGGCCTTTTCTAAGCGCATCGAGAAGGTTATCGCGTTGTGGTCTGAAGTTGTTAGACTCCTTTCTACACGCCAGTCCTCAACCTTGCCTAGCAGTGACAAGCTGCATACCGTCACGTCGACGATGCTAGTGCACCACCTGTCTCCTCTATAGGTCTCGAACGTCGGAGTTTGTCCTGTATTGAGGATGTGGAGATCCCGCTCATTGAGGAACGAGTTGTACGTCGCTCCGCGATGGTTTTCGGAAACACTTCCCCACCACTGGCTCCAGGCGTTTACGTCTCCTCCCACTAGGATGTTGTTGGTGTTTAGTTTTTGTATTGTGTTGTGTGTTTCTGAAAGGTATGGTTCGATGTCCTGGTCACCTTCAAAATAGACCGATAGCACCCCAAAGCTGACCTGGCCTGCCTTCAGCAAAACGGCCGCGATATTCTCGGTCACAAGCTGGGGGTCGTGGATGACCTCCAGGTTGTGCCCGAAAACAACGATAGCGGCTTTTACTGGTTTCTGGCGATTCAGGCTACACTGGATGACTCGCGTGCCGGGGTTTTGTTTCATCACACCTGTTCTTCCTACATAGGGCTCTTGAACAAGTGCTACTGAAACTCCCTTTGCCTGCGCCGCCAGGTGTAATTCTTCTGTGGCCAGCTTGGAGCGCTGAAGATTTACCTGGATGAACGGCAATCTTGCTGTCGGTCTTGTTGTGTTTTGAGAGGTGACTGGTTGGGTGGTGTGTGTGGTGTCTTGGTCGCCCTTAGCAATAGGAAACGCGCGACCTTGCTATTCCATCCCATTTTTGGCGTTCCTGGCAGTCTTCGCTGAACGCTGTATGTGCCAGGTCGCTGCCCGTCCTTTGGGCCACTTTGCAGTTGATGCAGGTGGGCTGTTTGCCATCAGCTCGAGTTAGGCAGTCCCTCACATTGTGTGCACCGCTGCAGTAACTGCACGCTTCTTTTCCAGCCTTGCATATGGACTTGTTGTGTCCGTATGCAAGGCACTTCGTGCATTGGACTAGTGGGGACTGGTCCTCAATCGAGCATCGCTTGATGCCCACGTGGACTTTTTGTGCCTGAGTATAGCTTTTCCAGAGCTCCGGCGAGAGCTCCAGAACAGGGTGGCACTCATGGGGGTTCCTCGCGCGCTTCCTATAGCGCACCTTTAGGGTCTGTCCATCGACAGCGACGTCCTGCAGAAGATGTTTGTTCTGCGCCTTAAGGAGATCGACGATCTCCCCGTCGCTGTAGCTGGACAGCACTCCCTTGATGCAGACGAGAGGGTTTTGGGGTTTTGGCTCCTGGACCTTGAGCCCTGCGTTGGTTTTAAATTGGTCCTTTACTTTAATTAAGTCCGACTTGCTCGCGCACCTTAGGACCACTTTCTGGTTGCGCGCTTTCCGGACTGTGTCGACTCGGGCTCCACTTGTTTTTAGGTCCAGGGCGGTCCTGATTCTCTCGATCACGTTGTCTCCAGTGTGCTGGGGATTCGTCGACGAGACAATCAGGGTGTGGTTGGGTTGTGTGGGTGGTTTAGGGGGTTTCGGTGTGCTCGTGACCTGGGCAAAGGTTTTGGGGCCCTGCTGTTGCTGAAGCGGTCTCTCCGCTTTACCCAGGTCCGCCACCCCTTTCTCGATGTTCTGGAGGCTCTTCTTCACCTCCCCGACTGCTAGTTCCGCCTCCAGATTCAGCGCCGGGGGCGCCTGGATTGGCGGTTCTTTGTCACGCAGTACGCGGAGGTCCGCTGAGACGAGCTCCAGCCTTTCAGAAATTGGTTGTAATTGTTTCGCGATGTTGATTGGTGGTTGTGGTGGTGGTGGTGGGGAGGCTACAGGCCTGTTGGCGATGGCCTGTATCTGTTCCTGTAATGAGGCCACGGCTTCATCAAATTTGATTGTAGTGAGGAGGCCTGTCTCCCGGCTATTAGGGTCCGACTCGGTATTACTTGGGTGTGCGAGGTCCTCCTTGAGTCTCTCAAGCACCTTCCGGAGCACGTCCAGCTGGTTGGAGATGCTGGCCATTGCTGTTTCGAGGCGTGAAAGCCCTGCTCCCATAGGATCACTCTTGGGATCTCCCGGGGCTCTTGTGCTCTCCTGCCTCGTCTTCTCGTGCTCGTTTAGGTTCCTGAGGGCTGCTGCGGCGACCTCGTCTTTTATTTCTTTGATGCCTTTGAAGGCATCAAGGGTCTCGTGTCCGAGCCATTCTCGGATCCCTTTCGCCTCTTTTCGTGTTTCGGAGACGTCCGTTTGCATGAGGGAGAGCTCCACCTTCAAATTCATCAGTTCTCGAGTATGAGCTCTCTCGACCCGCAGAAGTTCTTTTGCGTGTCGAGAGCGCTCCTTCTCGAGATTGAACTTGTGGCGAGCCCTCGAGTCCGCCAGCGACAGAGCCGTCTCATACAGGCCTTGCAAACACTCATGGGCCGTGGCCTTGCACTCCCGTTTCATGTTGCCGGCGGCTTCCAGGGCATCCTTTCCCCTCTGGAGAAGGTCGTTGGCCTCTCTGGTAGCCAGGTCCATTTCCACGCCTGTGCCCCTTCTCGGCGTTCTGTACAGAAGGCTCGGCCGTCCGCTCTCGGAGCGGTCAGTTTGGCTGACGGATGACGCCACCGAACTTTCCTCGTCCGAGATGATCCGGCGGGGTGGGGAGATGCCGCATTGCTCCCAGTTTATTACGATCTCTGAGACTCTGCTGCGATGTTCTGTGGAGAGAGTCTCAGAGAGTGGTGGTGTGCACCTTGGTACGTCCGGCTCCGACGCTGCTTTTGGTGCCTGTGGTTGTGGCTTATGCGATGGACGCGCCGACTTCTCTGACACCACCGACTTGGCCGTATTTGTTAGAACCTTCTCGCGGAGTGATTTCGGGGGTTTCGCGGCCTCCGTGGTCATTTTGCGGGAGGTGGTGGGTTGTTTGGATGACATTTTAGTACGGTAAGGTGTGGTTTAGTATGCCTGTGTAAGATAACTTAATCTAAATACTTAAACTAAAGATGGACTCACGGATGCTCCGCTGGTGGTCTGCGTCTGCTGTCCGATGAGGAGCCCGATAACTGTGGGACTCGATGATCTGAGCCCGTGAGGCGCGCTGGTGGTGGCCTTCAGTGGGATTCTGCGGTCGTTAAGTCACTACGTGTGTAGGCTGACGAAATTCAGGATTCTGTAGAGGCCAAGTTGTAGAACTTTCTTTGCCCTTTAAAATGAGCCCAAACTCGGCTTTCTAGCTCCTACGGGTACGAAGATAGGTCGCGGGGGGGTGAGGTAGCCCTGAGGGGGGAGGGGGGGGGAGGGGGAGGTTTCACGAGGAGACGTTTGAGGGGGGAGGGGGTGAAAGGGCGGGGGGTTGGGGGGGGAGGTTTCGTGGGGAGACGATTGGGGAGAGGGGGTGGGGGGGGGGGTAATTTAGGGTTGGGTGAGGGGGGTGGGGATAATTGAGGGTGAGGGGTAAAGGGTTTTTGGGGATGAGGGGACCCTTGGTGACTCAGGCAAGGTCCAGAAATCCCAAGTCGATTGAGCCCAAACTCGGGGGGGGTGGGACTAAGGGTTCAGGAGTTCCCTCGGGGCTTACCTGGTGGTGAGCCGTGGAGTCGTCACACTGGTTTCTGATCTGCAGGCGGAATCCTCGGCCGGCTTCGGAGTCTCCAGTAAGGGCTAGGATCGATAGATTTGCGTCACGCCTCGTGGTTTAGAAACACGTGTGGCCTAAGTGAGGTTATTTTGTCACCAAAAACCACGTTTTTTGACGATTTTCGCACCTTAATAACTCCCAGGCCCGTGCTCCGATCTCGCTGGTTGATATGTCACTGAATAGGTCTCCGCCGCGTTTTCCAGGATTGTTGTAGGTAGACCGACTCCACTAACCTTGGCTGTGTTATTCACCGCTAAAGTTCCGGGGGTCCTGCTCTGCAACCCGCTGAGATAGACACTTGCCCACACTAATCCTGGTGAATCAACACTACAGAATTCCACTGATAACTGTTTCACGCCCGTAACTCAACGCGTCTAATTTTGGTGAATTTTTTACGCGGAGCTGATGTTACTCGTGCGATGTATTATCGGTTACTGGGTTAGGTTAGGTTAGGTTAGGTTAGGTTAGGTTTTTTTTTTTTTTTTTTTTTTTTTTTTTTTTTTTTTGTTTTGGCAGGAGTGGGAAATCCTCATGGACACCCAGACTGTCTCACGTGTGACACAGTCTGGGTAGTGCCGGACTCTTACCGGCTAAAACCACACTCCTGCCCTTGCTTAGTGTTCCTCTAACATAATCAGAGCCCTTGTAAGACGATGCAGTTTACTTAACGTCGGTTTTTATTGTGAATTTAGGGCAGTCCTGTTAGGAATAGGATGTTTATAGAAGCGGTAGCCTCACTTCATTTATTTCAGCCAAATCAATTATCTTAATTTTTTTTTTTTGTGTCTTCTATAAAAAGCCAATATCTAAATTTACTTGCAAACCATTTAATCTTATTTTGTATTTTTATTTTCTTTCTTTTTATATTTTTATTTGTTTTTGTTTATTTTTAGAATCTACTTATGCTTAAATCTTAAACATTTCTAAATCTATTTTCTTAATCTTTAGCTTATTATATATGACTATCCTAATATATATACAATATATCATATAGACATATTTTTCTTATCATATTTCTTATATTTATTTCTAATACTATCGATTTACATAATAATTGTCTAAACAGTTTTCGGTGTTTGCTATTTCTCAATCCTGGCAGGCTTATAGCTGACACAGGAAAATAAATATATTTGTTGCCAGAGTGCATCCAGGTTTTGTAATGTGCTGCCAGAGTGCCGTGGTGGTGGTATTTGTTTCGGTTTAAATAGTGCTTGGCGACTTGCATTCCCCGGACCAGTGCAGCACATTTATTGCGGTCTTTTAAGATACTGACATACTTCTCTACATCACCGAGCTCGTCGGACCACAACGGTAAGTTAAATTTGTTGCAGGTGCTGTTTACGTAATCTGTATTTTTAATTTTAATTGAACTAATTTTTAAATCTGTTTTATTGTTTACTGTATTAATTTTAAGTGAATTTAGTTTGGAGTCAGCTACTAATTGAGCCAATTTCTCATGAAATTGGTCCCAATTTGCTTCTCTTGGGTTGTGAATTCTATAACGGGATCTAATGACATTTCTTGCTTTAAGTTTCTGAATTTTTATTTTTAAGACAATTCCGTTGTGGTTCCTTCTTCTCCGACACGTTAGCTGCACCTTAGCAGTAAGCCACCGACAGGCGCGCCAATGCATCCCATTTGACACGAATTGGGCACACGCTGTCGAAGGCGTTGTGGTCGGTGCACTCTAGCTTGGCTGTTAGGCAGTTATGGCATTTTGGAGCCTCCGCTGCCAGACGTGACGGACACTCAGCCCGCATGTGGGGTTCCCCGCAGTGTATGCAGAGGTCAGCGGGCCGCGTGCACAGCTTCCGGCTGTGACCATAGCACAGACAGCGAGTGCACTGCACCAGTGGAGACTGGTCCTGCACTCGCACCCGCTGTATGTCGATGTGCACGCGACCCGCCGCCGTCAGCCTCTGCCATACCGTCGGAGACACTCGCAGTATGATATGGCACATGTGGGGGTTCCTCGTCCTTCGGCGATACTGAACCCCCAACCTTAAATCATCTGCAGGAATGTCTCCGATCAGGTGGCTGTTTTGCCTCTGCAGGGCTTGTGTGACCTCCACATCTGTGTGGCAGGAGAGGACATCCTTGATTCGCAGGGGGGAGCGCGGCATGGGCAGGGCGGGCTCCTGCCTGCCGAGAACCAGGTGCTGACCCTGGTGCGGAAGGAGCTCGCTGTCTTCCAGAGCAGGTTTTCTGCTCTGGAGGCCGTTGTCCTGCGCCCCCCACTGGCGGCAAGCCGGCCGATTTCGGGCCAGCTTGGGGCGGCCTCGGCTCAGCCGAAGGCGGCCTCGGGCCAGATGAAGGCAGCTTCAGGCCAGCCGCGGGTTGTCTCGGGCCAGCCGAAGGTGGCCTCGTTTGCGGGTGTTGCGTCTGCCCCAGCCAAAGGGCCGGGGCCTGCGGCTGCCACAGCCAAAGGGCCGGGGCAGACCAAAGGCTTGCCAAAGAAGGCACCCGCAAGGGCCCCAGCACCGGAAGTGAGAGGGCCGCCAATGCCAGCCCCGCCTGCTAAATCTCCCCCTGCCAACGCCGAATGGCAAGTGGTTGGGGAGAAAAAGAAGGCAAGTAAGGCTGCAAGGGCGGCCAGAAACAAAAAGAGGCAGCAGCGGCGCAAAAAGAGCAGCGTCGCGGCTAGGCTCCGCGCCCCGAAGTCCGCAGCTGTAGTGATTACACTACAGCCGGAAGCGGTGAAAAAGGGCGTGTCCTACCGCGACGTGCTCTCCAAAGCGAAGGCAGCGGTGGACCTGCAGGAGCTCGGCATCTCCGACGGGCTCCGGGTGAAAGTTACTCTGACTGGGGCCCGGATGCTGGAGGTCCCTGGTGCGGATAGTGGCCCGACCGCTGACGCTCTGGCCGAAAGGCTTAGGGCGTCGTTAGACGCGGAGGAGGCCCGAGTGTCCAGGCCCATCAAGTGCGCTGACATGCGCATTCTGGGCCTGGACGATTGCGTCACGGAGGCGGAGGTGGTGGCCGCCATCGCTGGGGCGGGGGGTTGTCCTGCCGAACAAGTGAGGGCAGGCACCATCCGCCCTGACAATGCGGGGTTGCGAACCGTCACGGTGAGCTGCCCCGTGTCGGCGGCCCAAAAAATCACCGCGGAGGGCCGAAGGCTCCTGGTGGGCTGGGTCTCAGCGCAGGTGAAACTGTTGGAGCCCAGACCTCTGAGGTGCTTCCGATGCCAGATGGGCAACCACGTGTTCGTGGGTTGCACCTCAGAGGTGGACCGCAGCGGTCACTGCTTCCGCTGCGGTCAGCCCGGTCACAAGGCCGGTTCGTGCAATGCCACGCCGCACTGCTATGCATGTGCGGCGGCTGGCAAGCCGGCCGAACACCGGGCTGGGAGTAAGGCCTGCGCTGTAGCCGCCAAGGCCAGAGGCAAGAGTAAGCCCTCCGCCACCGCTGTCACCGCTGTCGCCGCTGCCGCCTCGACCACTGCTGTCGTGGCCGGCACCACCACGGCAGGGCCCTCACAGGGGGCTCAGGAGGGGGCTGAAATGGAGTGCCAATAATAGGTACTCCATTGCGCCTCCTCCAAGCGAATATCAACCACTGCGCCTCCGCTCAGGATTTGTTACTCCAGAGCATGGCGCAGTGGTCGATTAACATCGCTGTGGTCGCTGAGCCGTACTTTGTCCCGCCCAGGGATGACTGGGTGGAGGACCTGAGCGGCTCAGTGACCCTCATTTCGTCGGCCGCCGCCGGAACCCCGACCCTCGAGGCCGTCAAGAGGGGACGGGGTTGCGTAGCAGCACGGTTCGGGGAGATTGTAGTTGTGGGAGTATATTTCTCCCCGAGCCGAACTCTCGCCGAGTTCCACAACTCCCTTGCGGAGTTGAGAGTCGTCGTCGTTGGGTTCCGTCCCCTTCCCGTGCTCGTACTCGGGGACTTCAACGCCAAGAATTTGGCTTGGGGTTCCCGGTATACGGACACACGGGGCAGGATGGTGGAGGACTGGGCTCTGGAGACAGGCCTGGTCGTCCTAAATCGGGGTTCTGTACCTACGTGTGTACGGATGCGGGGCGACTCAGTGGTGGACATTTCGTTCGCCAGCCCCGCTCTGTCACCGCAGGTTATTGATTGGCGCGTCATGGAGGGGGTGGAGACGTATTCCGACCATCGGTACATCCGATTTGACGTCTCCGCCCAGACCTCGAGCGCGCCGATCCGGCAGACCCCGAGTGGTCCGCGGTGGGCGCTGAAGAAGCTGGACCGGGAGCTTCTCCTGGAAGCCTCGATCGTGCAGGCCTGGGTGTCACCACCGGACAGGCCTGCTGACACCAACGACGAGGCCGAGTGGTTCCGGGAGGCCATGTCCGAGATCTGTGACGTGGCTATGCCCCGAGTCCAGCCAGGACGGGCTTGGCGCCAGGTGTACTGGTGGTCGCCGCAGCTGACAGCGTTGCGCGAAGCGTGCGTTGCGGCACGACGCCAGTACACCAGGCACCGCAGGCTCCGCATCCGACCTCCGGATACGGAAGCCATTCAGGCGGAGCTATACGAGGGGTACAGAGCGGCGAAGACCGCCCTCCAAGAGGAGATCCTGCGGGCCAGAGGACTGGCCCGCAAGGAGTCGCTGGAGACTCTGAACAGGGACCCATGGGGACGGCCCTACAAGGCCGTCCGGGAGAAACTCCGCCCATGGGCTCCTCCGCTGACTCAGAGTCTCCGGCCCCAACTCGTAGAGGGCGTGGTGAGCGCTCTGTTCCCTTCTCGAGGGGAACATAGTCCCCCACCGATGGCTCCGCCTACTGCGGTGCCCGATGCGGACCACACCACTGACGACGACGACGGTGCTCCAGAAGTGACCGAGGTAGAGATGAGGGTGGCGGTACGAAGGCTTAATGCCAAGAATACCGCCCCAGGACCCGACGGCTTGCCTGGCAAAGCATGGGTCCTGGCCTCAGAGGCTCTCGGGCCTCGACTCAGGGGGCTCCTTAGCGCATGCTTGGAGAGGGGCCAGTTCCCACTTCGTTGGAAGACGGGGAAACTGGTCCTCATTAAGAAGCCTGGGCGCCCAGCGGACTCTCCGTCCGCTTACCGGCCCATCGTGCTGCTCGACGAGGTGGGCAAGCTCTTTGAAAGAGTGATTGCAGACCGCCTCGTCGGGTGGCTGGTGCGAGTGGGGCCGGACTTGTCGGACGGCCAGTACGGCTTCCGCAAGGGGCGCTCAACGGTGGACGCCATCATGCGCGTGCGAGCCCTCACGACGGGGGATGCAGTGGCCCGGGGTGGGGTCGTCTTGGCGGTGTCTCTAGACATCGCCAATGCCTTCAACACCCTACCCTGGAGTTGCATTAGGGAGGCACTCCGGTATCACCGGATGCCGACCTACCTCTGTCGCGTGGTCGAGGCCTATCTGACGGATAGGGCCGTTATCTACCCCGGTCACCAGGGAGAGTGGAACCGGCGAGAGATGTCGTGCGGTGTCCCACAGGGATCGGTCCTGGGGCCGCATCTGTGGGACATCGGTTACGACTGGGTGCTGCGCGCCGACCTCCCTAGCGGCGTCAGCGTGGTATGCTACGCTGACGACACGCTGGTCCTTGCGCAGGGGAGGTCGTACGAGGCGGCGGCCGAATTAATGACACGCGGGGTTGCGACAATCGTCGATAGGATCCGGCAATTGGGACTCGAGGTGGCATTGCACAAGTCCGAGGCCATGGGTTTTCATGGTCCTCGGAACGCGCCACCTGCGGGTTCCCAACTTACGGTAGGAGGGGTTCACATCGGCGTCGAGTCGACGATGAAGTACCTGGGACTTGTCCTCGACAGCCGGTGGAACTTCGTTGAGCATTTCCGACGTTTGGCTCCCAGACTGGAGCGGGCTGGGGCTGCATTAAAGCGGCTCCTGCCCAATCTGGGGGGTCCAAACGCCTCCTGCCGGAGGCTCTACACGGGGATCGTGCGGTCCATGGCCCTCTACGGGGCACCAGTGTGGGCACCCTCATTGAGGTTGCGCCCAGCGCGCCGGTTGTTTGCGGCCCAGAGGGTCATGGCCATCCGGTTAATCCGGGGATACCGCACGGTCTCGTGCGAGGCGGCGAGCCTCCTTGCCGGAGTGCCGCCATGGGATCTGGAGGCAAAGGTCCTCGCGCACATGTGGGAGTGGCGCGAGGAGGCGAAACGCCGGGGCGAAACTCCGCTGCCGCGACAAATCGCGGCACGGCGGACAGAGCTCCGGTGTGATCTCATGGCAACATGGCGGGTACGATTGTCGCAACCCAGTGCTGGGCACGCCACAATTGCGGCGGTAAGTCCCCTCTTTGAGGAGTGGATAGAGAGGCGTCACGGCGTCCTCACCTTCCGCCTGACGCAGGTTCTCACCGGGCATGGGTGCTTCGGTGGGTTCCTGTTCAGGATAAAGCGGGAGGATACGTCCGGGTGTTTCCATTGCGAGGATCGTCTGGAGGACACGGTGGAGCATACGGTGGAGGTGTGCCCTGCCTGGGCGGAGCACCGCCGTGTCCTCGTGGAGGCGATCGGCGGCGGCGACCTCTCGCGTCCGGCCCTGGTGCGAGCCATGGTACGGAGCGAGAGGGAATGGGAAGCCGTCACCTCCTTCTGCGAAGCAGTAATGCTCGTGAAGGAGGAGGCGGGGCGCGTGAGGGAGTGGCAGTCTCTGCGCCCTCACGCCCCTAGCCGCCGCAGGAGGAGACGCCCCGGGCGTCGGGAGTCGATTGCGGACTCCCGGCCACCGTAGGCGCGAGCTTGCGGGTGGCGAGCAATGGGTAGCTCGCCGCCCGGTAAGGACCAGGCTCGGGTCGACGGCGCGCAGTGTTCCACGCGCGCCTCAAAGAGATGTCAGCAGCAGTGTAGGGGTCTACTAGAACCGATGCCTGCCGGGGTCGCGTGATTGTTCGAAAGAGATACCGTGACCCTGGCACATAGGCAACTGATGGAACACGGGTGGGTTTTAGTCAGTAAAAGTCTGACACGCACTCCCGCTCCGCCCAGAGCGGGAGAAGTCATTTGATGATTTCCCATCCTGAAAAAAAAAAAAAAAAGGACATCCTTGATGATGATAAGGGGATCCTTATTTTTCACCTCTTCTGCCACCAGATTGCCAGCTTTTCGTATGCGTTCCGTCACCCTGGTCATCTCCTCCTTGGTCCTAAACCCGACGACGACCTTTTGGTCCCTCGCTTTACGCAGCCGTTCCACCCTTGTGCCCTCATTTCGGGCATCGACGGCCGTCCTCAGCTTCTCAATGACCTCTTCACTCGTGTCCTGATCATTAACAGATGATCCCACTACCGAGTGAAGAGGCCCCTGGGTGTTCTGCTTCGGGCCGGCGGCGATTTCCGCGAAAGTCGGGCCTTGGCCTGCAACGTAGCGAGGGGCCTCCAGGAGCTGCTCGGACAGAGCCTGGGTGTGCTGTTGACACACCTGCAGTGCTCCTTTGTGTTCTTTGAGGCCTGCCACAAGACTCTTCATAAGTTCTGCCGATTCGTCTGTGGTCGGCGTAGGGTCCTGTATCATTTCTAACTTGTCTGATCCGTCATTTGGTCTTTCTTTTCCAGTTTCGGCTTCCTTCACGAGCTGGTACAGTCGCTCCACCGCTTTAGTAATCTCGTCCTTGATCTCCTTCTTCAGGTTGCGAGAGCTTAAAAGCTGCATTTTTGCTTTTTGCAGGCATGCCTTTGCCTCCGTGGTCCTGTTAAGGTACCTTACGGGTGGCATTTCCCCAGGCGATCTCTGTTCAGTACCCTCCAGATTTGTGCCATCCAACCTGCTCTGAAAAGCGAGCGTCGATTTGGATTTAATCTTTGGTGGAGTAGTCACAGAGGTTTTCTTCGGTGGCGATGGAGTTTTAAGAGGCTGTCCGGACCTTAACCCATCAGCCTCCCACTCCCCAACGCTACGCCTCACCGAAGGGCCAGCCTGAGCAAGTCGAGGCCTACCCGTATCTGAACTCTCCACGGCTACTTTAGGTTTGCTCACCGGTGTCCTTATCCCGAACATTTTGGTTGGATCACGGAGAAGGGATGTGGAACGACTAAGTTGTCAGAGGACACTGCTGTCTGTAACTGAATCCCTGTAAAGGGGGGATTAGCCAGAAGTCAAATAAAACGAAATACTACACAAGATATGACCCCAATAGCAGGGACTCGGTCGGTCGAATAAAAACAAGTCACATAAATGCTTTTAGGAGACACAAATATATCGTGAGACCGTCACTTTCCCTAATTTTAGAGCAGATAGGTTTAGGTGAAGCCTGTAGGTACGGAATATAAGAAAATATTTTTTGATCAAAAACTAGTCTACCTAACTATAGACCAGAGGGAGGGTGGGTGGGCAAAATTTTATTTCAGCTAGACGCACGGGCGAGGTGTCGGAAGACGCGTCTCCACGCGGGCCAGCTTACTACGGCGTTACTTTAGTTTTCAGAGAAGGAAAATCGAAAATTATGATCCAAAAACGTGATTTTTCACGGAAAATTTTGAAAAAACCTCTAATATCTCCACCGAACGAGACTCCAGCTCGCGGAACGCTCGCCAGAATACAGGTAAGGCAGGTAAGTTGCTATTTAAACTAATAAAAACAGGGTTCACAGTAAGAATTTTGAGATAAAAATAAAAATGTGGTTCAGTACAAAAATGTTCTGAATTTTTCTATGTTAATGGCGAAAAATGAAAATTGTTTCGCGTTTTGTCAATTCTTTCAGTCAAAATAGTCTAATGGTACCTAAATACAAGCGATTCAGCTGAAAACAGCTTCGAAATGCGACACCTGGTTGCAAAGATATTTCGAAGTATAGGGAATTTTGTATCGGCTAGGTGGATTTCGTAGGTACTGATATTGCTTAGAACAACGAAAAATTCAATGTTTGCAAACTTCTATTTCAGCTAGACGCACGGGCGAGGTGTCGGAAGACGCGTCTCCACGCGGGCCAGCTTACTACGGCGTTACTTTAGTTTTCAGAGAAGGAAAATTGAAAATTATGATCCAAAAACGTGATTTTTCACGGAAAATTTTGAAAAAACCTCTAATATCTCCACCGAACGAGACTCCAGCTCGCGGAACGCTCGCCAGAATACAGGTAAGGCAGGTAAGTTGCTATTTAAACTAATAAAAACAGGGTTCACAGTAAGAATTTTGAGATAAAAATAAAAATGTGGTTCAGTACAAAAATGTTCTGAATTTTTCTATGTTAATGGCGAAAAATGAAAATTGTTTCGCGTTTTGTCAATTCTTTCAGTCAAAATAGTCTAATGGTACCTAAATACAAGCGATTCAGCTGAAAACAGCTTCGAAATGCGACACCTGGTTGCAAAGATATTTCGAAGTATAGGGAATTTTGTATCGGCTAGGTGGATTTCGTAGGTACTGATATTGCTTAGAACAACGAAAAATTCAATGTTTGCAAACTTCTATTTCAGCTAGACGCACGGGCGAGGTGTCGGAAGACGCGTCTCCACGCGGGCCAGCTTACTACGGCGTTACTTTAGTTTTCAGAGAAGGAAAATTGAAAATTATGATCCAAAAACGTGATTTTTCACGGAAAATTTTGAAAAAACCTCTAATATCTCCACCGAACGAGACTCCAGCTCGCGGAACGCTCGCCAGAATACAGGTAAGGCAGGTAAGTTGCTATTTAAACTAATAAAAACAGGGTTCACAGTAAGAATTTTGAGATAAAAATAAAAATGTGGTTCAGTACAAAAATGTTCTGAATTTTTCTATGTTAATGGCGAAAAATGAAAATTGTTTCGCGTTTTGTCAATTCTTTCAGTCAAAATAGTCTAATGGTACCTAAATACAAGCGATTCAGCTGAAAACAGCTTCGAAATGCGACACCTGGTTGCAAAGATATTTCGAAGTATAGGGAATTTTGTATCGGCTAGGTGGATTTCGTAGGTACTGATATTGCTTAGAACAACGAAAAATTCAATGTTTGCAAACTTCTATTTCAGCTAGACGCACGGGCGAGGTGTCGGAAGACGCGTCTCCACGCGGGCCAGCTTACTACGGCGTTACTTTAGTTTTCAGAGAAGGAAAATTGAAAATTATGATCCAAAAACGTGATTTTTCACGGAAAATTTTGAAAAAACCTCTAATATCTCCACCGAACGAGACTCCAGCTCGCGGAACGCTCGCCAGAATACAGGTAAGGCAGGTAAGTTGCTATTTAAACTAATAAAAACAGGGTTCACAGTAAGAATTTTGAGATAAAAATAAAAATGTGGTTCAGTACAAAAATGTTCTGAATTTTTCTATGTTAATGGCGAAAAATGAAAATTGTTTCGCGTTTTGTCAATTCTTTCAGTCAAAATAGTCTAATGGTACCTAAATACAAGCGATTCAGCTGAAAACAGCTTCGAAATGCGACACCTGGTTGCAAAGATATTTCGAAGTATAGGGAATTTTGTATCGGCTAGGTGGATTTCGTAGGTACTGATATTGCTTAGAACAACGAAAAATTCAATGTTTGCAAACTTCTATTTCAGCTAGACGCACGGGCGAGGTGTCGGAAGACGCGTCTCCACGCGGGCCAGCTTACTACGGCGTTACTTTAGTTTTCAGAGAAGGAAAATCGAAAATTATGATCCAAAAACGTGATTTTTCACGGAAAATTTTGAAAAAACCTCTAATATCTCCACCGAACGAGACTCCAGCTCGCGGAACGCTCGCCAGAATACAGGTAAGGCAGGTAAGTTGCTATTTAAACTAATAAAAACAGGGTTCACAGTAAGAATTTTGAGATAAAAATAAAAATGTGGTTCAGTACAAAAATGTTCTGAATTTTTCTATGTTAATGGCGAAAAATGAAAATTGTTTCGCGTTTTGTCAATTCTTTCAGTCAAAATAGTCTAATGGTACCTAAATACAAGCGATTCAGCTGAAAACAGCTTCGAAATGCGACACCTGGTTGCAAAGATATTTCGAAGTATAGGGAATTTTGTATCGGCTAGGTGGATTTCGTAGGTACTGATATTGCTTAGAACAACGAAAAATTCAATGTTTGCAAACTTCTATTTCAGCTAGACGCACGGGCGAGGTGTCGGAAGACGCGTCTCCACGCGGGCCAGCTTACTACGGCGTTACTTTAGTTTTCAGAGAAGGAAAATTGAAAATTATGATCCAAAAACGTGATTTTTCACGGAAAATTTTGAAAAAACCTCTAATATCTCCACCGAACGAGACTCCAGCTCGCGGAACGCTCGCCAGAATACAGGTAAGGCAGGTAAGTTGCTATTTAAACTAATAAAAACAGGGTTCACAGTAAGAATTTTGAGATAAAAATAAAAATGTGGTTCAGTACAAAAATGTTCTGAATTTTTCTATGTTAATGGCGAAAAATGAAAATTGTTTCGCGTTTTGTCAATTCTTTCAGTCAAAATAGTCTAATGGTACCTAAATACAAGCGATTCAGCTGAAAACAGCTTCGAAATGCGACACCTGGTTGCAAAGATATTTCGAAGTATAGGGAATTTTGTATCGGCTAGGTGGATTTCGTAGGTACTGATATTGCTTAGAACAACGAAAAATTCAATGTTTGCAAACTTCTATTTCAGCTAGACGCACGGGCGAGGTGTCGGAAGACGCGTCTCCACGCGGGCCAGCTTACTACGGCGTTACTTTAGTTTTCAGAGAAGGAAAATTGAAAATTATGATCCAAAAACGTGATTTTTCACGGAAAATTTTGAAAAAACCTCTAATATCTCCACCGAACGAGACTCCAGCTCGCGGAACGCTCGCCAGAATACAGGTAAGGCAGGTAAGTTGCTATTTAAACTAATAAAAACAGGGTTCACAGTAAGAATTTTGAGATAAAAATAAAAATGTGGTTCAGTACAAAAATGTTCTGAATTTTTCTATGTTAATGGCGAAAAATGAAAATTGTTTCGCGTTTTGTCAATTCTTTCAGTCAAAATAGTCTAATGGTACCTAAATACAAGCGATTCAGCTGAAAACAGCTTCGAAATGCGACACCTGGTTGCAAAGATATTTCGAAGTATAGGGAATTTTGTATCGGCTAGGTGGATTTCGTAGGTACTGATATTGCTTAGAACAACGAAAAATTCAATGTTTGCAAACTTCTATTTCAGCTAGACGCACGGGCGAGGTGTCGGAAGACGCGTCTCCACGCGGGCCAGCTTACTACGGCGTTACTTTAGTTTTCAGAGAAGGAAAATTGAAAATTATGATCCAAAAACGTGATTTTTCACGGAAAATTTTGAAAAAACCTCTAATATCTCCACCGAACGAGACTCCAGCTCGCGGAACGCTCGCCAGAATACAGGTAAGGCAGGTAAGTTGCTATTTAAACTAATAAAAACAGGGTTCACAGTAAGAATTTTGAGATAAAAATAAAAATGTGGTTCAGTACAAAAATGTTCTGAATTTTTCTATGTTAATGGCGAAAAATGAAAATTGTTTCGCGTTTTGTCAATTCTTTCAGTCAAAATAGTCTAATGGTACCTAAATACAAGCGATTCAGCTGAAAACAGCTTCGAAATGCGACACCTGGTTGCAAAGATATTTCGAAGTATAGGGAATTTTGTATCGGCTAGGTGGATTTCGTAGGTACTGATATTGCTTAGAACAACGAAAAATTCAATGTTTGCAAACTTCTATTTCAGCTAGACGCACGGGCGAGGTGTCGGAAGACGCGTCTCCACGCGGGCCAGCTTACTACGGCGTTACTTTAGTTTTCAGAGAAGGAAAATTGAAAATTATGATCCAAAAACGTGATTTTTCACGGAAAATTTTGAAAAAACCTCTAATATCTCCACCGAACGAGACTCCAGCTCGCGGAACGCTCGCCAGAATACAGGTAAGGCAGGTAAGTTGCTATTTAAACTAATAAAAACAGGGTTCACAGTAAGAATTTTGAGATAAAAATAAAAATGTGGTTCAGTACAAAAATGTTCTGAATTTTTCTATGTTAATGGCGAAAAATGAAAATTGTTTCGCGTTTTGTCAATTCTTTCAGTCAAAATAGTCTAATGGTACCTAAATACAAGCGATTCAGCTGAAAACAGCTTCGAAATGCGACACCTGGTTGCAAAGATATTTCGAAGTATAGGGAATTTTGTATCGGCTAGGTGGATTTCGTAGGTACTGATATTGCTTAGAACAACGAAAAATTCAATGTTTGCAAACTTCTATTTCAGCTAGACGCACGGGCGAGGTGTCGGAAGACGCGTCTCCACGCGGGCCAGCTTACTACGGCGTTACTTTAGTTTTCAGAGAAGGAAAATCGAAAATTATGATCCAAAAACGTGATTTTTCACGGAAAATTTTGAAAAAACCTCTAATATCTCCACCGAACGAGACTCCAGCTCGCGGAACGCTCGCCAGAATACAGGTAAGGCAGGTAAGTTGCTATTTAAACTAATAAAAACAGGGTTCACAGTAAGAATTTTGAGATAAAAATAAAAATGTGGTTCAGTACAAAAATGTTCTGAATTTTTCTATGTTAATGGCGAAAAATGAAAATTGTTTCGCGTTTTGTCAATTCTTTCAGTCAAAATAGTCTAATGGTACCTAAATACAAGCGATTCAGCTGAAAACAGCTTCGAAATGCGACACCTGGTTGCAAAGATATTTCGAAGTATAGGGAATTTTGTATCGGCTAGGTGGATTTCGTAGGTACTGATATTGCTTAGAACAACGAAAAATTCAATGTTTGCAAACTTCTATTTCAGCTAGACGCACGGGCGAGGTGTCGGAAGACGCGTCTCCACGCGGGCCAGCTTACTACGGCGTTACTTTAGTTTTCAGAGAAGGAAAATTGAAAATTATGATCCAAAAACGTGATTTTTCACGGAAAATTTTGAAAAAACCTCTAATATCTCCACCGAACGAGACTCCAGCTCGCGGAACGCTCGCCAGAATACAGGTAAGGCAGGTAAGTTGCTATTTAAACTAATAAAAACAGGGTTCACAGTAAGAATTTTGAGATAAAAATAAAAATGTGGTTCAGTACAAAAATGTTCTGAATTTTTCTATGTTAATGGCGAAAAATGAAAATTGTTTCGCGTTTTGTCAATTCTTTCAGTCAAAATAGTCTAATGGTACCTAAATACAAGCGATTCAGCTGAAAACAGCTTCGAAATGCGACACCTGGTTGCAAAGATATTTCGAAGTATAGGGAATTTTGTATCGGCTAGGTGGATTTCGTAGGTACTGATATTGCTTAGAACAACGAAAAATTCAATGTTTGCAAACTTCTATTTCAGCTAGACGCACGGGCGAGGTGTCGGAAGACGCGTCTCCACGCGGGCCAGCTTACTACGGCGTTACTTTAGTTTTCAGAGAAGGAAAATTGAAAATTATGATCCAAAAACGTGATTTTTCACGGAAAATTTTGAAAAAACCTCTAATATCTCCACCGAACGAGACTCCAGCTCGCGGAACGCTCGCCAGAATACAGGTAAGGCAGGTAAGTTGCTATTTAAACTAATAAAAACAGGGTTCACAGTAAGAATTTTGAGATAAAAATAAAAATGTGGTTCAGTACAAAAATGTTCTGAATTTTTCTATGTTAATGGCGAAAAATGAAAATTGTTTCGCGTTTTGTCAATTCTTTCAGTCAAAATAGTCTAATGGTACCTAAATACAAGCGATTCAGCTGAAAACAGCTTCGAAATGCGACACCTGGTTGCAAAGATATTTCGAAGTATAGGGAATTTTGTATCGGCTAGGTGGATTTCGTAGGTACTGATATTGCTTAGAACAACGAAAAATTCAATGTTTGCAAACTTCTATTTCAGCTAGACGCACGGGCGAGGTGTCGGAAGACGCGTCTCCACGCGGGCCAGCTTACTACGGCGTTACTTTAGTTTTCAGAGAAGGAAAATTGAAAATTATGATCCAAAAACGTGATTTTTCACGGAAAATTTTGAAAAAACCTCTAATATCTCCACCGAACGAGACTCCAGCTCGCGGAACGCTCGCCAGAATACAGGTAAGGCAGGTAAGTTGCTATTTAAACTAATAAAAACAGGGTTCACAGTAAGAATTTTGAGATAAAAATAAAAATGTGGTTCAGTACAAAAATGTTCTGAATTTTTCTATGTTAATGGCGAAAAATGAAAATTGTTTCGCGTTTTGTCAATTCTTTCAGTCAAAATAGTCTAATGGTACCTAAATACAAGCGATTCAGCTGAAAACAGCTTCGAAATGCGACACCTGGTTGCAAAGATATTTCGAAGTATAGGGAATTTTGTATCGGCTAGGTGGATTTCGTAGGTACTGATATTGCTTAGAACAACGAAAAATTCAATGTTTGCAAACTTCTATTTCAGCTAGACGCACGGGCGAGGTGTCGGAAGACGCGTCTCCACGCGGGCCAGCTTACTACGGCGTTACTTTAGTTTTCAGAGAAGGAAAATCGAAAATTATGATCCAAAAACGTGATTTTTCACGGAAAATTTTGAAAAAACCTCTAATATCTCCACCGAACGAGACTCCAGCTCGCGGAACGCTCGCCAGAATACAGGTAAGGCAGGTAAGTTGCTATTTAAACTAATAAAAACAGGGTTCACAGTAAGAATTTTGAGATAAAAATAAAAATGTGGTTCAGTACAAAAATGTTCTGAATTTTTCTATGTTAATGGCGAAAAATGAAAATTGTTTCGCGTTTTGTCAATTCTTTCAGTCAAAATAGTCTAATGGTACCTAAATACAAGCGATTCAGCTGAAAACAGCTTCGAAATGCGACACCTGGTTGCAAAGATATTTCGAAGTATAGGGAATTTTGTATCGGCTAGGTGGATTTCGTAGGTACTGATATTGCTTAGAACAACGAAAAATTCAATGTTTGCAAACTTCTATTTCAGCTAGACGCACGGGCGAGGTGTCGGAAGACGCGTCTCCACGCGGGCCAGCTTACTACGGCGTTACTTTAGTTTTCAGAGAAGGAAAATTGAAAATTATGATCCAAAAACGTGATTTTTCACGGAAAATTTTGAAAAAACCTCTAATATCTCCACCGAACGAGACTCCAGCTCGCGGAACGCTCGCCAGAATACAGGTAAGGCAGGTAAGTTGCTATTTAAACTAATAAAAACAGGGTTCACAGTAAGAATTTTGAGATAAAAATAAAAATGTGGTTCAGTACAAAAATGTTCTGAATTTTTCTATGTTAATGGCGAAAAATGAAAATTGTTTCGCGTTTTGTCAATTCTTTCAGTCAAAATAGTCTAATGGTACCTAAATACAAGCGATTCAGCTGAAAACAGCTTCGAAATGCGACACCTGGTTGCAAAGATATTTCGAAGTATAGGGAATTTTGTATCGGCTAGGTGGATTTCGTAGGTACTGATATTGCTTAGAACAACGAAAAATTCAATGTTTGCAAACTTCTATTTCAGCTAGACGCACGGGCGAGGTGTCGGAAGACGCGTCTCCACGCGGGCCAGCTTACTACGGCGTTACTTTAGTTCAGAGAAGGAAAATCGAAAATTATGATCCAAAAACGTGATTTTTCACGGGAAAATTTTGAAAAAAACCTCTAATATCTCCACCGAACGAGACTCCAGCTCGCGGAACGCTCGCCAGAATACAGGTAAGGCAGGTAAGTTGCTATTTAAACTAATAAAAACAGGGTTCACAGTAAGAATTTTGAGATAAAAATAAAAATGTGGTTCAGTACAAAAATGTTCTGAATTTTTCTATGTTAATGGCGAAAAATGAAAATTGTTTCGCGTTTTGTCAATTCTTTCAGTCAAAATAGTCTAATGGTACCTAAATACAAGCGATTCAGCTGAAAACAGCTTCGAAATGCGACACCTGGTTGCAAAGATATTTCGAAGTATAGGGAATTTTGTATCGGCTAGGTGGATTTCGTAGGTACTGATATTGCTTAGAACAACGAAAAATTCAATGTTTGCAAACTTCTATTTCAGCTAGACGCACGGGCGAGGTGTCGGAAGACGCGTCTCCACGCGGGCCAGCTTACTACGGCGTTACTTTAGTTTTCAGAGAAGGAAAATCGAAAATTATGATCCAAAAACGTGATTTTTCACGGAAAATTTTGAAAAAACCTCTAATATCTCCACCGAACGAGACTCCAGCTCGCGGAACGCTCGCCAGAATACAGGTAAGGCAGGTAAGTTGCTATTTAAACTAATAAAAACAGGGTTCACAGTAAGAATTTTGAGATAAAAATAAAAATGTGGTTCAGTACAAAAATGTTCTGAATTTTTCTATGTTAATGGCGAAAAATGAAAATTGTTTCGCGTTTTGTCAATTCTTTCAGTCAAAATAGTCTAATGGTACCTAAATACAAGCGATTCAGCTGAAAACAGCTTCGAAATGCGACACCTGGTTGCAAAGATATTTCGAAGTATAGGGAATTTTGTATCGGCTAGGTGGATTTCGTAGGTACTGATATTGCTTAGAACAACGAAAAATTCAATGTTTGCAAACTTCTATTTCAGCTAGACGCACGGGCGAGGTGTCGGAAGACGCGTCTCCACGCGGGCCAGCTTACTACGGCGTTACTTTAGTTTTCAGAGAAGGAAAATCGAAAATTATGATCCAAAAACGTGATTTTTCACGGAAAATTTTGAAAAAACCTCTAATATCTCCACCGAACGAGACTCCAGCTCGCGGAACGCTCGCCAGAATACAGGTAAGGCAGGTAAGTTGCTATTTAAACTAATAAAAACAGGGTTCACAGTAAGAATTTTGAGATAAAAATAAAAATGTGGTTCAGTACAAAAATGTTCTGAATTTTTCTATGTTAATGGCGAAAAATGAAAATTGTTTCGCGTTTTGTCAATTCTTTCAGTCAAAATAGTCTAATGGTACCTAAATACAAGCGATTCAGCTGAAAACAGCTTCGAAATGCGACACCTGGTTGCAAAGATATTTCGAAGTATAGGGAATTTTGTATCGGCTAGGTGGATTTCGTAGGTACTGATATTGCTTAGAACAACGAAAAATTCAATGTTTGCAAACTTCTATTTCAGCTAGACGCACGGGCGAGGTGTCGGAAGACGCGTCTCCACGCGGGCCAGCTTACTACGGCGTTACTTTAGTTTTCAGAGAAGGAAAATTGAAAATTATGATCCAAAAACGTGATTTTTCACGGAAAATTTTGAAAAAAACCTCTAATATCTCCACCGAACGAGACTCCAGCTCGCGGAACGCTCGCCAGAATACAGGTAAGGCAGGTAAGTTGCTATTTAAACTAATAAAAACAGGGTTCACAGTAAGAATTTTGAGATAAAAATAAAAATGTGGTTCAGTACAAAAATGTTCTGAATTTTTCTATGTTAATGGCGAAAAATGAAAATTGTTTCGCGTTTTGTCAATTCTTTCAGTCAAAATAGTCTAATGGTACCTAAATACAAGCGATTCAGCTGAAAACAGCTTCGAAATGCGACACCTGGTTGCAAAGATATTTCGAAGTATAGGGAATTTTGTATCGGCTAGGTGGATTTCGTAGGTACTGATATTGCTTAGAACAACGAAAAATTCAATGTTTGCAAACTTCTATTTCAGCTAGACGCACGGGCGAGGTGTCGGAAGACGCGTCTCCACGCGGGCCAGCTTACTACGGCGTTACTTTAGTTTTCAGAGAAGGAAAATCGAAAATTATGATCCAAAAACGTGATTTTTCACGGAAAATTTTGAAAAAACCTCTAATATCTCCACCGAACGAGACTCCAGCTCGCGGAACGCTCGCCAGAATACAGGTAAGGCAGGTAAGTTGCTATTTAAACTAATAAAAACAGGGTTCACAGTAAGAATTTTGAGATAAAAATAAAAATGTGGTTCAGTACAAAAATGTTCTGAATTTTTCTATGTTAATGGCGAAAAATGAAAATTGTTTCGCGTTTTGTCAATTCTTTCAGTCAAAATAGTCTAATGGTACCTAAATACAAGCGATTCAGCTGAAAACAGCTTCGAAATGCGACACCTGGTTGCAAAGATATTTCGAAGTATAGGGAATTTTGTATCGGCTAGGTGGATTTCGTAGGTACTGATATTGCTTAGAACAACGAAAAATTCAATGTTTGCAAACTTCTATTTCAGCTAGACGCACGGGCGAGGTGTCGGAAGACGCGTCTCCACGCGGGCCAGCTTACTACGGCGTTACTTTAGTTTTCAGAGAAGGAAAATTGAAAATTATGATCCAAAAACGTGATTTTTCACGGAAAATTTTGAAAAAACCTCTAATATCTCCACCGAACGAGACTCCAGCTCGCGGAACGCTCGCCAGAATACAGGTAAGGCAGGTAAGTTGCTATTTAAACTAATAAAAACAGGGTTCACAGTAAGAATTTTGAGATAAAAATAAAAATGTGGTTCAGTACAAAAATGTTCTGAATTTTTCTATGTTAATGGCGAAAAATGAAAATTGTTTCGCGTTTTGTCAATTCTTTCAGTCAAAATAGTCTAATGGTACCTAAATACAAGCGATTCAGCTGAAAACAGCTTCGAAATGCGACACCTGGTTGCAAAGATATTTCGAAGTATAGGGAATTTTGTATCGGCTAGGTGGATTTCGTAGGTACTGATATTGCTTAGAACAACGAAAAATTCAATGTTTGCAAACTTCTATTTCAGCTAGACGCACGGGCGAGGTGTCGGAAGACGCGTCTCCACGCGGGCCAGCTTACTACGGCGTTACTTTAGTTTTCAGAGAAGGAAAATTGAAAATTATGATCCAAAAACGTGATTTTTCACGGAAAATTTTGAAAAAACCTCTAATATCTCCACCGAACGAGACTCCAGCTCGCGGAACGCTCGCCAGAATACAGGTAAGGCAGGTAAGTTGCTATTTAAACTAATAAAAACAGGGTTCACAGTAAGAATTTTGAGATAAAAATAAAAATGTGGTTCAGTACAAAAATGTTCTGAATTTTTCTATGTTAATGGCGAAAAATGAAAATTGTTTCGCGTTTTGTCAATTCTTTCAGTCAAAATAGTCTAATGGTACCTAAATACAAGCGATTCAGCTGAAAACAGCTTCGAAATGCGACACCTGGTTGCAAAGATATTTCGAAGTATAGGGAATTTTGTATCGGCTAGGTGGATTTCGTAGGTACTGATATTGCTTAGAACAACGAAAAATTCAATGTTTGCAAACTTCTATTTCAGCTAGACGCACGGGCGAGGTGTCGGAAGACGCGTCTCCACGCGGGCCAGCTTACTACGGCGTTACTTTAGTTTTCAGAGAAGGAAAATTGAAAATTATGATCCAAAAACGTGATTTTTCACGGAAAATTTTGAAAAAACCTCTAATATCTCCACCGAACGAGACTCCAGCTCGCGGAACGCTCGCCAGAATACAGGTAAGGCAGGTAAGTTGCTATTTAAACTAATAAAAACAGGGTTCACAGTAAGAATTTTGAGATAAAAATAAAAATGTGGTTCAGTACAAAAATGTTCTGAATTTTTCTATGTTAATGGCGAAAAATGAAAATTGTTTCGCGTTTTGTCAATTCTTTCAGTCAAAATAGTCTAATGGTACCTAAATACAAGCGATTCAGCTGAAAACAGCTTCGAAATGCGACACCTGGTTGCAAAGATATTTCGAAGTATAGGGAATTTTGTATCGGCTAGGTGGATTTCGTAGGTACTGATATTGCTTAGAACAACGAAAAATTCAATGTTTGCAAACTTCTATTTCAGCTAGACGCACGGGCGAGGTGTCGGAAGACGCGTCTCCACGCGGGCCAGCTTACTACGGCGTTACTTTAGTTTTCAGAGAAGGAAAATCGAAAATTATGATCCAAAAACGTGATTTTTCACGGAAAATTTTGAAAAAACCTCTAATATCTCCACCGAACGAGACTCCAGCTCGCGGAACGCTCGCCAGAATACAGGTAAGGCAGGTAAGTTGCTATTTAAACTAATAAAAACAGGGTTCACAGTAAGAATTTTGAGATAAAAATAAAAATGTGGTTCAGTACAAAAATGTTCTGAATTTTTCTATGTTAATGGCGAAAAATGAAAATTGTTTCGCGTTTTGTCAATTCTTTCAGTCAAAATAGTCTAATGGTACCTAAATACAAGCGATTCAGCTGAAAACAGCTTCGAAATGCGACACCTGGTTGCAAAGATATTTCGAAGTATAGGGAATTTTGTATCGGCTAGGTGGATTTCGTAGGTACTGATATTGCTTAGAACAACGAAAAATTCAATGTTTGCAAACTTCTATTTCAGCTAGACGCACGGGCGAGGTGTCGGAAGACGCGTCTCCACGCGGGCCAGCTTACTACGGCGTTACTTTAGTTTTCAGAGAAGGAAAATTGAAAATTATGATCCAAAAACGTGATTTTTCACGGAAAATTTTGAAAAAACCTCTAATATCTCCACCGAACGAGACTCCAGCTCGCGGAACGCTCGCCAGAATACAGGTAAGGCAGGTAAGTTGCTATTTAAACTAATAAAAACAGGGTTCACAGTAAGAATTTTGAGATAAAAATAAAAATGTGGTTCAGTACAAAAATGTTCTGAATTTTTCTATGTTAATGGCGAAAAATGAAAATTGTTTCGCGTTTTGTCAATTCTTTCAGTCAAAATAGTCTAATGGTACCTAAATACAAGCGATTCAGCTGAAAACAGCTTCGAAATGCGACACCTGGTTGCAAAGATATTTCGAAGTATAGGGAATTTTGTATCGGCTAGGTGGATTTCGTAGGTACTGATATTGCTTAGAACAACGAAAAATTCAATGTTTGCAAACTTCTATTTCAGCTAGACGCACGGGCGAGGTGTCGGAAGACGCGTCTCCACGCGGGCCAGCTTACTACGGCGTTACTTTAGTTTTCAGAGAAGGAAAATTGAAAATTATGATCCAAAAACGTGATTTTTCACGGAAAATTTTGAAAAAACCTCTAATATCTCCACCGAACGAGACTCCAGCTCGCGGAACGCTCGCCAGAATACAGGTAAGGCAGGTAAGTTGCTATTTAAACTAATAAAAACAGGGTTCACAGTAAGAATTTTGAGATAAAAATAAAAATGTGGTTCAGTACAAAAATGTTCTGAATTTTTCTATGTTAATGGCGAAAAATGAAAATTGTTTCGCGTTTTGTCAATTCTTTCAGTCAAAATAGTCTAATGGTACCTAAATACAAGCGATTCAGCTGAAAACAGCTTCGAAATGCGACACCTGGTTGCAAAGATATTTCGAAGTATAGGGAATTTTGTATCGGCTAGGTGGATTTCGTAGGTACTGATATTGCTTAGAACAACGAAAAATTCAATGTTTGCAAACTTCTATTTCAGCTAGACGCACGGGCGAGGTGTCGGAAGACGCGTCTCCACGCGGGCCAGCTTACTACGGCGTTACTTTAGTTTTCAGAGAAGGAAAATTGAAAATTATGATCCAAAAACGTGATTTTTCACGGAAAATTTTGAAAAAACCTCTAATATCTCCACCGAACGAGACTCCAGCTCGCGGAACGCTCGCCAGAATACAGGTAAGGCAGGTAAGTTGCTATTTAAACTAATAAAAACAGGGTTCACAGTAAGAATTTTGAGATAAAAATAAAAATGTGGTTCAGTACAAAAATGTTCTGAATTTTTCTATGTTAATGGCGAAAAATGAAAATTGTTTCGCGTTTTGTCAATTCTTTCAGTCAAAATAGTCTAATGGTACCTAAATACAAGCGATTCAGCTGAAAACAGCTTCGAAATGCGACACCTGGTTGCAAAGATATTTCGAAGTATAGGGAATTTTGTATCGGCTAGGTGGATTTCGTAGGTACTGATATTGCTTAGAACAACGAAAAATTCAATGTTTGCAAACTTCTATTTCAGCTAGACGCACGGGCGAGGTGTCGGAAGACGCGTCTCCACGCGGGCCAGCTTACTACGGCGTTACTTTAGTTTTCAGAGAAGGAAAATTGAAAATTATGATCCAAAAACGTGATTTTTCACGGAAAATTTTGAAAAAACCTCTAATATCTCCACCGAACGAGACTCCAGCTCGCGGAACGCTCGCCAGAATACAGGTAAGGCAGGTAAGTTGCTATTTAAACTAATAAAAACAGGGTTCACAGTAAGAATTTTGAGATAAAAATAAAAATGTGGTTCAGTACAAAAATGTTCTGAATTTTTCTATGTTAATGGCGAAAAATGAAAATTGTTTCGCGTTTTGTCAATTCTTTCAGTCAAAATAGTCTAATGGTACCTAAATACAAGCGATTCAGCTGAAAACAGCTTCGAAATGCGACACCTGGTTGCAAAGATATTTCGAAGTATAGGGAATTTTGTATCGGCTAGGTGGATTTCGTAGGTACTGATATTGCTTAGAACAACGAAAAATTCAATGTTTGCAAACTTCTATTTCAGCTAGACGCACGGGCGAGGTGTCGGAAGACGCGTCTCCACGCGGGCCAGCTTACTACGGCGTTACTTTAGTTTTCAGAGAAGGAAAATCGAAAATTATGATCCAAAAACGTGATTTTTCACGGAAAATTTTGAAAAAACCTCTAATATCTCCACCGAACGAGACTCCAGCTCGCGGAACGCTCGCCAGAATACAGGTAAGGCAGGTAAGTTGCTATTTAAACTAATAAAAACAGGGTTCACAGTAAGAATTTTGAGATAAAAATAAAAATGTGGTTCAGTACAAAAATGTTCTGAATTTTTCTATGTTAATGGCGAAAAATGAAAATTGTTTCGCGTTTTGTCAATTCTTTCAGTCAAAATAGTCTAATGGTACCTAAATACAAGCGATTCAGCTGAAAACAGCTTCGAAATGCGACACCTGGTTGCAAAGATATTTCGAAGTATAGGGAATTTTGTATCGGCTAGGTGGATTTCGTAGGTACTGATATTGCTTAGAACAACGAAAAATTCAATGTTTGCAAACTTCTATTTCAGCTAGACGCACGGGCGAGGTGTCGGAAGACGCGTCTCCACGCGGGCCAGCTTACTACGGCGTTACTTTAGTTTTCAGAGAAGGAAAATTGAAAATTATGATCCAAAAACGTGATTTTTCACGGAAAATTTTGAAAAAACCTCTAATATCTCCACCGAACGAGACTCCAGCTCGCGGAACGCTCGCCAGAATACAGGTAAGGCAGGTAAGTTGCTATTTAAACTAATAAAAACAGGGTTCACAGTAAGAATTTTGAGATAAAAATAAAAATGTGGTTCAGTACAAAAATGTTCTGAATTTTTCTATGTTAATGGCGAAAAATGAAAATTGTTTCGCGTTTTGTCAATTCTTTCAGTCAAAATAGTCTAATGGTACCTAAATACAAGCGATTCAGCTGAAAACAGCTTCGAAATGCGACACCTGGTTGCAAAGATATTTCGAAGTATAGGGAATTTTGTATCGGCTAGGTGGATTTCGTAGGTACTGATATTGCTTAGAACAACGAAAAATTCAATGTTTGCAAACTTCTATTTCAGCTAGACGCACGGGCGAGGTGTCGGAAGACGCGTCTCCACGCGGGCCAGCTTACTACGGCGTTACTTTAGTTTTCAGAGAAGGAAAATTGAAAATTATGATCCAAAAACGTGATTTTTCACGGAAAATTTTGAAAAAACCTCTAATATCTCCACCGAACGAGACTCCAGCTCGCGGAACGCTCGCCAGAATACAGGTAAGGCAGGTAAGTTGCTATTTAAACTAATAAAAACAGGGTTCACAGTAAGAATTTTGAGATAAAAATAAAAATGTGGTTCAGTACAAAAATGTTCTGAATTTTTCTATGTTAATGGCGAAAAATGAAAATTGTTTCGCGTTTTGTCAATTCTTTCAGTCAAAATAGTCTAATGGTACCTAAATACAAGCGATTCAGCTGAAAACAGCTTCGAAATGCGACACCTGGTTGCAAAGATATTTCGAAGTATAGGGAATTTTGTATCGGCTAGGTGGATTTCGTAGGTACTGATATTGCTTAGAACAACGAAAAATTCAATGTTTGCAAACTTCTATTTCAGCTAGACGCACGGGCGAGGTGTCGGAAGACGCGTCTCCACGCGGGCCAGCTTACTACGGCGTTACTTTAGTTTTCAGAGAAGGAAAATTGAAAATTATGATCCAAAAACGTGATTTTTCACGGAAAATTTTGAAAAAACCTCTAATATCTCCACCGAACGAGACTCCAGCTCGCGGAACGCTCGCCAGAATACAGGTAAGGCAGGTAAGTTGCTATTTAAACTAATAAAAACAGGGTTCACAGTAAGAATTTTGAGATAAAAATAAAAATGTGGTTCAGTACAAAAATGTTCTGAATTTTTCTATGTTAATGGCGAAAAATGAAAATTGTTTCGCGTTTTGTCAATTCTTTCAGTCAAAATAGTCTAATGGTACCTAAATACAAGCGATTCAGCTGAAAACAGCTTCGAAATGCGACACCTGGTTGCAAAGATATTTCGAAGTATAGGGAATTTTGTATCGGCTAGGTGGATTTCGTAGGTACTGATATTGCTTAGAACAACGAAAAATTCAATGTTTGCAAACTTCTATTTCAGCTAGACGCACGGGCGAGGTGTCGGAAGACGCGTCTCCACGCGGGCCAGCTTACTACGGCGTTACTTTAGTTTTCAGAGAAGGAAAATCGAAAATTATGATCCAAAAACGTGATTTTTCACGGAAAATTTTGAAAAAACCTCTAATATCTCCACCGAACGAGACTCCAGCTCGCGGAACGCTCGCCAGAATACAGGTAAGGCAGGTAAGTTGCTATTTAAACTAATAAAAACAGGGTTCACAGTAAGAATTTTGAGATAAAAATAAAAATGTGGTTCAGTACAAAAATGTTCTGAATTTTTCTATGTTAATGGCGAAAAATGAAAATTGTTTCGCGTTTTGTCAATTCTTTCAGTCAAAATAGTCTAATGGTACCTAAATACAAGCGATTCAGCTGAAAACAGCTTCGAAATGCGACACCTGGTTGCAAAGATATTTCGAAGTATAGGGAATTTTGTATCGGCTAGGTGGATTTCGTAGGTACTGATATTGCTTAGAACAACGAAAAATTCAATGTTTGCAAACTTCTATTTCAGCTAGACGCACGGGCGAGGTGTCGGAAGACGCGTCTCCACGCGGGCCAGCTTACTACGGCGTTACTTTAGTTTTCAGAGAAGGAAAATTGAAAATTATGATCCAAAAACGTGATTTTTCACGGAAAATTTTGAAAAAACCTCTAATATCTCCACCGAACGAGACTCCAGCTCGCGGAACGCTCGCCAGAATACAGGTAAGGCAGGTAAGTTGCTATTTAAACTAATAAAAACAGGGTTCACAGTAAGAATTTTGAGATAAAAATAAAAATGTGGTTCAGTACAAAAATGTTCTGAATTTTTCTATGTTAATGGCGAAAAATGAAAATTGTTTCGCGTTTTGTCAATTCTTTCAGTCAAAATAGTCTAATGGTACCTAAATACAAGCGATTCAGCTGAAAACAGCTTCGAAATGCGACACCTGGTTGCAAAGATATTTCGAAGTATAGGGAATTTTGTATCGGCTAGGTGGATTTCGTAGGTACTGATATTGCTTAGAACAACGAAAAATTCAATGTTTGCAAACTTCTATTTCAGCTAGACGCACGGGCGAGGTGTCGGAAGACGCGTCTCCACGCGGGCCAGCTTACTACGGCGTTACTTTAGTTTTCAGAGAAGGAAAATCGAAAATTATGATCCAAAAACGTGATTTTTCACGGAAAATTTTGAAAAAACCTCTAATATCTCCACCGAACGAGACTCCAGCTCGCGGAACGCTCGCCAGAATACAGGTAAGGCAGGTAAGTTGCTATTTAAACTAATAAAAACAGGGTTCACAGTAAGAATTTTGAGATAAAAATAAAAATGTGGTTCAGTACAAAAATGTTCTGAATTTTTCTATGTTAATGGCGAAAAATGAAAATTGTTTCGCGTTTTGTCAATTCTTTCAGTCAAAATAGTCTAATGGTACCTAAATACAAGCGATTCAGCTGAAAACAGCTTCGAAATGCGACACCTGGTTGCAAAGATATTTCGAAGTATAGGGAATTTTGTATCGGCTAGGTGGATTTCGTAGGTACTGATATTGCTTAGAACAACGAAAAATTCAATGTTTGCAAACTTCTATTTCAGCTAGACGCACGGGCGAGGTGTCGGAAGACGCGTCTCCACGCGGGCCAGCTTACTACGGCGTTACTTTAGTTTTCAGAGAAGGAAAATTGAAAATTATGATCCAAAAACGTGATTTTTCACGGAAAATTTTGAAAAAACCTCTAATATCTCCACCGAACGAGACTCCAGCTCGCGGAACGCTCGCCAGAATACAGGTAAGGCAGGTAAGTTGCTATTTAAACTAATAAAAACAGGGTTCACAGTAAGAATTTTGAGATAAAAATAAAAATGTGGTTCAGTACAAAAATGTTCTGAATTTTTCTATGTTAATGGCGAAAAATGAAAATTGTTTCGCGTTTTGTCAATTCTTTCAGTCAAAATAGTCTAATGGTACCTAAATACAAGCGATTCAGCTGAAAACAGCTTCGAAATGCGACACCTGGTTGCAAAGATATTTCGAAGTATAGGGAATTTTGTATCGGCTAGGTGGATTTCGTAGGTACTGATATTGCTTAGAACAACGAAAAATTCAATGTTTGCAAACTTCTATTTCAGCTAGACGCACGGGCGAGGTGTCGGAAGACGCGTCTCCACGCGGGCCAGCTTACTACGGCGTTACTTTAGTTTTCAGAGAAGGAAAATCGAAAATTATGATCCAAAAACGTGATTTTTCACGGAAAATTTTGAAAAAACCTCTAATATCTCCACCGAACGAGACTCCAGCTCGCGGAACGCTCGCCAGAATACAGGTAAGGCAGGTAAGTTGCTATTTAAACTAATAAAAACAGGGTTCACAGTAAGAATTTTGAGATAAAAATAAAAATGTGGTTCAGTACAAAAATGTTCTGAATTTTTCTATGTTAATGGCGAAAAATGAAAATTGTTTCGCGTTTTGTCAATTCTTTCAGTCAAAATAGTCTAATGGTACCTAAATACAAGCGATTCAGCTGAAAACAGCTTCGAAATGCGACACCTGGTTGCAAAGATATTTCGAAGTATAGGGAATTTTGTATCGGCTAGGTGGATTTCGTAGGTACTGATATTGCTTAGAACAACGAAAAATTCAATGTTTGCAAACTTCTATTTCAGCTAGACGCACGGGCGAGGTGTCGGAAGACGCGTCTCCACGCGGGCCAGCTTACTACGGCGTTACTTTAGTTTTCAGAGAAGGAAAATCGAAAATTATGATCCAAAAACGTGATTTTTCACGGAAAATTTTGAAAAAACCTCTAATATCTCCACCGAACGAGACTCCAGCTCGCGGAACGCTCGCCAGAATACAGGTAAGGCAGGTAAGTTGCTATTTAAACTAATAAAAACAGGGTTCACAGTAAGAATTTTGAGATAAAAATAAAAATGTGGTTCAGTACAAAAATGTTCTGAATTTTTCTATGTTAATGGCGAAAAATGAAAATTGTTTCGCGTTTTGTCAATTCTTTCAGTCAAAATAGTCTAATGGTACCTAAATACAAGCGATTCAGCTGAAAACAGCTTCGAAATGCGACACCTGGTTGCAAAGATATTTCGAAGTATAGGGAATTTTGTATCGGCTAGGTGGATTTCGTAGGTACTGATATTGCTTAGAACAACGAAAAATTCAATGTTTGCAAACTTCTATTTCAGCTAGACGCACGGGCGAGGTGTCGGAAGACGCGTCTCCACGCGGGCCAGCTTACTACGGCGTTACTTTAGTTTTCAGAGAAGGAAAATTGAAAATTATGATCCAAAAACGTGATTTTTCACGGAAAATTTTGAAAAAACCTCTAATATCTCCACCGAACGAGACTCCAGCTCGCGGAACGCTCGCCAGAATACAGGTAAGGCAGGTAAGTTGCTATTTAAACTAATAAAAACAGGGTTCACAGTAAGAATTTTGAGATAAAAATAAAAATGTGGTTCAGTACAAAAATGTTCTGAATTTTTCTATGTTAATGGCGAAAAATGAAAATTGTTTCGCGTTTTTTCAAATCTTTCAGTCAAAATAGTCTAATGGTACCTAAATACAAGCGATTCAGCTGAAAACAGCTTCGAAATGCGACACCTGGTTGCAAAGATATTTCGAAGTATAGGGAATTTTGTATCGGCTAGGTGGATTTCGTAGGTACTGATATTGCTTAGAACAACGAAAAATTCAATGTTTGCAAACTTCTATTTCAGCTAGACGCACGGGCGAGGTGTCGGAAGACGCGTCTCCACGCGGGCCAGCTTACTACGGCGTTACTTTAGTTTTCAGAGAAGGAAAATCGAAAATTATGATCCAAAAACGTGATTTTTCACGGAAAATTTTGAAAAAACCTCTAATATCTCCACCGAACGAGACTCCAGCTCGCGGAACGCTCGCCAGAATACAGGTAAGGCAGGTAAGTTGCTATTTAAACTAATAAAAACAGGGTTCACAGTAAGAATTTTGAGATAAAAATAAAAATGTGGTTCAGTACAAAAATGTTCTGAATTTTTCTATGTTAATGGCGAAAAATGAAAATTGTTTCGCGTTTTGTCAATTCTTTCAGTCAAAATAGTCTAATGGTACCTAAATACAAGCGATTCAGCTGAAAACAGCTTCGAAATGCGACACCTGGTTGCAAAGATATTTCGAAGTATAGGGAATTTTGTATCGGCTAGGTGGATTTCGTAGGTACTGATATTGCTTAGAACAACGAAAAATTCAATGTTTGCAAACTTCTATTTCAGCTAGACGCACGGGCGAGGTGTCGGAAGACGCGTCTCCACGCGGGCCAGCTTACTACGGCGTTACTTTAGTTTTCAGAGAAGGAAAATCGAAAATTATGATCCAAAAACGTGATTTTTCACGGAAAATTTTGAAAAAACCTCTAATATCTCCACCGAACGAGACTCCAGCTCGCGGAACGCTCGCCAGAATACAGGTAAGGCAGGTAAGTTGCTATTTAAACTAATAAAAACAGGGTTCACAGTAAGAATTTTGGGATAAAAATAAAAATGTGGTTCAGTACAAAAATGTTCTGAATTTTTCTATGTTAATGGCGAAAAATGAAAATTGTTTCGCGTTTTGTCAATTCTTTCAGTCAAAATAGTCTAATGGTACCTAAATACAAGCGATTCAGCTGAAAACAGCTTCGAAATGCGACACCTGGTTGCAAAGATATTTCGAAGTATAGGGAATTTTGTATCGGCTAGGTGGATTTCGTAGGTACTGATATTGCTTAGAACAACGAAAAATTCAATGTTTGCAAACTTCTATTTCAGCTAGACGCACGGGCGAGGTGTCGGAAGACGCGTCTCCACGCGGGCCAGCTTACTACGGCGTTACTTTAGTTTTCAGAGAAGGAAAATTGAAAATTATGATCCAAAAACGTGATTTTTCACGGAAAATTTTGAAAAAACCTCTAATATCTCCACCGAACGAGACTCCAGCTCGCGGAACGCTCGCCAGAATACAGGTAAGGCAGGTAAGTTGCTATTTAAACTAATAAAAACAGGGTTCACAGTAAGAATTTTGAGATAAAAATAAAAATGTGGTTCAGTACAAAAATGTTCTGAATTTTTCTATGTTAATGGCGAAAAATGAAAATTGTTTCGCGTTTTGTCAATTCTTTCAGTCAAAATAGTCTAATGGTACCTAAATACAAGCGATTCAGCTGAAAACAGCTTCGAAATGCGACACCTGGTTGCAAAGATATTTCGAAGTATAGGGAATTTTGTATCGGCTAGGTGGATTTCGTAGGTACTGATATTGCTTAGAACAACGAAAAATTCAATGTTTGCAAACTTCTATTTCAGCTAGACGCACGGGCGAGGTTTCGGAAGACGCGTCTCCACGCGGGCCAGCTTACTACGGCGTTACTTTAGTTTTCAGAGAAGGAAAATCGAAAATTATGATCCAAAAACGTGATTTTTCACGGAAAATTTTGAAAAAACCTCTAATATCTCCACCGAACGAGACTCCAGCTCGCGGAACGCTCGCCAGAATACAGGTAAGGCAGGTAAGTTGCTATTTAAACTAATAAAAACAGGGTTCACAGTAAGAATTTTGAGATAAAAATAAAAATGTGGTTCAGTACAAAAATGTTCTGAATTTTTCTATGTTAATGGCGAAAAATGAAAATTGTTTCGCGTTTTGTCAATTCTTTCAGTCAAAATAGTCTAATGGTACCTAAATACAAGCGATTCAGCTGAAAACAGCTTCGAAATGCGACACCTGGTTGCAAAGATATTTCGAAGTATAGGGAATTTTGTATCGGCTAGGTGGATTTCGTAGGTACTGATATTGCTTAGAACAACGAAAAATTCAATGTTTGCAAACTTCTATTTCAGCTAGACGCACGGGCGAGGTGTCGGAAGACGCGTCTCCACGCGGGCCAGCTTACTACGGCGTTACTTTAGTTTTCAGAGAAGGAAAATTGAAAATTATGATCCAAAAACGTGATTTTTCACGGAAAATTTTGAAAAAACCTCTAATATCTCCACCGAACGAGACTCCAGCTCGCGGAACGCTCGCCAGAATACAGGTAAGGCAGGTAAGTTGCTATTTAAACTAATAAAAACAGGGTTCACAGTAAGAATTTTGAGATAAAAATAAAAATGTGGTTCAGTACAAAAATGTTCTGAATTTTTCTATGTTAATGGCGAAAAATGAAAATTGTTTCGCGTTTTGTCAATTCTTTCAGTCAAAATAGTCTAATGGTACCTAAATACAAGCGATTCAGCTGAAAACAGCTTCGAAATGCGACACCTGGTTGCAAAGATATTTCGAAGTATAGGGAATTTTGTATCGGCTAGGTGGATTTCGTAGGTACTGATATTGCTTAGAACAACGAAAAATTCAATGTTTGCAAACTTCTATTTCAGCTAGACGCACGGGCGAGGTGTCGGAAGACGCGTCTCCACGCGGGCCAGCTTACTACGGCGTTACTTTAGTTTTCAGAGAAGGAAAATCGAAAATTATGATCCAAAAACGTGATTTTTCACGGAAAATTTTGAAAAAACCTCTAATATCTCCACCGAACGAGACTCCAGCTCGCGGAACGCTCGCCAGAATACAGGTAAGGCAGGTAAGTTGCTATTTAAACTAATAAAAACAGGGTTCACAGTAAGAATTTTGAGATAAAAATAAAAATGTGGTTCAGTACAAAAATGTTCTGAATTTTTCTATGTTAATGGCGAAAAATGAAAATTGTTTCGCGTTTTGTCAATTCTTTCAGTCAAAATAGTCTAATGGTACCTAAATACAAGCGATTCAGCTGAAAACAGCTTCGAAATGCGACACCTGGTTGCAAAGATATTTCGAAGTATAGGGAATTTTGTATCGGCTAGGTGGATTTCGTAGGTACTGATATTGCTTAGAACAACGAAAAATTCAATGTTTGCAAACTTCTATTTCAGCTAGACGCACGGGCGAGGTGTCGGAAGACGCGTCTCCACGCGGGCCAGCTTACTACGGCGTTACTTTAGTTTTCAGAGAAGGAAAATCGAAAATTATGATCCAAAAACGTGATTTTTCACGGAAAATTTTGAAAAAACCTCTAATATCTCCACCGAACGAGACTCCAGCTCGCGGAACGCTCGCCAGAATACAGGTAAGGCAGGTAAGTTGCTATTTAAACTAATAAAAACAGGGTTCACAGTAAGAATTTTGAGATAAAAATAAAAATGTGGTTCAGTACAAAAATGTTCTGAATTTTTCTATGTTAATGGCGAAAAATGAAAATTGTTTCGCGTTTTGTCAATTCTTTCAGTCAAAATAGTCTAATGGTACCTAAATACAAGCGATTCAGCTGAAAACAGCTTCGAAATGCGACACCTGGTTGCAAAGATATTTCGAAGTATAGGGAATTTTGTATCGGCTAGGTGGATTTCGTAGGTACTGATATTGCTTAGAACAACGAAAAATTCAATGTTTGCAAACTTCTATTTCAGCTAGACGCACGGGCGAGGTGTCGGAAGACGCGTCTCCACGCGGGCCAGCTTACTACGGCGTTACTTTAGTTTTCAGAGAAGGAAAATTGAAAATTATGATCCAAAAACGTGATTTTTCACGGAAAATTTTGAAAAAACCTCTAATATCTCCACCGAACGAGACTCCAGCTCGCGGAACGCTCGCCAGAATACAGGTAAGGCAGGTAAGTTGCTATTTAAACTAATAAAAACAGGGTTCACAGTAAGAATTTTGAGATAAAAATAAAAATGTGGTTCAGTACAAAAATGTTCTGAATTTTTCTATGTTAATGGCGAAAAATGAAAATTGTTTCGCGTTTTTTCAAATCTTTCAGTCAAAATAGTCTAATGGTACCTAAATACAAGCGATTCAGCTGAAAACAGCTTCGAAATGCGACACCTGGTTGCAAAGATATTTCGAAGTATAGGGAATTTTGTATCGGCTAGGTGGATTTCGTAGGTACTGATATTGCTTAGAACAACGAAAAATTCAATGTTTGCAAACTTCTATTTCAGCTAGACGCACGGGCGAGGTGTCGGAAGACGCGTCTCCACGCGGGCCAGCTTACTACGGCGTTACTTTAGTTTTCAGAGAAGGAAAATCGAAAATTATGATCCAAAAACGTGATTTTTCACGGAAAATTTTGAAAAAACCTCTAATATCTCCACCGAACGAGACTCCAGCTCGCGGAACGCTCGCCAGAATACAGGTAAGGCAGGTAAGTTGCTATTTAAACTAATAAAAACAGGGTTCACAGTAAGAATTTTGAGATAAAAATAAAAATGTGGTTCAGTACAAAAATGTTCTGAATTTTTCTATGTTAATGGCGAAAAATGAAAATTGTTTCGCGTTTTGTCAATTCTTTCAGTCAAAATAGTCTAATGGTACCTAAATACAAGCGATTCAGCTGAAAACAGCTTCGAAATGCGACACCTGGTTGCAAAGATATTTCGAAGTATAGGGAATTTTGTATCGGCTAGGTGGATTTCGTAGGTACTGATATTGCTTAGAACAACGAAAAATTCAATGTTTGCAAACTTCTATTTCAGCTAGACGCACGGGCGAGGTGTCGGAAGACGCGTCTCCACGCGGGCCAGCTTACTACGGCGTTACTTTAGTTTTCAGAGAAGGAAAATCGAAAATTATGATCCAAAAACGTGATTTTTCACGGAAAATTTTGAAAAAACCTCTAATATCTCCACCGAACGAGACTCCAGCTCGCGGAACGCTCGCCAGAATACAGGTAAGGCAGGTAAGTTGCTATTTAAACTAATAAAAACAGGGTTCACAGTAAGAATTTTGAGATAAAAATAAAAATGTGGTTCAGTACAAAAATGTTCTGAATTTTTCTATGTTAATGGCGAAAAATGAAAATTGTTTCGCGTTTTGTCAATTCTTTCAGTCAAAATAGTCTAATGGTACCTAAATACAAGCGATTCAGCTGAAAACAGCTTCGAAATGCGACACCTGGTTGCAAAGATATTTCGAAGTATAGGGAATTTTGTATCGGCTAGGTGGATTTCGTAGGTACTGATATTGCTTAGAACAACGAAAAATTCAATGTTTGCAAACTTCTATTTCAGCTAGACGCACGGGCGAGGTGTCGGAAGACGCGTCTCCACGCGGGCCAGCTTACTACGGCGTTACTTTAGTTTTCAGAGAAGGAAAATTGAAAATTATGATCCAAAAACGTGATTTTTCACGGAAAATTTTGAAAAAACCTCTAATATCTCCACCGAACGAGACTCCAGCTCGCGGAACGCTCGCCAGAATACAGGTAAGGCAGGTAAGTTGCTATTTAAACTAATAAAAACAGGGTTCACAGTAAGAATTTTGAGATAAAAATAAAAATGTGGTTCAGTACAAAAATGTTCTGAATTTTTCTATGTTAATGGCGAAAAATGAAAATTGTTTCGCGTTTTGTCAATTCTTTCAGTCAAAATAGTCTAATGGTACCTAAATACAAGCGATTCAGCTGAAAACAGCTTCGAAATGCGACACCTGGTTGCAAAGATATTTCGAAGTATAGGGAATTTTGTATCGGCTAGGTGGATTTCGTAGGTACTGATATTGCTTAGAACAACGAAAAATTCAATGTTTGCAAACTTCTATTTCAGCTAGACGCACGGGCGAGGTGTCGGAAGACGCGTCTCCACGCGGGCCAGCTTACTACGGCGTTACTTTAGTTTTCAGAGAAGGAAAATCGAAAATTATGATCCAAAAACGTGATTTTTCACGGAAAATTTTGAAAAAACCTCTAATATCTCCACCGAACGAGACTCCAGCTCGCGGAACGCTCGCCAGAATACAGGTAAGGCAGGTAAGTTGCTATTTAAACTAATAAAAACAGGGTTCACAGTAAGAATTTTGAGATAAAAATAAAAATGTGGTTCAGTACAAAAATGTTCTGAATTTTTCTATGTTAATGGCGAAAAATGAAAATTGTTTCGCGTTTTGTCAATTCTTTCAGTCAAAATAGTCTAATGGTACCTAAATACAAGCGATTCAGCTGAAAACAGCTTCGAAATGCGACACCTGGTTGCAAAGATATTTCGAAGTATAGGGAATTTTGTATCGGCTAGGTGGATTTCGTAGGTACTGATATTGCTTAGAACAACGAAAAATTCAATGTTTGCAAACTTCTATTTCAGCTAGACGCACGGGCGAGGTGTCGGAAGACGCGTCTCCACGCGGGCCAGCTTACTACGGCGTTACTTTAGTTTTCAGAGAAGGAAAATCGAAAATTATGATCCAAAAACGTGATTTTTCACGGAAAATTTTGAAAAAACCTCTAATATCTCCACCGAACGAGACTCCAGCTCGCGGAACGCTCGCCAGAATACAGGTAAGGCAGGTAAGTTGCTATTTAAACTAATAAAAACAGGGTTCACAGTAAGAATTTTGAGATAAAAATAAAAATGTGGTTCAGTACAAAAATGTTCTGAATTTTTCTATGTTAATGGCGAAAAATGAAAATTGTTTCGCGTTTTGTCAATTCTTTCAGTCAAAATAGTCTAATGGTACCTAAATACAAGCGATTCAGCTGAAAACAGCTTCGAAATGCGACACCTGGTTGCAAAGATATTTCGAAGTATAGGGAATTTTGTATCGGCTAGGTGGATTTCGTAGGTACTGATATTGCTTAGAACAACGAAAAATTCAATGTTTGCAAACTTCTATTTCAGCTAGACGCACGGGCGAGGTGTCGGAAGACGCGTCTCCACGCGGACCAGCTTACTACGGCGTTACTTTAGTTTTTGCAGAAGGAAAATCGAAAATTATGGTCCAAAAACGTGATTTTTCACGGAAAATTTTGAAAAAACCTCTAATAACTCCACCGAACGAGACTCCAGCTCGCGGAACGTCGCCAGAATACAGGTAAGGCAGGTAAGTTGCTATTTAAACTAATAAAAACAGGGTTCACAGTAAGAATTTTGAGATAAAAATAAAAATGTGGTTCAGTACAAAAATGTTCTGAATTTTTCTATGTTAATGGCGAAAAATGAAAATTGTTTCGCGTGTTGTCAATTCTTTCAGTCAAAATAGTCTAATGGTACCTAAATACAAGCGATTCAGCTGAAAACAGCTTCGAAATGCGACACCTGGTTGCAAAGATATTTGGGTTAGGTTAGGTTAGGTTAGGTTGGGGTGGGGTGCGTGCAGAAAACCTCCTCGTGTGCCTTGATTGCTGCTCGTTCCTTTCGGATACGTTCGGGGGAAAGGGCAGCCGTTGGGCCGGTGCACCCTGGGTACAGCCAATATTCTCTCCATGTCGGTGACAATATTGGCTGTGGCGAATTTCTGCGTGGGGGGGCGGAGCTTCATGCTCCTGGGTCGGTTCATCTGGACCGACCAACCGTCATCCACTCCTCCCTCTGCTTACAGAGGACAGGTTGTTTGGTGACGACGGCGGCGCTCGTTGTGCACTCACCTGCCAACGGGCTAGCAGCGGGGGATCTGATCCTCCTGACTGCATCCGTCGAAATCGTAATCCGTGACGAGATCATGGTCATGTTTTATGACTTGGAACGGGACGAGGATCTTGGCTTAACCGCCCGGATCGCGAGGAAGATAACCTCTATAAAAAATTCCTCTAATACCAAGTTTTGGTGTGCGGCGAGGGTATGAATGGCTGAGGAGTAGTGTCATCTGTAACTTTAGTTATAGGTGGTGCATCAGTCACGAGCGCACCCCCAGCCAGGGTACCAGTGGACCCCCTGGTTGGGTTACAAATTAACACTTACCTAGGGACAGGGGGTGAACCTAGGTGGACCTTTTACATCCCCCACACTCGTGGGAATCATATGGATCCAAATAAAACTAATTCTTTGAAGAAGGTGCCGACCGTTGTGGTCGAGCGCATGCGGTCGGGTGCGGCGTCGGATACCGACGCTGCGTCTGACAGGATGAGCGTGGCGAGCGTGAGCTCGCAGCGCTCGCGGAAGGAAGAGGGGGTGACGAGGCGCTGCGGTAAGCGCTCGCCACGCTCCTCTAGCGAGGAGAGCCTGCCGGCACCTAAGGTGCCGACGGGCAGCAGTAGACGAGGTCGAGCGGTGGCTGGCAGAGCTGCTGTTCCTTCGGTGGAGCGCGATGAGCGGGGGTGCTTCGCGTCGGTGTCTCGGCCCGACACTCCGGCTCCAGTGGAGCACGTTGAAATGTTGGAGAGTGACCCGACCAGCGAGGGCTCGCTGCTCGGGCTAAATAAGGCGGAAGCCAACGCCGCAAAGCGGGCGCAGCGCAAGGCTGTGGCGGAAGACGAGGTCAGCGAGCTGACTCGTCAGATGCAGGAGCGGCGCTCAGCCCGGACGGCTGCCGGAGGAGGCTTGTCGCCGGTGGCGTCTTGCCGCCAGGTCTTCGACGGCGTGGATGTGATCCTGAAGGTTGCCACAAAATCCGGCAACCTGAAGGGCACATTCACGCGCGCCCTTAAAGAGGTGGCTGATCTCATCAAGGAGGGAGCTGAGGTCCTCCTTAATGGTTCAGGCTCGGAAAAGATGGCGGAGTTTTGCGAAGAGAACCGCCGTCTTAGATCCGAATTGGAGGACCTCAAGCGGAAGTTTGCCAACCTGCGGGAAGCCCCGGGCACCGGATCATCGCCAGTGCCGTTGCTGGCTCCACAGTCGGCCCCATCGTCGACCCCTGCACTTCCGGATGCGGAGGTTGACAAGATCGCTCGCATCTGTCTGTTGCAGTGCGGGCAGATGGTAGGGGCTCGACTAGAGGCCATAGAGCCGAGGCTCCTCCCAGCCGAAACCCTCCGCCCACCGCTCGCTGCGGATAAGCGGAGGAGAGAGGCAGCGGCCAAGGTGGCTGAGCCAAGCCAGTCTGGGAAGGGGGCCACAAAGCCCGCATTGGGGGCCAGAAAGCCCGCAGAGGTGGCGAATAAGCCCGCAAAGGCCGCACCCATTTCCCAGGTGGCGGTTTCCGCGAGTGCTCCCCCGGCGACTGCGCCCGGACCTTCTACGGAGGCCTGGACGACGGTCGTCAGAAAGAAGAAAAAAAAGAAGAAGACGGCGCTTCCAGCTCCCGCAAGAGCACCGGTGCCAGCCAGAAGGAAGACCCAGGGGCCGCCTAGGGTGACAGCTCCACGCTCCGCGGCTGTGGTAATTACTCTGCAGCCCGGAGCCGTCGAGAGGGGCCTCTCGTATAAGGCGGTCCTTGCGGAGGCGAAGGCCAAGGTCGCATTCCCCGACCTTGGCACACCGACTGGCTTCATTCTGAGGCCGGCCATTACGGGGGCGCGGCTGCTACAGGTCTCCGGTGCCGGTAGCAGCGAAAAGGCGGACATCCTGGCCGCCAAATTGAGGGAAGTCCTCAACCCGGAGGACGTTCGTGTGTCCAGGCCCATGAAGACGAGCGAGCTGCGCGTCGATGGCCTGGACGACTCGACGACCCCGGCTGAGGTCGCGGCGGCCGTCGCCAGAGTTGGTGGATGCCAACCTGACGATGTGCGTACGGGCGAGATCCGCACCGACGCTTCTGGGCTCGGTGCGATCTGGGTGAAGTGCCCGGTGGCGGCGGCCAATAAGGTCGCCGACGCTGGACGTCTGTTGGTGGGGTGGGTTGCAGCTAGGGTCAAGCTGCTGCAACCCAGGGCTTTGCGGTGTTTCCGTTGCCTGGACATGGGGCATGTCAGGGCACGGTGCACCGCAGAAATAGACCGCAGCGAGCTGTGTTATCGCTGTGGTCAGCCCGGAAACAAGGCCACCCAGTGCTCCGCCGCGCCAAACTGCAGCCTTTGTGCTGCTGCAGGGAGGCCCGCTGGGCACAGAGCGGGTGGCAAAGCCTGTGGCGCGCCCACCAAAAAGGGCAAGAAGAGGAGGCGAAGAAGGGGTGCCAAGGCTGCCGGGGGCTCTTTACCCCCCCCTCAGCCTGGGTGCTCAACGGCCGACTCCCGGCCTAGGAATGGTGCTGTGGAGGAAATGGACTGCGCATAATGGCGCCTTACCATTTCCTCCAGGGCAATATCAACCACGCTGCCAGAGCTCAGGACCTCTTGCTCCAGAGCATGGCAGAGTGGTCGATCGACGTGGCTGTGGTCGCTGAGCCATACTTTGTCCCCCCCAGAGATAACTGGGTGGGAGACCTGGATGGCTCGGTGGCCATAATTGGCAGGGCTCTTGTCAACCCGTCCCGAGGTCACGGCTGGGTAGCCGCCCTCGCGGACGGCATTGGCACGGTTGGGGCGTATTTCTCGCCCAACAAGAGTCTCGCCGACTTCGAGAACTTCCTTGTCGAGTTGGGCGCCGTCGTAGGCCGACTCCACCCTCGCCCTGTGCTGTTGCTAGGGGATCTCAACGCCAAGTCATCGGCGTGGGGATCTCCGGTGACCGACGCTAGGGGCGAGGCGCTGGAAGAGTGGGTGGTCACGACGGGCCTGGTCGTTCTAAACCGGGGCTCGGTCCACACGTGCGTGCGGCAGCGGGGCGGCTCGATAGTGGACGTCTCGTTCGCTAGCCCTGCTGTCGCAAGCCGTGTCCGTAACTGGCGTGTTGCTGTGGGGGTGGAGACGTTGTCGGATCACAGATACATCCGGTTCGACGTCTCCACCCAGACCATCGGCGGCCGTAGTTCATCGGCCCCGCGAATGGACGGCCCGCGCTGGGCGCGTAAGCGCATCAACAGGGAACTTCTCGAGGAGGCTGCAATTGTCCAGGCCTGGAGCCGGGAGTCGGCAACGGACGGACCCGTTGACGTCGAAGAGGAGGCGCTGTGGTTCCGCGGGGCGATGACGCACATCTGCGACGCGTCCATGCCCCGCATCCACACGCAATCGGCGAGGCGCCAGGTGTACTGGTGGTCTGCCGAGATCGCGCGGCTACGTGTCGCGTGCGTGTCGGTCAGGCGCCGGTACACCCACTACCGCAGGAGACGTCGTCGGGTCCCTGACGAAGAAGCCGCGCTGTATGAGGTGTACCGCGCGGCGAAGGAGGCTCTGTGGCTGGCCATCGGCGAAGCGAGGACGCGAGCCAGGGAGGAGATGTTGGAGACTCTCGATGGAGATCCGTGGGGGCGCCCCTATCGGGCGGTTCGAGGGAAACTTCGAGCCGCGGCGCCTCCACTCACGGAGAGTCTCCAACCAGAGCTGCTTGAGGAGGTCGTCGCAGCCCTCTTCCCGGCAAGAGCGGAGCACACTCCGCCGCCGATGGCTTTGCCCACGGCCGCAGAGCCTACAGAAGAGAACGCCATCAGCGTCCCAGAGGTGACACAAGGAGAGATGGGGGCGGCCGTGTTGCGGCTCCGGGCCAAGAACGTGGCTCCGGGGCCCGACGGTGTACACGGCTGTGCGTTGGCCCTCGCTCTGAAAGAGCTAGAGCCCCAACTGAGAGGACTCTTCACAGCGTGCCTTGAGCGGGGCCAGTTTCCCAGTTTGTGGAAAACAGGTCGTCTGGTCCTGCTCAAGAAGGCGGGGCGCCCTGCAGACTCACCGTCTGCGTACAGGCCCATAGTGTTGCTGGACGAGGTCGGGAAGCTATTCGAGCGAATTATCGCTGCCCGCCTCGTCCACCACTTGTGCAGAGAGGGGCCTGACCTGGCCGAGAGTCAGTTTGGCTTTCGACACGGGCGCTCCACCATCCACGCGATATCGCGGGTGAGAGTCCTGGCAGAGGAAGCAGTGTCCCGGGGCGGGGTGATGGTGGCGGTGTCCTTGGACATATCTAACGATCACACATCGTGGTCGGGGGGTGTCGGATCGCTGTCGAGTCCACCATGAAATATCTGGGATTGGTGCTCGACAGCCGGTGGGACTTCGGCCCCCACTTCCGGCGGCTGGCGCCTAAGTTGATGGGCGCGGCTGGGGCGCTGTCAACGCTGCTTCCCAATCTGGGGGGCCCGAGCGTCGCCTGTAGGCGGCTCTACGTGGGGATCGTGCGATCCATGGCCCTGTATGGGGCCCCAAATTGGGCGGCTGACCTGACGGCCGGCAGCATCGCTGTTTTGCGAAGACCGCAGCGTGCTATGGCCGTCAGAGTCATCAGGGGATATCGCACGATCTCCTACGAGGCGGCCTGTGTGCTGGCTGGATCCCCACCGTGGGACCTCGAGGCGAAAGTACTCGCGTCACTGTACCGGTGGCGCGAGGAAGCGCGGGAGCGGGACGAGCGACTGACGGACCGCCACATGGAGCTTCGTCGGTCGCAGCTCCGCGCAGCCCTGGTGGCGAGCTGGCAGGATAGGCTTTCACGCCCTACCGCCGGCCTCGCCACCGTCGAGGCGGTCCGGCCAGTACTCGGGCAATGGCTCGGGAGAAGGCACGGCTCCCTGTCGTTTCGGACGACGCAGGTGCTCTCGGGGCATGGTTGCTTCGGGAAGTACCTGTGTCGCATAAACAGGGAGCCGGACGCCCGGTGTCACCACTGCGTCGACTGCCGGGAGGACACGGCGCGGCATACGCTGGCAGAATGTGCCGCTTGGGAGGAGCCGCGTCGTGCCCTCGTCTCAGAAATAGGCAACGACCTATCGCTGCCGGCTGTGGTTGAGTCCATGGTCGGTAGCGAGGAGTCCTGGGACGCGGTGGTATCCTTCTGCGAAACAGTCATGTCGCAGAAGGAGGCTGCGGAAAGGGAGCGGGAGATATCTTCCGCCCACCCAGCCCGAAGCAGGCGCACCGGGCGTCGGCGGAGGGCGGACGGGCTCTTCCAGCCCCCCTAAATGGGTCCAGGGGCGACGGATCTGGGGACATCCGTCGCCCCCTACTCCTTAGGACCCGAGATGGTGGCGCGTAGTGTTCCACGCGCGCCTCTCTGTGATGTATGGGGGGGAGTTTAACACCTCACTCCCCCCCAACGTGAGGAGGCCCGCAACGGCGGGCCGGCGCTAGTCGGGGATCGCGGAAGACATATTGGTTCCCGTGGTCCCCGACGTAGGTGTGGGACGGAACACCGGGGTGGTTTTAGTCAGTAAGAGTCTGACAGACCCCTCCGCCCACCCCAGGGCGGAGGACATCCATGAGGATTTCCACCTCGAGATCAAAAAAAAAAAAAAAAGGTTAGGTTAGGTTAGGTTAGGTTAGGTTCCACCGTCGAGGCGGTCCGGCCAGTACTCGGGAACTGGCTCGGGAGGAGGCACGGCTCCCTGTCGTTTCGGACGACGCAGGTGCTCTCGGGGCATGGTTGCTTCGGGAAGTACCTGTGTCGCATAAACAGGGAGCCGGACGCCCGGTGTCACCACTGCGTCGACTGCCGGGAGGACACGGCGCGGCATACGCTGGCAGAATGTGCCGCTTGGGAGGAGCCGCGTCGTGCCCTCGTCTCAGAAGTCGGCAACGACCTGTCGCTGCCGGCTGTGGTCGAGTCCATGGTCGGTAGCGAGGAGTCTTGGGACGTTGTGGTATCCTTCTGCGAAACAGTAATGTCGCAGAAGGAGGCTGCGGAAAGGGAGCGGGAGATATCTTCCGCTCACCCAGCCCGCAGCAGGCGCACCGGGCGTCGGCGGAGGGCGGACAACGCCCTCTTCCAGCCCCCCTAAATGGGTCCAGGGGCGACGGATCTGGGGACATCCGTCGCCCCCTATTCCTTAGGACCCGAGATGGTGGCGCGTAGTGTTCCACGCGCGCCTCTCTGTGATGTATGGGGGGGAGTTTAACACCTCACTCCCCCCCAACGTGAGGAGGCCCGCAATGGCGGGCCGGCGCTAGTCGGGGATCGCGGAAGACATATTGGTTCCCGTGGTCCCCGACGTAGGTGTGGGACGGAACACCGGGGTGGTTTTAGTCAGTAAGAGTCTGACAGACCCCTCTGCCCACCCCAGGGCAGAGGACATCCATGAGGATTTCCACCTCGAGATCAAAAAAAAAAAAAAAAAAAAAAAAGGTTAGGTTAGGTTAGGTTAGGTTGGGGTGCGTGCAGAAAACCTCCTCGTGTGCCTTGATTGCTGCTCGTTCCTTTCGGATACGTTCGGGGGAAAGGGCAGCCGTTGGGCCGGTGCACCCTGGGTACAGCCAATATTCTCTCCATGTCGGAGACAATATTGGCTGTGGCGAATTTCTGCGCGGGGGGGCGGAGCTTCATGCTCCTGGGTCGGTTCATCTGGACCGACCAACCGTCATCCACTCCTCCCTCTGCTTACAGAGGACAGGTTGTTTGGTGACGACGGCGGCGCTCGTTGTGCACTCACCTGCCAACGGGCTAGCAGCGGGGGATCTGATCCTCCTGACTGCATCCGTCGAAATCGTAATCCGTGAAGAGATCATGGTCATGTTTTATGACTTGGAACGGGACGAGGATCTTGGCTTAACCGCCCGGATCGCGAGGAAGATAACCTCTATAAAAAATTCCTCTAATACCAAGTTTTGGTGTGCGGCGAGGGTATGAATGGCTGAGGAGTAGTGTCATCTGTAACTTTAGTTATAGGTGGCGCATCAGTCACGAGCGCACCTCCAGCCAGGGTACCAGTGGACCCCCTGGTTGGGTTACAAATTTACACTTACCTAGGGACAGGGGGTGAACCTAGGCGGACCTTTTACATCCCCCACACTCGTGGGAATCATATGGATTGTACAAAAAACAAAAATAATGTGATGAAGGTGCCGACCGTTGTGGTCGAGCGATTGGGGTCGTGTGTGGCGTCGGATACCGACGCTGCGTCTGACAGGATGAGCGTGGTGAGCGTGAGCTCGCAGCGCTCGCGGAAGGAAGAGGGGGTGGCGAGGCGCTGCGGTAAGCGCTCGCCACGCTCCTCTAGCGAGGAGAGCCTGCCGGCACCTAAGGTTCCGACGGGCAGCAGTAGACGAGGTCGAGCGGTGGCTGGCAGAGCTGCTGTTCCTTCGGTGGAGCGCGATGAGCGGGGGCGCTTCGCGTCGGTGTCCAGGCCCGACACTCCGGCTCCAGTGGAGCACGTAGAGATGTTGGAGAGTGACCCGACTAGCGAGGGCTCCCTGCTCGGGCTTAGTAAGGGGGAAGCCAATGCCGCAAAGCGGGCGCAGCGCAAGGCTGTGGCGGAAGACGAGGTCAGCGAGCTGACTCGTCAGATGCAGGAGCGGCGCTCAGCCCGGATGGCTGCCGGAGAGGGCTTGTCGCCGGTGGCGTATTGCCGCCAGGTCTTAGACAGCGTAGATGTGATCCTGAAGGTTGCCACAAAATCGGGCAACCTGAAGGGCACATTCACGCGCGCCCTTAAAGAGGTTGCTGAGTTCATTAAGGAGGGAGCTGAGGTCCTCTTTAATGGTTCAGGCTCGGAGAAAACGGCGGAGTTATGGGAGGAGAACCGCCGTCAACGGTCTGAACTGGAGGACCTCAAGCGGGAGGTTGCTGTCCTGCGGGCAGCCCCGGGCACCGGATCATTGCCGGTCCCGTTGCTGGCTCCACAGCCGGCCCCCTCGTCGGCCCTTGCACTTGCGGATGCAGAACTCCAAAAGATCGCTCGCATCTGTTTGTTGCAGTGCGGGCAGATGGTTGGGGCTCGATTGGAGGCCATAGAGCCGAGGCTCCTTCCAGCCGAAACCCTCCGCCCACCGCTGGCTGCGGACAAGCGGAGGAAGGAGGTGGCGGCCACGGTGACTGAGCCGAGACAGCCAGGCAAGGGGGCCAAAAAGCCCGCAATAGGGGCCGCAAAGCCCACGGATGCGGCTAGAAAGCCCGCAAAGGCCGCGTCCATATCCCAGGCGGCAGCTTCTGCGACTGCGCCCGGACCATCTACGGAGGCCTGGACGACGGTCGTCAGAAAAAAGAAAAAAAAGAAGAAGACGGCGCTTCCAGCTCCCGCAAGAGCACCGGTGCCAACCCAGAAGAAGACCCAGGGGCCGCCTAGAGCGACAGCCCCACGCTCTGCAGCTGTGGTTATAACTCTGCAGCCCGGAGCCGTTGAGAGGGGCGTCTCTTACAAGGCGGTCCTGGCGGAGGCGAAAGCCAAAGTCGCATTCCCCGACCTTGGCACACCGTCCGGCTTCATACTGAGGCCGGCCATCACGGGGGCACGGCTGCTACAGGACTCTGGTGCCTCTAGCAGCGAAAAGGCGGACATCTTGGCTACCAAACTGAGGGAAGTCCTCAACCCGGAGGACGTTCGGGTGTCCAGGCCCATGAAGACAAGCGAGCTGCGCGTCGACGGCCTGGACGACTCGACGACCCCGGCTGAGGTCGCGGCGGCCATCGCCAGAGTCGGTGGGTGTGCGCCTGACGATGTGCGTACGGGCGAGATCCGCACTGACGCTTCCGGGCTCGGTGCGATCTGGGTGAAGTGCCCGGTGGCGGCGGCCAATAAGGTCGCCGACGCTGGACGTCTGTTGGTGGGGTGGGTTGCAGCGAGGGTCAAGCTGCTGCAACCCAGGGCTTTGCGGTGTTTCCGTTGCCTGGACATGGGGCATGTCAGGGCACGGTGCACCGCAGAAATAGACCGCAGCGAGCTGTGTTATCGCTGCGGTCAGCCCGGCCACAAGGCCACCCAGTGCTCCGCCGCGCCAAACTGCAGCCTTTGTGCTACTGCAGGGAGGCCCGCTGGGCACAGAGCGGGTGGCAAAGCCTGTGGTGCGCCCACCAAAAAGGGCAAGAAGAGGAGGCGAAGAAGGGGTGCCAAGGGTGCCGGGGGCTCTTTACCCCCCCCTCAGCCTGGGTGCTCAACGGCCGACTCCCGGCCTAGGAATGGTGCTGTGGAGGGAATGGACTGCGCATAATGGCGCCTTACCATTTCCTCCAGGGCAATATCAACCACGCTGCCAGAGCTCAGGACCTCTTGCTCCAGAGCATGGCAGAGTGGTCGATCGACGTGGCTGTGGTCGCCGAGCCGTACTTTGTCCCCCCCAGAGATAACTGGTTGGGAGACTTGGACGGTTCGGTGGCCATAATTGGCGGGGCTCTTGCCAACCCGTCCCGAGGTCACGGCTGGGTAGCCGCCCTCGCGGACGGCATTGGCACGATTGGGGCGTATTTCTCGCCCAACAAGAGCCTCGCCGACTTCGAGAACTTCCTTGTCGAGTTGGGTGCCGTCGTAGGCCGACTCCACCCTCGCCCTGTGCTGTTGCTAGGGGATCTCAACGCCAAGTCATCGGCGTGGGGATCTCCGGTGACCGACGCTAGGGGCGAGGCGCTGGAAGAGTGGGCGGTCACGACCGGCCTGGTTGTCCTAAACCGGGGCTCGGTCCACACGTGCGTGCGGCAGCGGGGCGGTTCTATTGTGGACGTCTCGTTCGCTAGCCCTACTGTCGCAAGCCGTGTCCGTGACTGGCGTGTCGCTGTGGGGGTGGAGACGTTGTCGGATCACAGATACATCCGGTTCGACGTTTCCACCCAGACCATCGGCGGCCGTAGTCCATCGGCCCCGCGAATGGACGGCCCGCGCTGGGCGCGTAAGCACATCGACAGGGAACTTCTCGAGGAGGCTGCTATTGTCCAGGCCTGGAGCCGGGAGTCGGCAACGGACGGACCCGTTGACGTCGAAGAGGAGGCGCTGTGGTTCCGCGGGGCGATGACGCACATCTGCGACGCGTCCATGCCCCGCGTCCACACGCATTCAGTGAGGCGCCAGGTGTACTGGTGGTCTGCCGAGATCGCGCGGCTACGTGTCGCGTGCGTGTCGGTCAGGCGCCGGTACACCCACTACCGCAGGAGACGTCGTCGGGTCCCTGACGAAGAAGCCGCGCTGTATGAGGTGTACCGCGCGGCGAAGGAGGCTCTGTGGCTGGCCATCGGCGAAGCGAGGACGCGAGCCAGGGAGGAGATGTTGGAGACTCTCGATGGAGATCCGTGGGGGCGCCCCTATCGGGCGGTTCGAGGGAAACTTCGAGCCGCGGCGCCTCCACTCACGGAGAGTCTCCAACCAGAGCTGCTGGAGGAGGTCGTCACAGCCCTCTTCCCGGCAAGAGCGGAGCACACTCCGCCGCCGATGGCTTTGCCCACGGCCGCAGAGCCTACAGAAGAGAACGCCATCAGCGTCCCAGAGGTGACACAAGGAGAGATGGGGGCGGCCGTGTTGCGGCTCCGGGCCAAGAACGTGGCTCCGGGGCCCGACGGTGTACACGGCTGTGCGTTGGCCCTCGCTCTGAAAGAGCTAGAGCCCCAACTGAGAGGACTCTTCACAGCGTGCCTTGAGCGGGGCCAGTTTCCCAGTTTGTGGAAAACAGGTCGTCTGGTCCTGCTCAAGAAGGCGGGGCGCCCTGCAGACTCACCGTCTGCGTACAGGCCCATAGTGTTGCTGGACGAGGTCGGGAAGCTATTCGAGCGAATTATCGCTGCCCGCCTCGTCCACCACTTGTGCAGAGAGGGGCCTGACCTGGCCGAGAGTCAGTTTGGCTTTCGGCACGGGCGCTCCACCATCCACGCGATATCGCGGGTGAGAGTCCTGGCAGAGGAAGCAGTGTCCCGGGGCGGGGTGATGGTGGCGGTGTCCTTGGACATATCTAACGCCTTCAACACCCTGCCTTGGAGCTGCATTCGGGAGGCACTGCTGTACCATCGGGTGCCTTCCTACCTCTGCCACATAGTTGGGGCTTATCTCGAGGATAGGGGTGTCACCTACATGGGACGTGATGGCAGAAACCAGCGCCGCATGTCGTGCGGTGTTCCACAGGGCTCGGTCGTTGGCCCGCTCCTGTGGAACATCGGGTACGACTGGGTGCTGAGGGGCGAGCTTCCACCGGGCGTGGAACTGACGTGTTATGCTGATGACACGCTGGTCACGGCCCGGGGGAGCTCGTACAGGGAGGCAGCGTTGCTGGCGACGGCTGCGGTCTCACTTCTGGTGAGCCGCATACGGCGCCTAGGCCTGGAGGTGGCCCTCAACAAGTCGGAGGCCATGGTCTTTCATGGCCCCCGGCGGGCGCCGCCGGCCGGATCACACATCGTGGTCGGGGAGTGTCGGATCGCTGTCGAGTCCACCATGAAATATCTGGGATTGGTGCTCGACAGCCGGTGGGACTTCGGCCCCCACTTCCAGCGGCTGGCGCCTAAGTTGATGGGCGCGGCTGGGGCGCTGTCAACGCTGCTTCCCAATCTGGGGGGCCCGAGCGTCGCCTGTAGGCGGCTCTACGTGGGGATCGTGCGATCAATGGCCCTGTATGGGGCCCCAATTTGGGCGGCTGACCTGACGGCCGGCAGCATCGCTGTTCTGCGAAGACCGCAGCGTGCTATGGCCATCAGAGTCATCAGGGGATATCGCACGATCTCCTACGAGGCGGCCTGTGTGCTGGCTGGATCCCCACCGTGGGACCTCGAGGCGAAAGTACTCGCGTCACTGTACCGGTGGCGCGAGGAAGCGCGGGAGCGGGACGAGCGACTGACGGACCGCCACATGGAGCTTCGTCGGTCGCAGCTCCGCGCAGCCCTGGTGGCGAGCTGGCAGGATAGGCTTTCACGCCCTACCTCGCCACCGTCGAGGCGGTCCGGCCAGTACTCGGGCAATGGCTCGGGAGAAGGCACGGCTCCCTGTCGTTTCGGACGACGCAGGTGCTCACGGGGCATGGTTGCTTCGGGAAGTACCTGTGTCGCATAAACAGGGAGCCGGACGCCCGGTGTCACCACTGCGTCGACTGCCGGGAGGACACGGCGCGGCATACGCTGGCAGAATGTGCCGCTTGGGAGGAGCCGCGTCGTGCCCTCGTCTCAGAAATAGGCAACGACCTATCGCTGCCGGCTGTGGTTGAGTCCATGGTCGGTAGCGGGGAGTCCTGGGACGCGGTGGTATCCTTCTGCGAAACAGTCATGTCGCAGAAGGAGGCTGCGGAAAGGGAGCGGGAGATATCTTCCGCCCACCCAGCCCGCAGCAGGCGCACCGGGCGTCGGCGGAGGGCGGACAACGCCCTCTTCCAGCCCCCCTAAATGGGTCCAGGGGCGACGGATCTGGGGACATCCGTCGCCCCCTATTCCTTAGGACCCGAGATGGTGGCGCGTAGTGTTCCACGCGCGCCTCTCTGTGATGTATGGGGGGGAGTTTAACACCTCACTCCCCCCCGACGTGAGGAGGCTCGCAATGGCGGGCCGGCACTAGTCGGGGATCACGGAAGACATATTGGTTCCCGTGGTCCCCGACGTAGGTGTGGGACGGAACACCGGGGTGGTTTTAGTCAGTAAGAGTCTGACAGACCCCTCTGCCCACCCCAGGGCAGAGGACATCCATGAGGATTTCCACCTCGAGATCAAAAAAAAAAAAAAGGTTAGGTTAGGTTAGGTTAGGTTAGGTTAGGTTAGGTTAGGTTAGGTTAGGTTAGGTTAGGTTAGGTTAGGTTAGGTTAGGTTAGGTTAGGTTAGGTTAGGTTAGGTTAGGTTAGGTTAGGTTAGGTTAGGTTAGGTTAGGTTAGGTTAGGTTAGGTTAGGTTAGGTTAGGTTAGGTTAGGTTAGGTTAGGTTAGGTTAGGTTAGGTTAGGTTAGGTTAGGTTAGGTTAGGTTAGGTTAGGTTAGGTTAGGTTAGGTTAGGTTAGGTTAGGTTAGGTTAGGTTAGGTTAGGTTAGGTTAGGTTAGGTTAGGTTAGGTTAGGTTAGGTTAGGTTAGGTTAGGTTAGGTTAGGTTAGGTTAGGTTAGGTTAGGTTAGGTTAGGTTAGGTTAGGTTAGGTTAGGTTAGGTTAGGTTAGGTTAGGTTAGGTTAGGTTAGGTTAGGTTAGGTTAGGTTAGGTTAGGTTAGGTTAGGTTAGGTTAGGTTAGGTTAGGTTAGGTTAGGTTAGGTTAGGTTAGGTTAGGTTAGGTTAGGTTAGGTTAGGTTAGGTTAGGTTAGGTTAGGTTAGGTTAGGTTAGGTTAGGTTAGGTTAGGTTAGGTTAGGTTAGGTTAGGTTAGGTTAGGTTAGGTTAGGTTAGGTTAGGTTAGGTTAGGTTAGGTTAGGTTAGGTTAGGTTAGGTTAGGTTAGGTTAGGTTAGGTTAGGTTAGGTTAGGTTAGGTTAGGTTAGGTTAGGTTAGGTTAGGTTAGGTTAGGTTAGGTTAGGTTAGGTTAGGTTAGGTTAGGTTAGGTTAGGTTAGGTTAGGTTAGGTTAGGTTAGGTTAGGTTAGGTTAGGTTAGGTTAGGTTAGGTTAGGTTAGGTTAGGTTAGGTTAGGTTAGGTTAGGTTAGGTTAGGTTAGGTTAGGTTAGGTTAGGTTAGGTTAGGTTAGGTTAGGTTAGGTTAGGTTAGGTTAGGTTAGGTTAGGTTAGGTTAGGTTAGGTTAGGTTAGGTTAGGTTAGGTTAGGTTAGGTTAGGTTAGGTTAGGTTAGGTTAGGTTAGGTTAGGTTAGGTTAGGTTAGGTTAGGTTAGGTTAGGTTAGGTTAGGTTAGGTTAGGTTAGGTTAGGTTAGGTTAGGTTAGGTTAGGTTAGGTTAGGTTAGGTTAGGTTAGGTTAGGTTAGGTTAGGTTAGGTTAGGTTAGGTTAGGTTAGGTTAGGTTAGGTTAGGTTAGGTTAGGTTAGGTTAGGTTAGGTTAGGTTAGGTTAGGTTAGGTTAGGTTAGGTTAGGTTAGGTTAGGTTAGGTTAGGTTAGGTTAGGTTAGGTTAGGTTAGGTTAGGTTAGGTTAGGTTAGGTTAGGTTAGGTTAGGTTAGGTTAGGTTAGGTTAGGTTAGGTTAGGTTAGGTTAGGTTAGGTTAGGTTAGGTTAGGTTAGGTTAGGTTAGGTTAGGTTAGGTTAGGTTAGGTTAGGTTAGGTTAGGTTAGGTTAGGTTAGGTTAGGTTAGGTTAGGTTAGGTTAGGTTAGGTTAGGTTAGGTTAGGTTAGGTTAGGTTAGGTGTAGGTTAGGTTAGGTGGTTAGGTTAGGTTAGGTTAGGTTAGGTTAGGTTAGGTTAGGTTAGGTTAGGTTAGGTTAGGTTAGGTTAGGTTAGGTTAGGTTAGGTTAGGTTAGGTTAGGTTAGGTTAGGTTAGGTTAGGTTAGGTTAGGTTAGG